>JAHRHZ010000145.1:90384930-90396496 GCA_024137785.1 Ginglymostoma cirratum | reverse complement strand
TGCTGTGTTCATCCAGCCCCACACCTTGTTATCTCGGATTCTCCAGCATCTGCAGTACCTTTTATCACTGGCACGTGATGGTCATTTTGTGCAGACACCAAACAAAATGAGATAAGGCTGATGGGTTATAGACAGCACATTTAAATAAATAACTTACTTGATAAACATAACTGTAGTAAACCATTTTAAATTGGACAAGCTTTTCTGGTATGGTCTGATTCTAGCTTCACAAAGGAAAAACAAAATGCTAAATGGAAAAATATATACATCAGCTTAACAAAGGGCACGTGCTTCTTTACTCTCTTCATTCTTGGTATCTTTTACCATAATCAAATGTTTTGATTCATGAACAGGTTTCTGAAAAAGACCTACTATTATAATACAGCTAAATAGCCGTCAATATATTAGCACTTCACAATTTTAGCAGCACTTCGTGAAGTAAAAAGGCAAAGTTGCCATAGTTTTACCAGACCATGGGCTGCTCTCCCATTAGTGAAAGAGCAGAAGTGGGAAGAACTGGTAGTGGTTTAATGGGAGGGTCACCATGTCTCATGTGAGGGGAGAGGTAGAGAAGGGAGGACCTTCATGGCAACCTCAGCTGGTGCAGGAACTGAACTCTCGCTGTTGCCATCACTCTGCATTGCAAAGCAGCCCTACAGCCAATTGAGGTGACCAACTCCCACATTATAAAGAGAAAGAGGCTATTTGACCCACTGTATCTGTGCCAGCTCTCTGGTAGACTTATCCAATTAATCACACTTACTGCTTATTCTCTATAGTCCTGAAATGGCTATTTTAGCAGCACAGATCCAACTCCCTTTTGCAAGTTACTAATAAAATCAGCTCCATCCACCTTTCCCTTCACTGCATTCCAGATCATAACAACTTGCTGAGTACAAATGGAGGGGCAATAGCTGTTGCTATCTGGGCAACAGCCAAATTGAAATTAAAGTTTCCTGAACAAAAAGAGTCATATTAAAATGATCGTGTTATTTTAAAAACTCAAAAATTACACAACCTGCTTCAATAAGCAGACAGATATTTTATATCTGGAGGACAAAGCCAACAGAGACAATCTGAACTGCCAGCCTAGATGACATGCTTAAGATTTTAGAACAGAATAGAAAGCTAGAGCCCACCTCCAAAGTTGCAAGTGCTGCCAACTGAGCAAAACTGACACAAGAGAGATACCAAGGAGACCCCAACAAAGGTTGTCCATGTCGATTAAGGGTCCCACTAGAAAGTTCATTCCATACATCAAGCCTCTCCCTACACAAAGAACAAAGAGGTAACATGCATCCATGTCCAATGCTTATGACTCAGTGTTACCTACTGACTGTCTACGTTATTTTTTATACCTCTCACAAGGACTTTCCCTCAAAGGCAAAAAGCCTCTCGTAATCTAACACACACCCATTAGTCATTCAGGAAGGATGTCACCACAAACCATAAAACGCCCCTTCAGAGAATGCAACAAATGCAAAACCGCTCATCCCCTCTCCAACTCCACAGCACAGACGAAGAGAAAGCAGGTCAAATCTCAAACGCTGAGCTACGTTTACATTCAGGTTCTGATAAGTTTGCTCTCCTGCTCGGCATTTTGTTTTCACACAAAAGTGATACTTGATTTCTAAATCATTAGCATATTGTGGGGTTGTTATTCTTCTTCGAGCAGAGAAGGCTGAGAGGTGATATGACAGAGATGTTTAACATCATGGAGGTAGGAGTTAAGAAAAACTAGTTGTAATGGCTGAAAGATCCACACCAGACAGCACAGATGTAACACAGTTAGTGAAGAGATTCAACAGTAGCCTTCAAAAACAAACCTGGTAAAAACCCCAGCATATTTTTCCCTTCCAAGTACGAGAGCTGGACAGTGGACAAACTGGATCACTTTGCACAAAGGTTGGCAGAAATCTGATGGACTAAATGGTCTCCTTCTGCGCTGTACTACTGTATGATGGCTTGGGCTTCCCCTGTTATTTCCTTATCCTTTAGTACTTGCTTATATGCTGTTCCTATTTGGCCTTGGAGTTGGGCCGAAAGGTTATCAACCTGAAATGCTAACTGTAGTGCCAACATTTTGGGTAATTTAGCTTTCCAGTACTGGAATACTTCGTGTGACCATGGTCTGAACAAAATTCTCATCTGGTGATTATCAGTGGTTTTACTGTATCGTGCTGGGAAGCACATTGAGAAAGTGGGAAGCCATCTAATTATCTAATGTTACTTTTACTCGTTAGGAAAACTGGAAAAGAATGCCAGCACAGGAATCAGTCCTCTCTGCTCACTCTTCCTAAAATTATTTCAGATTTGTTTTTGTAGATTCACCATGAATATTGTAGCTTTGAATTGTTACAATTGAGAGGCGTGGAGAAGAGAAAGGAAGACACTCATTATCATACCAGTCATGCACAAGTCCAGCACTCTGACCGCGAACCAAAGCATTGACCATGACAAAGGGTTTTCATTGAAGAGGTCTTGTGGGTTCACAGTTCCACTTGCAGAAGTGAATAAAAACCTTCAAGTGCTGAGCTAGTGACTGAATGGATTTTCTATTTCCACAAGGATTGTCCACTCTGAGGTGCAGTCAGGTGCTCTTCGAAAGCTGACAGGGATTAAATAAGCCAAACAGCCTTGTTCTGCACTGTACTATTCCGCAACGTTGTAGATCAAAAATTATAGCTACTCTATCATCTCTTTCCCTCTATTATTTCCCTGCACTGGTCTGAAGAGGTCTAAGAAAGCTGGCACTAAAATGAATGACCAGAGAGGTGGAATGAGAATCAACGATCCCCGAAATGGGCAAAGAGGCACTAAGGAAAAATGATTTATTTGGTTCATTCCTGATCAATTTTTATTTCCTGTCGAAGACACGGGAAGGAACAATTTTGAGATTTCTAAGCAGTTCACGGAGCCTGGGTTAACTTTAACTCGATGACTCAATAAAAGATACACACGGTACTTTGGTCATCAGTAGATGAAGGTACTCAATTATTTCTGGGAAGGTCAAGGACAAGGTTGATGAGAAGCAGACCCAGTTTGCAATTCCCAAGTGTTCAATTTTGGGTGCCAGTGGAGAAACATTGAAAAAAAGACGGTCAGGATGAACCAGCCTCCCTGATGGTTTTCCAAAAAGGACAGTGGAGATACGACGGTGTACCTATAAAGAATCCGAGGCTCAAACTGCAATATTAACAGCATATTTTAAAGAACATTGCAAGCTGGTTTGGGGACACGTGGGACAAGGCGATGTTGCAACATGACAGATTAAAAAAAAAAGTTATTACACACACTGCTGACATGACTTCTGATTATCAAGGTAATCCTCTCAGTCACAAGCATGAAAATGGCAGTACAACAAGACAAGAATCACACCTGGCCCCCTGACTGTGCAACTACAAGGCCACCTCTGTATCAGTACTTTCTTGCCAACTTGTCAGCTCCGCACAGCTCAGCTGGAATTGGTGCATCATGAAAGAGCAAGCAGAGTGAATACCAACACCACTGCATCAGCCTTGCAGCAGGAGGGGAGGAGTTCAGCACCTTAAAAGAGACTACAGTTAACAGGTTCTCTCCAGTACAACTGCAACATTCGTCCACCGAGGTGCAGTGATATCGGGGATAGCTATACAACAAACCTTCTGGGTATAATCAACCCAAGAAACTTACAATGACAGGATGGGGGTGGGGGGTGCAAAACAAAAAGAGGGAAGGAAAGAAGAACATCACTCAATCTTCATTCTGGTTGGTGGCCACATGTGGTTAAGAACATACCACACAATCTTGGATAATTTGCTGCCACCTGGCTACTGAGATATGATTTAAAATTCCTTCTGGAGGAAGACGATTGACAAAGATTTCCTAACAGACTGAAGGTAGATGGTGAACGCATCATTTCAGGCAATGGCAATGGCAATCACTACCTCATTAAAATACACTCAATGTATGGTCAAGAAACCATTTACAAATACACAGACCACTGCTCCTTTTTGCCTCAAAAGGAGTAAAACTATCCAGGATGTTCCAATGTTCTTCAACATAAGAAAGAAGGCGGTTGAGGATTTGATGGACAAAGACTGATTCAAATGCATGAATGTGAAAAAGCACAGGAAGAGGTAACGGAGCAAAATGAGCAGCTGATTGCCTTTGGGGGAAAAAAGGAAAAAGAACATGCAATTCTTTCTCCATGCCCTTCAACTTCGAGCCAAGCACAAACAATTCAGGAGCAAAATGAACACGTAAGGTCCTGTCCTGGTCCATTGCCGCAGTTGCTGATAGTAGGCTTTTGCTATGTTGTACAGCAGTGTCCAAGGTCTGATAGCTGAGAAACCAGAGCACTTGCAGCAGTATCTGTGCTGCTGAAATCAGGCCAATTTAGTCTCCTGGACAGCTTCTATCTGCAGTAATTGTTTGGTTTGATTCAGGACCCATGTAATATTTGGTCTCTCTTGGGGGTTAGTCACCATTGTAGAAGATAGCAGATGCTGCAGGGCCTGTGTGTACCTACAATGTAAAAGGAGTAGATGAGAATTCAGTCAACACCAGAAAGGGCACACAAAAAAAAACAAACGGACGTTCCAGCACACAAACAGGTCGTCCGGCTCCATAGGTCTATGCCGATGTTAAAATCTCACACAAGCTTCCTATCATTCCTTCCTCATCTAACACAATCATCATGTCCTCTATTCTTTTGCCTTTCAAGGACTCATCTAGCTTCCTGGGGATTTGGTCAGCTCAGTTAGCTGGATGGCTGCTTTGCAACGCAGAGTGATGTCAACAGTTTGGGTTCAAATCCTGCCACTGGCTGAAGTTACCATGAAGGATTCTCCTTTCCAACCTTCCCCCCGACCTGAGGCATGGTGATCCTCAGACTAAACCACCACCAGTTATTTCTTTCTAATGACAGAGCAGCCCATTGTATGGTAAGACTACGTTTTTCACCCTAACCACTCTGGCAGCGAGTTCCACATTGTTACTACTCCCAGGTAAATAATTTTCCTCTGAATTCTTTCCTCGATATATTAGAGTCTCATATTTAAGTCTCAACCCCACCCACCCATGCACACACACATGGAATCATATTCTTCAATTCTCTCAGACTTTTGCAGTTTTAAATGACTTCAATTAGGTTACTACAAATATAAAAATGTTTTAAACTGCAAATAATTTGTTTTTAAAAAAAGGACTGAATAACATCATTGCAGTGACTGGTCCTGCATTCCAGTTTGAAAAGCATGCCACATTATTAAGAACCTACCAGGAATGGATTCTTTGGCCTGTCAAGTCTGCTTGTCTGTTCAACTCCATTTTCCACCTGCTGCCCATATGCCTTGATTCCCTGGGTAACCAAACATCAGGCTATCCCAGCCTTAAATATATTCAACAATGAAGACCCACACCCCTCTGGAGCAGAGAACTCTAATAATTCACAGCCCTTTGAGTGAAGACATTTCTTCTCATTTCAGTCTGAAACAATTAGCCTCTTATCCTGAGGTTGTGCCCTGGTCCTAGGCTGAGGAGAACCTCAGTATTTATCATGTCAATCCCCTTCAGAATATGCTTATGCTTCAGTTACACCATTTTTCATTCTTCTAAACACCAAAGAACATAGAACAAATTCTCTCAGAGGCACCAATCTGAAGAACCATCTCCAATGCAGTATAACCTTCCTTCAGCGTCACAGCAAAACTGCACATCATTTCAGGTGTTGTCTCGCTAAAGGCACGTACAATATAAATGTTTTCTCCAATACTGTCTCCTGTTCTAGGTTTTACTTATGGACAGGGAGAATGATGTATTAATCTGTTCACTTTAACATGAAAAAAACTTCCATTTACATAATGCCTTTCAAGACTCATTGATTATTCAGCCCAAAGAAAAGAAAGATTATCCGGGGGAGGATTAGACAGCCATGGCTGACAAAGGAAGTCAGGAAATGTATTAAAGAAAAAGAGACAGCCTATATAGTGGCCAAGAGCACTGGGAAATCAGAAGATTGGGAAGGGTACAAGAACAAACAGAGGATAACAAAGAGAGAAATAAGGAAGGAGAGGATCAAATACGAAGGTAGGCTAGCCAGTAATATTAGAAATGATAGTAAAAGTTTCTTTCAATACATAAGAAACAAACGAGAGGCAAAAGTAGACATTGGGCCGCTCCAAATTGATGCTGGAAGGCTAGTGAAGGGAGATAAGGAAATAGCTGAAGAACTTAATAAGTATTTTGCGTCAGTCTTCACAGTGGAAGACATGAGTAATATCCCAACAATTAAGGAGAGTCGGGGGCAGAGTTGAGTATGGTAGGCATTACAAAAGAGAAAGTGCTAGAAAAGCTAAAAGGTCTAAAAATTGATAAATCTCCTGGCCCCGTTGGGCTGCATCCTAGAGTTCTGAGGGAGGTGGCTGAGGAAATAGCAGAGGCGTTGGTTGTGATCTTTCAAAAGTCACTGGAGTCAGGGGAAGTCCCAAAAGATTGGAAAATCCCTGTTGTAACCCCCTTGTTTAAGAAAGGATCAAGGCAAAAGATGGAAAATTATAGGCCGATTAGCCTAACCTCGGTTGTTGGTAAAATTCTAGAATCTATCGTTAAGGATGAGATTTCTAAATTCTTGGAAGTGCAGGGTCAGATTAGAACAAGTCAGCATGGATTTAGTAAGGGGGAGGTCATGTCTGACAAACCTGTTAGAATTCTTTGAGGAGGTAACAAGTAGGTTAGACCGGGGAAACCCAGTGGATGTTATCTATCTAGGCTTCCAAAAGGCCTTTGATAAGGTGCCTCACGGGAGGCTGCTGAGTAAGGTGAGGGCCCATGGTGTTCGAGGTGAGTTACTGGCATGGATTGAGGATTGGCTGTCTGACAGAAGGCAGAGAGTTGGGATAAAAGGCTCTTTTTCGGAATGGCAACCGGTGACAAGTGGTGTCCCGCATGGTTCAGTGTTGGGGCCGCAGCTATTCACTTTATATATTGATAATCTGGATGAAGGGACTGGGGGCATTCTGGCGAAGTTTGCCGATGATATGAAGTTGGGTGGACAGGCAGGTAGTGCGGAGGAGGTGGGGAGGCTGCAGAATGATTTAGACAGTTTAAGAGAGTGGTCCAGGAAATGGCTGCTGAAATTCAACGTGAGCAAGTGTGAGGTCTTGCACCTTGGAAAAAAGAATACAGGCATGGACTATTTTCTGAACGGTGAGAAAATTCATAAAGCTGAAGTACAAAGGGATCTGGGAGTGCTAGTACAGGATTCTCTGAAGGTTAACTTGCAGGTTGAATCTGTGATTAAGAAAGCGAATGGAATGTTGTCATTTATCTCAAGAGGGTTGGAATATAAAAGCAGCGATGTGCTTCTGAGACTTTATAAAGCTCTAGTTAGGCCCCATTTAGAATACGGTGTCCAATTTTGGGCCCCACACCTCAGGAAGGACATACTGGCACTGGAGCGTGTCCAGCAGAGATTCACACGGATGATCCCTGGAATGGTAGGCCTAACATACGATGAACGGCTGAGGATCCTGGGATTGTATTCATTACAGTTTAGAAGGTTGAGGGGAGATCGAATAGAAACTTACAAGATAATGCATGGCTTAGAAAGGGTGGACGCTGGGAAGTTGTTTCCGTTAGGTGGGGATACTAGGACCCATGGGAACAGCCTTAGAATTAGAGGGGGTCAATTTAGAACGGAAATGAGGAGACACTTCTTCAGCCAGAGAGTGGTGGGCCTGTGGAATTCATTGCCACGGAGCGCAGTGGAGGCCGGGACGTTAAATGTCTTCAAGGCAGAGACTGATAAGTTCTTGATCTTGCAAGGAATCAAGGGCTATGGGGGGAGTGCTGGTAAGTGGAGTAGAAATGCCCATCAGCCATGATTAAATGGCGGAGTGGACTCGATGGGCCGAATGGCCTTACTTCCACTCCTATGTCTTATGGTCTTATGTTTCAAAGCTTTCGACAGGCAATGTTGTACAAAGTTGCAATCTAACTTTTCTTTTGAAACCAGTGATTTGGCTGAGGGATAAATGCTTCTTTGGAATAACGAGCATGAAATCACATATGCAAGAATTAGCTGCGAGGTCGTGTTAAGGTTGTACAAGACACTGGCGAGGCCTCTTCTGCAGTACTGTATGCAGTTCTGGCTGCTTGCTATAGGAAGGATATTATTAAATTGGACAGGGCTCAGAAAAGGCTTAACAAGGTGTTGCCGGGAATGGACGGTTTGAGTTATAAAAATAGACTGGATAGGCTGGGACTTTTTCACTGGAGTGTAGGAAGTGGAGACGTGACCTTATTGAGGTTTATTAAAATCATGAGGGGCATAGATAAGGTGAATAACAAGGATCTTTTCCCTAGGATGGGGGATTTCAATACTAGAGGGCAATTTTTCAAGGTTAGAGGAGACAGGTTTAAAAAAGGACATGAGGGACAACCTTTTTTTAAAGAAAAAAAAACACACAACGGTTCATGTAGGAATGAGCTGCCAGATAAAAATAAATGCAGAACGTACGTACAGTTACAATGTTTAAACGATATTTGGATAGGTTCAAGAATAGGAAAGGTTTGGAGCGATATGGGCCAAGTGGAGGCAGGTGGGACTAGTTTAGTTTGGGAACATGGCTAGCATGGACTGGTTGGACCCAAGGGGCTGTTTACATGCTGTATGGCTCTATAACTAACAGATGTCCCCTCCTGCAGTACATCCAGTCTAGACATTGTGTTGAAGTCTCTGGAATAGGAGTCCAGTCAAATACCTACTGATTTAAAGAGAGAGCTCTATGGAGGGAATCTCAGATAGATACCATGATTGTGCAGGTCTTCCTTTTCAGATGTTTGTTAGTGTTTCACCCTGACATTAATGATCTCTCTTGACAGAATCCATTATTCATGATCCAAGTTCTTAGTGCATGGATATCTCATAGTCATTATATTTCTGCTGAAGTCCAAGTGACCATCACTTGGAAAACAGCAGCTGCAAATTCAGATACCGGGTTTGCTAACAAGCACTGGAGCATTGCCTTGGTTCCATGCAATGAAAGACAATTGGTGGGAACTGTGCTGCTCCAATCTTTAGCTCAGCACTGTGGCAGAAGGCAATCCTTAACTTATGCAGATTTTCAGTAGCTATTTTGTAACTATGGTGTCTATTCCATGAACGTTAGTAGAAGTGAGTGAATAAAACTGAGAGGGGGAATTCAAAGCTGTTAACTACATGGCCTTTCAAGCCATACTTTCAAAAACTTTGTGTAATAATTTGTTACATTTTTCCCACAAAAGCAAACCCTTCTAAAAACAAACTTTCCAATTGTCCTTACCTGCAGCCTTCTGGAATGGTTATTACATTCTGCACAGCCAAGGCAACAGAATCTCCCCTGTGAAAGATGCCATCATATGGTCCTTCTAGGAACATCATAGCATATAGCACGCAGCCTAGGGACTGAAAATAAATCAATCACTACAAGGGACCAGGAAGTGAAAGGAACTTATGTACATCATGGCACAGTCACACAATTCAAGGACTGAGAAAAATAACAGTAAATAGCAACAAGTGAGTTGGAGACTGTACCCAGTCTCTGTGGAACCACACAACAAGGCATTTGGCAAATCAAGCCTGCACCAGCTCTTTCAAACAGCAATCCAGTTAGTCTCATTCCACAACTCTTTCCCATTCCCATGCAATTTTTACTCCGTCAGCACTTATTCAATTCCTTTTTGAAGACAGTATTATCCCAAGCCAGACTGTCAAAACTATATCGCGTTTTGGCTAGGGACCAACAACATTTATTAATAAAAGGTAGATAAAGTGTGAGGTCCAGGGACGAAGAGAACAAGACACAAAACTTCACAGTTTTGAACAAACAACTGTAAACTTTACCACACAATGTTGTGCAACCATGAATCCATTGTCAATTGTCAGAAAAACCCATGTGGTTCACTAATGACCATTAGGGAAGGAAACTACTATCCTTGCCTAGTCTGGCCCACACATGACTCCAGACCCACAGCAATGTGTTTGACTCTTGACTGCCCTCTGGGGAAATTAGGAATGGGAATAAATGCTGGCCTAGCTACCGACTCCCTCAGCCCTTGAATGGGGGAAGGACAGCACCCTACCTACCCAAATGTCTGTGCGCTCGTCTATGATACAGTGACTTGCCACGTTGAAGAGTTCAGGAGCTCGGTACGATATGGTGCAACGCTGGGCTGCCCAGTCCTAGAAAAGAACAACTACATATCAACATAGCAGTGAGTAACATGGAATATACAGTACTAAATAGGTCACCTGGCTCAAGCCAGTGTGTGACAGCTCTCAGCTTTCTTCATCTCCTTTCGTCTCCTTGTGTTCATCTAGTTGCCTTGTAAATGCACCCATGATGGATATCCTGACCACTCTCTATGGCAGACAGCTCCATGATTTCATGACTGTCTGGGCAAAGATGTGTCTTCTCAATTCCCCACTGGATATATTAGTGACTATCTTCTTTTTTTTCGGTCCCTAGTTTTGGTCTCTCACATAAGTGGAAACATCTTCTCCACATCTGTACTTCATAATCTCAAGATAACCCCTTAGTCTTTGCTTTTCTAGTGATGTGAATCCAGTTCAGTCTTTCTTCTTGGGTCTAATTTGTCCTCAATCTTTTTTATACCTATCCCACTGCCTCTGCGTCCCTTTTGCAACACAGAAACCAGAACTGTACACTGGGTAGACCATTCTTGGGAGTATAAAGTTTCATCCAAGATTAATGTTAACTTCTCTGCTTTTCAAATCAACCTTGCTAGAAATGACTTGTTTATGGTCTTGTTAACCTGTGTTACTATTTTCTGTGATTGATCTATCTGTAATCCTGGACCTCTGTTCTTACATCAAACATAGACCCACCTTTTCAAAGTGCACCATCTTACACTTATTTACGTTGCCACTAATTTGCCAAATATGTATTAATTCCATAGTTTACTAATGTTGTGTTGTGTTGTGTTGTAGATTCTATCCTCTAATTTGATACTGTAGGTAAATTTTCAGAAGAGAAAATTGCTGACTTGTTAGGGCAATGCTTTATGTCAGTGATCCTCTGAAATCGGACAAGGTCAGGTGAATCTGGTTCTGTTCAGGGTAGCAGAGGTACCTCAGTTTTAATCCTGGGTTAAAATTGTATCAGAGATAATAGGTACTGCAGATGCTGGAGAATCCGAGATAACAAGGTGTGGAGCTGGATGAACACAGCAGGCCAAGCAGCATCATAGGAGCAGGAAAGCTTGACGTTTCGGGCCTAAACCCTTCATCAGAAATGGGGGAGGGGAAGAGGGTTCTGAAATAAATAGGGAGATGGGTGGGGGTGAGGGGGAGGCGGATAGAAGATGGATAGAGGAGAGGAGAGGTGGAGAGGAGGCAGATAAGTCAAAGAGGCGGGGATGGAGCCAGTAAAGGTGAGTGTAGATGGCGGGGTAGGGAGGAGATAGGTCAGTCCAGGGAGGACGGACAAGTCAAGGGGGCAGGATGAGGTTAGTAGGTAGGAGATGGGGGTGGGGCTTGAGGTGGGAGGAGGGGATAGGCGAGAGGAAGAACAGGTTAGGGAGG
>JAHRHZ010000145.1:90373650-90384530 GCA_024137785.1 Ginglymostoma cirratum | reverse complement strand
TATTCAGCCTGGGAACCCTGCAGCCCAATGGTATCAATGTGGATTTCACAAGCTTCAAAATCTCCCCTCCACCAACCGCATCACAAAACCAGCCCAGCTCGTCCCCGCCTCCCTAACCTGTTCTTCCTCTCACCTATCCCCTCCTCCCACCTCAAGCCCCACCCCCATCTCCTACCTACTAACTTCATCCTGCCCCCTTGACCTGTCCGTCCTCCCTGGATTGACCTAACTCCTCCCTACCCCCCCCACCTACACTCACCTTTACTGGCTCCATCCCCACCTTTTTGACTTGTCTGTCTCCTCTCCACCTATCCATCTTCTATCCGCCTCCCCCCCCTCCCTATTTATTTCAGAACCCTCTTCCCCTCCCCCATTTCTAATGAAGGGTCTCGGCCCGAAACGTCAAGCTTTCCTGCTCCTATGATGCTGCTTGGCCTGCTGTGTTCATCCAGCTCCACACCTTGTTATCTCAGTTTTAATCCTGGCAGCCTTCATTCAATCATTCATCCATTGTTAGCTCAGCTGGCCGGATGGCTGGCTTGCGATGCAGCGATACCTGCAGTTCTGTAATGGCTGAGCTCACTAGGTATGGCCCACCATCTCATTCTCGCCTGTCACCTGGGACAGGGTGACCTTTGGGTTAAATTCACCACCAGTTCTCTGTCTCTCTGTCTCTCTCTCTCTAATGAGTGTGCAACTTATTGCCCTCTGGGATTATGGTGACTTTCACTTCACGTCCATCGTAAGTGAATAAAATTACTTTTACGTATTAGGATGCAAGACGACTGCTGGGACTCATGTGAGAGCGCTTTACCACTGTCACAGACCAGGCTTTGGACACACTAGGCTTCCAATAGTGGAAAAGGGAGATCAGCAATACCTCACGAATATGGTGACATGAGCCCTCATTCAGCATTCTCAGCTACGATGCTTCAAATTTATTATTTAATAAATACAATAAAGTAGACTAAGTGAATTATCTTCACCCCAGTTGCTTTACCTGGATTGTCATAGCCTCCCGTGACCCTTTCACCTCAATTCTTGCCTTATTCATTGATCCCAGATCCATCAGCACAGGTTGCTCATTGTCATCTAAGAGAACATTGGTGGGCTTCAAGTCCCTGAGAGGAAGTAAATAATTAATGACATTAAGTATCTGCATGCCTATAGTGCAGGTTTGTCCCACAGCTGCTCACAAGCCAGGACGTGGCTCCCCAAGTGTGTCCTATCCTGCTTACGACCAGGGTTGCATCTCCAAGTGGAAAAGGAAGATTCTGAGGACATGCTTGTCTGACCAGAAGCTGATTATTCCCAGATTTTGTGCAGATAAGTTCTTCCGGGACCCTATCAGCAGCAAATGAAGGGGAAAACAGCCTCTAGTTGGAAAAGCTATTAGCTATGCAAATGCAGGTCACCTCATTCGGCCTGAGTCCTGTGCACCACAAGTGGTCACAGCAATTCTGGTGTGACTATGATTGACAAGATGTTTGGGTCAGAGGGAAAAGGAGCTGGAAATTGCTGACCAGGTACACGTTAGTTCAGCCCTAGTCACTGTCTGCTTCCCTCGTGACCAGGATTTGGGGCTTAGTCATTCTCTCACCACCACTAATTCTTAACCAAAAAGGCACAAAAACAAAAGCGTTTATTAATTAACTCAGCAGCTTTACACTTTTAATGGCCTTTTTTTTTGAATTACTCATTTCAGTTAAATTAACAATTTATTGTGATGTGGAGGTGCTGATGTTAGGCTAAGATGGACAAAGTCAGAAGTCACACGACACCAGGTGAAGGCACCTGACAAAGAAGCAGTGTTCCGAAAGCTTGTGATTTCAAATAAACCTATTGGATTATAACCTGGTGTCGGGTGACTTCTGACTTTCACAACTTACTGCTTTGAAATGGTTTTATTTCTGAAACCATGGTTATTTTTGTCTCGAATCTTTTCTTTCTGGAATCTGTTCGCCCTCCCCAAAGACAAAAACGGATACGCGGCCCTCATGCAAAATGATTGGGCAACTTCGGTATAGAGAACAGGACACCCCGAAACACTTTACAAACATCAAGTAATTTTGATATTTAGTCACTGTAAATGTTGGAATGCAGTAGTTATGGAGTCATGCAGCATGGAAACAAAGTCTTTGATCCAACCAGTCCACGCCTATTATGTTCCCAAACTAAACTAGTCCCACCTGCCTGTGCCTGACCCATATCCCTCCAAACCTTTCTTATTCATGTGCTTATCCAAATAGTTTATAAGTGTTATAACTTTACCTGCATCCACCACCTCCTCTGTGAAGTTCATTCCACACATGAACCGTTCTAAAAACATTGCCCCTCAGACCTTTCTTTTTAAAGAAAAGGACATTTCTCCTCACTTTAAAAATATGCCCCCTTGCTTTGAAATCCCCCACCCTAGGGAAAAGACACCTGCTATTCATCATATCTATGACCCTCATGATTTTATAAACCTCTATAAGGTCACCCCTCAACCTCCTACGCTGCAGTGAAAGAAGTCCCAGCCTCTCCTTATTACTCAAACTCTCCATTCCCGCCAACACAGATAGAACGCTTACAGTGTGGAAACAGGCCCTTCGGCGCAACAAGTCCACACCTACCCTTACAGCATCCCACCCAGACCCAAGTCCCTAAGCTACACATCCCTGAACACTACGGGCAATTTAGCATGGCCAATCCACCTAACCTGCACATTTTGGACTGAGGGAGAAAACCCAAGCACCCGGAGGAAACCCACACAGACACTGGAAACATGTGCAAATTCCACACAGACAGCCACCCGAGGATGGAACCGAACCCGGATCCCTGGCGCTGTGAGGCAGCAGTGTTAACCACTGAGCCACCGTGCCACCCAACATCCTGGTAAATCTTTTTTTGAACCGTCTTCAGCTTGATAATGATCTCTCACAGAATAGCATAATAAAGACCAGATGACATTTTAGCGAGGTCAGTTGAGGGATAATTATCGACTCGGTGCAATTCCCATTCCTTTCCCCACAATAGTGCTTTGAGATCTTTCACATTCATTGAGAGAGCAGGCAGGACCTCGGTTTAACATCGCGCAAGAAGATAACAGCTTTGTAACTGCAGGATACATTCATCACTGCAGAGAGACTTCAGCCTGGATTGTGGCCTCCATTCTGTGGAGCGGAACCTGAATCCATGATCATGTGATGCAGAAGATGCTGTTTGCTGTGAAGTGGCTGGCATACACCCAACGCACAAAACCACTAACACGGAGAGGAGAAGATTTACCTGTGCGCATAGCCCTTGTCATGGATGGCTTTCAACCCTCTGCAGATTCCATGGAAAATCTTCAAGATGCGTTCCTCAGACATGAAACAATTGGTATCCCTGAGCTTCTCCAGCTCTACCCACAATGAGCCATTCTGTGATGGGGAGGGGGGTGAAAAAACGAAAACAGCGTTACTCGTGTTGTGTAAATGATTCCAATTAATTCCGTGTGTAATCCAGAAAGACTGTTGATTGCACTGCTATTTTGTCAGCCACTGCTCAGTGCATAGCGCACTCACACTGCACCATTAACAGGTGCCATTCTTCAGATCAGAAGTTAAACCAAGATTCTGTCTGGCCTCTGAAGGGCACACAGATCCCATGTTACCATTTTGAAGAGCTGGGGAGCTAGCTAATATTTTGTCCCCCAAGCAACATCACAAAAGGAGGGATGTCGCATTGCTGTTTGTTGGATCTTGCTCATTTCCCACAACAATTACACTTCCCAAATGCTAAATTGGTTATAAGCACTTTGGGATGTCGGATGCATTTACGTAGCACATTTCATGACAAGTTATTTCTTTAGCCAAAAGGAGCCACACTTCAGATGAGATGTTAAACTGCTGCCATCTGCCTATCAGTTCTGAGGAAGGATCACTGGACCTGTAACATTAACTCTGCTTTCTCTCCATAGATGCTGTCAGATGTGCTGAGTTTCTCCAGCAATGTGTGTTTTTGGGCCTGCCTGCCTATTCAGACAATTGTAGAAGATCCAGTGGCATTACCTAAACCAGAGTAGGATGCTCTCCCCAGGAATCTTATAAACGCCACCTAATCAGATGCTCATTAGTTTCATTTGCCGCTTCTGGAATCTGTGTGCACAACTGACTGCTCTATGTATATATTAAAGGTAAATCATTGAGTGTACATCATTTTGGGATGAACTGTGGACAAATCAGGCAATGTATAAAATTACATATTACACAGAATTTACAACTTAAAAGGAGATAAAGCAGCACATGCAGCTTATGCTTATGTCCACACTCAAAATTCTGTTGTCTTTCATTCTAACTGTCAGTCTTGCATCAACCCTTTCCATTCCTTTCTGTCTCACATAGTAGTTTCCTTAATTATCATGCTAAGATCCAAAGTTACTTTTCTGATCAAGCTTTCAATCAATCATCTCCTTAACTGCCTGTTCTCACTTAATGTTACCATGTGTTGAATTTTACTTTATTATGAAACTCGCCTTCCCAATGCAGTGCCATTAAAGGTCGCTGCTGTGTACTATTTGCATATACACCGAGTTGCCATCAAGCTCTGCATTTGATCAGAACGTAGACGCCAACAGGGTCAGCTCAGTAATTCAGAAAGGGATCACATGCAGAACCTTTTTACATATTTCATAAAATTAGCAAATTGCTCACTGAGGGGCTCGCGCTTCCATTGAAAATGGGTCAACTCAATTTGCATATTTCCTTGCCACCCTCCACTGCTTCCCAATCCTGCTAGTTGAACCCCTGGCCAGCAGTTACATTCTAATACACTAATTCTGCGCACCCATGTGGGGTTCTCCGTCTAAGGATAGCATCAGCATTAACCACTAATGGTTTATAACACATATTTTATTATGCTGAAGGGCCACCTAAATTCAATGTTTTATTGGTTTGAAACCAGAGCCTTCTGCTCCTGAAGTGTTTACTTTTCAATAATTTATTGATTGTAAGACTTCGTTTTCTTTGCTTTGTAAATTTTGACAGCACTGTATTGCAATGTTGCTTGTAGTACTGTAACAGGTGGCAATGTGCAAGGATAACTGCACAGCACCACCGAGTGTTAGAAGCCAGTCACTTCAAAATTGATCGGATGGGAATATTCAGAGAGTAACAGGAAATCTGAAACAAAACTAAAATAAAAGTCTGCCTACTTCTCAGGAAGAGACGCAGTTGATACCCACCTGAGGTGTTAATACATCTTTTCTCAGTTTCAAACTGAAGTGCTGCATAATTGCATTGCTGAGTTTGAGTTCACTATCGTGGGCAGCAGGTGAACATGCTTTCTAAACCCCATAGGAAGTCCTCGAAAATCAAATAGAGTTGAATGAAAATTTCAACAAAGATGACCCCTGGATGTGTTTCCTCATGTAACGACCCCGTCATATTCAAAATGGGCCGAATAACTGCACAATCGGAGCTTCGTTTAAGAGCAAAAAATATAATGGAAGGCTCGATTGGAGGAATAGGAGTCCGCACAAATAAAATCAAAAGAAGGCTCGACAGGCACATGAAGGAAATTAAATGTGCAGGACGTCAAGGACTGAGAAGGGGAGTAGAACTGACTGAGTTACTCCCTAATGAGCCAATATGGAACCGATGGGCTGAATGGGCCCCTTCTGTGACCCTTAAGTATTTATGAAGTGGAGTCACCAGAAGCAACATGTCACCTACCTTCACACAAAACTGATCAATGATCAGAACCTTCATTGTGTTTTCTCAGAGGCCTGGAATGAATTCATCCAAATGTGGTGATTTATCTACAGCCAAACATTTCCAATTTCACAATGCGTGATCCATCCAATATTTCAGAACTCACCTCCTTAACTATACAATTATATCATGAATCTTTACAAAACATAAGAAAAGGGAGCAGAATTAGGCCATTCAGCCCATCAAGTCTGCACCACCATTCAATCATGGCTGATATGTCTCCCAATCCCATTCTCCTGCCTTCTTCCTGAAACCCTTGATCTTTGGGCTTTCGAGATAACAAGGTGTGGGGCCTGCTGTGTTCATCCAGCCCCACACCTTGTTATCTCAGATTCTCCAGCATCTGCAGTACCTTTTATCTTTGGGCTTTCCTCAGTTTTACTTTCCAATCCTCTGCTTGCTTTCCTAATTTAAAAAAAAATTGCCTCTGCCCTATCTATATTCCTCCAGGGCCTCCTGCAGCATTAACCTCTAAGCATCTGATATTAAATTTAATTTTATGCGTTATCCTATTATGTATGTTCTTGGACACCCAGCAGGTATACTGGAGGTGGAGGCTGGGTGTCTACGTATGAAAGTCCCCTTTCTCTCTGTGGAACATATTTCTTCTGAACTCTCTCTAGCTCCATCCCATCACCTTCAAGAAAGCTTCCAGTCTGCTTTTGCAAAATCACATCTCGGTTTAGTCAAATTGGCCTTCATCACCTCCACCTTCCAAGTTTACAACTTCCACTCTATTGACATTTTTTTACCTTTATTATATAAAATGTAAATAGATTATGATCAAAACTGCTACAATGTGCTACGACTGATACCTCTTTTGTATTCATTTCTTGAAATATCAGAAATTGCAGCAGGATCTTGATCAGCTGGGGAAGTGGGCCAATAAATGGCAAATGGAGTTTAATATGGGTAAGTGTGAGGTGTTGCACTTTGGAAAGTCAAAACAAGGTAGGAGCTTCTCGCAGGGCTACAGAGTTAACTTACATAGATTTCTAAATGGAGAAGTTGCCAAACCCACCTTAATATAAGGCAGCAGAAGCCAGCCCTCACACTTTGGACCTTTATCCATGATGCAGTGAGCTTCTAAATGCAGGATGTTTGGGTGGTTGAACATCCGATGCATTTCCACCTCATTAAGCGCATTTTTGCGATCTTCTTTGTCATGGCAGATGATGCGCTTCAGGGCGTAGAACTTGCCATTCTGAACACTCTCCACCAGATCCACATAGCTGAATCCCCTGAAACAAAAAGGGAGAATGGAGTGTGAACAGAGAAGGGAGACATGGTCTACACATAACTCACAGTAACAGCCACATGTGCTGAAGAGCAGGCAGCTGGGCTGCTGTGCCAAACCCAGAGAGATAACCAAGGAACATCCCAGGATTGGCACATTGCATACAACTTCCATCCTCACATTCAAATCACTCAAAGGCAACAAAAGCACTTCACAGGAGTGTAATCAGATAAAATCTGAAAAAAAGAGAGTCTTCTACAGAGAAGCAAGACTTGAGCTGGTTACAGAGCTTCTTATCACAAGTCCCACAGTCCTGACATTGCTATACACCTCCAATTCCAACCTTTTATGCATTGGAATGACCAGTGGTTCATCAACGGCACATGAAACTTTAGCAGCCGAATCCCCACTATCAACATACTGGGTGTTTCCAAATACAGTAGCTACAAGGTCAGGTCAAAGTCTGGGAATCCTGCAAGGAGTAACTCACCTTCTGACTCCTCAAAGCCTGCCCACCATCTACAAGGCACAACTCAGGAGTATAATGGAATACTCCCCACTTGCCTTAATGGGTGCTGCTCCAACAACATTCAAGAAGCTTGACACCAAAGGCAACGCAGCCCACTTGACTGGCACTACATCCACAAACATCCACTCCTCCATCACTGACACTCAGTAGCAGCAATCTGTATCATCTATAAGCTGCACTGCAGAAATCCACCAGGCCTCCTGAGACAGCACTCGAAGGACAAGGGTAAAAGACACATGGGAACAACACCTCCTGCAACTTCCCCTCTGAGCAACTCACCATCCTGATTTCTCTTTTATTCTTTCACTGGATGTGGGCATCACTGGCTAGGCCAACATTTATTTCCCATCCCTAATTGACCGGAAATCCATTATGAGTCAATCACATTGCTGTCGGTCCGGAGTTACATATAAGCCAGTCCTTCAGTTTTCTTCCCTAAAAGGGTATTACAGAACTAGATGGATTTTTCTTGGCAATTAACCACTGTCAATCACTGGACACAATCTCAGAATTATCTCCCTTTAACTGAATTTAAATTTCACCATTTGCGCTGTAGATCTCTGACTCTATAATATCCAAGCATGGGCTGATAAAGTGGCAAGTAACATTCACGTCACACAAATATCAGATGATAACCATCTGCAACAAAAGAGAATCTAACCTTTGCCTCTTGACATTCAACGCCATTACCATCACTGAATTCAGGGGGATACCATTGTCAAGAAACTCAACTGGACGAGCTGTATAAACACAGTGGCTACAAGAGCAGGTCAGAGACTGGGAACGCTGCCGGAAGTAACATACCTCCCGACTCCCCAAAGCCTGTCTATCATTTAGAAGACTCAAGTCAGGAGTGTGATGGAGTACTCCCCATTTGCCTGAATGAGTGCAGCTCCAACAATACTCAAGAAGCTTGACACCATCCACGATAAAAGCAGCCCACTTGATTGGCACCACATCCACAAGCATCCACTCCCTCCATCACCAATGCTCAGTAGCAGCAGTGTGTACTATCTAACAAGATGCACTGCAGAAATTCACAGAAGATCCTTAGACAGCGCCTTCCAAACCCATGGCCACTTCCATTTAGAAGGATAAGGGCAGCAGAGACATGTGAACACCAACTCCAGCAAACTCCCCTCCAAGCCACTTACCACTCTGACTTGGAAACATCACTGTTCCTTCGCTATCATTGGGTCAAAGTTCTGGAAATTCCCCCACCCCACCTAACCAAAGGCATCTGGGGTCTACCTACAGTTAGATGGACTGCAGTGGTTCACGAAGGTGGTACCTTTACAAAGGCTACTAGGGATGGGCAATAAATGCTACCCAGTCAGCTATAGCCATGGCCATGAGTGAATAAAAACAAAAATCGCTGTGCCCCAAGGTCTAGAAATTTCTTCCTGAACTTCTCCATTCTCAGTTAAGATGCACCTTAAACCTTCTCTCTTTGACTAAGCCTTTGCTCACCTGATGCGCTAAATCCCTGTGCCACACTTTGTTTTGATAACCATTTCTGCTTTTGGATGTTACACCTCATTAAGAAGTGTTATTTAAATGCAAATTGCTTTCACCAATAATTTAGGTGTCGCTCTTCATCACCAGCAGCAGAGCACATCGAGAGTCTAGCTCATTCGTGCCATTACGCTATATGATGTATTTTACGCAAGGAGTTCTGCAAATCTTGAAAATTCTTTAAATGATTGTGCTGAAGATCTGAAGGTGGGGTATAATGTAGCTGAAACTGATCCTGATCAAATACTGTCCAGCAGGCATCACAGGATATATGAGCAGGAACTGAAACCACGTCATACGTAACATCCTCAATGCTTGTCTGGGTGATTCATTGCTGAGCTAGGATTCAGCCTTTAGACTAACTGTTCTGCATGGCTGAAATATTGTTACGCTTCCAATAACATTGGAGATGCAGGGGAGAGGCACAATTTGAATACCCCTTTATGAGGACATACACAGGAACTAAGGGCAGGAGTAGCTGACGTCAGCTCCATTTTCCCACACACTCTCCATAGTCTTTAACCCATTACTAATTAAAGATTTGTCAACATTCTTAAATATATTAAGGGTCCTGACAATCACTGCTCTTTGGAGTAGTGAATTCCATAGATGCACAACTCTGACAGAAGCAATTCCTCCTCGTTACTGTTTAAATCTGACACCCTTTAAGGTAATTTTGATTTATAATTAACAAAATCATGATAACTTTTCACAAAGCACTCACGAGACCTCAACTTGAGTGCTGTGTACAATTCTGAGAACCGTACTATAGGATGAGTGCCAAGGCCTTGGAGGGGTCTCATCAGGACATAGAGATAGATCTAATCAATCAGTGCATTGAAAATTGTGAGGGGATTTCATATAGCAAGGAGAAACAAAATGTTTATTCTCATCATAGAGATAAAGTAAATAACTGGTACAAGAGTTAGAAGGGAATGGGGGAAGAAATCTCTTCATGTCGGAGGTTGTTAAGATCTGGGTCGCCACCTGGAAATGTGATTGAATCAGATCTCACTGGAACTTCTAGAAGCCAAATTAGACATGTAATGAACAGGGACTCATCCGTGTGCTTGTGGGCAAGAAAACTGCCAGTGCAATTAAACTACAGGCTGCCTGGCCTTTACAAACTCCTCCAGTGGTGAAAGAGGCAATTCACTGATTCTAACCATTTACAAAGAATAAGCCATAATCCATACAAAACGAAATAAGACATAAAAGTGGCTTTAGGTACATACCCTTCGTCCAGCTTCTGGATAAAGAAGTAGCGTTTATTATCAATGGTGATTGTCCCGCGAGAGCAGATGCAAATGGTTTGGCCCATGATCCAAGGGACATCGTTTAGATTGCTACAAAAAAAAAAGAATTGTAGCGAAATCCAAAAATTACAGGTTACATTTCCACCTGAATAATCTTAAACTAACCCACTGTAGCCGAGGATTCCGAATCATCTCAGTGAGCTGAGAGTGTTGCAGGCAAACTCCTGACTGGGAATTAGATTAAAGGAATTTGCACAGGGGGTAATCTAGGTAAAGGGGATGATCTTCCTGGATAGGTCAAGTAAAAGTGTAACACAAGAAAATGAGGAGGATGTCTCACCTCTCAAGCTTGTTACATTGTTCAACTTGACCAGGTACCTCAACTCCATTTTCTGGTCAATGTTGTGCATCTCTCGATATCTTTCTCCAGCACAAATCTATCTCCAAATAAAAGCAAAGTACTGCAGATGCT
The DNA here is from genome assembly GCA_024137785.1 of Ginglymostoma cirratum. Classification (NCBI taxonomy): domain Eukaryota; kingdom Metazoa; phylum Chordata; class Chondrichthyes; order Orectolobiformes; family Ginglymostomatidae; genus Ginglymostoma; species Ginglymostoma cirratum. Next base: position 90,373,786 of record JAHRHZ010000145.1, on the reverse strand, counting down.
GGAGATATGAAATATAAACAAAGTGCTGGAGAAACTCAGCAGGTCTTCCACATCAGGGGCGGGGGGGGGAAGAAGAGAGAGAGAGAGAGAGAGAGAGAGAGAGAGAGAGAGAGAGAGAGAGAGAGAGAGAGAGAGA
>JAHRHZ010000145.1:90336959-90367970 GCA_024137785.1 Ginglymostoma cirratum | reverse complement strand
TTTCGGGCCTAGACCTTTCTGATGAAGGGTCTAGGCCTGAAACGTCAAGCTTTCCTGCTCCTATGATGCTGCTTGGCCTGCTGTGTTCATCCAGCTCCACATCTTGTTATCTCATTTTCCTAGCTACCATTAGCTCTGAGGAAGGGTCACCGGACCCGAAACATTAACTCTGATTTCTCTTCAGGAGATGCTCCCAGACCAGCTGAGCTTTACCAGCAATCTCTATTTAAAGCTCTTACCTATTTGTTTTAAAGGAATTTCAAATTTTAAATTTTCTTGATCACATTATTTAACAGAAATGTGGATTCACAGCAACCTCCTTTTATTAATAAGCAAACTTCACAGCACTAATAATGAACTCAACAATTTACATTTATACAGCACCTTTCATAAACCAAGATATCTTAAAGTGTGATACAGCCAATGGAATACTTTTGAAGTGTACAAACAGTTGTGACATTGAAATATGTGCACAGCAAGCTCAATGAACAGTGTCATGATTAGGAGATAAACAGTTTCAAATGAAGTTGATGGAGGGACAAATAGTGGCTCAAGCCACAGGGAGAACCCACTGCTCCTCAAAACAGTGTCATCTGACCTTTTGCATCCACTCAAGGAGGAGTCTGAGGCCATTGTTAATATCTCATCACAACACAGCACTCAAGCAAAGCAAAAAGAGAGAATGTGGATATTTACAAACATCTTTGAAAACACAGTCAACATTGGAGAAAGTGGACATTCGATAAGTTATCCCCATAACTGACAATACACTTTATATTCTGTAAACTTCCGAGAAGCAGTGAAGTACAAAATACAACATTACTAAAAGCCCAGCAGTCCTAGCACATATATACCCACAGTTCTAGAATATAAAATTATACAAATTCATGGCAAAGAATGGGAATGTTCATTGTATCCCCGAGAACTGAAAGAACCACCCACCTTAACCCCACATTCCAGCACTGGGTCCATAACCCCTGCAAAAGGCCCAAAACCCTTGCACTTTCAGGCAGTGAGTTCCAGTTCCCCAGTATCCAAATTCCCCATCTATTCATACCAATTACTTCAAAACTCTGCAAAGGAAATTGATCTTTCCTATCCACCAACTCCTCGTAATTTAATCACATCAATTAAATCTCCCTTCAGCCTTGTCCATCGAAGGGAAAAACAAATTCAGTCCTCACAAATAAACTTTTTCAATCCAGGTGATATTCTCAAATATCTTTGGGACTCCTCTTACCAGGACCACATCCTCCCTGTAATGCAGTGACCAGAACTATAAGCAGTACTCTAGCTGTGGCCTAACAATCTATGGCAGTTTTAATATAGAAAAATGTCATTTACACAACTGTAAGTAGGGAGGTAAACTGAGTATTGTGTTAAATAAATTTCAGTGCCAGTTTGATGCAGTCTATAGATCCAACAACCAGTGGATCTATATCAAAGAGCACAGCAATTCAACTGTTTGCAAATTCACCCATATTTTGAAATCTCAGAACATAGGGGCCAACATTACATACTGTGGTTTGATTATATTAAAAAACTTTCATGATCAACTAATTTAAGATTATTTAGTTGGGCTCACAGTATGGCTCACTTGTGTTTCCTACAAAGTGCATATACACATATACAGGGGACGCTGTCCTCTGCAGAAAAGGGTGGGCATGTCCAGACTCTGCACCTGTTACAATGAAAGAAAGGCACAGGGAATAAACATTGCCCGGTTTATTTCTCCATGGCAACACTTTGACCAGTCAGTCGACGTCCCAACTAGTCAATATCATTTACTGTTGCAGTATAAATTGTTATTCCCTTGGAAATTTGATATTCTTGAGATTCTACCCTGAGGAGTGCAAGACATAAAAAAAAGGAACCTCGACAGCTTGGGGGGGAAATAAAGCACGCTGCACCACAAGTAGAAGCAGGTTAATCAGCCTTCCAACTGGTCTGACCTTTGAAAGGCTGACGTGCCCTAACTGCAAAGGGTTAGAGAGAGAGAGGGAGAGACAGACATGCGCATAACGATGCTCTTGAAATCACGCATGCCTGGATGCGATGGTGCCCATGCGCCATACCCCAACGCCTCATGGGTATTGTAGTTCCCTCCCCCGCCCGACCTATTTCTCAGCCTGACGACGCATCTCCAACCCCTCATTTGGTAAGACGCGATTCGCTTCCCCTTTTTAAAAACATATTAATCACACACAAAGCAATTACTGTCTCCCCTACCGCCGTTACCGATGATTTTCTTCACCGTCGATCACTTCACGAAGGAGACCACACCAGAAAAGCCCCCCGCTGCTGCCACCGGCGGCTCAGAAAGGCACCGCCGCTGCGCGCGGCCGTCAGGTCTCGCGAGAAGAGCCGCGAGGCTTCCCTGACCCCGCCCTAGCTCCTTGGAATCTCGCGAGAATTGGAACCCCGGGAGATTTCCCCCGCCACGTGCTGGTTGCAGTGCCAGGGCCAAGACTCGAGCTGTAACTTACAAGAGATGGCAGTGCATTCATTGCCAGTTTATTCTTGCTTTTAAAGTTACTCCTCAACCAGATAAAATTGCATGTAATTCACAGAATTCCCTACAGCGTGAAAGGAGTTCATTCCGTCCACACCAACCCTTCAAAGGGAATTCCACCCAGACCCTGTACCTCCCAAGGCTAACCTACCTAACCTGCACATCTTTGTACCATGGGAAGATACACGGGGAGAACATGCAACCTCCGCATGGAGTCACGTGAAGCTGGAATCAAATCCAGGTCCCCGCCGCTGTGAGGCCAGTAGTGCTAACCACTGAGCCACTGTGCTGGACCCAATTGCCTGTTCCCTCCCTCCCTTTTGCAATTCATTGCTAATGGAATAGAGTATAAATGTGGGGAAGTGTTGCTGGAAGTGCGCAAGGAGTTAGTGAGGCTGCATCTGGAATATGGTGTACAATTGTGGACACGTAGTTTAGTTGGAGGCAGTTCGGGGGAGAATGTTAGAAACGTGCAGCACAGAGAAGCTCTTTGGCCTGTCAAGCCTGTAGCACAAAAGTTACACTAAAACATCTCTGAAGAAGGGGCCCGACCCGAAATGTCAACTTTTTTGCTCCTCTGATGCTGCCTGGCCTGATGTGTTCCTCCATCTTCACACTATTATGTGTAAAACTACGCTCGTCCCACTTTCCACTATGAGGCCCATAGGCTCGAATATTCTGACTTTTCATGTGCTCATTCAAGTCCTTTTCAAAGTTGTAAGGTTACACACCTCAAATACCCTTCCAGGCAGTGCATTCCAGATCTGCACCACCCTCTGGTGAAATCCTTTTCTTCAAATCCCCTCTTCACCTCTAAGTTTTTCACCTTAAAATTATGCCCCCCGCCCCCAACATTGATAATTTGACTGTGCAGTACATTGATTCTAGAGGTGAGGGTTTTGTCTTATGAACAGACAGAAGTGTGCAGTTTAAGCCTGTCTTGTCTCTGAGTTTAGGAACACTAGTGAAGATTCTATTTATTTGTGGGCTGTGGGCGCTGCTGGCTGGCCGGCATTTCTTGCCCGTCTCTAGTTGCCCCTTGAGAAGGTGGTGTGGAGCTGCCTTCTCGAACTGCTGTAATCCACCTGTCCTGCAATACCATTAGGGAGGGAATTCCAGGATTTTGACCCAGCGACAGTGAAGGAACGGCGATGTATTTCCAAGTCAGGGTGGTGAGTGACTTGGATAGGATCTCGCAGGGGGTGAAGTTCCCGTATATCTGCTGGCCTTGTCCTTCTAGATGGAAGTATAGATCTAATTGGAGGTCTATAAGATGCTAAAAGGGGATTGACAAATTGGATGTAGAGAGTATGTTTCCTGGGCAAACTAAAATGAGAGGTTATTGTTTTAGGATAAGGGTGGCAGATTTAAAACAGATGAGGGGGAATTACTTCTTTCAAAGAGTCATGAATCTGTGGAATTCACTACCCTTTCTCACCCTCGGAACCCCCAGCCTCAGACCTTGCAATCTTGGAAACACCAGCCCTGGAACTCGTGGCCTCCCACCTAGCTGCCTCAGAACCCTTGGCCTTGGAACTCCTGGTCTTGGCACAGCCCGATGATGTATCCTCTCAGCCCGGCATGGCAAACCACCAGCTCAGCGTGGCATCCTCATGGCGCAGTGTGGCAATCTCCCAGTGGCCAAGGGGTGTGGTTATGGGATGTTACTATATTGGAACAGTTAATTAGTAATAGGTACTGTATCTATTATTCTGTTAAGTTTTTCAATAAGGTTATTCCAAATTCGTCTTTCTTTGGTTGTATTTTAATTATAGTGCTTAAGTATATTGTGTTTTGCTTAATGTAGAGTCTCATCACATCTGGGACAGAGACTTAACATTTACCTTTAAAACAGGAAATTGTTAAGTCTGGCTACCTTCTTAAGATATTTTGAGAAGGATCTGGTCTGGTTCATGAAACCATTGCCAATTGTCAGGAAAAACCCGAGATAACAAGGTGTGGAGCTGGATGAACACAGCAGGCCAAGCAGCATCATAGGAGCAGGAAAGCTTGACGTTTCGGGCCTAGACCCTCCAGCTTAACTAATGCCCTTTATGGAAGGAAACCGCCATCATTACCTGGTCTGGTTTATATGTGACTCCAGACCCACAGCAATGTGGCTGACTCTGAACTGCCCTCTGGAGCATTATGGGTTGGGAATATATGTTCGCTTGGACAGTGACACCCCTTCACCTTGAATGAGTAAAGATAAAATTAATAGGATGTTGGCAAGGAGATTTGAGTTCAGGATTAGAGATGTCTTTTTGTAGTCATATCGTGTCTTGGTGAGACCTCACCTGGAATATTGTGTTATAATGTGGAGACAGTCAAACCAAACCAGGCTTTCTACCCCTGTCTTTGCGACACAGTGAAATCCAATAATTACTCCAATGGTTGGGGGATCTAATTGAAACTGACAGAATACTGAATGGCCTGGATACAGTGTATGTTGGGAAGATGCCTCCATTTTGTAGAAGAGTCTAGGACCCAAGGGCACAGCCTTAGAGTAAAGGGAAGACCTTTTAGAATGGAGATAAGGAGAAACTTCTTCAGCCAGAGAGTGGTGAATCTATGGAATTCACTGCCACAGAAGGCTGTGGAGGCCAGGTCATTGAGTACATTTAAGACTGAGATAGACAGGTTCTTGATTATCAAGTGGATCAACAGTTACGGGGAGAAAGCGGGAGAATGGGATTGAAGCCATGCTTGAATGGTGGAGAAGACTCGATGGGCTGAATGGCCTAATTTCTGCTCTTATGTCTTATGGTCTTCTGGTTCCTAACCAGGCTTTTGGATTGCCAAGAACATAGAACAGTACAGCACAGTACAGGTCCTTTGGCCCACAATGTTGTGCCGACCTATTATCCTACTAAGATCAATCTATCCTGCATACCCTACATTTTACTATCCTCCATGTGCCTAACCAAGAGTCGCTTAACTGTCTCTAAAGTATCCGACTCCACTACCACTGCTGGCAATGCATTCCACACACCTACCACTCTCTGTGTGAAGAACCTACCTCTGACATCTCCCCTATACCTTCCTCCAATCACCATAAAATTTCCTGCCAAATTTCCCTGAATCCCATGCCTCCTTACTTTCTGAATGATCCTACCATGTGGAACCTTATTGAATGCCTTGCTAAAATCCATATACACCACATCCACTGCTCGCCCTTCATCGATGTGTTTTGTCACATCCTCAAAGAATTCAATAAGGCTTGTGAGGCATGATCTGCCCCTCACAAAGCCATGCTGACTATTTCTAATCGAACTGTGCTTTTCCAAATAATCATAAATACTATCTCTCAGGATCCTCTTCAATAATTTGCCCACCACAGAAGTAAAACTGACTGGTCTGTAATTTCCAGGATTATCCCTATTCCCTTTCTTGAAAACGGGAATGACATTTGCCGCCCTCCAATCTTCTGGCACTACTCCAGTGGACAGCGAGGACACAAAGATCGTTGCCAAAGGGGCAGCAATCTCTTCCCCTGCTTCCTGTATAGACTTTGGGTAAATCCCGTCTGGCCCAGGGAATTTATCTATCCTCATGTTTTTCAAAATTTCTAGCACGTCCTCTTTCCTAAAAATCAACCTGTTCGAGCATATCTGCCTGTTTCATGCTGTCCTCACAGACGTCAAGGTCCCTCTCACTGGTGAATACTGAAGGGAAGTATTCATTAAGGACCTCCCCTACCTCCTCTGACTCCGCACACAAGTTTCTTCCACTATCCCTGATTGGCCCTACCCTAAACTCTGGCCATCCTCTTGTTCCTCACATAAATATAGAAAGCCTTGGGGTTTTCCTTGATCCTACCTGCCAAGGTTTTCTCATATCCCCTTCTAGCTCTCCTAAGTCCATTCTTCAGTTCCTTCTTGGCTACCTTGTAGACCTCTAGAGCCCTGTCCGATCCTCGCTTCCTCAACCTTAAGTAAGCTTCCCTCTTCCTCTTGACTAGGTTTTCAACATGTCTTGTCATCCAAGGTTCCTTTACCTTACCATCCCTTCCTTGCCTCAGTGGGACAAACCTATCCAGTACCTGTAGCAACTGCTCCCTAAACAACCTCCATGTTTCTATCGTGCATTTCCCTGACAACATGTGATCCCAATTCATGCTCCGTGGTTCTTGCCTAATAGCATTGTAATTCCCCATCCCCCAATTAAATACTTTCCCATACTGTCTGCTCCTATCCCTCTCCATGACTATAGTAAAAGTCAGGGAGTTGTGATCACTATCACCGAAATGCTCTCCCACTGAGAGATCTGACACCTGACCTTGTTCATTGCCAAGCACCAAATCCAATATGGCCTCCCCTCTAGTCGGCCTATCTACGTATTGAGTCAGAAATCCTTCCTGGACACACCTGGCAAAATCTGCTCCATCCAAACTATTTGCACTTAGGAGGTTCCAGTCGATATTAGGGAAGTCGCCCATGACAACAATCATATTACTTCTGCACCTTTCCAAAATCTGCCTCCCAATCTGTTCCTCAGTGTCTTGGTTGTTATTGGGGGAGTCTGTAGAAAACTCCCAATAAAGTGACTGCTCCTTTCCTGTTTCTGACTTCCACCCATACTGACTCAGTGGAGAAACCCTCCTCCACGACCTCCCTTTCTGCAGCCGTGATACCATCCCTGGTTAGCAATGCCACTCCCCCACCTCTTTTACCTCCCTCCCTATTTCTATTGAAACATCTAAACCCTGGAACATCCAACAACCATTCCTGCCCCTGTGTTATCCAAGTCTCCACAATGGCCACAACATCGTAGTTCCAAGTACTGATCCTTCTCTAAGTTCGTAACCCTTATTCCTGACACTTCTGGTACTGAAGTAGACATACCTCAACCCATCACACTGACTGCTTCTTTGCCCTATCAACTGCTTATCCTTCCTCACAGACTCTCTGCTTGCTCTATCTGTATGTATACTGCCTACACCATCCTCTGATCTGTAGCTCCTGTTCCCATCCCCCTGCTAAACTAGTTTAAAGCATCCCGAAGAACTCTAGCAAACCTCCCACACAGGATATTGGTGCCCCTCCAGTTCAGGTGCAACCTTTCCTTGCTGTACAGGTCCTACCTTCCCCAGAAGGTATCCTAATGATCCACAAACCTGAAGCCCTCCCTCTTACACCCGCACTGCAGCCGTGTGTTCAGCTGTGCTCTCTCTCTGTTTCTAGCCTCACTAGCCCGTGGTACCGATGTGTACCACAACTTTTGGCTGCTCTCCCTCCACCTTAAGAATCCTGAAGACGAGATCTGAGACATCCCTGACCCTGGCACCTGGGAGGCAACATACCATCCAGGAGTCTCGCTCTGTACGACAGAATCTCCTGTCTGTCCCCCTAACCATTGAATCTCTATCACTATCGCTCTCCTATTCTTCCCCATTCCGTTCTGAGCCACAGAGCCAGGCTCAGTGCCAGACACCTGGCCGCTTTGGCCTTCCCCTGGTAGGTCCCCCACCACTCCAGCAGTATCCAAAGCAGTATACTTATTATTGAGGAGAACGGCCACAGGGGATCCCTGCACTGTCTGCCTACTCCCTTTCCCCTTCCTGACAATCACCCAGCTACCTTTGTCCTGTACCTTGGGTGTGACCGCCTCCCTGTAACTCCTCTCTATCACCCCCTCAGCCTCCTGAATGATCCTGAGTTCATCCAGCTCCAGCCCCAGTTCCCTAATGCGGTTTGTGAGGAGCTGGAGTTGGGCGCACTTCTCGCAGGTGAAGTGAGAGGGGACACCAGCGGTGACCCTTACCTCCCACATTCAACAAGAGGAGCATGCAACTGCCCTAGCATCCATTCCCTCTAATCTATATTTCCAGAAGTTTAAAGGAAAAAATCCTTACCTTACAGAGCCTCCACACAGTCTTTTGTTTTTGTGGTTAGACGTGGATGATGGGTGGGAGACACTACACATGTAGTGTTTCGGGTTTAGCCAATGCCTGAATATATGAGCTCACTTCCCAGCTTGCGCTCTCACCACTCCCACCACTCGAAACAAGAACGCTGACTCATGAGATAAGTTTTTATAAGGAAACCCTTACCTTCCCAGCCGCCCCCCTGGCTTGCACTCTCACCACTCCCAACGCTGAAAGCAAGAAGGAAGAACCAATCCCAGACTTTGTGAATAATTCACTTCAGGCACCAGTTTTGTACCTCAAACAAAAGGCTTAACTATTTATTAAACACACAATGACATTAGCAGAGGAAATATTAAACAACAGCTTAATAATGTAGGAGCAAATTACTGCAGATGCTGGAATCTGTACTGACATGACAAATGCCGGTGATTGCAGCAGGTCCAGCTGCATCCATAGAGAGAGAGAGAGAGAGCAAACTAATGTTTCGAGTCTAGATGAGTATTCTTCAGGGCTGGATATTGTCTGGGCTTTATAGATTCACCTTGCACAGAAACACACTCTGTGGTCCAACTTGTACATGCTGATCTCTGGAGACAAATGGCATCAAGAGCCATGGGAATAATTGTTTTAACCATCTCTATTCTATAATTTAAGGAATGACTTTGAAATGTGAGCAAACATGAAGGAATGGTCGTCCATGCCCAAGACAACATGGGGTATGTGATAGTGAGGGGAGTCCACTGATAATGATCCTTCCCACTAATATTGCTGCATCTAACCTTCCTGTCAGAGAAATCACAAGTGAAGAAAATACCACCAAATAACCTTAAGACATAGGAGCAGAAGTAGGCCATTCAGCCCATCAAGTCTTCTCTGCCATTCAATTAGATCATGACTGATCTGATAATCCTCAACTCCACTTTCCTGTCTTTTCCCCTTTAACCACTGATTCTCTGGCTGATTAGACATATGTCTGTTTCAGCCTCGAATATAACATCCCAGCCTCAACAGCCATCTGTGGTGAAGAATTTCACAGATCCACTACCCTCTAAAAGAAGAAATTACTCCTCACCTTCATTTTAAATGTGTGACCCCTTATTCTGAAATGATGCCCTCTTGGTCCTAGACTCTCCCACAAGGGGAAGCAACCTTTCTGCATCTACCTTCTCAAGGCCCCTAAGAATCTTGTGTGTTTCAATAAGGTCACCTCTTATTCTCCTAAATGCCAATGAATACAGACACAACCTATTCAATCTTTCCTCATAAGACCGTCCTCCATACCTGGTTTCAATCCTAATTAACCTTCTCTGGACTGCCTCAAATGCCAATGTCTTTCCTTAGAAAAGGGGTCCCACTCTGTTCACAGTATTCTATCTACGGTCCAACTCGAGATTTGTACAGATTTAGTAAAAACTCATTGGATGGCAGAGCAGATTAGATGGGCCGAATGACCCACTTTTGCTCTGAAGTCTTTATGTTCGTGATCTGTTTTGGATCTCCCTTCCATTGAAATTGCAATCAAGCGGTGCCCTGCTGAGATTCACCATATGATGGCGGCGTTGCACTGCTTTCTGACAGCCTTGGCATTATTTAATGAAATAAGCTAAACCACTGCGCATGCTGGAAATTCGAAACAAAGAGGGCAATTGCTGGGAAAACTCAGCAGGTCTGGCAGCAACCAGGGAGAGAAAACAGAGTTAACTCCTACAGAACTGATGAAGCAGAGAATTTGTGAAAATAACAACAATTTGCATTTATATATCACCTTTGAAACATGTAGTAAAGTGTCTTGAAGGACTTCATGAGTGTGTTACAAACAAATTTTAATACCAAACCACGTAAAGAGATGACAAAACAACTGGACAATGAGCATTAAAGGAAGTATCAGAAAGATTGTCAAGTCTAGGCAGGGCAGTTTCTGAGCTTGGGGTCCACCTATGGTGAAGCAATGGGGGTGGGACACACAAGAGGCAAGAATTGAAGGAGAGCAGAGAATTCAAGGAGTTGTAGAACTGAAGGAAAACAGTTGGTAGATGGATGCTTTGGAAACAAATTGAGAGTGTTAAAATCAAGATGCTTTCTGAATTATTTGTTCATGGAATGAAGGCATTGCTGGCCAGGCAGCATTCATTGTCCATCCCCAGTTGCCCAGAGGGACAGTTAAGAGTTAACCACATTGCTGTGTGTCTGGAGTCAGTTTCCTTCCTGAAAGGGTATTCCTGAACCTGAGGGGCTTCCCCCCTTCAAATGATCAGTAATAGATTCATGCTCATCATTAGACTCTCAATTCCAGATGTGTTTTTATTGAATTCAAATTTCACCATTTGCCATGGCAGGATTTGAACTTGGGTCCTTAGAACATTACCTGGATCACTGGACTAACAGACCAGCTATAATACCACTGGGCCATGGCCTCCCCATGGGAGTAAATACAGATTAGCAAGTACAGGTAGAGCAGGAAAACCCACCCCCTGCAAGTTCCTCTCCGAGACACTTACCATCCTGATTTTCCTTCAGTGTCACTGGGTCATAATCCTAGAACTCCCTCCCCAGCAGCGATATGAGTCTATCTACACCAAATGAACTATAGTGAGAATGAATTTTTTAAAAATTCACATGTGGATTTCAGTGAGTAAGGAGAGGTCAAGTGTAGTCTCTGGAGAATGAACCACAGGGGAGCATCACAACAGAGTTGGACTCACAAAACATTGGCTGAGTTCTTTAGCCCAATGAACGTTGTGAACCTTGAACCCAATTCCACCTCACCTACCACCCGCCTGGCTTCCTCCTGCAGGAAGAGCCTGGGGATTAACCTTGTTCCCCCACGCACACACACACCCACACACATGCACACACCCACGCACATGCACACACTCATGCACACACACACACACTCATGCACACACACCCATGCACACACACACACACACACACACACACACACACACACACGCACACACACACACTTAACTGTATAAACTTGCTTGGGACAAATTGGATTCCAATAACTGGCCGAGATCCTAATGAATCCCATCAGTAATTAAAGAGAGTGCATTCTCACATCTTCTGTCACGGTAACAGATGAATTAAACAACTACCAGGTGTCCTATAAACATTTCTCAATAATTGGAAAGCAGCTTCACACTGTTTAAAAGAGCTGAGTTGTACTTAAAAATCATTTTCACGCAATCAAGCTGGTTCTGTTTCTTTTGGAGAAATCTAACAATTTCTCTACAGCAGGCCGTATGATAGGATCTGTCCAGGTGTTTGGTTTCCCATTTCTATCCTTTGTAGACTGGTTTAAAACATTTTAAACTGCCCTGTCCATGTTCTGTTGAGCATCAGTTTCTGTTCACCCATCACCCCCCGTGCTGTGAGCCTGTGCTCACTTCCAGTCCCAATGTTTAATCTGTGTTTGTAAATCCTTCTGTGGTCTCTTCCTTCTCTATAATCTCCAGCCCCATAAATGACCCAGGAGCTCTGCACTCCCCCAGCACTGCCCTGTGCGCTTCCCCAATTTTAATTGCTCCTCAATCGGAGATAATAGCTTCCCCAAACCCCTTCATATATCTCTCTCTCTCTCTCTCTCCTGTCTTAACCAGTCCGAACGCTCTTTTTCCATCTTGAAGGCACCATTTAGAATGTTGTAATTGCAATACTGGGAAGGTGATGGCCTCGTGGTATTATCACTGGACAGTTAATCTAGAGACCCAGATACATTCTGGGGATCCTTGGGTTCAGATCCCACTATGGCAGCTGGTGGAATTTGAATTCAATAAATATCTGGAGTTAAGAATCTAATGATGACTATGAATTGATTGTTGGGAGGGAAAAAAACCCATCTGGTTCACTAATCCCTGTTAGGGAAGGAAACTGCCATTCTGCCCTACATGTGACTCCAGACCCACAGCAATGTGGTTGACTGTGAATTATCTTTTGGGCAGTAAATGCTGCCTAGCCAGCAATGCCCTTGTCCTGTTCATGAATAAAGAAACCAACCCCCAACAGCTCATTTCATACACGCACAACCCTCTGTGTGAATAAGTTGCCCCTTAGGTCTGTTTTAAATTCTTCCCTTCTCACCTTAAACCTATGCCTTTTATCATAGAATCATGGAATTCCTACAGTGTGGAAACAGGCCATTCAGCCCAAGAAGTCCACACCAACGCTCCAAAGAGCATCCCGCCCAGACCGATCCCTATACTCTAAGACTACATTCCTGCATTTCCCATGGCTAATCCCTACCTGATTACCATGACTCCCCTATCCTGGGGAAAAGACTTTGGCTTTGTCGTTCTCCCTCATGATTTGATAAACCTCTATAAGGTCACCCCTTAAACTCCTGAATTCCAGGGAAAACAAGTCCCAGCTTATTCAGCCTTTCCTTACAACTCGAGCCCTCTAATATCAACAAATCCTTGTAATTTTTTTCTGTGCCCTTTCTAGTTTAAGCACATCCTTCCTGCAGCAGAGTGACCAGAATTGCGTGCAGTATTCCAAAAGTGGCATCATCAATGTCTTGTACAACTGCAACATGACTCCTATACTCAGTGCTCTGACCAATGAAGGCAAAGGTGCCAAACGTTTTGTTCACCACCCTGTCTACATGTGATGCTGCTTTCAAGCAACTATACATCTGCACTTCAAGGTCTCTTAATTCAGCAACACTGTCCAGGGCCCTAACATTAACTGTACAAGTCCTGCCCTGATTTGCCTTTCCAAGATGCAATACCTTGCATTTAGCTAAATTAAAATCCATCTGCTACTTCTTAGCCTCTTGGTCCAAGTGTCATCTGCAAACTTACTAACCACGCCTCTTACATTCTCATCCAAATCATTTATATAAATGACGAACAACAGTGAACCCAGCATTGATCCTTGTGGCATACCACTGGTCACAGGCCTCCAGTCTGAATAACAATCCTCTACCACCACCCACTGTCTTCTATCTTCAAGTCAATTTTGTATCCAACTTGTTTGATGGGGACACTGTAGAGTGGGCTTTACTCAGTGTCTAAGCTTGTGTTGTCCCTGTCCTGGAAGTGTTTGATAGGGACAGTGTAGAGAGAGCTTTACTCAGTGTCTAACCCTGTGCTGTCCTTGTCCTGGGAGTGTTTGATGGGGACAGTGTAGAGGGAGCTTTTCTCTGTATCTAACCCTGTGTTGTCTCTGTCCTGGGAGTGTCTGATGGGGAGAGTGTAGAGAGAGCTTTACTCTGTATCTAACGCCATGCTGGCCCTGTCCTGGGAGTGTTTGATGGGTATGATGTAGAGGAAGCTTTACACTGTAGCGACAAGCCCTGGGAACGTTTATAGCTGAAATTGAGCACTGGATTGAAAGAGTAGGAGAGAAGATGAGAAATCCAGGTATTGTTTTGATGATGACAGGAAAAACTTTCAGAAACCTCATTAGTTTATGAAATTGTAGAAATTACATGAGACATTGAAGTTAGACTACCCATCATTCTAAGATTCATTAGATCATCATTAGAGTTTAAATTCCTCACGTTCTCCTCATTTACATCTCTGTATTTCCTTATTATTCCAGGTTCCTAGAGAGTTCCTTGTTAAAGGGTATTCTGAGTTAGTCAGGTTTTCATCTCCTGTGACAAAACTTTGCCCAGATGCTAGTCAACTCTGTGTCAGACATCGCCTGGTATGGCCCACCTCCCCCACTCTGACAGGGCAGTCTGGGGGTTACAATGGGTGCTGAGGACAAACGTAAGAAATAGGGCAAAGACTAGGCCATTCAGCCCTTTGAGCCTGCTCGGTCATTTAATACGATCATGGCTCATCTCATCTTGGTTTCAACTCCACTTTCCTGCTCACTCCACATAACCCTTTAACCTCATTAAAAATCCATCCATCTCTTCCTCAAATTTATTCAGTGTCTTAACATTCACCACACTCTGGGCTAGTGAACTCCACAGATTCATGACCCGTACAAGAGCTATAAGACTCTGGTCAGACTGCTTTTGGAATACTGTGAACAGTTCTGGGTTCTGTGTTTTGGGAAGGATGTGTTGGCCTTGGAGGGGGTTTACAAGAATGATCTTGGGGGTGAAGGACTTGTTATATTTTCTTTTTTTATTTAACTTTTTTATTCATTCACAGAAAGAGGGTGTTGCTGGTTGGGCCCATCCCTGGTTGCCCAGAGGGCAGTTAAATGTCAACCACATTGCTGTGGGTCTGGAGTCACATGTAGGCCAGAGCAGGTAAGGATGGCAGTTTCCTTCCCTAAAGGACATTAGTGAACCAGATGGGTTTTTCCTGTCAATTGACAATGGATTCATGGTCATCATTAGACTCTTAATTCCAGATATTTTATTGAATTCAAATTCTACCACCTGCTGTGGCAGGATTTGAACCCAGGTCCCCAAAATGTTATCTGGTCCTCTGGATTAATAGTCCATTGAAAACACCACCAGGCCATTGCCTCCCCCATTTTATGAGGAGTGGGTTGAGAACTATGGGTCTGTACCCAATGGAGTTGAGAAAGGTGAGGGGGGATGTGTTTGAAAGTTGCAGAATATTGAGAGGCCTGGATAGAGCGGACATGGAGAAGATGTTTCCACCAGGAGGAGAGACTCGGACCCAAGGGCACAGCCTCAGAGTGAAGGGACGGGCCTTTAGAACTGAAATGAGGAGGAATTTCTTTAGCAGGAGGTTGATGAATCTGTGGAACCTGTTGCCCTAGAGGGCTGTGGAGGCCAAGTCATTGAGACAAGTTCTTGATTGGGAAGGGGATCAAGGATTACGTGGAGAAGACAAGACAGTAAGGGTGAGAAATATACCAGCCATAATTGAATGGCGGAGCAGCCACGGTGGGCCGAATGGTCTAATTCTCCATCTATATCTCATGGACTTTGAGGTGTAATTCCTCCTCATCTTAGTTTGAAACCTGCTACCCCCTTATCTTAAAACAGTGACCTCTCATCTTAGCTTGTCCCACATGAGGAAACATTACTCTGCATCCACTTTCTCAATCCCCTTTAGTATCTTATAGACCTCAGTTAGATCTCCTCTCATTCTCCAGAGAGTATAGGCCTGGACTGCTCAATCTCTCTTCATGAAACAAACCCTAATCTCTAGAATCAATCTAGTGAATTCCTCAGAGTTGCCTCCAATTCAACTACACCCTCCTCAAGTAAGGGGAACCCAAACTGTATACAATACTCCAGGTACAGCCTCGCTGATGCCTTGTACATTCACAACGACATTTCCCTACTCTAATATAAGATTGTTCTTAATCAGATTTTCCGAACAACTAATCTTAGATGCCAAGATTATAACTTTAATAAAAATTAACAATTTGTTATTAATTCTGGAATTTCAGCAGGACTGAAGGAGGGTCTAGGCCCGAAATGTCAGCCTTCCTGCTCCTCTGATGCTGCTTGGCCTGCTGCGCTCATCCAGCTCTACACCTTGTTATCTCTAAACAACAAGGCAATTTAGTTAATTGCTATGATTCAAATCCAATCTTCTTCATCTTACCCCCCCCCCATTCACACACGCACACAGGCAGACATAGTTAAGGGATAAATGTTTTAAAAAAAAGAGAATCATGACTTGCCAGTTCAATTAAACAATTTCAAACAAAGGATGCCCCCTTCATGAAATCATAGAATCTCTACAGTGAGGAAGCAGGCCATACAGCCCATCGAGTTCATACCGACCCTCCAAAGAGTATCTCACCCAAAAATTGGGGCAGCACAGTGGCACAGTGGTTAGCACTGCAGCCTCACAGTGCCAGGGACCCAGCTTCGATTCCACCCTAGGGTGACTGCGTAGAGTTTGCACATTCTCCCCGTGTCTGTGTGGATTTCCCCCAGGTACGCTGGTTTCCTCCCACAGTCCAAAGATGTGCAGGTTAGATAGATTGGCCATGCAAAATTGCCCATAGTGTCCAGGGGTGTGTAGATTAAGTGGGTTATAGGGAGATGAGTCTGGGTGGGATGCTCTGAGGTTCGGTGTGGACTTGTTGGGCCAAAGGGCCTGTTTCCACACTGTAGGGAATCTAAATTCTAAAAAATCCTTGAACATTGAATTATAACAACTTGATTGAATACTGGTATGCACTGGTGTGAAGGCACAACTCGCAAAGATTTTTCACTGAAAGCAGAAATGCCTTTCACAGGTAAAACAACAGCGCCATGACTTGAATGGAATAGGCACTCCAAGATCCCAGAGTGTGCATCAGTTTACACCCATTCCACAGCCAATAATGTCTGCGCTGGTTTGGACATGTTTATCAGATAGTTGCTGTCAGGTTACTCAAAGAGGCTGTGTATGGTGAACTGGGTCATCGCCAAAGCTTTGTACAACTTCAGCATAAACTCTGTGCTCCAGGGGAGCCTTCCTTATAACCTAAGCCATGACTGATAAACGCAAGCGTCCTGTGTGCCTTCTTAATCAACCTATTAACCTCACTAAATGGAAAAGTGGAAAGTGATGTTTGTGCTAAACCATGGACTGAGCAATACAACCTTTGTAGACCATTTGATTTACTAACACCTTTCATTACCTTTCATTGACCCCACAGCAATGTGGTTGACTCTTAACTGCCCTCTGGGCAATTAGGGACGGACAATAAATGCTGGCCTAGCCAGCAACACCCACACACTTTAAAAACACAGAGGCATCATGTTGACTCAGTGGGCATTGTGTGGAAATTCTGTCCCTGCCTAAACAATCTGTTGTGGTCAACCTTCATGACCTCTAATAACTCCCTGGGTGAACACAGAGGAGTGGGGTGGGGTGGAGTGGGGAAGGAGAGGGGGGGCCTTGTAGACATTACACCTGACCACCTTCCTCACTCCCCGAGAGGGTGCCTGAGGGTGCGGCGGGAGGCAGGTTCAATGAAGGCTCGGATTAAGTACCCAAAGGGAAACATTTTGAGGGCTGCAGGAGAAAGAGACAGCAAATGGGACCAGCCAACATTACCTGGATGGGTGGTATGGTGGCTCAGTGGTCAGCATTGCTTCCTCACAGCACCAGGGACCCTTTTTTATTGATTCCACCCTCAGACGACAGTCAGTATGGAGTTTGCACATTCTCCCTGTGTCTGCGTGGGTTTCCTCCGGGTGCTCTGGTTTCCTCCCACAGTCCAAAGATGTGCAGGTTACAGTGGATTGACCATGCTAAGTTGCCTGTAGTGTTCAGGGATGTGTGGGCCGTATGGTTTAGGCATGGGAAACGCAGGGTTACAGGGGTAGGGTAGGGGGTTGGGTCTGGGTGGGGTGTTCTTCAGGTGTGGACTCAAGGAGTGAATGGTCTCTTTCTGCACTGATCAAATGACCTCCCTCACCCCCCTGGGCCGACTGTAACCATTCCATGATTTAGCTGATTGTTCCTTGCCCACATTCAGCAGCTGAAAACCAACAAAAGCTTTCCGTCATCCACTGCGCTCTGTCCACTGGGTAACTATCACGCCAGACCCATTAGAATGCTTCAAAACAATTCCTTATCCAAGTGCAATTATTTTTCTGTAACGCTCTTTCTGTCCTCTGATGTCAACCTGCGGCAGGGATTGCTCTGTAGCGAGCCTTTGCGAGCCGTGACGCGGGTCAGTGTGTTTATTAACGCATGCTGTATTCTGCTGGGCTGCGCATCTCCAAATTAATTCAATCTGGGGACATTTGTTGTTAATTGAAACCTGTTTGGGGAGTGACTGGGTATAAATTATCCCAGCCTCTCACCTCGCCACTCAGAATGAAGAATTAGTTTCAATTTCTGAGCTCGGTTTAATTTGCGAAGCGTCTCATGGCTAATTTGGGTACCCTGGAGACTAGGAGCAGTAATAACCCTTGTATTAAACCTGACACAACTTCACTCCTTATAAATTTCACTTTAATTAACAGTTTACAAATCAAACCTGCCAGCAATTAATCTATGGAAATCAGCAAATCTCTTTCTCTACCTACTGGTCAGACTTAAATAACCTTTCAGTAACCTACTGCCCATTGTTGTAACTTACGCCAAACGCCCATAACTCCAGCACCATGCTCACAGATCTGCATTGGCTCCTAGTCTGACATTGTCATGAGTTTATGTTTTCAATGCAGGATAGATGTTTCCTATGACCGGGGAATCCACATCCAGGGGTCAGAGTCCAAGGATAGGGGGCAGGCCATTTAGGACTGAGATGAAGAGAAATGTCTTCACCCAGAGAGTGGGGATCCTGAGCAATTCTCTGCCACAGAAAGTGGTTGAGGCTAAAACATTGAATGTTTTCAAGAAGGAGTTAGATATAGTTCTTAAGGCTAAAGGCCTGAAAGGGTATGGGGGAGAAAGCGGGAATAGGGGACTGAGTTGAATGACCACCCATGATCATGCTGAATGATGGTGCAGGCTCAAAGGGCCAAATGGCCTCCCCCTGCTCCTATTTTCTGTGTTTCGATAAAATCCTGCACAGCTTCAACCCTCTAAAATCTTGTAACTTCTGATCCTCCAAGATCTCCATGCCTCTCCAGTTGCGATCTCTCGCGCATTGCCCAATCTCCATTTCTCTACCCATGGCGGCCCTTCAGTTTTCTCATGGAATCATCGAATCAGAGAATCCCTAAAATGTGGAGTTCCTTCCTTAGGCTTCGCAGCCTCTGTCTCTCTCTCTCCTCCTTTGAGCACCACTTGGATCAAATCTTTTGACCTTGTTTGGCTTGGTCTTCAATTTCTTGCCTTACTGGCATTTTGCTGCATTAAAAGAGTGACAAAAATGCAAGTTGTTGTTGCATGATATCAGGCTAGTTCTTTCCATTCGCACACTGACAAACTCCAGTCATCGATCGCCCTGGGCCGCATTGAATAACAAGGCAGGCTCAAAGGGCCGAATGGCTTTATTTTCTATGTTTCCATGTTGCATTCCTCTGGAGGTAGCACCACGCACTGCCCCACCCCACCCCCACCTTCACCCAAGACCACTCTCCCACACAGTTTGACGGGTTTATCTGCTGAGATTTCAGATGCTGTTCTTTGACGACAAAGTCCACCCAACCAGACGATGTTGACTTGACACCCATGCACCTTCCCGATGAGGGAGCATCAGCTGGTGACTCAGAATGATTTCCAGCAGGGGACACATTATCTTGGGAAAATCCAGTCTAGGGAAGTAGGGGAGAGGCTGGTTTTTACAGGCGCTAGTTCATTGCAGAGATGCTGCATCAGTCACAGTCCAGTAGGAAAACACACATTCGCCGAAACGGTTGTGATTCTCCAATGCTGGTGCTGAGGGAGTGCAGCACAGAGTCCATAGAAGCCCTACAGTGTGGAAACAAGCCCTTCGGCCCCACAAGTCCACACCAACCTTCAGAGCATCCCACCCAGACCCATTCCCCTAATAATCCACCTAATCAACACATCCCTGAACTCCACATGCAATTTAGCATGGCCAATCCACCTAACCTGCACATCTTTGGACTGTGGGAGGAAACCCACACAGACACGGGGAGAGTGTGCAAACTCCACACAGACAGTTGCCCGAGGGTGGAATTGAACCCGGGTCCCTGGTGCTGTGAGGCAGCAGTGCTAACCACCGAGTCACGTTGCACTGGCAGAGATGCCATCTTTTGGATGAGATATTAAACCAATGCCCTCAATGTAGGGGCTGATATGGGCCTAGCAGTGTTATCACTAGACTATTAATCCATACAAAAATAGAAGTTGCTGGAAAAGCTCAGCAGGTCTGGCAGCATCTGTGGAGAGAAATCAGAGTGATGTTTTGGGTGAATTTTTGATAGTACCTTAGGGCTCAGTTGGCAGGAAGCCTGGCTCAATGCAGGATGAGGCCTGATTCCCAGTCTGGCTAGTTCACTGTGAAGGCTCGGCCTTCTCAGCCTCATCCCTTGCCTGAGCTATGGTGACCCTCAGCCAGCAGTCCCTTTAAGAACTGAACCGAGATGAGGAGGAATTTCTTCAGCCAGAGGGTGGTGTATCCGTGGGGCCTACCGCTGCAGACGGCTGTGGAGGCCAAGCCATTGAACATAAGAACATAAGAACTAGAAGCAGGAGGAGGCCATCCGGCCCCTCGAGCCTGCCCCGCCATTTAATAAGATCATGACTGATCTTTCTGAGACTCAGCTCCACTTACCCGCCCACTCACCATGGCCCTTAATTCCTTTACTGTTCAAAAATTTATCTAGCCTTACCTTAAAAACATTCAGGGGGGTAGCTTCAACCGCTTCACTGGGCAGGGAATTCCACAGATTCACAACCCGTTGGGTGAAGAAGTTCCTCCTGACCTCAGTCCTACATCTGCTTCTCTTTATTTTGAGGCAATGCCCTCTAGTCCTGGTTCCACCTGCTAGCGGAAACAACCTTCCTGCCTCTACCTTACCTATTCCCTTCATAATCTTATATTTTTCGATAAGGTCTTCCCTCATTCTTCTGAATTCCAGTGAGTATAATCCCAGTCTACTCAGTCTCTCCTCATAATCCAACCCTCTCAACTCTGGAATCATTGAGTGAATCTCCTCTGCACCCCCTCCAGCGCTGTATTGTATTTAAAAATGTTTGGTGTATTTAAAATGGAGGTTCTTGATTAGTTAAGGGTAACAGGGGAAAAGGCAGGAGAATGATGTTGAGAAACAGGTCAGCCGTGATTTTTAAGAGACATCTGGATGAGGATATGAATAAGAAGGGTTTAGAGAGATATGGACCAAATGCTAGCAAATGGGACCAGGTCAGATTAGGATGCCTGGTTGGCACAGATGAATTGGACTGAAGGTTCTGAGAGGCGGCACGGTGGCTCAGTGGTTAGCACTGCTGCCTCACAGCACCAGGGACCTGGGTTTAATCCCACCCTCGGGCGACTGCCTGTATGAAGTTTGCACATTCTCCCCGTGTCTGTATGGGTTTCCTCCGGATGTTCTGGTCTCCTCCCACAGTTCAAAGATGTGTAGGTTAGGTGGGTTGGCCATGCTAAATTATCCATAGTGTCCAGGGATGTGCAGGCTGGATATGTTAGCCATGGAGGGTTACAGGAACCAGGTAGGGGTGGGTCTGGGTAGCATGCTCTTCAGAGACTTGATAGGCTGAATGGCCTGCTTCCACGCTGTAGAGATTCTACGTGATCGAATGGTGGAGCAGACTCGAAGGGCAGAATGGCCTAATTCTGCTCCTGTATCTTTTGGTCTTTGTTGTTGTGTCTTTCTCTCTCTGTCTCTCAGCAGCCTGTGGTTCTCTGGGATTGTGGTAACTTTCACTTTGAAGTATTTTGTAGGTTCAGTGGATGTTCACAGCAAGGGCTGGAAATAGAAGAAGGAGTAATGAGGAGGAGGAGGAGGAGGAGATGAAGGAGGGAGAGGGATCTTGATTGGAAGGTGGCCTTTAATTGTAGGGGTGACCTAACGCCGTGCAAGGTTTCAATCTCCGACAACCCAAGCTCAGCAACGGGGCCTCGGCAAAACGTGATTTATGGCTCGATATTTCACTCAGCCACCAACACCGCCATCAAATTCTCTGGCGCTGCTTTTCCTCATTACCCTGGGACGGGTTAACAGATTTCAATGATGAGATGGAGATGTTATTGGCTTCCCCCAGGGGTATGACCCCGCGGAACAGGGAGATCAAACTGATTTCTACACACTACACCAACCACCCCCCCCACACCCACCCCAGTTTTATTTACACAGCCAGGTGCCACTAATCCAAGCGACCTCATAAACCCAGACATGAATGTGCTGACAGCAGTAAAAGATAAAAACATATTGTACATTTCAGAGATAAAATAGGCCCGAAAATCCGCCTCAGCAACAGAAATGAGGCACTTGGGGTTAGCTTGGAGCTTTCCCACACTGACTGCATGTCACTGCCTGTGCACCTGGTTAACCTTTGCACATTGCTAAAATCCTTTGCATCTTCCTTCTATATAAAGCATACCTGCCCTCGAGCCCATCAATAGTCTCCCCTTGCCACATGATTAACATCTTGCCCTCTTTTTTGCCATTTGTTCCTGGGATATTTGGGCATCACAGGCAAAGCCAGCATATATTGCCCATCCCTTACTGCCCTGTAGAAGATGGTGGTGAGCTACTCACTCAGCACACCCAGAGATTGTCTCACTCCCTTTACTCACAGAGGGCTGTAAGCTCTGAAAATGCCACTCTGGTTTTAAGATGCATTTGAAAATCTAACTCCTTAACCAAACTTTTGGGCACTTGTCCTAATACTCCTGTCTGTGACTCAGATTTTGTTTGAACATCACTAGGAGTTGGGGTATCATGTTGAGGTTATACAGGACATTTGTGAGGTCTCTTCTGGCGTAACTATGTACAGTTCTATTAAAGCAAGGATATCATTAAACTGGAGAGGATTCAGAAAAGATTTACCAGGACGTTGCTGGGAATGGAGGATTTGAGTTATAAGGAGAGGCTGGATAGGCTGGGATTTTTTTCACTGGAGCGTAGGAGGTGGAGGGATGACCTTATAGAGGCTTATAAAGTCATGAGAGGCGTAGGTAAGGTGAATAGCAAAGACCTTTTTCCTCGGGTGGGGGAATTCAAAGCTAGGTGGCATATTTTTAAGGTGAAAGGAGAAAGATTTAAAAAGGACATGAGGGGCAATTTTTTCACACAGAGAGTGGTTCGTGTGTGGAATGAACTGCCAGAGGAAGTGGTGGATGCGTGTACAGTTTAACATCTAAAAAGCATTTGGATAAGTACATGAATAGGAAAGATTTGGAGGGATACGGACCAAATACAAGCAGGTGGGACTAGATTAGTCTGGGAACCTGGGAGACATGGTCTATTTGGACAGACAAGTCTGTTTCCATGCTGGATAACTATGATTCTATGGCTTGAAAACGTTTGCCATGCTAATAGTGCTTTTTAAATGCGGATAGTTGTTACTGTTTCCATCTGCAGACTGTTTAAGGGGACAGCATTAGGACACCGGATTTAGCCCTCTACACTATTTCAGTACTTGGCAGTTTATGGAATCTTGCTGTGCTGAGATTAGCTAAAACTTCTTGATGCATTGCCGCAGCAATTGTACTCCAAAAGCACGGACTTGGCTGCAAAATGCTTTGGAAAGTCCTGAGCCAGAGACAGTGACAAATTTTACATTAACGGGTTATACAAATGCAGATGTTGTTGCATTTGGACCTGAAGTTGGTAAATAATGGGTAACACTAAGCAGGTGCTGCACTGACAGAAGCACTGACCTTCAGGTGAGAGGATGAACCGAGACCCCTGGTTACTCTGAAACGTTGCTGTATGCGTGACTGACCTGCATAACAAGATTCTTTTTTAACCAAAAATAAACAGGTGTTTTGCTCATCCATTGCTGTATGTGGGATCTTGCTGTGCACAAACTGGCTGTCATGTTTCCTGCACGGCATTAGTGACTACACATAGATACATTGGCCACAAAGCACTTTGGTCTGTTCAGAGGTCGGGAAGGATGTTTAATATAATTACAATTCTCTCCTTTCCACGTCTTAGTTGATTGCATCTTATATAATTTATTTGCAGCTTTCCAAGAGGGATTGGTAACACTGATAGCTGCTGGAATAATAGTCCTTTCCCCTTTATAAAGAGGCTCTGCACCAGAAAAGCTTTGCTCAAATTGATCCTTGCAGGTTCGTTGGTGGAGGCACTGCTAATGAGTGCACTCAGAAACCTTGTTTGTTAAATTAGACTTATTTTTATTTTGTGGTGTCGTTAATGGGATAAAGCGAGACATGACAGATCCCAGGTGCCTCCCTGACTCTCTCCCAGGGATCACAAACTGACAGATACAATGGACCTGGGATGATCAGTCCAGCCCAGCTCTCAGTGAATCCATTGTGCCAACCTGACAGGCAATAAAGGTGCAGTCATTGAGAGAAGCTGACACAGTGTGTAAACGCAATCCTGAATTTAACGCCCTCTTCCAGCAACTAAAATAAAATCAATTTTCTTCCTTTTATTCAAATTTGCCTTTCTTTGTAAGTCATGCATATAGTTCCAAGGATGAGGAATTTCAGTAATGAAGATCGATTGGAGGGAGTTGGAGGTATTGTTCTTGGGGAGGAGAATGCTAAAAGGAGACTTGAAGGAGGTTTACAATATCATGAGCGGTTTGAACAAAATAGACAAGGAGAAACTGTTCCCGCTTGTAAAGGGATTGCAAACAAGAGAGAACACATTTTGAGTAAAAACCAAAAGAACTGTGGATACTGGAAGTCAGAAACAAAAACAGAAATCGCTGGAAAAGCTCAGCAGGTCTGGTAGCATCTATTCTGTGGAACGGTTACTGGACCCGAAACTCTAACTCTGATTTCTCTCCACAGATGCCACGACACCTGCTGAGCTTTTCCAGCAATTCCTGCTTTTGTTACATCTTTGGAGTAATTTGTTGGGGAGATGAAGTGATGTGAATAACAATGTTCTCTCTTAGTGAGTAGATAAGGCATGGAATGTGCTGCCTGGAAATATGACAGAGGCAGGTTCAATTGAGGCATTGAAAAGGGGCATTGGATGGCTATCTGAATAGAAATGGTGAACAGGGACATGGGGAAAAAGTAGGGAATTAGTGCTAGATAATGATGTTCACTTAGACAATGTGCAGGCAGGATGGGCCGAATGGCCTCCTTGAGAACTGTAACAATTCAGTGACTCTGCCTTGCAATCGGACAGCACAGCAGGAGGCCATTCAGCCCCACATATCTGTGCTACTCTGGAAGAGCTGACAAGTCAGTCCCACTCCCCTGTTCTTTGTCCACAATATTGCAAATACTTCTTTTGCGAAAATTTATCCGGTTCACTTTTAGAGTTTAAGATCCAACCCACTGCCACCTCAGATCACTGCATTTTGAGAGGGATCTGTCACTCCCTCTCATGTTCTGTCCATTATCCTACATCCATGTCCTCTGGCTACCCAGCACTTCTATCAATGAGAGATAGTAGGAACTGCCGATGCTGGAGAATCTGAGATAACAAGGTGTAGAGCTGGATGAACACAACAGGCCAAGCAGCATCAGAGGAGCAGGAAGGTTGACATTTTGGGCCTAGACCCTTCTGTCAATGGTACTACTTTCCCCTAATAGTCCTTTGAAATCCCCTCCCTGGTTTCGAGCGCCTATAATCAATTGCCTCTTTCCATCTTCTCTGTTCTAAGGATTCCCACTTCTCCAATCTCTCTGCTTTCTATTCATTTAAAATTGGCCTTTGGAACACAGTAGTCACTGCCACGTTAGTACCCCGGATTCACTGCTCATCCCTAGTTAATGGGGATATATTCAAAAAGATCATTTATCCCCAAAAAAATGAACTAGTGCTGTGTTTCAGATGGGATATTAACATTCAGAGCCTCAAATCTGACTAGAACCCAACTTCAAACGATACCCAATAAAAACCGAAAGAACTGCGGCTGCTGTAAATCAGGAACAAAAGCAGAAGTTGCTGGAAAAGCTCAGCAGGTCTGGACCCAAAACATTAACTCTGATTTTTACCTTCACAGATGCTGCCAGACCTGCTGAGCTTTTCCAGCAACTTCTGTTTTTGTTCAAATGATTCTCTTCTGGTTTCAACAGAGGAGCAATGGGATTGGAGGGTGAGAGGGCACATTGGATATTTAGCAACATAATTATTCCGAAAACCAAACAGCTGCAGAAGCTGGAAATCAGAAGCAAAACCAAAAATCGCTGGAAAAACTCAGCAGGTCTGGTAGTATCTGCGGAGAGAGAAACAGAGTTAACGTTTCAGGTCCAGTGATCGGAGCTCATCAGAAAGGTAACAGGAACTGAAACGTTAACTCTGCTTTCTCTCTTAAGATTAGTTGGGGAGGTGATGGCTTAGTAGCATTGATGTTAGTCTATGAGTGTGAAGATCCAGGTAATGTTCTGGGGACATGGGTTCAAATCCTGTCACCGCAGATGGTGGAATTTGAATTCAGTTTAGGGGTGGAGGCTTGACAGACCTTAGGTTTAGGGTAAAAGTTCAGCACAACATCATGGGCTGAAGGGCCTGTACTGTTCTATGTTCTATACTGCCAGACTTGTTGAGCGTTTCTGATTCCCAGCGTCTGCAGTTCTTTTGGTTTTTATATTGGTGCTACCTTGTTTGTGATATAGCCAGGCCACAGCTGGAGTATACTGTGTGCAGTTCTGGACACAGAACACAGAACACCATAGGAAATATTTGATTGCACTGGAGGGGGTGCAGAGGAGGTTCACTAGGATGTGTGGGCTGGAACATTTCAGCTGTGAAGAGAGATTGGCTAGGCTTTTCTTTGAAGTAGAGTAAGCTGAGGTTGGCCCTGATTGAGGTCTCCAAAGCTCTGAGGGGCATAGATAGGAATAAACATTTACCTTTGTCCCTTTTGGGTGGCTCAGTGTTTATCTCTGCTGCCTCATAGCGCCAGAGACTAGGGTTCAGTTCCAGCTTTGGGTGAATGTCTGTGTAGAGTTTGCACATTCTTACTGTGTCTGTGTGGGTTTCCTCCCAAAGTCCAAAGATATGCTGGTTAGGTGGATTGGCTGTGGGAAATGTGGGATTACAGGGATAGTGTTGGGGACTGGGTCACAGTGGGATGCACTTCAGAAGGTTGGTGCAGACTTAATGGGCTGAATGGCCTCTTTCTGCACTGTGGGGATTCGTAGTAGAGGGGGCACACCTTTAAGGTAAGGAGCAGGGGGATTTGAGGAAAGGTTTTTTTCCACCCTGTTCTGGCTATCTGGAACTCACTGCCTGAAAACATGGTAGAGGTAGGAGCCTTCAAGATGTGTAGGAACTATTTATATGCACTCGAGGATATGAGAGAGTACGAAAAAATGGAATAGTATAGATGAATGCTTGATGACCAGAGCAGTCTGCAATGGGCTGAAAGCCCTCTCTCTTTGCTGTAAAACTATATGACTTCTTTTTAACTTAACGTGTTTCTCTTGTGTTTGTTTTGCTGCAGCTCTGTGTAACACCATTAAACCACTCGTACACCACAAAACTGGACATTTATTTTTCATCTTCACTTCAATTTGCTGTTAAATATCCTTTAATAAACAGAGCTGCCTCTTTGACAGTTCAGTCCACCCGTACTCCTGCAATAAAAAGACCCCAAAGCTGTAAAGTGAACATAATGAATCAATTAGTTAATTGATTAAATGAACGAATAGCTGTACAGTTTGATGGATGGGCTAGTTCCTGGGTGGCTGGTGTTAGGTTGTTGCATTCGAAATGTTACACAGAAGAAATTTTCATCAATTTGTTCAGATTTGCATCTCAATAGATCCGAACAAAGAGAACATCTGTACCGACATGACTGGGCCCCTTCAACCCAGGCCTTCACCACCCCCCACCAACCACCTCCCCCCCCCGCCACCGTCCCCTGACACCCAACCTCCCCACACTTCCTCAACCCTTAACGTCTCCTCCTTTCTGAGTTCTCTCACGGTTCACGTCTGCAGCTCTTTCTGGGATCTTTTCTCACTGCCCCTGTTTGATACTGTTATCTCCTCTGAGGTATGAAAATGCAGGATAAGGAAAAAGACAGGGATTCTCCCCCTCACTCCCAAACTGGCTTACAACCTAACAGCTGAGGACGAGGCTATTCAGTCCACTGTGCCTGTGCTGGATCTTTGAAAGCGCTCTCCATTTCATGGCAGTAACCCTGCTTTTTCACTGACATCTCATTTCTTTATGCGTAAATAAAATAGACTTTCATTAAAAATTTCTCAGTCTATGGGTATAGCTGGCAAGGCAAACCTACAGAACAAGTTGCTGAGACATTATCTTAAACTGCTGCGGTCCGTGGAGTGTAGGTACATGCACAGTGCTGTTTGGGATGGAGTTCTTGGATTTTGACCCAGTGGCAATGAAGGGATGGTGATATTTCCAAGTCAGGATGGTGTGTGACCTGGAGCGTAGTGGTTTTTTTTATTTATTCACTCATAAACCATGGGCATAGCTGGCTGGGCCAGCATTTATAGCCTGTCCTTGCTGATCTTGAGAAGGTGGTGGTGAGCTGCCTTCTTGAACCATTGCAGTCCATGTGCTGTAGGGAGACCCTCAATGATGTAAGGGAGGGAATTCCAGGATCTTGACCCAGTGACACTGAAGGAATGGTGATACATTTCGAAGTCAGGGTGGTGAGTGGTTTGGAGAGGAACTTACAGCGTATGGTGTTCCCATGTATCTGCTGCCCTTGTCCTTCTTGGTGGAAGTGGTCGTGGGTTTGGAAGGTGCTGTCTGAGGATCTTTGTTGAATTTTTGCAGTGCACCTTGTAGATAGTACACACTGCTGCTACTGAGCTTTGGTGGTGGAGGGAGTGAATGCTTGTGGATGTAACACTAATCCAGCGGCTGCTTTGTCCTGGATGGTTTTGAGCTTCTTGAGTGTTGTTGGGGCTGGCCCCATCCAGGCAAGTGGGGAGTATTCCATCACACTCCTGACTTGTGCCTTGTTGATGGCGGACAGGCTTTGAGGAGTCAGGAGATGAGTTACTCGCTGCAGAATCCCAGCTTCTGGCCTGCTCTTGTGGCCACTGTGTTAATGTGGAGAGTCCAACTGAGTTTCTGGTCAATGGTAACCCTCAGGATGTTGATAATGGGGGATTCAGTGATGGTAACACCATTGAATGTCAAATGACACAGGTTAGATTGTCTCTTATTGGTGATGGAGTTGCCTGGAGTTTGTGTGGCACAAATGTTACTTGCCACTTGTCAGCCCAAGCCTGGATATTGCCCAGGTCTTGCTGCATCTGAACATGGACTGCGTCAGTATCTGAGGAGTTGCGAAAGGTGCTAAGCATTGTGCAAACATCAGCAAACATCCCCACTTCTGATCTTATGATGGTGGAAAGGTCATTGATGAAACAGCTGAAGATGTTTGGGCTAACAACTCTACACTGAGGAAATTCTGCAGCGATGTCCTGGAACTGAGCTGATTGACCTCCAACAACTATGACCATTTTCCTATGTGCCAGGTATGAATCCAACCACCGGAGAGTTTGCCGCCTGATACCCATTGATTCCAGTTTTGCTAGGGCTCCTTGATGCCACACTCTGTTGAATGCAGCCTTGATATCAAGGGCTGTCACTCTTACCTCACTTCTGGAATTCAATTCTTTTGTTCAGGTTTGAACCAAGGCTGTAATGAGGTCACGAGTTGAGTGGCCCTGGCGGAACCCAAACTGGGCATCACTGAGCAGGTGCTGCTTGATAGCACTGTTAGTGACACCTTCCAGCACTTTACTGATGATCGAGAGGAGACTGATGAGGCAGTAATTAGCCAGGTTGGGTTTGTCCTGCTTTTTGTGTACAGTTCATACCAGTTCAATGCTCTACATTGTCGGGTAGATACCAGTGTTGTAACAGTATTGGTACAGCTTGACTAGCGGAGCGGAAAGTTCTGGAGCACAAGTCTTCAGTACTTCAGTACATCTCTTCCAGGCATGTCCACTCTGAAGAAATTTTGTCTTCTCTCCAACAGGATTTCTGTTCCAATCTTTTCTCTTTATCTTGCTCACTGTCATTAATTTTGTTGTCACTCCTGATGTTTGAGAAAGTATTTGCCAAAACCCGTTTCCACAGCCACATTCCTCGGTGACTGCCTCCAGCTCAGACTCACCCCATGTGGATTTCAACTCAAGTTTCATCCTCTGCGCTTTGATTCCACCCAGGACTATAGGAATCACAGTGATGTTCAATGTTCCACAGACAGATGTTCTTGCTGCATCCTGAGATCCACACTCAGTACCATGCATCGTCATATGCACACTCACAATCTCTCTCTCTAACAGCACCATTTCATGCTGGCTCAGATCTGCACAGTTCCCCAATTCCACTTCATCCTCCAGCTCATTCTGAGATAGATATGTTCTTGATTATCAAGGGGATCAAGGGTTACAGGGAGAAAGTGGGAGAATGGGGTTGAGGAGCTTATCAGCCATGATTGAATGGCGGAGCAGACTCGATGGGCTGAATGGCCTGATTTCTGCTCCTATGTCTTATGGTCTTCTGGTCTCATTTAAAGTGTGAATCAGTTTTCAGAGAGAGTTACTGGACCCAAAATGTTAACTCTGATTTCCCTCCACAGACCTTTTCCAGCAATTTCTGTTTTTGTCTTAAGTACTGTTATCAGAATGTTATCAAGCCCCATAGTCTTTGCATTATTCAGCGGCTCCTAACATTTCTCAACATCACTTGGAGTGAATCAAATTGCTGAAGACTGATATCTGTGATGCTGGGGAGGACTGGATCATCCGCTCGGCCCTTCAGGCCCGAGATCGAGGTAAATGTTTTAACCCTTGTGATTTGCGCTGATGTGCTTGGGTCTTCCGTCATTGAGGATGGGGATAATTGTGGAGCCTCCTCCCGCAGTGAGTTGTTTAATTGTCCACCACCATGGATGGCAGGACTGTCCTGTAAGAAAAGATTGCTTCAACTGGGCCTGCAATCACTAGGCTTTAGAAGGATAAGGGGTTAAATGATTAAAACATACAAAATTCTATTGGTGGTGGAGTAGGGGTCTTCAGCTGGAGCTTGTCCACTCCATCCGTTCTTCTTCTTTATCTTTTTTTTATCTCTTTGTGTTCTTTTTCTTCTTCTCCTTTCCCAGCCTCCGATGACTCCCAGCATCAGGGCGGACATGTTGAGGGATCCTTTTGGCCTAGTGTAGCAGCCTCCTGGTGTGGTGTAGTGGCCCCCTGGTGTGGTGTA
>JAHRHZ010000145.1:90311494-90334447 GCA_024137785.1 Ginglymostoma cirratum | reverse complement strand
TAGAGGATGGATAGAGGAGAGGATAGGTGGAGAGGAGGCAGACAAGTCGAAGAGGCGGGGATGGAGCCTCTCCACCTATCCTCTCCTCTATCCATCCTCTATCCGCCTCCCCCTCTCTCCCTATTTATTTCAGAACCCTCTTCCCCTCCCCCATTTCTGATGAAGGGTTTAGGCCCGAAACGTCAGGTTTTCCTGCTCCTATGATGCTGCTTGACCTGCTGTGTTCATCCAGCCCCATGCTTGTTATCTCGGATTCTCCAGCACCTGCAGTACCTTTTATCTCTGAAATACCCTCCCTGACTCTCACCAGCTCCTCCTCCGAGATGCTCCTTAAATTTGATATTTTTGGCCAAATGTTTGATTCCTTGTCCTAGTATATAGCTTAGTACTGAATTTTGTGTGGTTATGTCTCTGTGAAGTACTTTGTGATATTTTACTACATTAAAGGCGCAATATAAATGTACGTTGTTGTTAAGAGGGTGATTTGCAAAGCAGGAACATTTGTGCAATTGTTGTAAATCTGCTCTGAATTTCCTCTGTGGGTTACTTTGCCCCACAGATACCAAGACAGTCATCTGGCTGTTAATGTATTTTACATTCTTAAATTGTAGCGGCAAGGGTCATCTCCATCCATTAACCAGGCAATAATTGTGATTGGGAAGATCCTTAAATATTTGTACGAGTTAATTTGCTGTGTAAATCATTTTGTCACTAATAGAGTTACTGAATGAGAGGGTTTTATCTCCGGCAGGCTAATTACCCTCTGCATTGTGTGCATGTTGGATAGGTGCAGTTTGGACAGAGCTTGTGTGTGTGTTTGTCTGTGTGTGAACATGTGTGTTTGTGTGTGTGTGTGTGTGTGTGGGAGGGACAGTCTGTCTATGTGTGAGAGTGTGTGTGTTCGTGTGTGTGAGCGTCTGTCTGCATGTGTGAGCGTGTGTCTGTGTGTGAGGCTGTGTGTGTGAGTGTGAAAGAGTATATGAGTCTGTCTATGTGTGAGTGTGTGCAGGAGTGTGCGTGTCTGCGTGTGTATGTGTATGACAGTGTGTGTGTGAGAGAGTGTATGTGTATATGTATCTGTGTGCATGTGTGTGTGTGTGAGAGAGTGTTGGAGTGTGAGAGATTATGGGAGTCTGTCTATATTTGAGAAGTGTGTGTGTATGTGAAAGTGTGTTTGGCTGTCCATATGAGTGTGTGTATGTGTGTATGAGAGAGTGTGTGAGGCATATAGAATTCTTGCCTTTATTGGTCGAGGCATAGATTATAAGAGCAGGGAGGTTACGTTGGAGCTGTACAGAACTTTGGCTGGGCCATAGCTGGAGCACTGTGTACAGTTCTGGTCACCACGTTATAGGAAGGGTATGATTGCACTGGAGGGGGTGCAGAGGAGATTCACCAGGATTCACCAGGTGCCCAACATGGAAGTCAATATTGAGAGTGACCAGCTACCATGTCAAGAATGGTCAATGTCTATTTTCTGTGTGCAGTGGAGAGAACAGAAGACTTACTTTTTGTTGAGAGACAGGGGTGTGGCTGGCTATCCAATATTTGTTATCCATCCCTACTTGTCCTTATCCCATGTGTCATTGAGGTTAGATGAGGTAGTAATGAGGGTGTTAGTAAACAACAAATAGACCCTTGCTGTTCACTAGTGAGAATTTAATCTGGCCAACCAACACTTGATTGGAAAATGGTCATTTTTGACCCTAGCCTTGGGAAGGTCCACATTGGACATTGTTTTTCCCAAGTTTTGCCCTTTGGCCTACATCATTCAGGGGTTGGGAAGATTCCGACCTTGCCTGTAGTTTTGATGTGGATCCTTTATTAGGGAACCCTAATATTTATAGTGTGGGAAGAAACAAAAGGGGGCTCTTGATTAAAGGATGTGTATTATTAAACAGTGTCAGGAAGAACATCACCTCAGATTAAGAATTTAATTTTAAACCAAACAAAAGTAGAACTGAAAATAGATGAAAACATAGATTAAATTATATCTTCAGTCTGGTAAATCTTTGAGATAAGCTAGCAGGTAGAGTGTAGTTGGTAATATTTGAGGGAATACAATTTTAAGCAGCTTGCAATTTAGTTTCAATGCATTAAGAGATCTCTCCAGTGTGTTTTTTTTAACCAGCTTCTCTAACTGTTCCCTTCATAAACTCCAACTCCTACATCTTAACCCTCATTGCCCATTGACCCATCATCGCTGACCTTCTGACAGTCCAGTGGATTGAATTTAAAATTCTCCTTGTCTAAGAGTCCCTCCCCAGCATCGCTTTGCAACCTTTTCTCAAAATAACTTCTAATTCTCTGGTCTTGCTCACCTATTAACACCTTGCACAGGCCTGCTGTGTTCATCCAGCTCCACACCTTGTTATCTCGGATTCTCCAGCATCTGCAGTACCTATTATCTCTGATACAATTTTAACCCCACTGCGAACTCTCTTCTAAGGATGCCTACCCTGAAGAAGTTACCCTCCTCCCTCCGGACAAACCTCAGGGGATCTCTCTCCCACTGCAACTCTCACATAATCTCCATCCCCGCCTCCTTGTCTGTCTCCTCTCCACCTATCCTCTCCTCTATCCATCTTCTATCCGCCTCCCCCTCTCTCCCTATTTATTTCAGAACCCTCTTCCCCTCCCCCATTTCTGAAGAAGGGTCTAGGACCAAAATGTCAGTTTTCCTGCTCCTCTGATGCTGCTTGGCCTGCTGTGTTCATCCAGCTCTACACCTTGTTATCTTGGATTCTCCAGCATCTGCAGTACCTATTATCTCAAATGCAGGCCAACTCAGAAATCTTTTCCTAGGGACAACCTATTCTCTCTCACACATCCTTACCACCTCCATAAGCTTTCCTCAGATAATATCTATTTCATAGAATCCCTACAGTACAGAAAGAGGCCATTAGGCCCATCGAGTCTACACCGGCCCTCCAAAGAGCATTTCACTCTATACCCATAGCCCCACATTTCCCATGGCTAATCCCCCTAGCCTGCACATCCCTGGATGCTATGGGGTAATTTTATATGCCTAATCCAACTAAACTGCGCAACTTTGGACTGTGGGAGGAAACCCACGCAGACACAGGGAGAATGTGTAAACTCCACACAGACAGGCACCCGAAGCTGGAATCGAACCCGGGTCCCTGGTGCTGTGAGGTAGCAGAGCTAAACACTGAGCAACCATACCAAGCCATTTTCAGCCACCCACTGCCCTCCCCTAACCCTTCCCCTTATGCAAGCATCCTGTCTCTCTGCAGTGCCTTGGGCGTTTGTTCTGAGTTAAAGAGGTAGGATAAATGCCAATTGTTGGTTTTGAGTTGAACCTTCAGAACCATTACTTCTTTTATCTTCCAATTCACTATCACGGTTTGCTGAAAGCGTCTATGTTTACTGACCATTCCTAATTGCTCCTTGAGAAGCTGGTGGTGAGCTGCCATCATTAGCTGCAACGGTCTATGTGCTGTAGGGATACCGGCAATGCCATTAGGGAAGGAGTTCCAGGATTTTGACCCAGTGACACTGAAGGAATGCCAAGTGAGGCTGGTGAGTGGGTTGTAGGAAAAATGGTACGGTGTATCTGTTGACAGCAGAGCAGACAGCAGAGGTCTTGAGGTAACATCCCTATCTCTGGGCCAGGATGTTAGTTCCAGAGGTGTGTAACAACATCTCTGAACAGATCGATTAGACAATATCAGGGCAGCAGAGGTCACAGACTTGGGTATCTCTGTTGAATGAGATGCTGTTGATCATCTTTTCGATAGTACACACTGCTGCCACTGAGTGTCAGTGGTGGAGGGAGAGAATGCTTAAAGTGTTGGATTGGGGGAGGGGAGCAGCAATAAACAATGCCCTCTGATATTCTGTCAATTCTTGGAAGATTTTATTCATTTGATTAACTCTGCATTAATTATAATAGTTTAAATGTTATTGGCATTTCTGATGACAGGTATGACAAATGTAGTTTAATGGAATCCATGTTTCTGATGATGGAGTCATTTATTATGAGGCATTAAGGTTTGGATATTCTGAGCCGGAGGAACTTGCTCGTTGCTGTTATCATTTGGCATTTTGTAATTCAGCTAATTGCAGCCCACAAGGTGTGGTGTACAGTGACAATCAATATTGCAGCATTGCAAATGTACTCCGTGTTATTAGTTTAATGCGTGTGGGCCTCCAAATCCAGCTTCATTGCAGCCCATCAGAGTTCGGACGAATTTGGATTCTGTTGACCTTGTAACTGATTGGAGGGCAGGTTTATTCACAGGAATCAGATAGTCATTGGAATTGTAGTGCAGATAATGGCTGTCAGACCCCACTCTCTGTGTTAATGACAACTTCACATCAGAGCTGGCTATTCCCATTTGAATATGCCCTTCCATTTCTTTTCCTCAAGTGTAATTGGATTCAACATTAATGACTTGTGTGGTCCATTCCAGAATGCTAGTTTGGTAATAAATTGTTCTAACCACTACCATGCCATAGGCAGGAGTAGACTGGGACTATACTCATTGGAATTTTAAAGACTGAGGGGGGTAAGTCTTCATAGAATCCCTACAGTGAGGAAGCAGGCCATTCAGCCCATTGAGTCCACACCAACCCTCCAAAGACCATCTCAGGCCCACCCCCCTATCCTACCCCTGTAAAACCACATTCCTCTTGGCTAACCCATTTAGCCTGCACATCCCTGGAAACTATGGGCAATTTAGCATGGCGAATTCACCCTAACCTGCACAACTTTGGACTGTGTGAGGAAACCAGAGCACCCGGAGGAAACACGCGCAGACACAGAGAGTGTGCAAACTCCACGCAGACAGTCACACAAAGGTAGAATCAAACCCGGGTCCCTAGCGCTGTGAGACAACAGTGCCAACCACTGAGCCATTATCCTGGCCTTACAGAAACATCTATAATTATGAAGGGAAAAGTTAAGATAGAAGCAGGGAGGTTGTTCCCATGGTGGGTGAAACTAGAATGAGGGGGCATAGCCTCAAAATAAGGGGGACCAGATTTACGACTGAGTTGAGGAGGAACGTCTTCACCCAAAGGGTTGTGAATCTGTGCAGTTCCCTGCCCAGTGAAGTAGTTGAGTTTACCTCGTTGAATGTTTTTAAAGCAAAGATAGATAGATTTTTGAACAGTAAAGGAATTTAGGGTTACCATGAGAGGGTGGGTAAGTGGAGCTGAGTCCATGAAAAGAGAATAGCAAGATGGCAGCAAAGTAAAACACTCCAGCCAGAATTCCTCCGTTCTGCCCGTTCTTTAGTTTCCTGTCTTTTTTCTCTTTATCTGCAGTTTCTTTTTCAAACTTTTAACTTAAAACGTACCTGAATGGGAAAGGAGGAAGTGACCCCAGACCGAGTCTCAGAGGCGAGTCTCAGAGGCGAGTCCCACAACAGACCAGTGCGGGGAGAGTGAATCCCGGTGCGGGGGGAGTGAGTCCTGGGGTGGGGGGAGTGAGTCCCAGGGAGGGGGCCCGCGAGGGTGGAGTGAGTCCTGGAGTGGGGGCTGGTGTGGGGGGAGTGGGTCCTGGGGCAGAGGCTGCAGTTAGTACTGTTTCACCACTGAGCGAACGGGGTGTGGTTGACTGGATAAAAAGTTGAAGAAATTAAATATCGAGAGTTCTGGGTCTGAAAATCCAATGGTCTAGGCCCGAAACGTCAAGTTTTCATGCTCCTATGACGCTGCTTGGCCTGCTGTGTTCATCCAGCCCCACACCTTGTTATCTCGGCTTTAACTGCAATCTGTTCGCTATCATATTCCTGTTTTTGAGAGGTTGCTGTCCTTTATTTGAGTGCCATATGAAAGGATAATTTAACCCTTCATTCCCTCTTTAGACTAGATAAGACCCAGGTTTATTTGTTTAAATGTTTTTTCATGCAAGTAGGGAGATGTGCACATTAAAGATGGTGCACAACTCAGAGTTTACTTTACAAAAACATAGAACATAGAACATAGAACATAGAACATAGAACATTACAACGCAGTACAGGCCCTTCGGCCCTCAATGTTGCGCCTACCTGTGAAACCAATCTGAAGCCCATCTAACCTACACTATTCCATTATCATCCATATATTTATCCATTTACTCGCCCTTAAAGTTGGCGAGTCTACAACTGCTGCAGGCAAGGCATTCCATGCCCTTACTACTCTCTGAGTAAAGAATCTACCTCTGACATCTGTCCTATATCTATCACCCCTCAATTTAAAGCTATGTCCCCTCGTGCTAGCCGTCACCATCTGAGGAAAAAGGCTCTCACTGTCCACCCTATCCAATCCTCTGATCATCTTGTATGTCTCTATTAAGTCACCTCTTAACCTTCTTCTCTCTAACGAAAACAGCCTCAAGTCCGTCAGCCTTTCCTCATAAGACCTACCCTCCATACCAGGCAACATCCTGGTAAATCTCCTCTGCACCCTTTCCAATGCTTCCACATCCTTCTTATAATGCGGCGACCAGAACTGTACACAATATTCCAAGTGCCGCCGCACCAGAGTTTTGTACAGCTGCAACATGACCTCATGGCTCCGAAACTCAATCCCTCTACCAATAAAACCTAACACACCGTACGCCTTCTTAACAACCCTATCAACCTGGGTGGCAACTTTCAGGGATAAACTATGGCTTGTATTATTTTAACTGATACCAAGGTTCCAATCAACCATTTCTGCAGGTAAGGATTACACATTTATTCACCCACATCTCTATCCAACAGTGTTCACATACTCTACCTTGCCGGTTCATACATAGAGTCATAGAGCTGTACAGCGCAGAAATAGATCCTTCAGTCCAATCTGTCCATGCCAATTAGATATCCTAAATTAATCTGGTCCCATTTGCCAGCATTTGGCCCATGGTACCTTTAAACCCTTCCTATTCATGTACTCATTCAGATGCCTTTTAAATGTTGTTATTGTACCAGCCTCCACCACTTCCTCCGGCAGCTTATTTCATACATGCTCCACCCTCTGTGTGAAAAAGTTTCCCCTTAAGTCCTTATAAATCTTTCCCCTCTCACCTTAAGCCTATGCCCCCTAGTTTTGGTCTCCCCTACCCTGGGGAAAAGACCTTAAATATTCACTCTATCTATGCCCCTCATGATTTTATAAACGTTAACATCTGATGCTTCAGGAAAAATAGCCCCTGTCTATTCAACCTCTCCCTGTAGGTCAAACCCTCCAACCCTGGCAACATCCTTGTATTGTAAATCTTTTCAAGTTTAACAACATCTTTCCTGTAGCAGGGAGACCAGAAATGTATGCAGTATTCTAAAAGTGGCCGAACCAATGTCCTGTACAGCCTCAACATGACCCCCAACGCCTATGCTCACACATGACTATATTGTCCAATCTTATTCAAGCTAATACACATCACAATATTATCCAATCATATCATGACATGTTCACATCTTCTAACTCTGTGTACAGCTAAATATAGGTATGTACATGCAATTGTCAGAATGTTTATACTGCCCTTTTTACCCCTTGTACTGTGTTTCCCATGATGGTGTCATGGCACTGTTGTTGGATTAGCAATACAGCAGCCCAGGCTAATGTCTGGAGGGTATGAGTTCAAATTCCACCATTGAACGCGGCAAGGAATTTGAGCTCAGCTTCCAGATTTGTTAATTGAGTTTGAAAAAGGCTGTGATAGGAAGAACGAAATAGAGTCATACAGCACGGAAACAGACCCTTAGGCCCAACTAGTCCATGCTGTATGTAATCCCAGACTAAACTAGTCCCACCTGCCTGTTCCTGGTCCACATCCCTCTAAATCTTTCATGATCATGTACTTATCCAAATGTCTTTTAAATGTTGTAATTGTACCCACATCCACTACTTCCTCAGGAAGCACATTCCACACAAGAATCACCCACTGTGTAAAAACATTGCCCCTGATGTGTCTTTTAAATCTCTCTCCTCTCACCTTGATAATGTGCCCCCTGGTCTTGAACTCCTCCACTCTACGGAAAAGATACCGATCATTAACCATATCTAACCTTTCATGGTTTAATAAGCTTCTTTAAGGTCTCCTGTCAACCTCTTATGCTCCAGTGAAAAAGGTCCTAGCCCATTCAGCCTTTCTTTATAACTAAAACTTTCCATACATGGCAACTTCCCGGTAAATCTCTTCTGAACTCTCTCCTGCTTAATAATGTCCTTTCTATACCTGGGCATCCAGAACTGGACACAATATTCCAGAAGAGGCCTCACCAATGTCCTGTACAACCTCAACATGACTTCCCAACCCCTTTACTCAAAGGACTGAGCAATGTTGGAGGGTACAGATGAAAGCCACCTCTAGCCTATATCAAAGTCCCTGCCGGAGTTCAATCCAAATAAATTTCTTTCCATCAACATGTATCCCCACATTCCACTGGACTTTTGACAGTCTTTGATTATCCATCTGGTTCGCTAATGTCCTTTAGGGAAGGAAACTGCCATCCTTACCTGGTCTGGCCTACACGTGACTCCAGACCCACAGCAATGTGGTTGACTCTTAACTGCCGTCTGGGCAATAAATGCAATGCTAGCACTCATGAAAGAATTTTTAAAAAGAAGTATTATAACAGAATCAAAAGTACTTCACTAGCTACAAACCAGTTTGAGGTCACAAAGATACCAACTGGGTATGAGTTCTTTCTTTACATAATTTGTCAGATTTACAATCTTCTCCATTGCTGTGTGTAAAGATTCTACACCAACCTTGTGCTCTCTCCTGCTCCTGCTCTCTTGTGATAGTTCAAAAGCTGGTTGCTAATCTAAAAGCTATAAACTTATCAACTCCTTTGTAAGACTTTCCGATAAGTTTATGGCACTAATTATCATTGAGAGGATATTTGTTTCAACTTATTGGGTTTTCCTTCTATAGTTAAAATGCTCAGGAATATAATCCATCTATCATCTTCATTATGGTCTAATCTTCATTATACACTACGGTTGGAAAGGTAATGAACACCAGCAATTAAAAGCAAACAAGCTGATAAGGTCTCCAAATTACAGCATAAGCTTCCATCGAACTGTAATTACTTGACAATCTGGTGATACAGTAGGTTGTCAAAGCAAGTTGTATAAACATAGCAACCACAGGGCAA
This sequence comes from Ginglymostoma cirratum, assembly GCA_024137785.1. Classification (NCBI taxonomy): domain Eukaryota; kingdom Metazoa; phylum Chordata; class Chondrichthyes; order Orectolobiformes; family Ginglymostomatidae; genus Ginglymostoma; species Ginglymostoma cirratum. Next base: position 90,325,355 of record JAHRHZ010000145.1, on the reverse strand, counting down.
AGGTCCAGTTGAGTGTGGGGGTATGTTTCAACTTAAAGAAAAGGTGCTATTCATTTTGATTGAATTTCTTATCAGTCCTGGCAGAGAGTTTGATATAGGCTGGAGGTGGCTTTCATCTGCAGCCTCCAATATTTTGTTCTCTCCACCACAGTTTGCTTTGTCTTTCATACAGACTACAATTGTTCCTCTGAACTTTCCTCCACTTCTATCACAAACTCTCTTATTATTTGTTCATGGGATGTGGCCCTTGCCGGCAAAGACCAGGATTTGTTGCCCATCCCTAATTGCCCTTTATCTAAGCCACTTTCTCGGCCATTTCCAAGAATGGTTAAGAGTCATCCCCATTGTTGTGGGTCAGGAATCACAAGTAGGCCTGACCAGGTAAGAATGGCACATTGCCTTGTTGGCTTTGACGACAACTGATTACGGTTACTTATTATTCGGTCACAGGATGTGGGCATCACCGGCTTGACTGATATTTATTGTCCATTCTTAATTGCCCATGAGAAGGTGAGAGTGAGCTGCCTTCTTGAATCGCTGCTGTGCATGGGGTTTAGATACAGCCACTGTGGCATTAGGAAGGGCTCTCAAGGATTTTGACCCAGCAACACTGAAAGAACAGTGATATATTTCCAAGTCAGGACGAAGTGAGGTTTGGAGGGGAGCTTGCGAGTTGTGGTATTCCCATGTATCTGCTGCCCTTGTCCTTGTAAATGGTAAACGTTGTGGCATTGGAAGGTGCTGTCTAAGGAGCCTTGGTGCCACCATCTGTCTTGTAGATAGCACACACTGCTGCTATTGTGTATAGATGGTGTACGGTATGAGTTTGGGCGTTAGATAGAAATCAATAGATTTCTTGGAGCTAAAGATATCAAGGTGTGTGGGGAGAGAGCAGGAGAATGGCACTCAGATAGAGGATGAACCATGGATATGTTCAATGGTATAGTAGAATCATTGGGCGAAACGGCCAACTGCTGCTCCTATTCTCTATGTTTCTAAGGGGTGCCAAATTAAGCTTTGTCCTGGATGGTGTCGAGGTTCTTGAGTATTGTTGGGGCTGCCCCCATCCAGGCAAGTGGGGAGTATTCCATCACACTCTTGACTTGTGCCTTGTAGATCGTCGATGGGCTTTGGGGAGTCAGGAGGTGAGCCACTTGCTGCAGAATTCCCAGCCTCTGACCTGCTCTTTAGCCACTGTGTTTATATGGCCGGTCCAGTTCCGTTTCTGGTCAATGGTATCCCTTAGGATGTTGATAGTGTGGATTTCAGTGACAGTAACGCCATTGAATGTCAAGGGGCATTGGTTAGATTGTCTCTTGGTGGAGATGATTATTGCCTGGCACTTGTGTGCACAAATGTTATTTGCTACTTGTCAGCCCAAGCTTGCATATGATCCAGGTCTTGCGGCATTTGAACACGGACTGCTTCCGTATCTGGGGAATTGCGAATGGTGCTGAACATTTTACAATCATCAGCGAACATCCCCAGTTTCGACCTTATGATGGAGGGAAAGTCATTGATGAAGCAACTGAAGATGGTTGGGCCTAAGAGACTACCCTGAGGAACTCCTGCAGAGATGTCCTGGAGCTGAGATGACTGACCTCCAACAACCATGACCGTCTTCCTATGTGTTAGGTATGACTCCAATTAGTGGAGAGTTTTCTCCCAACTCCCATTGACTCTTGTTTTGCTCAGGTTCCTTACAAGGACAATCACATGTATCAGTTCAGCTCTTTTCTCAGCTTCTGAACCAAGGCTGTAACGAGGTTTATAGCATCATTGCTGACACTAGCTTTCAATTCCAGATATTTTGAATTAGCTATATTGAAAATTCATCTCCTGCCCTGGTGGGACTTGAACCCATGTAGCTCCAGAACTAAAGCCTGGAGCTTTGGATAACTAAACTAGTGACATTACCACTACACCTATACATTACATTTTCTAATCAACCTCTTCAGACGTATCATGACACACCTCTGGAGCAGGCCGGAGTTGAACCTGGGCCTCCTGGCCTAGAGGCAAGGACACTACCATTAGGCACAAGAGCCCTTCTGCACAGAAAGTACCATCTCCCATAAAATTCTATCAATGTTGATTACACCGTTGCCTGAAAGTTGCACGTTCAAACAGAGCCATGGAAAATTGGAGGAGTAGGCCATTTAGCCCATCAAGCTAGCTCTACCATTCAGCATGATCGTGGATCTATCACACACTATGGGTACATGAGCACACAATCCAAGCTGATGTTCCCGATGCAATACTGAGAGTGTGCTACACTGTTGGATGGGCTGCCTTCCTGTTAAATGAGAGGGGGACCTCTTTGGTGGACAGAAAATATCCCATGGCACTGTTTCAAAGAGGGGGAGGATCCTTCCAGTGACCTGGTCAATATTTATCCCTCAATTAATGTCAGTGAAACAGATGATTCTGTCAGCGTCACAGTACTGTTTATGAAACTTGCTCTGCACAGTATTAGCTACTATGATGCCTCCAGAACAACCTAGAGACATGATAGTGGCAAACAGAACTGAATACAGAGAAGGATGAGCTGATGATTTGTTGCAAAAAGGATAGGGGGATGCTAGATGCACCTAATGGCACAATTCTAAAGAGTGTGCAGAGAGAGAGAGCAACCTGAGAGATGTTGGCATGAGGTGGCAGGATATATAAGGAGAGTAGTTAGTAAAACATATAGGAACTTAGGCTTCTTAAATAGAGGAATCCAGTACGGAAAGCAGGGAAGTTACGCTGAACCTTTATAGAACTCTGGTTAGGTCCCATCTAGATGTTTCTATTTGGTTCTGGTCCCCACACTTTAGGATAAATGAGAGGGTGCGGAAGAGATTGACCAGAATGTTTCCAGGGGTGTGGGACTTTAGCAACAAATTGGGAATAACTAGGCTTGTTCTCTCTGAAGCAAAGGAGATTCGATAGACATGTTCAAGATAAGGTAGACAAACAAGAGCTGTTTCTATTAAGTAATGGTTTGATGCCAAGGGGACTACAGACTTTGGGCAAATTGATTCAGAGGGAAGCATTTCTGCAATGAGTGCTAACAATTTGAGACCAGGCATCTACAATATCGGTGGAGCGGAGATGATATCCAAAAGAAAAAGAATGGGTACTTGAGGGATATAACCTTACTGAGCCATAAAGGTAGAGGGAAGGGAGTAGGACTGGATTTACCCCCACGGTGCTGACCTGGACTCAAATGGCAAAAAAGCCACATACTGTGGCATAGAATCCTCTGGTGTTGCAACAGTGACTGCAGTTCAAAAGCTATAATTTGACTACAACATATTATGGGATGCCCTGAGATCTTGAGAGGTGCTACAGGAATGAAACTCTTCCTACATCTTAGATCCATCTGCACTTATGACCAAGCGTTACCTTGGCGCGAAAATCAAATTGAAACCCACTGCCATTTCCTCTTCTGTGGCTAATTTGACTCGTATTTGTCCTATTTCCTTTTTTTTTAAGAAAGATTATTTATTGGGTATACCCATTGCTTTGAATGGAGAGGGTTGCTAGGCCATTTCAGAGTTATCCACAGTGCTGCCAGCTGGTTTTGCTGTAAGGGTAACAGACCTCCTTCCCAAAAATGCATTAATGAATTCACATGGGCTTTTGCAATTATTTTCACTAGCAACACCAGCCTTTAATTAATTTTTATGAATTAAATATAACTTCCATTAGTGCCACAGTGATATTCAAACCCTCACACCCCCAGCACAGGGTCTCAGAATTACAAGCTCTGTACATTAGCCCACTGCCTACCCTTGATATCCCCGTTTCTCTATAAATCTTCAACGTTACTTATTTAAGGTGATAGACCATTTGGCAGGTCATTCACTAGGGTCTCGTATGTTCCTGCTTGCAATTCCAACAAGTTATGGCGTAAATCATTCTCAAGCTGAAGACCGGAGGAAGAAGTCAACAAATGCCGGCACACTGCGACATCGGAATTTAGAAGGACAGGAGACCTCAGTGAAATTTCTTACTTTTTTCTGGGATTTAATGCCAAAAGATTGTTTTTCCTTGTGGGAGAGTCTAGGCCCAGAGGACATCATCTCAGAGTAAGAGGTCGCACATTAAGCACAGAGGTGAGGAGGAATTTCTTCGCGCAGAGGATGGTGAATCCTTTACCTCAGAGGGCTGTCGAGGCTGGCTCATTAAGTATATTCAAGGCTGTGATAGATTTTTTCATCAGTAAGAACATAAGAACCCAGAAATAGTTGCAGGAGTAGGCCCGAAAACAAAGTTGCTAGAAAAGCTCAGCAGATCTGGCAGCATCTGTGAAAAATAATCAGAGTTAATATTTCGGGTCTGGTGACCCTTCCTCAGAACCCTCTGTTCTGAGGAAGGGTCACCGGACCCGAAACGTCAAATTTGATTTGATTCTTCGCAGATGCTGCCAGACCTGCTGAGCCTGTCCAGCAACTTCTGTTTTTGTTCCTGATTTACAGAATCCGCAGTTCTTTCGGTTTTTTATTTGGCAGCAGTAGGTCATCTGGGCCCTTTAAGCCTGCTGCGCCATTCAATAAGATCATGACTGATATTTTCATGGCCTCAGCTCCACTTATCCGCCTGCCCACCATACCCCTTAACTCCTTTACTGTTCAGAAATCTATCTATCTTTGCCTTAAAAACATTCAACGAAGTAGCCTCAACTGCTCCACTGGGCAGGGAATTAAGGGCTATGGGAAAGGGCAGGAAAATGAAGGTCAGAATTATCGGATCAGCCAAGATCTCGGATAGAGCAGACTTGATGGGCTGAATGGCCTCCTTCCGCTACTACATCTTGTGGGTCTAATGCCACGTTCTGGCAAATTCGAGGGCCATTCCTTCTATTCCTCCAGGCGATGTTACTGACCTCTGAGAGGGCCACCAGGAAGAATCGCTTGGACCTAACATGGTCTTTTCTTGGCATGTGCAGAACTGTCAGACTGTAGCTACCACCTTATAAGTTAGTCACAGGAGAGACAGCCCTCTCTCACGTCTAGGAAGAAGATGAGATAGGAGGAACTTCATTTCTAAAGAAGGGTCAAGGCTCGAAACATCAGCCTTCCTGCTCCTCTGATGCTGCTTGGCCTGCTGTGTTCATCCAGCTCTACACCTTGTTATCTAGGAAGAAGATGAGTTCTATTTTTATGATTTCGCTGGTGAGTCATGCAGAGAAGATAGAAATCAGTAAATAGCAAATAAACTTTACGTATTCCATATCTATTCTTAACTGAGCCACCAGCATAACACAGAAATTACATGTGTACAAATGGTGCTGTAATCTGTGTCCACCCACACGGTAAATACTGGATGAGCCCAATATCTCGTTAGTTACTGTAGATCCAATATACCAGCACAGGTTATACTGATTGGAGCATCGATCATCAAATGTGGCAGGAACTGGGTGAGAGGTCTTTCATGGAAAAATGGCAGGAGTGTAAGAAGCTCCTGCCGCAGGTTATCTGCTCCTACATTTCTTATTCTTTCTTTTTCTTTTTCTCATCTTTTTCTCTCCCCTGAATCCCAAAGGCTAATCCTGGAGCAACAGAAGGTATGGGATGCGAGTTCTGGAGCAGCACGGGCAGTGACTCCCAGAGCAGTGTACAGGCAGTGAGTCCCAGAGCAGCACACGGGCAGTGAGTCCCGGAGCAGTGCGGGCAGTGAGTCCCAGAGCAGAGCGGGCAGTGAGTCCCGGAGCAGAGTGCAGGCAGTGAGTCCCGGAGCAGAATGCAGGCAGTGAGTCCCGGAGCAGAGCGGGCAGTGAGTCCTGGGGCAGCACACGGGCAGTGAGTCCTGGAGCAGCGCGGGTAGTGAGTCCTGGAGCAGCATAGGCAGTGAGTCGCAGAGCAGTGCACAGGCAGTCAGTCCCGGAGCAGCGCAGGCAGCGAATCCCGGGGCAGTGCACGGACAGTGGGTCCTGGAGCAGCACAGGCAGTGAGTCAGGAACAGCATGTGGGCAGCAAATTGCACTGCAGCATAGGAAGTGAGTCCTGGAGCACTGTGAGGGCAGTGAGTCCCAGAACAGTGTGCAGGCAGCGAGTCCTGCAGCAGCACATGAGCAGTGAGTCCTGGAGCAGTGCATGGGCTGTGACTCCTGAGCAGCGCGGGGGCTGTGAGTCCCAGCGCAGCCCTCCAGATGTGAATCCCAGAGCAGTGCGGGCAGCAAATCATGGAACAGTGTGCAGGCCATGAGTCCGGATGCCTGGAGCAACGCTTAGGCAGTGTTTCCTGGAATAACGTGCAGGCCTTGAGTCCCGGAACAGTGTGCGGGCAGTGAGTCCCAGAGCAGCGTGTGGGCAGTGAGTCCTGGAGCAGTGTGTGGGCAGTGAGTCCATGAGCAGCATGCGGGCAGTGAGTACCGGAGAAGCGTGCAGGCAGTGAGTCCTGGACCAGCATGCGGGCAATAAGTCCCAGAGCAGCATGCTGGCAGTGAGTCCCAGATCAGCACGTGGACAGTGAGTCCCGCATCAGGATGTGGGCAGTGAGTCCCACATCACCGTGTGGACAGTGAGTCCATGAGCAGTGTGTGGACAGTGGGTCCCGCATCAACGTGTGGACAGTGAGTCCCGGATCAGCGCGTGGGCAGAGAGTCCTGCATCAGCGTCTGGGCAGTGAGTCCCGCATCAGCGTGTGGGCAGTGAGTCCTGGATCAGCATGTGGGCAGTGAGTCCCGCATCAGTGTGTGGGCAGTGAGTCCATGAGCAGTGTGTGGACAGTGAGTCCCGCATCAGCGTGTGGGCAGTGAGTCCTGGATCAGCGTGTGGGCAGTGAGCCCCAGAGCAACATGCGAGTAGTGAGTCCTGGAGCAGAAGCAGCGTGTGGGCAGTGAGTCCCGCTTCACCGTGTGGGCAGTGAGTCCATGTACAGAGTGGGCACTGAGTCCCGAATCAGTGTTTGGGCAGTGAGTCCCGCATCAGCACGTGGGCAGTGAGACCCGCATCAGCGAGTAGACAGTGAGTCCTGGATCAATGTGTGGGCAATGAGTCCCCGATCAGTGTGTGGGCAGCGAGACCCGCATCAGCGTGTGGGCAGTGAGTCCCGGATCAGCGTATGGGCAGTGAGTCCATGAGCAGAGTGGGCAGTGGGTCCTGCATCAGCATGTGGGCAGTGAGTCCTGCAACAGCATATGGGCAGTGAGTCCCAGATCAGTGTGTGGGTAGTGCGTCCCGGATCAGCATGTGGGCAGTGAGTCCTGGATCAGCGTGTGGGCAGTGAGTCCCGCATCAGCGCGTGAGCAGTGAGTCCCAGATCAGTGTGTGGGCAGTGAGTCCTGGATCAACGAGTGGGGAGTGAGTCCTGGAACGGCGTATGGGCAGTGGGTCCTGGATCAGCGTGTGGGCAGTGACTCCCGCATCAGCATGTGGGCAGTGAGTCCATGAGCAGCATGCAGGCAGTGAGTCCCGGAGCAGTGTGTGGGCAGTGAGTCCCAGAGCAGCGTGTGGGCAGTGACTCCCAGAGCAGCGTGCAGGCAGTGAGTCCCAGAGCAGCATGTGGGCAGTGACACCCAGAGCAGCGTGCAGGCATTGAGTCCATGAGCAGCGCATGGGCAGTGAGTACCGGAGCAGTGTGTGAGCAGTGAGTCCCAGACAGCGTGCGGGCAGTGAGTACCAGAGCAGCATGCGGGCAGCGAGTCCTGGAGCAGCATGCCGGCAGTGAGTACCGGAGCAGCATGTGGGCAATGAGTTCTGGAGCAGCATGTGGGCAGTGAGTCTATGAGCAGTGTGCGGGCAGTGAGTCCATGAGCAGCGTGTGGGCAGTGAGTCCCGCATCAGCACGTGGGCAGTGAGTCACAGATCAGTGTGTGGGCAGTGAGTCCTAGAGAAGCGTGTGAGCAGTGAGTTCATGAGCAGTGTGGGCAGGGAGTTCCGGATCAGCAAGTGGGCAGTGTGTCCCGTATCAGCATGTGGGCAGTGAGTTCCGCATCAGCGTTTGGGCAGTGAGTCGCGGATGAGTGTGTGGGCAGTGAGTCCATGAGCAGTGTGTGGACAGTGAGTCCATGAGCAGTGTGAGCAGTGAGTCCCGCATCAGCGTGTGGGCAGTGAGTCCCGGATCAGCGTGTGGGCAGTGAGTCCCACATCAGCATGTTGGCAGTGAGTCTTGCATCAGCACGTGGGTAGTGAGTTCCGGATGAGTGTGTGGGCAGTGAGTCCCGGATCAGCGTGTGGGCAGCAAGTCCTGGATCATCGTGCGGGCAATGAGTCCGTGAGTAGTGTGTGGGCAGTGATTCCTGCATCAGCGTGTGGGCAGTGAATCCCAATCAGCGCATGGGCAGTGAGTCTCTGAGCAGTGCGGGAAGTGAGTTCGCAACAATATATGGGCAGTGAGTCTCGGATCAGCACGTGGGCAGTGAACACTGCATCAGCGTGTGGGCAGTGAGTCCTGCATCAGCGAGAACGCATTGAGTCCTGGATCAATGTGTGGGCAGTGAGTCCCCGATCAGCGTGTGGGCAGTGGGTCCATGAGCAGTGTGGGCAGTGAATCCATGTGCAGATTGGGCAGTGAGTCCTGCATCAGCGTGTGGGCAGTGAGTCCCGGATCAGCGTATGCGTACAGTTCTGGTCACCGCATTACAGGAAGGATGTGGAAGCATTGGAAAGGGTGCAGAGGAGATTTACCAGGATGTTGCCTGGTATGGAGGGAAGGTCTTATGAGGAAAGGCTGACGGACTTGAGGCTGTTTTCGTGAGAGAGAAGAAGGTTAAGAGGTGACTTAATAGAGACATACAAGACGATCAGAGGATTAGATAGGGTGGACAGTGAGAGCCTTTTTCCTCGGATGGTGATGGCTAGCACGAGGGGACATAGCTTTAAATTGAGGGGTGATAGATATAGGACAGATGTCAGAGGTAGGTTCTTTACTCAGAGAGTAGTCAGGGCATGGAATGCCTTGCCTGCAACAGTCGTAGACTTGCCAACTTTAAGGGCATTTAAATGGTCATTGGATAAACATATGGATGATAATGGAATAGTGTAGGTTAAATAGGCTTCAGATTGGTTTCACAGGTGGGCGCAACATCGAGGGCTGAAGGGCCTGTACTGCGCTGTAATGTTCTATGTTCTATGTTCCTCGGAGGGCCATCTAGGAGCCGATGGGCCGAATGGCCTGCTTCCACACTGTAAGGATTCTGTAATCCAATGATTAACAGGCAGAAAAGGCAAAGAAGTGCAGGAGTTTCCTGTGGGCAATCCAACTTCTAACAGGCATTTTTAATTCATTGGATGCCACTGGCTAAGTTAGTGGTTATTGCCCGTCTCTAATATTCCTGGAGGGCAGTTTAAAATCAACCACATTGCTGTGGGTCTGGAGTCACATTTAGGCCTGACCAGGTAAGGGCAACAGAGTTGTTTCCCAAAGGATATGAAGCAGACGGGTTTTTTCCGACAGTGGGCAATGGTTTTGTGGTCATCATTAAGCCCTTAATTCCAGATATTTGGTGACTTGCGATGGCAGGATCTGAACCTGGGGCCCCAGAACATTACCTGGAAATCTGGGTTAATGGTCTAGATACCGTTGGAGGAGATGTGCAGGGGAAGCAATGGGAACCAACTTCAGGGCATCATGCTCAAGATATGAGGAAGACGAATTGTGGGGCTACAGTGGCAGGGGACACAATTGTAAGAAGAACACACAGGCATTTCTGCAGCCCCAGCAGAGACTTCAGGATATAAACCGAAAGAACTGCGGATGCTGTAAATCAGGAACAAAAACAATGTTGCTGGAAAAGCTCAGCAGGCCTGGCAGCCCATCTGTGAAGGAAAAAACAGTTAACGTTTCGGGTCCAGTGAACGAGTTCTGCGGAAGGGTCAGTGGACCCGAAACATTAACTCCATTTTCTCCTTCACAGATGCTGCCAGACCTGCTGAGCTTTTCCAGCAACTTTGATTTTGTTAGAGACTTCAAGATGTTATGTTGTATCCTTAGTGCCAGGGTCAGAGATGTTATTTAGGCCACTTTTGGAATACTGCGTTCAGTTCTGGTCTCCCTGCTATGGGAAAGGTGTTGTTAAACTTGAAATGGTGCAGAAAAGATTTACAAAGATGTCGCTGGAGTTGGGTGATTTGAGCTATAAGGAGGGGCTGAATAGGCCGGGGCCATTTTCTCTGGAGTGTCAGAGGCTGAGGGGTGACCTTATAGAGGTTTTGTAAAATCTTGAGGGGCATAGATAGGGTTATTAGCCAAGGCCTTTTCTCCATGGTAGGGGAGTCCAAAACTAGAGGGCATAAGTTTAAGGTAAGAGGTGAAGGTTCTAAAAGGGACCTAAGAGGCAACTTTTTCACACAGAGGATGGCATGTATATGGAATGAGCTGCCAGAGGAATTTTTTTTTCCCCCTCTTTATTCACTCATGGGATGAGGGCATAACTAGGTAGGCCAGCATTTATTGCCCATCCCTAATTGCCCAGAAAGTAGTTAAGAGTCAACCACATTGTTGTGGGTCTAGAGTCACATGTTAGCCAGACCAGCTAATGATGGCACTTTCCTTCCCTAAAGGACATTAGTGAACCAGAAGGGTATTTTCCCCCCAGCAATTGATTCATAGTCATCATTAGATTCTTAATTCCAGATATTTTATTGGATTCAAATTCCACCATCTACCATGGCAGGATTTGAACCTGGGTCCCCAGAACATTATCCAGGTTTCTTGATTAGCAATCTTGATTGCATCCAGCAATAACAGCACTCGGCCATCACCTCCCTTTGGAGGGGTGGAGTCTACTACAATTACAAGATTTAAAAGGTATCTGGATGGCTGTATGAATAGGAAGGGTTTAGAGAGATATAGGCCAAATGATGGCAAATGGGACTAGGTTGGTTTGGGAAGCCTGGTCGGCATGGACATGTTGGATTGAAGCATGTATTTCTGTGCTGTATGTCTCTATGACTCTTTGACTCCATGTGACTGTAAGACTGCAGGGCATTCTGAAGGTTGGGGGGCAAACAGACAGATATTGTGATACATATTGGCACCAACAACATAAGAAAAAGGATAGAATCATTGAGTCATAGTGCCGTACTATGCAGAAACAGACCCTTCAGCCCATCCCATCCGTGCAGATCAAGTTTCCTAACTAGTCTCATTTGCCTGCATTTGGCCCATATCTCTCTAAATCATTCCAATTCATGTACCTGTCCAAATGAGTTTTAAATGTTGTAACTATACCTGCATCTGCCGCTTCCTCTAGCAGTTCATTCCATACATGCCATACCCTCTGTGTGAAAAGGTTGACCCTCATATCCCTTTTAAATCTTTCCCCCTCACCTTAAAATTATGCCATCCAGTTTTACCCTGGGGAAAAGACCTTTGCTCTTCATTTTATCTATGCCCCTCAAGATTTTATAAACTTCTATAAAACCACTGCTCAACCTGCTACTTTCCAAGGAAAAAATCCCCAGCCGATCCAGCCTCTCTATATTGCACAAACCCTCCATTCCCAGGAACATCCTGATAAATCTTTTCTGCACGCTCTCCAATTTCATAATATCCTTGCTACAGCAGGGTAATCAGAATTGTGTACAGACAATGGCCTAGTGGTATTATTACTGGGTTGTTGACCTAGATAACATTTTGGGGACCTGGGTTCAAATCCCCCCATAATACATGGTGGAATTTGGATCCAATTTTTAAAAAATCTGGAGTTAAGAGTCGAATGATGACCCATTTCGGATTGTGGGGAAAAAGCCCATCTGGTTCAAAAATATCCTCTAGAGAAGCAAACTGCCATCCTTACCTGGCCTGTCCCACATATGGTTGATTCTTAACTGCCCTCTAGGCAATTAAGGATGGGCATTAAATGCTGCCTAGTCAGCGATGCCCCCTTCCATGAATGAACAAAGGAGAAACAATGTAGGTAGCTAGGAAATAGATTAAAGCCCATGACCCAAAAGGTCTGGATTACTTCTGCTTCTGACACCAGGTGCAAGTGAGTTTGAAAATAAGAGGTTAATCCAGGTGAATGTGTGGCTAGAGACATGGTGCAAGAAAGACGGCTTTAGATTTCTGGGCCATTGGAACTGAGTTTGGGGACAGTGGGACCTGTATACGCATATGGGTTGCACCTGAACTGGAATGGGACCAGTATCCTTGTGGGAGGGTGTGCTGGTGCTGTTAGGGAGGGCTTAAACCAACTTGGCAGAAGGGTAGATCCAGAGGGAAGGTTCAGCAGGGAGAGATGAATGACTAAAATTCGAAGAGACTGCAAGTGGGTCAGGAAGGCATAGATGTTATAGGCAAATGAAGGCAAAAGGAAGTTTGGCAAGATTGAACGGTTTTTAAAAGTTTGTTAATGGGATGAGGGTGTCGCTGGCTAGGCAGTATTTATTGCCCATTCCGAATTGCCGAGAGGGCAACTGAGAGTCAACCACATCGTCATGGTTCTGGAGTCACATGTAGGCCAGACCAGGTAAGGATGGCAGTTTCCCTCCCTGAAGGTCATTAGTGAACCAGATGGCTTTTTCCGACAATCGACTCGTGGTCATCATTAGATCCTAATTCCAGATTTTAAAAAAATTGAACTCATATTCCACCATGGTGAGATTTGAACCCAGATCCCCAACATGTTATCTGAGTTAACAGTCTAACAATAATACCGCTAGGCCATTGCATCCCCATTCATTTTAACATAAGGAGTTTGACAAACAAGGCAGCTTAAAACATGGGGGTATGATGATATCGCTGTCACTGAGACATGGTTGAGAGAGGGGCTTATTTGGGCAGCTCAATATTCCAGGATACAGCGTTTTCGGATGAGATAGGGAAGGAGGTAAAATAAGAAGGGATGTCGCAGTTTTTGATCAGGGAAGCAATTACACCTTAGAAAGTTCCTCATATGAAGCCATGTGAGTAGAACTTAAAAAAAAAAGACAAAATAGAAGCAATCACATTACTGCAAGTGTACTTATGGACCCGTCGCAGAATGGGAGGAATAGAAAAGAAGATTTCTAGGTATATTTCAGAGAATTGTAAAAGTAATACGGTAGTAAGAGGAGCAGATTTCAACTTCTCCAACATTAACTGAGTTTGTAGTGAGTGTAACAAGGTTAGCTGCGTGGACCTCATAGAATATGAGTTCCCTAATTGGAGCTGTTAATCCGGTCCAATAAGGGAGCCCTGGCTGACAGATATAAACAGGAGTGTCAGGGGTTCGGTACACTCTGAGAGCTGGCTCTGAGGAATCTGGACCACTGTCAAGGATTATGCATGCGCAAATAAAGGGTGACTTGGTGATGGGATACTGTCCTTTGCGGAGTTATTTCAGACTTGTCATTGGTTTAGAGGGAGTGGAAGTTTTAAAACGCGCCCAGGAGAACTTTATGTGCCAGTATACAGAAGGCCCAACAAGAGGTGTTGAAAGTCACTATGGAAATGCAGGTCTTTCCCAGTTTTTCACAGATTGATCGTGGGACATACTGGGGAGAAGGACTGAGATCTGTCTTCTCTGCTGAGCACACCATTTAGTCAATTGCGATTAGACAATTGCAAACATTTGCTGCTCCTGGACCCCTGCTTTGTAGTTATAAGACATTGCTTGGAAATGACAAAAGTGCATCCCAGAGCAGGAGAAGCAGGAACAGAGCAGATGGAAACTGATTTTTATGAGCTCTGTCAACAAATGGAAGATCTCTGGTAATCTCAATGGACCTTGCTCAGGGTATTTTATGGAGCTGCCATTTTACAGTTTATTGCAGAGCTAGCTGACCCAATCATTGTGTAATTTCAGCACAGAGACGGATTCGTCACCACATCGCTGGAAACATTTGGAAGAGATTTTCACTTCCTTCGTGCCCAGGCACCTGCAGAATGAGTGTTGGTGGCAGGGACTAACACAGTTTTGTTTTCCTCTGAACTTGTGACAGGGACT
>JAHRHZ010000145.1:90278419-90311484 GCA_024137785.1 Ginglymostoma cirratum | reverse complement strand
CAGGGACTAACACAGTTTTGTTTTCCTCTGAACTTGTGACAGGGACTAACACAGTTTTGTTTTCCTCTGAACTTGTGACAGGGACTAACACAGTTTTGTTTTCCTCTGAACTTAGTTGGGCATCAGCTGTGGCTCAGTCATCTCTGATTCAGAAGGGAGTCAGTTCAGATCCTATTCCTGAGATCTGAACTCAAAATGGGCTTTTTAAAAAATTTCATTCACTGGGTTCGGACAGTTAAGAGTTAACCATGTTGGTCTGTCATAGGAGCAGAAGTAGGCCATTCAACCCATTGAGTCCACTCCACCATCCAATGTGATCACAGCTGTTATGCTAATCTTCAACTCCACTTTCCAGGCTGACTTCAATAACTCTTAACTCCTTACTGATTAAAAATCTGTCTATCTCAGCCTTGAATATACTGAATGGCCCAGCCTCGACGGCCCTCTGTGAGTAAGGAATTCCACAGAGACGTTGGCAGAGGATGGGATACCAAGTGGAGATATTGTAGAGGGGTGCAACAGTGTTAAATATAAAAGGAAAAAATAAGTCAGCCTGGAAGGCGACGTGTATGGAGTCAAATCCAGGGACAAAGGACCATAGTAAGGCTAGATGGCATTTACTTTAATAAGACCAGAGACATAGGAGCAGAACTAAGCCATTTGGCCCATCGAGTCGTGTCTGATATTTTTCTCAACCCCATTCTCCTGCCTTCTCCTTGTAACCCTTAATCCTCTTACTAATTAAGAACTTATGTGTCTCTGTCTTAAATACACTCAATGACTTGGCCTCCACAGCCCTCTGTAGCAATGAGAGTCACCACCCTCTGGCTGAAGAAATTCCTCCTCCCCTCAATTCTAAGGGGTGGCCCCTTCACTCTGAGGCAGTACCTTTAGGTCCTAGTCTCTCCTACAAGTGGAAACACCTTCAATGCATCCACTCTGTCCAGGCCTCTTGCTGGGGCCTGGAACGCCCTGCCAGGGAAGATGGTAGAAGCAGATACGATTGCAATGTTTAAGAGACATTTAGACAAACGCGTGAACAGGCAGGGAATATAGAGATATGAACCATGTGCAGGCAGATGGGATTAGTTTAGAATGGCATCATGGTCAACACAGACATGATGTGTCGAACAGCCTGTTTCTGCGCTGTATGGTTCTATGTTCTGTTCTCTAAGTTTCGATGAGAACCTCCTCATCCTTCCAAACTTCATCTCATACAGACTGGGAATCCTCAACCGCTCCTCTTATGACAAGCCCTTCATCCCCAGGATCATTCCTGTGGACCTCCTCTGGACCCCCACCAAGGCCAGAACGTCCTTCCTTAGATAAAGGGCCCAAAACTGCTCACAATATTCCAAATGTGGTCTTTGCAAGGAGTCTTTGTGAGTAAAGCAGATGAGTTCAGGGTGTTGATTAACACAAGAGGATTTTATATTACTGGTATCACAGAGCCATGGTTCAGGAAGGAACCTGTTGCGTAGCTCAATATTCCAGGATGTGGAATTTTCAGGCTACACAGATGGGCACTGTGAAAGAGGAGGCAATGTCACAATATTGATCAAGAAGTCAATTACTGCAATAAGAAGGGATATTATCTTAAAAGGTTCCTCAAATGAGACCATGTGAAGAGAACCTAAGAGTAAAATAGGGATAAACACGTTGTTGGGAGTGTATAGCAGACCCCCAAACAGTCAGGGAGAATTGGAAAGACACATGTACAGGCAAATCTCAGAGATGTGTAAAAATAACAGGGTAACAATAGTAGCAGATTTCAACTTTCCCAATACTAACTGGGATAGACAGAGTGTGAAAGGCTTAGAGGGGTCAGGATTCTTAAAATGTATCCGGGAGAGTTTTTAAGTCAGCACATAGAGAGACCCACAAGCGAGGGGGCTGAGTCCAATGTTAGGGAGTGAAGCTGGGTAAGTGGTAGATGTGGCAATGGGGGGGCATTTTAATGATAGTGTCCATTCCCCACTTTGGGAAAAGGGCAGGAAAGTGGTCGTGATGAATGTCAGATCAGCCATGTTGCTATTGAATGGTGGAGCAGGCTCAGCGGGCCAGATGGCCTATTCCTGCTCCTATTCCTTATGTTCTTATGTGAGTGGTGGGAAATAGAGTTAGGTGGTTATTAAATTTCTCTTTTTTAAATTTTTGGAAGGACTGTTATTCTGAACTTTTTTTTATTTTTCTAATTTATTACTGTGGTTTTATACTTTTGAAAGCCTGTAACGCTGGACATTTTATTTCTTTCATTTTCTTTTTTTCCCTCAGAATTTGTACTCAAGAATCTGTATCTACATCCCTTTGTACCTAAGATGGTGCCGTAAGTGGTGACTTTTCACTGTACTTATGTGAATAAGTGTAACAATAAAGCTAATTCAAATTCATTACGCCCAGTAGGAATGTGATGCGCCAAATGATCTTTTTCTTTGCTGTAGATCTCTATTACTCTATGAATATTTTGACGATGAGAAAATGTCGGATTAGCCATGGTCCTATTAAATGTTTTGACAGTGAGAAAAAATATTACACATGCAAGCAGATTTGAAACCACTAATCATCCAGTCAGGGAACTGAACTGCAAGAGAAAATTCATACAATACAGAATTGCTTCAGGACTGCACAAAAAACTCAGGCAAGAACAAGTGAACACATGTCTTCACTCTGTAGTTCCAGTTGCAGATCATGGTTGAGAACTGTGAACATAGAACATAGAACATTACAGCGCAGTACAGGCGCTTCGGCCCTCGATGTTGTGCCGACCTGTGAAACCAATCTGAAGCCCCTCTAACCTACACTGTGAAGAGACAATAAGATATAATAGCTTAATAACATTTGCCAATTACTTTACATCCAGCACCAATGGAGAGTGGAGGGTCATACAGCTATAGAAATTTACAGCATGGACACCGACCCTGCAGTCCAACTCATCCATGCCTACCACATGTCCTACATTAATCTAGTCCCATTTGCCAGCATTTGGCCCATATCCCCCTAACCCCTCCTATTCATATCCCAAAACAGATGCCTTTTAAATGTTGCAGTTGTAGCAGCCTCCACCACTTCCTCCGGCAGCACATTCCATACCCACATTACTCTCTGCTTGAAAATGTTGTCCTTTAGGGCAACTTGTAAATATTTCCTCTCTCATCTTAAACTTGTACCCTTTAGTTTAGGATTCCCTTACCCTGAGAAAATGACCTTGGCTATTCACCCTATCCATAAACTGCACCCCTCAGCCTCCAACTTCCTGATTCATCTCTCTCAGGTATGGTCACAATCAAAAGAGGATCTCATGTTGGGAAGAAAACAGCAGAAGAGAATGATAGGAGCAGGAAATTAATCTAACCCAAAAAGCTCATCAGACTTTTTCAAATTTCTAAGGTATTAAAAAAAACCAAAAAAACCTGATAGACCAATACAAAACATTTAAAACATTTGGTGTTAGAAGTTACTATTCTAGAATTGGAGTTTGAAAGGAACAGATAAACAGAAACAATGTCTAATTTTATTACACCATGGCAACTTTGGAAGAAAATAGGATTGTTCCAGAGAATGTTGAAATGTCGAAAACAAAAATTGAACAAGCTAATAACACCTCCTGTCATCAGTATATATACCACCTTTTCCAAGCTACTATCAGTTCTGAAGAAGCATCACTGGATCCAAAAAAGAAACTCTGCGTTCTCGCCAAAGATTCTGCCAGATCTGCTGAGTTTCTCCAGCAATTTTTGTTTTATTTCACCTCTTAAGTATCCAGAGTTCTATGTTTTATTTTATTAAACTAATAATGCTTGTGCGCGCATAGAGGTTCACAGCTTACAGCAAATGTATTTAGAGTGAAACCCACTTCCCACGTAGATGCGACAGTCAAGATGGCACAACAATGCCTCTCCTTCCTCAGACTCAGGCATGTCCATAAAGTCCCTCACTAACTTCCACAGATGCACCATTGAAAGCATACTGTCCGGGTGCATAACGGCCTGGTACGGCAACTGCTCTGCCCAGGACCATAAGAAATTACAGAGGGTGGTGTGCACAGCCCAGACCATCATGGAAGCCAACCTTCCATCCATGGACTCTATTTACACGGCTCACTGCTGTGGAAAGGCTGCCAACATCATCAAAGATCCATCGCACCCCGGTAATTCTCTCCTACAAACTCTTCCACCAGGCAGTAGGTGCAGAAGCCTGAGCACACACAGGTTCAGGAATAGCTCCTTTCTGGCCGTTATCAAACTGTTGAATGGACTCTAGCCTCAAATAATGTAACCTGCAATGTAACCTGTATGCCTCTGAGTCTTTTTGATCTGTACATCCTTTGCTTGCTGTAATCTGCCTGTACCGATCGTAACCAAAACTTTTCACTGTATTTTGGTACACATGACAATAAATCAATCAACATCAACACCAAGAAAGCCCAGGAAACTAAGATATACTTTCAATATTGCTGACATATAGGATACAAATCAACCTTTCTTGGAGTAATAGATGGCTCATCTGAACTGTGACACATTATACAGGTTAACAATCATCTTATTCTCATACTTGACACTGGGTCAAGAATTACATTATTGTCTGAAAAGTATCCCTGTTTGAAGAGAATGGAAATACAGCAGTCTGTTAGAGAACTGCATGGAACAGACAAAATACAACTCAAAATCAAAGCAATGTCAGGTACATTCTTAAAATACAGAGACTTTATACAATGTGGAACGTAGAAACCAACAACTTTCACTTCTGAACAGAAATGTGCGCTTCAATCTTAAAGTTCTGCAGTGCGTTGAAGAATCTTAACAAAGCCTGAAGCAAAAAAACATTTAAATGAAAATAGAACACAACCGATTAATAGAAGTAAAATGCCACAGATAAAACAGGAACTGCTGATGCTGGAAATCTGAATGAAAAGCAGCAACTCTCCAATTTCTCCAGCGATTTCTGTTTTGTTTCAAAATTTACAGATGCAGGCAATCTGAAATAAATGCAGAAAGTGCTGGAGAAACTCAACAGGTCTGGCAGCATCTGAGAGAAACATTTTAAATTCAATCTGAGTCTTCTTTAGAACTGAACTTTAGTTCCAAAAAAAGTCATTGGACTCAAAATGTTGACTTTGTTCCTCTCCCTGCACATGCTGCTAGACCTGATGAGATTCTCCAGTTCTCTCTGTCTTTAATTGCAAATTATCAGCGATTGCTTTAATTTTAATCAACAGGAGGAAAACAGCATAGGACCCAAGGGCATAGTCTCAGAGCGAAGGGATGACTCTTTAGAAATAAGATGAGGAGGAATTTCTTTAGCAAGAGGATGGAGAATCTGTAAAACTCTTTGCTGCAGAAGGCTGTGGAGGCCAGGTCATTGAGTATATTTAAGACAGCGATAGATCGGTTCTTGATTAGTAGCGTGATCAAGGGTTACGGGGAGAAGGCAGGAGAATGGCATTGAGAAACATATCATGTTTGAATGGTGGAGCAGTCTCGATGGGCTGAACGGCCTAGTTCTGCTCCTACATCTTATGACTTTATGGTTTCAGAAGATTGTTTGCTGAATCAAAGAAAAAAGATGCATTACTTGAGATTAATTACAGCATGCCCGACAATCCTTCACAACTGAGAGATGAGAAGATGCTAATTTCACAGGTTCAGAGGAATTACTCAATTGTTTTCCAACTGTAGATAAATCTCCAAAATCTGATCATCTGATACCTTCGTCACCATAACCACCAGGAGTTAGTAGTAGACTCTTGTAGGCAATTCAGCTGTTTAGATGAAGCAATAACAAAAACAGCTCAGTCAAGTGTGGCAAAACAATATGGCCTAGTGGTATTATTGCTGGACTGTTAACCCAGAGATCCAGATAGTGTTGTGGGGACCTGGGTTCAAATCCTGCTGTGGCAGATGGTGGAGTTTGAATTCAATAAATATCTGCAATTAAGAATTGCAATGATGTGCTAATTCCATTTCTGATTGTCAGGAAAAACCCATCTGGTTTACTAATGTTCTTTAGGGAAGGAAAGTGCCATCCTTACCTGGTCTGGCCTATGTGTGACTCCAGACCCACAGCAATGTGGTTGACTCTTAACTGGCCTCTGGTCAATTAGGGATGGGCAATAAATGCTGCCTGGCCAGCAACACCCTCATCCCATAAATAAAGGAAAAGAAATCTTTACTATCTATTATCGATGATGTAACAACAATTCCAAAGGAATACCAGTAAGGATGGACAGATCACCTGTGAAAGTACCTTGTTATAGCATCGTTGGGAGGGGATTAATTATTTCACAATACTTCTCAATTTGAGGAAACTGAAGACTCTCCAAGGAAAACAGCAACATCAACATGGAGCATCCAGGAAATCAATGATCTACCTGGGCTCCAGTATTGTAATGTACTGTGCCTGGGTGTGTTATCCTCAAGTTTTTATTTTATTCATTCACGGGGTGTGAACGTCTCTGGCAAGGTGAACATTTATTACCCATCCCTAATTGGATCAGAGGGTTGTTAAGTCAACCACATTGCTGTGGGTCTGGAGCCTCATGTAGGCCAGACCAGGTAAGCATAGCAGTCTTCTTCCCTGAAGGACATTAGCAAACTGGAAGGGGCTTTTCCTGATAATCAACAACAGATTCACGGTCATCACTGAGCTCTTAATTCCAGATTTTTATAGAATTAAAATTCCACCATCTGCCATGGCGGGATCCAAATCACAGTCCCCAGAGTATTCCCTGGATTACTAGCCCAGTGATTAGGGTGGCAAGGTGGTTAGCACTGCTGCCTCACAGCACCAGGGATCTGGGCTCAATCCTAGCCTCAGGTAACTGTGGAGTTTATGCATTCTCCCCGTGTCTGTGTGGGTTTCCTCTGGGTGCTCTGGTTTCCTCCCACAGTCCAAAGATGTGCAGATTAGGTGGATTGGCCATGTTAAATTGTTCAGGTATTTTGGTGGATTAGCTATGGAATTTGCAGGTTAACAGGCAAGGGTGCTTTGTCTGGTTGAGATGGCTGGTGCGAACCTGATGGGCTGAGTGGCTTCTTTCTGCATTGTAGGTATTCTATGAATACACCATGAGGCCCTTCCCTTTCAAGTCATCAGTCATTTACAAGTACAGAGACTTGGGATAGTGATAAACCTTATTTTATTTGAAGACATTGTGGAAATAATTTAATAACTAGTGTCCTGTGGATATTTTCCCATCGAGCAGGTATATTGTTTTGCATACTATTGGAGGGGAATAGCCTCTCAGGAGACGGTACAAGCAGCAGCCAGGCCTTTGGCACCACAACTGGTTGTGCTGTAGAGCAGGATGGGGCAAAGTCCAGGTGAGTGATAGTAGTGGGTGACTCGATAGTCAGGGGCACAGACAAGCATTTCTGTGGCCGTGAATGAGACTCTAGGATGGTGTGTTGCCTCCCTAGTGCCAGGGTCCTGAGCTGGTACAGGACATTCTGAAACAGGACGGAAAACAGACAGAAATCTGACAAATCTTTTAGAGTTTTTCGAAGAGGTAACCAAGAGAATAGATAAGGGTAGGGTGGTGGATGTTGTCTATATGGACTTTAGTAAGGCCTTTGACAAGATACTGCACGGCAGGCTGGTAATGTAGGTTAGGATGCATGGGACAGGGGGAGGGATAGCTTATTGGATTCAAAATTGGCTCGATGGTAGGAAGCAGAGGGTGATGGTTGATGGTTGTTTCTCTCGAAGGCCTGTGACAGTGGTGTGCCACAAGGGTCGGTGCTGGGAACTTTGTTATTTGTTATTTACATAAATGATCTGGGTGTGAATGTACACGGCAGGATTGGTAAGCTTGCAAATGATAGAAAATTACTAACAGGAGGTACCATTGACAGGGAGGAAGGTTATCAAAAATTACAGATACATCTTGATCAGATGGGGAAGTGAGCTGAGGATTGGCAAATGCAATTCAATACAGATAAGTGTGAGGTGTTGCACTTTGGAAAGTCAAACCAAGTTAGGACTTACACAGTGATAAAAGGTACTGCAGATGCTGGAGAATCCGAGATAACAAGGTGTGGAGCTGGATGAATGCAGCAGGCCAAGCAGCATCATAGGAGCAGGAAAGCTTGACGTTTCGGGCCTAGACCCTTCATCAGAAATGGGGGAGGGGAAGAGGGTTCTGAAATAAATAGGGAGAGAGGGGGAGGCGGATAGAGGATGGATAGAGGAGAGGATAGGTGGAGAGGAGGCAGACAAGTCAAAGAGGCAGGGATGGAGCCAGTAAAGCTGAGTGTAGGTGGGGGGGTACGGACGAGATAGGTCAGTCCAGGGAGGACAGACAGGTCAAGGGGGCGGGATGATGTTAGTAGATAGGAGATGGGGGTGGGGCTTGAGGTGGGAGGAGGGGATAGGTGAGAGGAAAAACCGGTTAGGGAGGTGGAGATGATCTGGGCTGGTTTTGGGATGCGGTTGGGGGAGGGGAGATTTTGAAGCTTGTGAAATCCACATTGATACCATTGGGCTGCAGGGTTCCCAGGCTGAATATGATTTGCTGTTCCTGCAGCCTTCGGGTGGCATCACTGTGGCATTGCAGGAGGCCCAGGATGGACATGTCGTCTGAGGAATGGGAGGGGGAGTTGAAATGGTTCGCGACTGGGAGGTGCAGTTGTTTGCTGCGAACTGAGCGCAGGTGTTCTGCAAAGCGGTCCCCAAGCCTCCGCTTGGTTTCCCCAATGTAGAGGAAGCCGCAACGGGTACAGCGGATGCAGTATACCACATTGGCAGATGTGCAGGTGAACATCTGCTTGATGTGGAAAGTCTTCTTGGGGCCTGGGATTGGGGTGAGGGAGGAGGTGTGGGGACAGATGTACCACTTCCTGCAGTTGCAGGGAAAAGTGCCGGGTGTGGTGGGGCTGGAGGGAGTGTGGAGCGGACAAGGGAGTCATGGAGAGAGTGGTCCCTCTGGAAAGCAGACAAGGGTGGGGAGGGAAAAATGTCTTTGGTGGTGGGGTCTGATTGCAGATGGCGGAAGTGTCAGAGGATGATGCTTTGGATCCGGAGGTTGGTGGGGTGGTACGTGAGGACGAGGGGGATTCTTTTTTGGTTGTTATCGTGGGGACAGGGTGTGAGGGATGAGTTGCGGGAAATGCGGGAGACACGGTTGAGGGCGTTCTCGACCACTGTGGGGGGGAAGTTGCGGTCCTTGAAGAATGTGGACATCTGAGATGTATGGGAGTGGAATGTCTCATCCTGGGAGAAGATGCGGCGGAGGTGAAGGCATTGGGATTAGGGGATGGCATTTTTGCAGGAAGGTGGGTGGGAGGAGGTGTATTCTAGGTAGCTGTGGGAGTCGGTGGGCTTGAAATGGATATCGGTTTATAGGTGGTTACCCGAGATGGAGACAGAGAGGTCCAGGAAGGAGAGAGAGGTGTTAGAGATGAACTTCAGGTTGGGGTGGAAGATGTTGGTGAATTGGATGAACTGTTCGAGCTCCTCATGGGAGCACGAGGCGGCGCCGATGCAGTCATCAATGTAACGGAGGAAGAGGTGGGGTTTAGGGCCAGTGTAGGTACGGAAGAGGGATTGTTCCACGTAACCTACAAAGAGGCAGGCATAGCTTGGGCCCATGCGGGTACCCAAGGCCACCCCCTTTGTCTGCAGGAAGTGGGAGGAATTGAAAGAGAAGTTGTTGAGGGTGAGGACGAGTTCGGCTAAGCGGATGAGGGTGTCAGTGGAGGGGGATTGGTCCGGTCTGCGGGACAGGAAGAAGCGGAGGGCCTTTAGGCCATCTGCATGGGGAATACAGGTGTATAGGGACTGGACGTCCATAGTAAAAATGAGGTGTTGGGGACCGGGGAATTGGAAGTTCTGGAGGAGGTGGAGGGCATGGGTGGTGTCACGGACGTAGGTAGGGAGTTCCTGGACCAAGGGGGTGAAAATGGAGTCTAGGAAGGTGGAGATGAGTTTGGTGGGGCAGGAGCAGGCGGAGACAATGGGTTGACCAGGGCATTCAGGTTTGTGGATTTTGGGAAGGAGATAGAAACGGGCGGTGTGGGGTTGGGGAACGATGACGTTGGAGGTGGTTGGTGGGAGGTCACCTGAAGTGA
Organism: Ginglymostoma cirratum; assembly: GCA_024137785.1. Lineage (NCBI taxonomy): Eukaryota > Metazoa > Chordata > Chondrichthyes > Orectolobiformes > Ginglymostomatidae > Ginglymostoma > Ginglymostoma cirratum. The sequence continues at coordinate 90,301,420 of JAHRHZ010000145.1, read as the reverse complement.
TGAGGTTGTGGATGATTTGGGAGATGATGGTTTGGTGCTCAGGGGTGGGGTCATGAGCCAGGGGACGGTAGGAGGAGGTGTCGCAGAGTTGGCGCCTGGCCTCAGCGATGTAGAGGTCAGTGCGCCATACTACCACTGCGCCTCCCTTGTCCACGGGTTTTATGGTGAGGTTTGGATTGGAGCGGAGGGAGTGGAGGGCTGCACGTTCTGTGGGGGAGAGGTTGGAGTATTTGAGAGGGGTAGAGAGGTTGAGGCGATTGGTGTCTCGACGGCAGTTGGAGATGAAGAGGTCGAGGGAGGGTAGGAGGCCTTGGGGTGGTGTCCAGGAGGAGGGCTTGTGTTGGAGGCAGGAGAAGGGGTCAGTAGAGGGTGTTGGAGGCTGGAGAAGGCGTCAGTCCTCCTCTATCCATCTTCTATCTGCTGCCCCCTCTCTCCCTATTTATTTCAGAACCCTCTTCCCCTCCCTCATTTCTGATGAAGGGTCTAGGCCCGAAATGTCAAGCTTTCCTGCTCCTATGATGCTGCTTGGCCTGCTGCGTTCATCCAGCCCCACGCCTTGTTATCTAGGACTTATACAGTAACTGGTAAGGTCCCAAGGAGTGTTGTGGAACGGGGGACCTAGGAGTATAAGTACACAATTTGTTGAAATCGGTGTCACAGGTTGACAGGGGGGTGAAGAAGGCATTTAGCATGCTGGCCTTCATCAGCTGAGGCATTGAGTTGTGTGTAGGAGTTGGGATGTTATGTTACAGTTGTATAAGTCATTGGTGAGGCCGCACTTAGAGTATTGTGTACAATTTTGGTCACGCTGTTATAGGAAAAACATAGTTAAACTGGAAAATGGGCAAAGAAGATTTACAAGGATGTTGCCAGGACTAGTAAGCCTGAGTTATAGGGAGAGGCTCGCCAGAATAGGACTGTATTCCTTGGAAAATAGGAGAATGAGGAGTGACCTTATTGAAGTGTATAAAATCATGAGGGGCATAGATAGGATGAATGCATATAGTCTTTTTCCCAGGGATGGGGAATTGAAAACTAGAGGACACAGGTTTAAGGTGAGAGGGGAAAGATTTAACAAGGACCCGAGGAGCAACTTCTTCACGCAGAGAGTGGAGCGTATTTGGAATGGGCTGCCAGAGAAAGTGGTGGAGGCAGGTACATTAGCAACATTTAAACAACATTTGGATAAGTGCATGGATTGGAAGGGTTTAGAGGGATATGGACCAAATGCGGGCAGTTAGAGCTAGCTGAGTGGGCACCATGGTCAACATGGACAAGTTTGGGCCGAAGGGCCTGTTTCCATGTTGTATTACTCTATGACTCTATGTCTCTAAGTAATTGTCCACATTGGCACAAATGACATAGGTAGGAAGAAGGAAGAAGTCCCCAGGGCTAGATGGGATCTATCTCAGGTTATTGTGAGAAGCAAGGGAAGAAACAACTGGGGCATAGGCAGATATCTTCACAACTTCTTTGAGCACAGCTGAGGTTCCAGAGGACTAGAGATTAGCCAATATTGTACCCTTGTTTAAGAAAGGAAGCAGGGATAATCCAGGAAATTATAGGCCTGTGAGCCTGACATCTGTGGTGGGGAAACTCTTGAAGAAATTGATGGACGAGATACATGCACCTTTCGAAGAATCTAACCACGCTCAAATGAGATTGTGGTGCAATCTTCTACCAGCTCATGTGCAATCCTCACCAATATAAATAACATGCTTTTGTCCATAGTGTTCAGGGATGTGTAGATTAGGTGGGTTATAGGGGGATGGGTCAGGGTGGGATGCTCTGAGGGTCAGTGTGGACTTGTTGGGCTGAAGGGCCTGTTTCCACACTGAAGGGATTCTATGATCTATGAAAATGGAATAGTTAGTGACAGGCAACATGGTTTTGTACGGGGTATGTATTGTCTCACCAACCTGACTGAAATTTTTGAAGAGATAACAAGGATAATTGATGAGAGAAATGCTGTGGATGTAGTTCATATGGACTTGAGTAAGGCATTTGATAAAGTCCCACATGGCAGATTGATACAAAAAACAAAATCACATGGGTTTCAGGGTGGGCTGGACGAATGGATACAAAACTGGCTTGGTCACAGGAGACAGAGGGCAGTGGTAGAAGGGTGTTTTTCAGAATGGAGACCGGTAATTACTCGTGTTCCACAATGATCAGTCTTAGGTCTGCTGTTGTTTGTAGTTTATATAAATGATCTGGAGGAAAATGTGGGAGGTCTGATTAGTAAGTTTTGCAGATCACATGAATATTGGTGGAGTTGCTAATAGTGGTGACAATTGTGAAAGGATACAACAGGATGTAGATAGATTGGCAACTTGGGCACAGAAATGAAAGATGGAGTTTAATCCAGACAAATGCAAAGTGATGCATTTTGGAGGATCAAATTTAGGTGTAAATTGTACTGTAAATGGCAGAACCCTAAGGAACGTTAACATACAGATGGGTCTGGGTGTGCAGGTCTGCAGTCCCCCAAAAATAACAGGTGGCCAAGGTGATTAAGAAGGCATATGGCATGCTTGCCTTAATCAGCTGGGGCAAGTACAAGAGATGGCAAACCATGTTAGAGCTATATAAACCCCTTGTTAGACTGCATTTGGAGTATTGTGTGCAGTTTTGCTCGCCACATTACCAGAAGGACGTGGAAGCTTTGGAGAGCGTGCAGAGAAGGTTCACCAGGATGTTGCCCAGTCTCGAGGGCGTTGGCTCTGAGGAAAGGTTAAAAAGGCTAGGATTGTTTTCACTGGAAAGACGGCAGCTGAAAGGAGACCTGCTAGAAGTCTACAAAATTATGAAAGGCATAGATAGGGTGGATAGCTGGAGAAGCTTCTTCCCAGGGTTGAAGTTTCAATTACAATGGGGCACAAGTTCAAGGTCACAGGGTGAAAGTTTAAGGGAGATGTGCGAGGAAAGTTTTTCATGCAGAGAGTGGCAGGAGCCTGGAATGCACTGGCAGAACTGGTGGTGGAATCAGGCACATTGGCGACATTAAAGAGACATCTGGATGGTTACCTGAATTAGGAGGGACTAGAGAGATACGGATTGAATATGGGCAGTAGGTTTGTTTTTTAGTTTAGCCAAGGCATGATGATCAGCACAGGCTTAAAGGGCCGAATGGCCTGTTCCTGTGTGGAACGTCTCTTTTGTTCTTTTGAAGAGGCTGAGGGAGAGATGAGTTAATACCCAAAAGGCTAATGATTGACGGTCACTCCACCACCAATGCTCCATCTACAAGATGCACCGCAGAAATTAATCAAGGCTTCTTATACAACACCTTCCAAACCCACAACCACCTCCATCTAGAAGAACAAGAGCAGCAGATACATGGGAACACCACAACCTTCAAGTTCCCCTCCAAGCCACTCACCATCCTGACTTGGAAATATATTGCCATTCCTTCCCTGTCGCTGAGTCAAAATCCTGGAATTGCCTTCCAAATGGCATTCTGGGTCAACCCACACAGACTGCAGTGGTTGAGGAAGGCAAACTCACCACCACCTTCTCAAGGGGCAACTAGGGACGGGTGATAAATGCTGGCCCAGCCGGTGATACCCACCTCCCACAAGTGAATAAAAGGAAACTAACACTCGGAGATAAATGTTTGCATCACAATTAGACACGGTGGTTAAAAAGGCATTTAGCACACTTGCCTTCATGGCTCAGTCCTTCGAGTATAGGAGTTCAGAAGCTATGTTGAGGTTGTACAGGACATTGGTGAGGCTTTTTCTGGTGTCCTGTTATAGGAAGGATATTATTAAGCTGGAGAGGGTTCAGAAGAGATTTATCAGGATGTTGCTGGGAATGGAAGGTTTGAGTTATAAGGAGAGGCTGGATAGGCTGGGACTTTTTCCACTGGAGCGTAGGAGGTTGAGAGTGCCCTGACAGAAGTTTATAAAATAATGAGAGGTATAGATAGGGTTGATGGCAGTTGTCTTTTCCCTAAGATGGGGAATTTCAAGAATATGGGCACACTTTTAAGGTGAGATGAGAGAGATTTAAAAAAAGGCACGAGGTAAATTTTTTACATAAAGGGTGATTCATGTGTGGAATGAACTTCCTGATGAAGTGGTGGATGTGGGTACAATTACAGCGTTTAAAAGACATTTGGACGGATATATGAATAGGAAAGGTTTGGAGGGACATGGGCTGGGAACAAGCAGGTAGCACGAGTTTAGTTTGGGATTATGTTCGGCATGGACTGGTTAGACCGAAGGGTCTCTCTCTGTGCTACATGACTATATGACTCTCTCAGCTCCACCCAGCTGCAATTTAGTAACTGCTCTTAGTTTGGCAGAATATAACGAAAGCCACAGTACAGCATTCCTCTTAAGTTGAGCCTGAAGTCTCACCAGGGATCATTATGTATCTTAGATGAGCCATACCTAGCGACTAAGTGATATGTAATGAACATATACTGTTTATTTAAGTTTGAGCCTATATTTTGCCAAAGGCGTTACGTGGGCTTCCTTCCCTGCATCTTACCTGTAACTTAGACCAATACCAAGTCAGAAAGATTGGTGACAGTGCATCGACCCAAGGCATCCTAGTTGATTCATGTGGACATGACAATACAGGAGCTGTCTGATTACAGAATCCCTATGGTGTGGAAGTCAGCCATTTGGCCCATCAAGTCCATGCCTTGAAGAACACCCACCCAGACCCACCCCACCCCGTGACCCCGCATTCCCCATAGCTTACATATCCCTGGGCACTACGGTCAGTTTAGCATGGCCAATCCACCCAACCTGCACATTATCGGACTGTGGGTGGAAACAGTGCACTCTGAGGGAATCCACTCAGAGAACAGGGAGAACGTGTGAACCCCAGACAGACAGTCACCCAAGGGTGGAATTGATCCCTGGTCCCTGGTGCTATGAGGCAGCAGAGCTAACCATCGAGCCGCTCTACCACCCTACAGTAAACACCTCACAGGACAATTGCAAAGAACAGAACGTGTGTTTAATTAGCTTAGACAGGGAGACAGTGGTGCAGTGATAATGTCACTGAAATAGTCAGCCAGAGGCCCAGACTAAAGCTGTAGGGCATTCTGGTTTGAATCCCACTACAGCTGCTGTTAGAATTGAATTTTGTTGAATTGAGAAATCTGGAATATGAAGCTATTAGTCAGCGTGACAATTATTGTCCACAGTTGTTGAAAAGAACCCATCTATTTCAATATTGTTCATTCAGGAAGGAATCTGCTCTCCTGACCTGGCCTGGCCTACACGTGACTCCAGATCCACAGCTTAACTAGCCTCTGAAATGGCCCAACAAGTCACTCAGTTCTAGGGGAAGTTAGGGATGGATGGGCAATCAATTCTGGTCTTGCCAGCATGGAAGAATAAACAAAATGCTGCAAGACTTACTCCTTGCCAGAGATCATTAAATCCAGGTATCAGTCTGCTGTTTGTGAGAGTTTTCTATTCTCATAATTTTCTTCCTGCATCTTGAAAGTATTGCATTGGCTGGAAAGTGCTGAGGCTGTGTAAGGAGCTGTTTAAATGCAAACCTGCCTTTTTAACACTATAAGACCATCGATATAGGAGTAGAATTAGGTCATTAGCCCATCAAGTCTATTCCACCATTCAATGGTGGCTGAAATGTTTCTCAACCCTTTTCCCCTGCCTTTTCCTTGTAACCCTTGATGCCCTTTCTAATCAGCAATCAGTCTATATCTCCCTTAAATACACTCAATGGCTTGGCCTTCACAGTCATGGAGTCATAGTTGCACAGCACAGAAACTGACCCTTCGGTCCAGCTCGTCAATGCTGACCAGATATCCTAAATTAATCTAATCCCATTTTCTAGCATTTGGCATATAGCCCTCTCAGCCCTCCCTATTCATATACACGTCCAAATGCCTTTTAAATGTTGTAATTGTACCAGCCTCCACCACTTCCTCTGGCAGCTCCTTCCATTCACGTACCACCCTCTGCGAGAGAACGGTTGACCCTCAGGTCCCTTTTGAATCCTGCCCCTCTTTTCTTAAACCTATGCCCTCTAGTTTTCAAATCCCTACCGTAAGAGAAAGATTCTGGCTATTCACCCTTTCCATGTCCCTAATGATTTTATAAATCTTGATAAGGTTACTCCTCAGTCTCTGACACTCCAGGGAATATAGCGCCAGCCTATTCAGCCTCTCCCTATAGCTCAAATCCTCCAACCCTGGTAACATCCTTGTGAATCTCTTTTGAACCCTTTCAAGTTTCACAGCATCCTTCCTCTAGCAGGGAGACCAGAATTGAATGCAGTGTTCCAAAAGTGGCCTAACCAATCTCCTCTACACCTGCAACATGATCTCTTAACTCCTATACTCAATGCAATGACTAATAAAGGCAAGCGTACCAAACGTCTCCTTCACCATCCTATCTACCTGCAACTCCACTTTCAAGGAACTATGAACCTGCACCTCAAGGTCTATTTGTTCAGCGACACTCCCAGGACCCTACCATTAAGTGTATAAGTCCTGCCCTGTTTTGCTTTTCCAAAATGCAGCAACTCACATTTATCTAAATTAGACTTCATCTGTCATTCCTCAGCCCATTGGTCCATCTGATCAAGATCCCGTTGTACACTGAGGTAACCTTCTTCACTGTCCATTATATCACCAATTTTGGTGTCATCTGCAAACTTACTAACCATAGTTCCTATATTTACATACAAGTCATTTATATAGATAACAAAAAGCAGTAGATCCAGCACTGATCCTTGTAGCACACTGCTGGCCACAGGATTGCTGTCTGAAAAATCACCCTTCACCCTGAACTTTGTGTCCTTTGAGCCAGTTTTGCATCCAAATGGCTAGTTCTCCCTGTATTCTATGTGTTCTAATCTTGCTAACTAGTGTTCCATGAGGAACCTTGTCAAATGCCTTGCTGAAGTCTTTCTAGACAACGTCTACTGCTCTGCCTTCATCAATTTTCTGTTACTTCTTCAAAAAACACGATCAAGCTAGTGATACATGATTTAAACCATGTTGACTACCCCTAATCTGTCCTTGCCTTTTTAAATGCATGTAAATCCTATCCCTCAGAATCCCTGCCAGTAACTTACCCACCACTGATGTTAGGCTCAGTTCCCTGGCTTTTCTTTACCAGCTCTCTTAGATAATGGTGCAACATTAGCCACCCTCCATTCTTCTGGCACCTTGTCTGTGGCTATCAATGATTAAAGTATTTCAGCAAGGAGCCCAGCAATCACGTCCTTAGCTTCCCACAAAGTTCTGCAATAAACCTGATCAGGTCCCAGAGATTTATTCACCCATATGCATTTTAATGATCAGGCCCCAATCCACAGATTGTCCATGTTGTGGCTGAAGAAATTCCTCCCCATCTCAGTTCTAAATGGTTGTCCCTTCACTCTGAGTCTGTGCCCTTGGGTCCTCATCTCTCCTCCTGGTAGGAAGATCTTCTCCACACCCACTGTATTCAGGCCTCTCAATATCCTGTAAGTTTCAAGCAAATCCCTCCTCATCCTTCTAAACTCCATCAAGTACAGACTCAGAGTCCTCAGCCGCTCCTCATATGACAAGCACTTTATCCCCAGGATTATCCTTGTAACCCATCTCTGCACCCACAATCCCAACACCAGCACTTCATTCCTTGGATACAGGGCCCAAAACTGCTCACAATAACCCAAGTATGGTCTAAGAGGAGCCTTCTACAGCCTCAGCAATACATCGCTGCTTTTTCATTCTAGGGCTCTTGAAGTGAATGTTAATGTTGCATTTGCCTTCTTAACTGCTAACTGAACTTGTGCATTAAACTTAAGAGAATCCAGAACTAAGACATCGCAAGTCCATTTGTGCCTCTGATATCTGAAGCCCTTCCCCATTTAGAGCACAGTCTATGCCTGTGTTGTCCTTGGCCGCTTACTTTTTTTGGAACATGCTTCCACACTTGGGTTAGCTTGTGGCAAGCTATGATAGAATTGTACGTGGAATTTTGATTCATCATCGTGAAGGCGCTGGAGGAGGAACATGTAAGATATGGTTATTTGCACTTGCTAATTTAAACTGTGTAATAATTACACACTGTTTGCTTTTGAACTGTAAATTCTGTTGATGTTATATTCATATCCTTTTCACTGTATACCTTTCTTTTATTAGTTCTACCTGTTCTCTAGCTGATACATTATCGAAATAAACAGCTTAAAAAGAACAAATAAATGGCCTCAGAGGAGTTATCGGTAATTAGCAGAGCTGTAAACCATCACCTGGCTGAAGATAGTTTTGGGCTACCCTACCCTGGGTAAAAGATCTTGGCTAATCACCTTATCTATGCCCCTCATCATTTTACAAACCTCTATAAGGTCACCCCTCAGCCTCCTACACTCCAGAGAAAGAAGTCCCAGCCTATCCAACCTGGGTGGCAGTGTGAAATGTGAGGAGGATGTCATGAGAATACAGGGTGACTTGGACAGGCTAGGTGAGTGGGCGGATGCATGGCAGATGCAGTTTAATGTGGACAAATGTGAGGTTATCCACGTTGGTGGCAAGAACGGGAAGGCAGATTACTACCTAAATGGAGTCAAGTTAGGTAAAGCGGAAGTACAATGAGATCTAGGTGTTCTTGTACATCAGTCAATGAAAGCAAGCATGCAGGTACAGCAGGCAGTGAAGAAAGCTAATGGCATGCTGGCTTTCATAACAAGAGGAATTGAGTATAGGAGCAAAGAGGTCCTTCTGCAGCTGTACAGGGCCCTGGTGAGACCGCACCTGGAGTATTGTGTGCAGTTTTGGTCTCCAAATTTGAGGAAGGACATTCTTGCTATTGAGGGAGTGCAGCGGAGGTTCACGAGGTTAATTCCCGGAATGGCGGGACTATCATATGTTGAAAGATTGGAGCGACTGGGCTTGTATACACTTGAGTTTAGAAGGATGAGAGAGGATCTGATTGAGACGTATAAGATTATTAAGGGATTGGACGCTCTGGAGGCAGGGAGCATGTTTCCGCTAATGGGTGAGTCCAGAATCAGAGGAGGCCAAGCAGCATCACAGGAGCAGGAAAGCTTGACGTTTCGGGCCTAGAACCTTCATCAGAAATGGGGGAGGGGAAGAGGGATCTGAAATAAATAGGGAGAGAGGGGGAGGCGGATAGAAGATGGATAGAGGAGATGATAGGTGGAGAGGAGGCAAACAAGTCGAAGAGGCGAGGATGGAGCCAGTAAAGGTGAGTGTAGGTGGGGGGGTCGGGAGGAGATAGGTCAGTCCAGGGAGGACAGACAGGTCAAGGGGGCGGGATGATGTTAGTAGATAGGAGATGGGGGTGGGGCTTGAGGTGGGAGGAGGGGATAGGTGAGAGGAAAAACAGGTTAGGGAGGTGGAGATGAGCTGGGCTGGTTTTGGGATGCGGTTGGGGGAGGGGAGATTTTGAAGCTTGTAAAATCCACATTGATACCATTGGGCTGCAGGGTTCCCAGGCTGAATATGATTTGCTGTTCCTGCAGCCTGCGGGTGGCATCACTGTGGCATTGCAGGAGGCCCAGGATGGACATGTTGTCTGAGGAATGGGAGGGGGAGTTGAAATGGTTCTCGACTGGGAGGTGCAGTTGTTTGTTGCGAACTGAGCGCAGGTGTTCTGCAAAGCGGTCCCCAAGCCTCCGCTTGGTTTCCCCGATGTAGAGGAAGCCACAACGGGTACAGCGGATGCAGTATACCACATTGGCAGATGTGCAGGTGAACATCTGCCTGATGTGGAAAGTCTTCTTGGGGCCTGGGATTGGGGTGAGGGAGGAGGTGTGGGGCAGGTGTAGCACTTCCTGCGGTTGCAGGGAAAAGTGTTGGGTGTGGTGGGGCTGGAGGGGAGTGTGGAGCGGACAAGGGAGTCGTGGAGGGAGTGGTCTCTCCGGAAGGCAGATAAGGGTGGGGAGGGAAAAATGTCTTTGGTGGTGGGGACTGATTGAAGATGGCGGAAGTGTCGGAGGATGATGCGTTGGATCGGGAGGTTGGTGGGGTGGTACGTGAGGACGAGGGGGATTCTTTTTTGGTTATTATTGCAGGGACGGGGCGTGAGAGATGAGTTACGGGAAATGCAGGAGACACGGTCGAGGGTGTTCTCGACAACTGTTGGGGGGTGGAGGTTGAGGTCCTTGAAGAATGAGAACATCTGAGATGTACGGGAGGGGAATGTCTCATCCTGGGAGCAGATGCGGCGGAGGCGAAGGAATTGGGAATAGGGAATGGCATTTTTACAGGAAGGTGGGTGGGAGGAGGTGTATTCCAGGTAGCTGTGGGAGTCAGTGGGCTTGAAATGGACATTGGTTTCTAGGTGGTTACCCAAGATGGAGACAGAGAGGTCCAGGAAGGAGAGAGAAGTGTTGGAGATGGTCCAGGTGAACTTCAGGTTCGGGTGGAAGGTGTTGGTGAAGTGGATGAACTGTTCGAGCTCCTCGTGGGAGCATGAGGCGGCGCCGATGCAGTCATCAATGTAACGGAGGAAGAGGTGGGGTTTAGGGCCAGTGTAGGTACGGAAGAGAGATTGTTCCACGTAACCTACAAAGAGGCAGGCATAGCTTGGGCCCATGCAGGTACCCATGGCCACCCCCTTTGTCTGCAGGAAGTGGGAGGAATTGAAAGAGAAGTTGTTGAGGGTGAGGACGAGTTCGGCTAAGCGGATGAGGGTGTCAGTGGAGGGGGATTGGTCCGGTCTGCGGGACAGGAAGAAGCGGAGGGCCTTTAGGCCATCTGCATGGGGAATACAGGTGTATAGGGACTGGACGTCCATAGTAAAAATGAGGTGTTGGGGACCGGGGAATTGGAAGTTCTGGAGGAGGTGGAGGGCGTGGGTGGTGTCACGGACGTAGGTAGGGAGTTCCTGGATCAAGGGGGTGAAAATGGAGTCTAGGTAGGTGGAGATGAGTTCGGTGGGGCAGGAGCAGGCGGAGACAACGGGTCGACCAGGGCATTCAGGTTTGTGGATTTTAACTGACCAGTCCCCCTCCACCGACACCCTCATCCGCTTAGCCGAACTCGTCCTCACCCTCAACAACTTCTCTTTCAATTCCTCCCACTTCCTACAGACAAAGGGCGTGGCCATGGGTACCTGCATGGGCCCAAGCTATGCCTGCCTCTTTGTAGGTTACGTGGAACAATCCCTCTTCTGTACCTATACTGGCCCTAAACCCTACCTCTTCCTCCGTTACATTGATGACTGCATCAGCGCCGCCTCGTGCTCCCACGAGGAGCTCGAACAGTTCATCCACTTCACCAACACCTTCCACCCGAACCTGAAGTTCACCTGGACCATCTCCAACACTTCTCTCTCCTTCCTGGACCTCTCTGTCTCCATCTCGGGTAACCACTTCGAAACCGATGTCCATTTCAAGCCCACAGACTCCCACAGCTAGCTGGAATACACCTCCTCCCACCCACCCCCCTGCAAAAATGCCATCCCCTATTCCCAATTCCGTCACCTCCACCGCATCTGCTCCCAGGATGAGACATTCCCCTCCCGTACATCTCAGATGTCCTCATTCTTCAAGGACCTCAACCTCCCCCCCCGACAGTCATCGATAACGCCCTCGACCATGTCTCCCGCATTTCCCGTAACTCATCCCTCACACCCCATCCCCGCAATAATAACCAAAAAAGAATCCCCCTCGTCCTCACGTACCACCCCACCAACCTTCGGATCCAACGCATCATCCTCCGACACTTCCACCATCTGCAATCAGACCCCACCACCAAAGACATTGTTCCCTCCCCACCCTTATCTGCTTTCCGGAGGGACCACTCCCTCCGCAACTCCCTTGTCTGCTCCACACTACCCTCCAGCCCCACCACACCCGGCACTTTTCACTGCAACCGCAGGAAGTGCTACACCTGCCCCTACACCTCCTCCCTCATCCCCATCCCAGGCCCCAAGAAGACTTTCCACATCAGGCAGATGTTCACTTGCACATCTGCCAATGTGGTATACTGCATCCGCTGTACCCGTTGTGGCTTCCTCTACATCGGGGAAACCACACGGAGGCTTGGGGACCGCTTTGCAGAACACCTGCGCTCAGTTCGCAACAAACAACTGCACCTCTCAGTCGAGAACCATTTCAACTCCCCCTCCCATTCCTCAGACGACATGTCCATCCTGGGCCTCCTGCATTGCCACAGTGATGCCACCCGAAGGCTGCAGGAATAGCAAATCATATTCAGCCTGGGAACCCTGCAGCCCAATGGTATCAATGTGGATTTCACAAGCTTCAAAATCTCCCCTCCCCCAACCGCATCCCAAAACCAGCCCAGCTCATCTCCACCTCCCTAATCTGTTCTTCCTCTCACCGATCCCCCCCTCCCACCTCAAGCCCCACCCCCATCTCCTATCTGCTAACATCATCCCGCCCCCTTGACCTGTCTGTCCTCCCTGGACTGACCTATCTCTTCCCTACCCCCCTACCTACACTCACCTTTACTGGCTCCATCCCCGCCTCTTTGACCTGTCTGCCTTCTCTCCACCTATCCTCACCTCTATCCATCCTCTATCCGCCTCCACCTCTCTCCCTATTTATTTCAGAACCCTCTTCCCCTCCCCCTTTTCTGATGAAGGGTCTCGGCCTGAAACATCAAGCTTTCCTGCTCCTATGATGCTGCTTGGCCTGCCGTGTTCATCCAGCCCCCCACCTTGTTATCTCGGATTCTCCAGCATCTCCAGTACCTTTTATCCCAGAACCAGAGGACACACTTTAAAAATAAGGGGTAGCCCATTTAGAACAGAGTTGAGGAAAAACTTCTTCACCTGGAGGATGGTGGATATATGGAATGCTCTGCCCCAGAAGGCAGTGGAGGCCAAGTCTCTGGATACTTTCAAGAAAGAGATGGATAGAGCTCTTATAGATAATGGAATCAAGGGTTATGGGGATAAGGCAAGAACAGGATACTGATTGTGGATGATCAGCCATGATCATAATGAATGGTGGTGCTGGCTTGAAGGCCCGAATGGCCTACTCCTGCACCTATTGTCTATTGTCTGTTGTCTATTGTCAACCTCTCCTTATAACTCATTGCTGTAATGAAATATTCAGACTGTGTCACATTGCATGAGAGGTCAGAGATTGTATGTCTCCCTACAGGGCATGGACTGCAGCGAATCAGGAAGGCAGCTCACCACCACCTTCTCCAGGGCAATTAGGGACAATTGATAAATCCACGCCTCTCTCGCCTCCTTCAAACAAACTTGAAAAATGGGAAAAGGAACCAGATAGAAAGCAAGGAATCAAAGAGAATTTAAGGAACGAGAGGGAAGACAAGACACTAGAGATAAGGCAAGGAAACAGACCAGAGAACTGATGAGATCATTGAATCCCTGCAGTGTGGAAGCAGGCCATTCAGCCCATTGAATCCACACTGAACCTCTGAAGGTCATCCCATCCAGACCCATTCCATTCCTATGACCCTGCACTTCCCATGGAAAATCCACTTAGCCTGCACCAATGGGTAATTTAACTTGGTCAATCCACCCAACCTGCACATCTTTGGACTGTGGGAGGAAACCAAAGCACCCAGAGGAGACCCACACAGACGTAGAGAGAATATACAAACTCCAAACAGACAGTTCCCAAGGGAGGAATCAAACTCAGGTTCCTGGTGCTCTGAGGCAACGGTGCTAACCACTGAGCCACAATAAGGGAGGCGATGGCCTAGTGGTATTATCGCTGGACAGTTAATACAGAGACCCAGATAAAGTTCTGGGGACCCAGGTTCGCAACCTGCCATGGCAGATGGTGGAATTTGAATTCAACAAAAGTCTGGAATTAAGAATCTACTGGTGACTGTGAATCCATTGTCAATTGTCAGGAAAAATCCATCTGGTTCACTGATGTCCTTTAGGGAAGGAAACTGCCATCCTTACCTGGTCTAGCCTACATGTGACTCCAGACCAGAGCAATGTGGTTGACTCTGAACTGCCCTCTGGGCAATTAGGGATGGGCAATAAATGCTGGCCTAGCCAGCAACGTCCTCACCCCGTGAATGAATAAAGAAAAAAAAACACCCATGTTAGTGCCTGTATGTCTGTGCCTGCCCCAGAATGATAATAGAAACAGCAGCAGACCCAGAGTCATTACTGGAACCAGTTGGGAATATGATCTGTTATAGAGGCAAGACTCTATGAGGGTATCACACAGTCAAACAGAGTCTGGAGCGACTGTGTTCAAGCTCAATTCAGAGAACTTTAAAACCCTAAATGAGTCTGATCTACGAAAACAAATCGGTGAAGCTATCTCCAAGAATGTTTGACCAGGCATTTATGGCATCAAAGGCATGATTGTAGTCCAGCTCATGTACAACATGAACACAAACATGTTAGAATAAACAGTGGAAATAGTATGGAACGAACACACCAATGTATACAAAGAAACTGTCGTTAGCCAATGGGTCAACTCCCTTTCCTGGTGAATAAGAAAATCATTATCTACAATATTATTTGATTATGTTTTCATTGGCTTTATAGATTGCCCTGTTAAAGTTTGGATTGTCCAACTGGTTTGAAATGACAGCGCTCACCCAATCAAGAGAACGAACAAACTGCATAAACGTCTCTTTCCTCTTTCTTGTTCAGATATGTCTTTGTGTTGATCAGTGTAAACGCCTGGTATTGCACCTGTAAAGTATCTTGAGGCATGTTACTATATAAAAGATGTTATAAGATGACAATTGGATCATTTCTGGTTGCCACACTACAGGAAGGATGTAGAGGCTTTGGATAGGGTGCAGGAGAGATTTACCGGGATGCTGAGATAACACAGTATAGAGCTGGAGGAAAACAGCAGGTCAGGCAGCATCAGACAAGCAGAAAAGTTGATGTTTTGGGTCGGGACCCTTCTCCAGACGCTGCCTGGATTAGAGGGTATGAGCTGTATGGAGAGGCTGGACAAACTCATGTTGTTTCCTCTGGAGTGATGGAGGCTGAGGGGAGACCTGATAGAAGTTTATACAATTATGAGATGCATAGATTGAGTCGACAGTCAGAATCATTTGCCCCAAGTTGAAATGTCCAATACTAGAGGGTATGCATTTGAGGTGAGAGGGGAGAATTTCAAAGAAGATGTGAGGGGCATGTGTTTTTACACAGAGTGGTAGGAGTCTGGAACATGCTGCCAGGGGTAGTGGCAGAGTCAGATGCAATAGGGGCATTTAAAGGGCTTTTAGATAAGTCCATGAATATACAAGGAATGGAAGGACATGGACCAAGGGGAGGCAGAAGGAATTAGTTTAATTTAGCATCAAGTTCGGCGCAACATCATGGGCCAAAGGGCCCATTCCTGTGCTGTACTGTTCTACATTCTATGGGTTGACTGTTGCGTTTATCACATGTTGGTCTCTGAAATACCCAGCAGTGGTTCAAGTCTAATGAATGTAGTCTACTCCTGTTAATTCAAAGTTTCTTAATTAAGACATGAAGATTTTATGCACAGAAAGAGGCTATTCATATCATCAGGTTATCAGGCTCTTATCTTAAATAATTCATAATTTACTACATGATAGCAATCAGGTACAAGTTACATTGATATAATAGATTAGATTTTAGTCTGTAACTCACTCCTAGGCGTGCATCATTCTATTTAAAATCCACCTGAACCGCTTGATTACATTTCAGCCTGTAACTCACTCCCAGATACAACACGGGCTGAGTGACGGGGAACAGATTAATGCTCAATGGATATTCTTTGGGCTGCAGGAAGAGTTGTCGTGGAGTTCCCCAGGGATTAGTCTTGTGACCCTTGCTCTTCCTGAGCTATATCAAAGAAATGGATCTTGGTATGCACTGTACAATTTCAAAGTTTACAGATGATGCTAAACTTGGAAGAATTGTAAACTGTGAGTAGGACAATGTCGAACTTGAAAAGGACGCTGACAAAGTTGGTGGATGGGGAGGTTAGGTACAGATTAGGTTCAATGCAGAGAAGTAAGCACTTTGGTCAGAAGAACATTGAAAATGAATATAAAATGAGAGTACAATTTTAAACAGAGTACAGGGCAGAGGGAGCTGGGTGCTTATGTGCACACATCACTGAAGATGGCAGGACAGACGGAGAGAGCAGTTTATACAGCACACAGTGCTAGAACATAGAACATAGAACATAGAACAATACAGCGCAGAACAGGCCCTTCGGCCCTCGATGTTGCGCCGACCTGTGAACTAATCTAAGCCCACCCCCTACACTATCCCATCATCATCCATATGCTTATCCAAGGACTGTTTAAATGCCCCTAATGTGGCTGAGTTAACTACATTGGCAGGCAGGGCATTCCACGCCCTTACCACTCTCGGGGTAAAGAACCTGCTTCTGACATCTGTCTTAAATCTATCACCCCTCAATTTGCAGCTATGCCCCCTCATACTAGCCGACGTCATCATCCTAGGAAAAAGACTCTCACTGTCCACCCTATCTAATCCTCTGATCATCTTGTATGTCTCTATTAAATCCCCTCTTAGCCTTCGTCTCTCCAATGAGAACAGACCCAAGTCCCTCAGCCTTTCCTCATAAGACCTTCGCTCCAGACCAGGCAACATCCTGGTAAATCTCCTCTGCACCTTTTCCAATGCTTCCACATCCTTCCTGTAATGGGGCGACCAGAACTGTACGCAATATTCCAAGTGAGGCCACACTAGTGTTTTGTACAGTTGCAGCATGACATCACGGCTCCGGAACTCAATCCCTCTACCAATGAAACCGAACACACCGTATGCCTTCTTAACAGCACTATCAACGTGGGTGGCCTGTTCTTTGCTTTATTAACAGGGACATAGAATACAAAAGCAAGGAGTTGATGTTGAACTTGTACAAGGCACTTCTTAGACCTCAGCTGGAATATTGTGTACAGATGTGGGAGCCACATTACAGGAAAGATGTGAACACATTGGAGAGAGCGCAGAAGTGGTTTTTAAGAATGTTCCAGGAATGAGAAGCTTTAGTGATGAGGATACATTGAAGAAATTGAGTGATTTGAATGATTTTATTTTCACTTGTATCTTACAGCAAGAATACAGTAAAATACAATGAAAAGCTTTCATTTGTCACCACCATTCGGTGCCATTTTGTACAGTTTAAGAATAAGGAAGAGAACAAAGACATAACTTAAAGTGAGCCCATCAGCCCCGAGCCAGCTTATCACCATCAATGAAGCCGATGCTGCCATTGCTCTACCACTGCCTCGCATCCATCTACACCAGACCCAACCAACATTGAAGTCACCAAACCTCAGGCACCATCTTGTACCACTGGGCCGATGCTCCTCCACCAATGCCTTGCCACTGCCTGTGCTGGACCAACCAACATCAGAGTTACGTCTCTTGACACTGGGCCCACCTCGCTATTGCTGTAATACCCTTCCACCACTGTTTTGCCACTGCCAGTGCCAGTGCCAGGTCTAACCAACGACAAAGTGTCCAATTGTCAGGCGCCATCTCTTGCTGGGCCTACCTCGCCAGCGTCACCTTCGCTGATGTAGCAGCCACTGATTCCACTGCCAGGCCCTGTGCTCGCCCCAGGGAAGTAAGTAAGGTTTCACTCAAAGTCTGCACTGGGCCCTCTCAAGATCCGTGCGCTGGGCCCACTCAAGGTCTTTGCGCTGGGCCCACTCGAGATCCGTGTGCTGGGCCCACTCTAGGTCCATGCGCTGGGCCCACTAGAGGTCCATGCACTGGGACCACTCGAGGTCCGTGTTTTGCCCCACTCGAGGTCTGTGCACTGGGCCCACTTGAGGTCTGTGTGCTGGGCCCACTCATGGTCCGTGCGTTGGGCCCACACACAGTCTGTACACTGGGCCCACTTGAGGTCCGTGTGCTGGGCCCACAGGAGGTCCGTGCATTCGGCCCACACAAAGTCCGTGTGCTGGGCCCACTCGAGGTCCGTGCGCTGAACCCACTCGAGGTCCGTGTTCTGGGCCCACTCGAGGTTCGTGTTCCGGGCCCAATCGAGGTCCGTGCGCTGGGCCCACTCGAGGTCCATGCGCTGGGCCCACTCGAGGTCTGTGCGCTGGGCCAACTCGAAGTCCAAATTGGGTTTGCTCCAAAGCAAGTTATTGCTGTTATTTTCTTACACTAACAGAAACAGAGTTTTAAATTCTCAGACCAAAATGTCCATGGTTGTTTTCAGACTACAGTTAAAGTTGGTATTTCACTTTCAGTCATGATCAGATCCCAGTTTGACCCCAATCTCTGATTTGACAGCATACTTGCAGCATTCCCCGCAGTTCTTGCAGAGTCTAAAGGAGCTTGTGTTCTGGGTCTGGGAGCTGTGAACCATGGAGGAGAGCGGCTGGTGCACATTCCTTCCCCCGCCTCAGGATGACCCCTCACCTTCACTTCTGGAGCTGAAGAACTGCAGGAGAAACCTGCAGACTGTTCTCACTGGAAGAATGAAGGCTGAAAGGAGATCTGATGGAGGGTTTTCCAAATCATGAGTGGGGCTGGGCAGAGTAGATAGGCAGATACTGTTGCTGGTAAAAGAGAAATTAACAAAAATGATTAGATTTAAACAATGTTCCCTCACCAACAGTGGCATCAACTTCAAATTCCAGAAGTTGCTGTTGTGCATCCTAGTTCTCTCTCTCTCTTTCGCTCTCTCTTTGGCTGTCTGCTCCTCTCAGACATTCTCTGTCTCCCTCTGGTTCTCTGTGATCCAGCTCTCTCCTCTACCTCTGGCTATCTGCCTGCTTTGTGCTGTCTGTGGCTCTGAAATATCTGCCTGTTCTCTTTTACAATCCTCACAGTCCTTGTATTTTAATTGTTATCTGTCTGGCTGCTTACAGTTTCTCTTTACAACATTGATCAGAATGTTTGAGTGGCACCTTGTGCTCAAGGTGAGGGAGGCGAACAATCTCACAGCATGTGGTGTCACAATGAACACCCTCGGGGGTTGTAGTTTGGCAAAGAGTGAAGCTTTCTACAAAATGATACAATGATGCGTTTCAATCACTGAAGGCTCTGTTCAGTACAGTGAAGTGATATTTCCAGCTTCAGCTCCAACCTTCATCATGACCTCTCTCCTTATTGGCTTGTCAATTCAGTGTCAATCTGAATTGAATTATAGGCAACTTTGTCTGCAATCTCTTACCAGTGAAGTGCTGCCAGCTGACTTTACGTTGAACCATTCAGCCAAGAGGAAAAAGCAAATCCTTCATTAATCTAGGATGCTTTTTGAGCCCAGGCAGGCCTGAAATGACAGGGAACTGATCCAACCCATCAGCTCAGTGCCAGTCAGTCACAATTGAAATACATTTCTGAGCCAGGCTTCTCATTCCAAATGTCGAAACTGAGAGAGAGGGAGAAAGAGTTTTTAGCTCTTATTTCTCATTGGTTTGGGTGTCACTGGCTAAGCCAGCGTTCTTTGCCCTTTCCTAATTACCCCTCAGAAAGACTTGCATTGGGATACCAGCCTCTGTGGAGTTATTTCGGAACCTATTAATGATCTCTACGGTTAAGTGGAGAAATGCAACTACAGGTATGGTTATTTCAAGTCAGGATTCATAAGAGGCAGAATTGTTGGTAGGAATTGCTGGCCAGTCTTGGGTCAGATTTATTACAGTAAAAAAAAGACTGCAGAGAAAGCCGTTTAGATGGTGGGTGAAGCACAAGTCCAGAAGCAACACAGATCAGGCCTAAGAGGAGATCAAGCTTGGTGCAGGGGATCACTAGAGTCAATTCAATGCTTATGTCACCAGCACTGCATGTAGAATTGCATGCCGTTGGAAAGTCCCAAGCACTTTGGAGCGAGTGAAAGGTTTTTCATATAAAAACAGAAAATGCTAGTTGAGCATCTTTTTTTAACCTGTTCATGGGATATGGAAATCGCTGATAGGATCAGCATTTATTGCCGGTCCTTAATTTCCTCCAGCCTCCCCTTCATCTTAAGATCAGAAGAGGGGATGTTTGTCAATGATTGCACAGTGTTCATCACCATTCATGACTCCTCAGACACTGAAGCAGTCCGTGTTCACATGCAACAAGGCCTGGACAATAATACAGGCTTGTGCTGGCAAGAGGCACTGTTTCTGGGTCAAAATCCTGGAATTCCCTCCTTAAATAACATGGACTTCAAAAAGTTCAAAAAGACAATTCACTGCCACCTTCTCCAGGGCAACTAGAGATGGGCACTAAATGCTGGCCAGCCAGCGATGGCCATGAGTCATGAGTGAATAAAATAAAAGCGTTTGTGAGCCGCTGGTAGAGAGAGTGTTAGCATTTCTGATCAATGTTCTTTCATCAGTTCCAGTTCAATGTTGAGTCTAACAATTTCAGATCGTTGCTGTTGCTCCCATTTTTCAACAGTGATTCTTGGTAATAACCCTGTTCTCACCGTTCACATCTCCTTGAGACGCACCTTCAAATTGTCACTTTCCATTCTCCTTTGATCGCCTTGCACCATCAATCCTTTGGTTATGAAACCTGTTCTTTTTTCTGTCCCAGGATAGAGCTTCGTTGCAACATAGAAACATAGAAAATGTAGGAGTAGGCCATTTAGCCCTTTGAGAATCCTCTGCCATTCAATATGGCTGATCATCCAACTCAGTCCCTATTCCCGCTTTCACCCCATACCCTTTGATCCCTTTAGCCAAAAGAATTATATCTAACTCCTTCTCGAAAACATTCATTCTTTTGACATCACCTGTTCTCTGTGGTAGAGAATTTCACAGGCTCTGGATGAAGAAATTTCTCCCCATTTCAGTCCTAAATGGCTTACCCTGTATCCGTAGACTGTGGCATCTGTTTCTGGGCTCCGTGGTCATCAGGAATAACCTTTCTGTGTTTACCCCGTCTAGTCCTGTTAGAGTTTTATACGTTTCTATGAGATTTCCCCTCATTCTTCCAAACTCCAGCGAATATAGCCCTAACTGATCCGGTCTCTCCTCATATGTCGCTCTTGGCATCCCAACAATCAGGCTGGGAAACCTGGTTACAGTCCTTCCATAGCCAGAGCATCCTTCCTTATCTCTTCCGCCTCTCCCACTGTACTTTCTTCCAAACATGAATCATTTCTAACTCAGGGGATTCCCACACTTTGGGTCATCACCCCTTGTGGGATCAGATCTTCGAGCTGGCAAGTTGCACGACAGTAACTTCTTTATTCATTCACAGGATGAGGGCGTCACTAGCTAGTCCAGCATTTATTGCCCATCCCTGATTGCGCAGAGAGCAGTTAGGAGTCAACCACATCGCTGACCACAGTAACTACGCGGAAAGTTCTGCGACCAGCTCTTAAGCCCCATGACACGTGGCCAATTAGTTTTTATAACTCACAATTGGCTGCGATGAAAAAGAAGTAAATGAACATTGCACAGGCAGCTAGAGTGTCTGCTATGTGTGAGCTACTGTGCGTTACTTGTTGCCTGTATCTGAGGCAGCGTGGAAGGAACGTGACCTGGTGCTGAAATGTCCCAGGAGGAGCTACAAAAAAAAGGAATCAGCCAATGCCCTTGGACTCAGAATGGGATGGATGTAGTGATTGTAATGAGGTATTCCAGGTGGACCCCATAGAATATGCCTCCCCTGATTGGGGCTGTTAAT
Organism: Ginglymostoma cirratum; assembly: GCA_024137785.1. Lineage (NCBI taxonomy): Eukaryota > Metazoa > Chordata > Chondrichthyes > Orectolobiformes > Ginglymostomatidae > Ginglymostoma > Ginglymostoma cirratum. The sequence continues at coordinate 90,279,905 of JAHRHZ010000145.1, read as the reverse complement.
GTGGATAAAAACAGCAGTGACAGACAGCCTGAAACCCTACAAGATGGCTCTGATGAGGCTGTACCAAAGCCATGACATTCCACGTTTAAATAAAAGATGACTTGGTGATGGGATACCAGCCTCAGTGGAGTTATTTCGGAACCTATTAATGATCTCTACAGTTAAGTGGAGAAATGCAACTACAGGTATGGCTATTTCAAGTCAGAATTCATAACAGACAGAATTGTTGGTAGGAATTGCTGGTCAGTCTTGGATCAGATTTATTACAGTAAAAAAAAGACTGCAGAGAAAGCATTTAGATGGTGGGTGAAGCTCAAGTCCAGAAGCAACTCAGATCAGGCCTAAGAGGAGATCAAGCTTGGTACAGGGGATCACTAGAGTCAATTCAATGCTTACGTCGCCAGCACTGCATGTAGAATAGGCACTAAACACTAAAAGTCCTTGTTAATGTAATGTATCAAACAAACCTGACAGGCAGAGACAGTGCTCAGCTATGACAAGTGAATGTTATATCTTTCACACAATGAGCCACTTTCTGAAAACGTGTAGAGGTGGGGCACCATTTCAGAAGAGCAAGAAATCAAATAGCCACCCACCCAAAGAGGTCGAACAATATACAACCAAAGAAAAACATAAAAGGTTCTGAAGGGAAAAGTCCAGACTCTGGCAAATTAATATTTATGTGAGTGCTTGTGTAATGAATTTCAAGTTAAACACTAGGACAAGTGCCATTATATTCTCAGGTAGTGAACCACGGTTAGAAAAATACTGCCTACAACATGCAATTCTGGTCTCCCTGCTATAGAAAGGATGTTGTGAAACTTAGAAGGGCCCAGAAAAGATTTACAAGGATGTTGCTAGGGTTGGAGGGTTTGAGCTATAATGGGAGGTTGAATACACACTGGCTATTTTCCCTGGAGCATCTGAGGGCGAGGGGTGACTTTATAGGAGGTTTATAAAATCATGAGGGGCATGGATAGAGTAAATAGACAAGGTCTTTTTCCAAGGGTGGGGGAATCCAAAACTAGAGGGCATAGGTTTAAGCAGAAAGGGGAAAGGTTTAAAAGGGACCTAAGGGTCAACTTTTTCACACAGAGGGTGGTGCGTGTATGGAATCAGCTGCTAGAGGTAGTGGTGGAGGCTGGTACAATTACAGCATTTAAAAGGCATCTGGATGGGTACATGAATAGGAAGGGTTTAGAGGGATATGGGCCAAATGCTGGCAAATGGGATTAGATTAATTTAGGATATCTGGTCAGCATAGACGTGTTGGCCCGAGGGGTCTGTTTCCGTGCTGTACAGCTCTATGACTCTATGATAACTGACAAAAGTGACACTACATGGTCCAGGAGGCAGAAATAGTTTCAAGCAGACCATTGGTCTGTCTAGAGATAAAAGGTACTGCAGATGCTGGAGAATCTGAGATAACAAGCATGGGGCTGGATGAACACAGCAGGTCAAGCAGCATCATAGGAGCAGGAAAACT
>JAHRHZ010000145.1:90254420-90269248 GCA_024137785.1 Ginglymostoma cirratum | reverse complement strand
AGTGACCACATCACAACAGTGACCACATTATAACAGTGACCACATTACAACAGTGACCACATTACAACAGTGACCACATTACAACAGCGACCACATTATAACAGCGACCACATTACAACAGTGACCACATCACAACAGTGACCACGTTATAACAGCGACCACATTATAACAGTGGCTTAACTGCAATAATAACCACATTACATCAATGGCCAATTTTAACTGTAACTTTATTACAACAGTAACTAAGTTACAGTCATGACTATATTAAGATACTGCTTACATTATTACAATGGCTACATTACGACTGTGATACATTATTATAGAGATTACATTATAATAGTGACCATATTCAAACCATGAGAGCAGAAGACAGTACTGTGGTAAGGTCATTGACTAATGATTCAGAATCTCAAACTAACGTTCATGAATTTGACTCCCAACACGGCCGATGGTGGAAGTTGAATTTTTTTAAAGTTCCAGAATTGAAAAGCTGGCCGAATGGTAACCACATAAACACTGTCAGTTGCTGTAGAAACTTAACTGGTTCACTCAGGTTTTTCAGAAAAGGAAACCCGCCATCCTTACCTGGTCTGGCCGACATGTGATTCCAGGCTCCACAACAATGTTGTTGACTCTAACCGCCCCCTGGGCAAGTAGGGATGAGCAATAACTGCTGACTTAGTCAGACTTACCCATGTACCATGAAAAGAATTTTTAGAAATGATCTTGTTATTGCAGTTTGTGGGAGCTTGCTGTGCTCAAATTCTCTGCAGTCCTACAGTATAACAAAACTGACTGTAAAGCGCTCGAACTTATTGAAATGTAAACCTTTCCTTCCGAGAAGTTGAACTTGGTCCTGTGATTTGTGTCAGAAACATTAATGATAGGAAGAGGCCATTCAGTCCATGAAGTCTGTTCCACCTTCCATTTAGTTCAAGGCACTGGATCTCAAATTTCCTTACCTCCTGATCCGTTGATTCCTTCATCCAACAAAAATCCATCATCCCAGTCTTGAAAGCTTCAAAAGCTCACATTTGTGGAGCAAAGAGCGCCCAATTTCCATGGTCTGTGTTGCTGAAGCTCAGCACTGACAATGTAGTGCTAATGTCACTGGACTAGCAATCCTTGTACTTATGTTCTGAGATCACCAACTTCAATCACACCACAACTTGCAAAATTTGATTTCAGTTAATAAAATCTTGGCTATCTGGGCTAGTGATCTCAAGACTTCCAGCTCTGGAGATTAATTCCCACCATGGATAATGCATGAGATTTATACAGTGCCCCTTAAGGGGCTATAACACATAATTTGTTTTGAAAAAATTTTTGAAAAATTGCTTTTTGTCATTTATATAAATGATTTGGATGCGAATATAGGAGGAATGGTCAGTGAGGTTGCTGATGACAGCACAGTGGCTCAGTGGTTAGCACCGCTGCCTCACTGCGCCAGGGACCTGGGTTTGATTCTACCCTTGGGCGACTGTCTGTGTGGAGTTTGCACACTCTACCTGCGTCTGTGTGGGTTTCCTCCCACAATCTAAAGATGTGCAGGTTAGGTGGATTGGCCGTGCTAAATTGCCCGTAGTGTTCAGGGATGTGTAGATTAGGTGGAATAGGTCAAGGTGGGATGCTGTTTGTGTCGGTGAGGACTTGTTGGGCTGAAGGGCCTGTTTCCACACTGTAGGGATTCTATGATGACACTAAAATTGGAGGTATAGTGGACAGTGAAGAAGATTATCTCAGAATACAACAGGATCTTGAGGAGGGACAGATGGAGTTTAATTTGGATAAGTGTGAGGATTTGCATTTTGGGAAGACAAATCAGGGCAGGACTTATACACTAAATGGTAGACTCTGGGGGAATGTTGCCAAGCAAAGAGAACTTGGAGTGCAAGTTCATAGTTCCTTGAAAGTGGAGTCGCAGGTAGACAGGGTACTGAAGAAAGCATTCGTTATGCTTTATTAGTCAGTGCATTGAGTGTAGGAGTTGGGAGGTCATGTTGCGACTGTACAGGATGTTGGTTGGGTCACTTTTGGAATACTGTATTCAGTTCTGGTCTCCCTGCTATAGGAAGGATGCTGTTAAACTTGAAAAGGTGCAAAAAGGATTTACAAGGATGTTGCCAGGGTTGGAGGGTTTGATCTATAGGAAGAGGCTGAATAGACTGGGGCTATTTTCCCTGCAGCATCAGAGGCTGAGGGGTGACCTTATAGAAGTTTATAAAATCATGAAGGGCATGGATAGGGTGAATAGTCAAGGTTTTTTTTTCCCAGGGTGAGGGAGTCTAAGACTAGAGGACATAGGTTTAAGGTAAGAGTGGAAAGATTTAAAAGGGATCTGAGGGGCAACTTTTTCACGCAGAGAGTGGCGCATGTGTGGAACGAGCTGCCAGAGGAAGTGGTGGAGGCTGGTACAATAACAACATTTAAAAGGCCTTTGTATAGGTACGTGGATAGGAAGGATAGAGAAGGATATGGGCCAAGAGCCGGCAAAGAGACTGGATTAATTCAGAGTATCTGGTCGGCGTGGATGAATCAGAACGAAGAGTCTGTTTCCATGCTGTACAACTCTATCCACTCTAAGTTCCTCATACCATACAATCCTAACCTGATCTCTTGAAGGCCTGAGGAAGACACCCTTGTTTGCTGAGCAGGGTCAATCTGGCAGCAGGAGAATTAGTCCCAAAAGACTGAAACTCCCTGTGATTGTGGCACTCATGCTCTTTAGGGAAAGAAGACTGTCACTCTGTGGGAATGTAGGAAGAGGCTATTCAGCCCCAAAAACCCTCGCCCTGCCACCATTCATCTAAATCATGGCTGATCTTGTGACACTCTACAAACAGCGATGTGGTTGACTCTGAACTGCCCTCTGAAGTGGCCTAACGAGCCGCTCGGTAATTGGGGAAGGGGAACAAATGCTGGAATTGCTAGCTATGTGTACGTCCCCATGAGAGGATAATGAAAAAATAATCCCCCCTGACTTCCCCGCTGAATGGATCAATTCCATGTTTAAGATCATGATTCCCCTCAATCCCCTTTACTCTCCCACCAGTGGGAGTGGTCTCTGTGTTCGTGAAGCCCAACTAGATGCTACCAGTGAGTAACTGGCATTGATCCTTTGTCCTCCTCGCTCTTGCCTTGTGCCCGTACACAACTGGTGAAGATTTGTTTTTTTTTAATGTCTGCCTTGTGAGTTTCAGGGGCATGACTGGGTGAAAATTCACTGACAAAACTGGGTTCTCAACGATAAGTATCCCAAATGGTCAAGAACTCAACAAAGCAGAATGAATGGGTTGGTGAGTAGTCCAGTTAAGTGCGCATTGCTGACAAATTAATAATAAAATTGTGTTGTGCAGGTTTTTTTTCAAATGGAATTTACTACACTCACTGATTAGGGTCATTTCAGGGATAGGCACTCTTCATCAGCAATCTGACTGTGCCTTGCCAATTTCACCTTGTAAATATCACTGTGCATTGCTTCCAGGGCTAAGGGTGATATTCATCATGGGGTGCAATTATAACAGTATTATAGAGTCTACTTTATGAATCGACCCCTGCTGCACAGTTCCTGTTTAACACGTGCAATTAATGAACTGTCTTATTCATTATTGTAGATTAGTGGTCCTTGCCTCTTTACCACACTCTTGGTGTTAAGTGCAGTAGATGGATGAAGTGTGTGTGTGTGTGCGTGTACATGTGTCTTTGTAGGGATTGTGATGGTTTGGATGAATGAGCACGTGAGTGTGTGTGAGTGTGTATGTGTGAGTGTGTATGTGTTTGTGTGTGTGTGTGTGTGTATGTGTTTGTGTGTGTGTGTCTGTGTGAGAGTATGTGTGTGTGTGTTTGTGTGCGAGTTTGTGTCTGTCTTGTGTGTGTGTGTGTGTATGAGAGAGACTGTGGGGGTGTGTGTGTGTGTTTGTCTGCGTATGTGAGTTTGTGTGTGTGTGTATCTGTGTGTGTGTGTGTCTGTGTATGTGTGTGTGTGTATGCAGGTTTGCTGAAGGTATATGTGTGTGCACACCCACGTGCACGTGTGTGAATGTGCGCTTAGGCGGGTGCACACGCCTGTGTGCTGAAGATGTACGCGTGAACATTCCTGTATGGGTGCAGGCATTGTCACACTTCACTGGTGAAAATCAAGCCACAAAAGTTGTCACCAAAGTTAAAAACAAAATCATTCAAGTACGTAAGTCCCCAATTTACCAGTCGGCTAGACTCAGGTTAACAGGAAACATGGCCCATAACGCTTGACATGAACTCTTGACATATCAGTCTGCTAGTTAAAACTCCCTTCTATAATGACCCTACTCACATGTATAGACAGGCAAAAGAAAAACATTGGTGTCGTAGATGAAGGGAAGTAAGGTCTGGGGAAGGAGTTCGATGGCCCCAGTCTACAGGTCTCCTGATATGATCTTTTGTTTGCCAGGATTTCCTGTTCTTCAGTCTCTCTTCTCCAGGTTCTTTTCAGTTCTTTGCAGGAACCACACAAACTGCAGAATCTCCTAGTTATTTGTAGAAGGTCAAGATTTATAGCAACTAGTCAGGAAAAGAAATTTCTTCAGGCTTTAGATATTTTACTGGGGGAGAACGACGTATCGTCTGCACTTTGCAGCAGTCTAAAGGCTTCTGCCAGTATCGTTCACACGCACAGACTCTTCAAGATGTCAGCTCCGACAAGGTGACATCTGCAGCCAAAGTGGGATTTGTGTCCTGGTAGTAGCCTGGCCTGGCAGCAGAGCCAGGGTCTCTTGGTCACAGGCTTAGTGTAGATTCAGTGGCTTCAGTGAAATGGGCCCAGAGGTGAAGAGACATCAGTAAAGTGAGGGGAATCCAGTGTGGGTGGGTTTGGCGCAGGCAGTGGCAATGTGATGGAGGTCTCTCTCTTGAGGATAGGCGCTGGCATGTACGGGGTCGGACAGACTGATATTCTGAACTTTTTACGTCTTTATTTTTCTAATTTATTCCTCTGGCCTGTAATGCTGGACTCTTTATTTCTTCACTTTTCTAATTTCTTTTTGTTTCCCGAGAATTTTATGTTAAGTATCTGTACCTAGGTACCTTTGTACTTAAGCAGATGCTGTAATGTAAACTTTTAATGTAAACTTGTAATGTAAAATGCTGTAAACTTTTCACTGTACTCATTTGACGATGTGACAATAAAGCTAATTCAATTCAATTCTCAGCTACCCGGGAGCCAAACAGAGAGTAGTTGTCTGGCTAATGGCCTTTGGGATCCACAACTGATCACAAACTCCACAAACCAATCAGTAACGTGGTGCTGGCCGCATCTCACTTTGTGTTGTGCTGGTGCTGGTTCTTATACAAACAGCCTCCTCCACTGCCTGAAGAAAGCAGCAGTGTAAACATACCTCACAACGAATTTCAGTAACTTGCTCTTACAAAGTACAGCAACCTCTTCCACAAACCTTGATTTTTAAAACAGTTCTTTTCCCATTTTAATCTGCAATCAAAAATGCAAAAAAAAAATTGACTTTATAGGGTGTGTGAAACCAAAATCAGGCCCTTCATCTCTGCACAGGGCAATGATTACAGGGCAGGTTTGAAAAGACCTTTGCCCTTCACTTCATTGCTCTTTCTCACTTACTTAATGGCAATCATCGCTAAATATTCTCTTCCCTAAACCCCAAGTTAAAATTGGACTAATGAAATAAATCAAGCAATACCATGGATTAATATGATTTAAAATGTTGAGGTTTGTCTCCATCCCAGCAGTGTCCAAATTTGAAATTTTGAAACATCCTGAGGCACTACATAAATGAAAGTTTATTCTTTCTTTCAAAGGGTGATGTATTGTCAGTGGCTTAGCTGTAGATGAGAGGCCAACTGGTGGCATCGTTACTCTCAGGATTCTCAGCTGAGGCAGTCAATCAACTGTGGGTTCAGTGGGAGACCCTTTTGCGCCCCCAGCCACAGTCACGAGTTCAAGTCCCAGACTGGAGTTGCAATATTGCGGCTGACATTCTCAAAGTGGTTTGGTTGGCGGTGCTGTCTTTCGGGTGGGATATTAAACTGAAATGCTGCTGGCTCTCACAAGTGGTCCCAAAAAACAAAACCCTACGAGGCACTATTTGAAGGAGAGGGTTTGATGCACCTTCAACATATTTTCTAATCAGCCTATTCAGAGATATCATTACATACCTCTGGAACAGGTGGGTCTTGCACCTGGGCTTCCTGGCTTAGAGGCAGCAACACTACCACTGCTTCACAAGAGCCTTCAATACAACACAAATACCAGGCAATGACCATCTCCAATAAGAGACAATTTAACCACCACCCTGTCCCATCCAATGGTGTTACCATCACTGAATTCCCCCACTATCAACATACTGGGTACCTACCATTGACCAGAAAGTCAACTGGGGTCATCTTATAAATACAATGGCCACAAGCGCAAGTCAGGGGCTAGGAATACTGTGGCGAGTAATTCACCTCCTGACTTCCCAAAGCCTGTCCACCATCTGCAAGGCACAAGTCAGGAGTGAGATGGAATACTCCCCACTTGCTTGGATGGGTACAGCTCCGACAACACTCAAGGAGCTCAAAACCATCCAGGACAAAGCAGCCCGCTTGATTGGCGCCACATCCACAAACATCCACTCCCTCCACCACCAACGCTCAGTACCGTCAGCGTATACTATCTGCACTTTGCAGCATGGTGGCTCAGTGGTTAGCACTGCTGCTTCACAGTGCCAGGGACCGGGTTCGATTCCACCCTCAGGCACTGTGTGGAGTTTGCACATTCTCCCCATGTCTACGTGGGTTTCCTCCGGGTGCTCCAGTTTCCTCCCACAGTCTAAAGATGTGCAGGCTAGGTGGATTAGCCATAGGAAATGCAAGGTTACAGGGATACAGTAAGGCGTGGGTTTGGGTGGGATGCTCTTCGGAGGGTTGTTGCAGATTGAATGGGCCACATGGTCTGATTGCACGCTGAAGGGGTTCTATGATTCTATGACGCACTGTAGAAATTCGCCAAAGATCCTCACATAGTATCTTCCAAACCCATGACCACCTCCATCAAGAAGGACAAGGGCAGCAGATTCATGGGAACACCAGTCCCTGCGAGTTCCCCTCCAAGCCACTCAGCATCCTGACTTGGAAATATATCACTGCTGGGTCAAAATCCTGGAATTCCCTGCTGTTCTATCCACAGCACCTGGGCTGCAGTTGTCAAGAAGGCAGCTCACCACCACCTTGATGGAAAATAAATGTTGGTCCAGCCAGTGACTCCCAGGTCCTGTGAGTGAATGAAAAACAATTGCATTGACAAAAGTGTTATTTGTAACAGTGGTTCTGAGCAGGATCATGTTGCTTGTGGTGTCCATGTATATAATGTTTCCATCCTTATGTTTAAATCTCTTTCTTGCCCCTCCCAACCTTGACATCCAAAATCTGTCCTCAGTTGAATTCCTTCCCTAAATCCCTTCGCCTCTTTCTTCTCCTTAAAGCACATCTCTTTGACAGAACAATTTCTGAAATCTCCTGTGGTGATTCATTCTGTTATTTTTTGCTTATGCTCCTGTGAAACACTATGAGCAGCTTTCTCAATGTTTTGCCTCTTACAGGTTTACACTCTTACAAGTGCCTTGCTGGGTCATTTCAGAGGGCAGTTAAGAGTCAACCACATTGCTGTGAGATTGGAGTCACATGTAGGCCAGACTGGTGGCAGATTTCCTTCCCTGAAGGACATTACTGAACCAAATGGATCTTTCATGGCAACTGATACCTTTACAATCCCATGTTTATTGACTGAGCTTTGAATTCTACCATCAGCTGCACTGAGAGTTGAACCATTTGTCCAGTGCATTAGTCTCTGAGGTCCTAGCCCAGTCACATCATCACTACAATACCAATTCTGCCTCTATCCAAATGCACAGATAGAAAAATATGCTGTGGGCAGAGCCCCAGTGCCAGAGGTTCTGGGTTCAAGACTCCAGCATTTTGTACCCCAGGCAAATGAGTTAATTAATGCAAACAGGTTGAGGAAATTCAATCAGCTGATGCCAATATCAGGCCCTAAGAGCAGCAGAGGTTCTTGGAAAACCAAATGAAAGAACTCATAGCTCTAGGATACTCAATTCATTCCTGGTTCTATACCTGTCTGGAGAAAGACAGGTGCTCTTACTGAAATACCTAAGATTCTGAAGGTCTGGACAGGGTGGTTACTGGGAGGATACTTTCTCTCATATGGGAAGCAAGGATTCAAAGACATCATTAAAAAGTGAAGGATGGAAATGGGGAAATTTTGTTTCCCCTCAGAGGGTCAGACATCTGTGGAACTTTCTTCCCTAGAAATTGACGAGGCTGGGTCATTGAGTTGATTCAAGGTTGAGTTAGATAGATTTTTGATTAACAAGGGAGTCGTGGGTCAAGGGGTGGGGGTGTGTCAGACAGGAGACAGGGGTTGAGAGCACCATCAACTCATCGATTAAGTTATTGAATGTCAAAGCAGACTCAAAGGACTTAAATGTTATCCTGAGATCGAAGATGCTATGTCTGTTACAAAATTCTTGTAAAAGGACTGAAGAAGAGTCATGAATCAGAACAGAAATTGCTGGAGAAACTCAGCAGATCTGGAAGCATCTGAGGAGAGAAAACAAAGTTAACATTTCGGGTCCAGTAACCCTCCATGGGGCAGCACGGTGGCTCAGTGTGTGGCACCGCTGCCTCACAGCGCCAGGGACCCAGTTTCCATTCCACCCTCGGGTGACTGTCTATGTGGAGCTTACACATTCTCCCCATGTCTGTGGGTTTCCTCCGGGTGCTCCGGTTTCCTCCCACAGTCCACAGATGTGCAGGTTAGGTGGATTGGGCATGGGAAATGCAGGATTTCAGGGAAAGGTTAGTTAACTAGTTGGTTGGGTCTGTGAAGAATGCTCTCTGGGAGGTCAGTGTGGACTCAATGGACTGATTCCACACCATAGGGATTCTATGTTTCATCACTGAAGAAGAATCAAGTTGGACTTGGAATGTTAACATTGAAAATAGCAGTAGACCTTTGAGCCTGCTCCACCATTCAATATGATCACAGTTGATCATTCAGCTTAAGTTCCCTGTTCCCACTTTCTCCACATACCCTTTCATCCCTTTAGGCTTAAGAACTATATCGAATTCCTTCTTGAAAACATTCAATGTTTTGGCCTCAACCAAAGACGATTAACTCTGTTTTCTCTCTTCACAGGTGCTGCCAGACCTGCTGAGTTTCTCCAGCACTTATTGTTGTTATGTCCCATTTCCAGCACCTGCAGTAGTTAGCTTTTATGTCAAAGTATGTGTTGCCACAGCAGTTCGAGTGAGTTCAGTTGGCGTTAACAGCATTGGTTTGCGGGGGGGAGGTTCAACATTTGGGGCAGATTCGAGATGAAGGATAAAGTCCAGATCTGCTTCAGGCAGAGTTAAAGAAGAAGGAAGCAGGTTGTAAATGGACATCAGGCCTGCTAAATGTAAAGACCCTATAGGTAAACGAGCAGCAGCTCCGACAAGCAAGTTATTTATGATACAGACAAAAGTATTGCCTAGAATGTGGCGACTTAAGAATTATTCTTGGTGAATGTGTTTTAACTTCACTTTGATTCCTCACTCCAACACGAGCAGTAGTGGAGGGGGGTAGGGTAAAAACTAAAAGCAGGGAGCTAAAATGCCTGGTGGTCTCAGGAACTCAACACTGTCGAGGTGTGGCTGACAGAAGCTTAGTGAATGATTAGAAATGGTTTAATTTGCCTCTTTGTCAGTAGGAGCTGATAAGCCCTAAGTGGCTCTGTCAGAGAAACCTATTTGTCTTCTGATCAGGGTCTTACACAGAAATTCATTCCCTAATTAGAAACTTCCTTGTGGAGAGGGGGAGGGGGGGGGGGGGGGGGTAGATGGTGTTGAAGAAAAAACATTATCTAAATAAATACTTCCATTAGGGACATTGTGGTCACAGACAGCTTGAACCAGCGAGTTATTAATGGAGGACGTCCAGCCAATGATTAAGATGGATGATTTATTAACAAATGGACCTGATTGGATCATTCCTGTGAGCCAGTGTCTTTTCGAAGGTCACCCTGATACTTATTCACTACCCGGCTATTTGTCGCTCACCCCACAACCTCCCCACCCATCCCCCTCACCCACCTCCACCGCAGCAAGCACTACCCCATTAAAACAGAAGTGGGGGGTCCTTTGGTTCCCATTTGGTTTTACCAAGCATATTCTTTGTTGGGCTGCTCTCTGGCTCCACTGTTAGTGACACCTCTGTTTTGGAATTCTTATTTGTGCTTTCAAGTCCCTTCGTGGTCCTACCCTTTTCCTGTCTCTATGACCTCCTCCTACCCCTAAACCCCCTGCCTTTCTCACGTTCCAGCCTCCTCGAACATCCCTGATTTTCTTCACTGTGCCTTCAGCTGCCTGAGCCTCCAAGATCTGCAGTTAGAAGCAGGGGGTTGGTATCTTACAGTGGCCTGAATGATGTGGGTGAAGGTAAGAAAGATAGCAGAATCTGGTGAGCCCTCTAGCAAGGCCTATCCCATTGTCCTGCCTATCTCGACATTCAGCAAGGCCTTGCTTAACCTCTAGTAAGGCCTATTTCAATGTCTTCTGAGCCTAGCATGACTTCCGGCAAGGCCCAGCCCATGCCCAGGAAAGCCTATCTAAGTCTTTGGTGACGTCTACTTCATGTCTGGCGAGGCCTATCCCACACCTGGTGAGGCCTACCTCAATATTCAGTGAGGCCTACCTTGCTGTTTGGCCCTTAAGGATGCCTAACACCTACAGCACATGCCAGCTCCCTGCGTGGCAAGCACACTATGTGTACATTCAACCAAACGGCCATATTGGAAAGTGAATGGTGGATAGTCCTCAGTCCTGTCAAGGCAGGGAAGGGGGCTCTGTCAGTCAGTGAGTCTTGGTACAGTCAGTCATGGGTACAGTCTGCACACAGTCAAGGGCTTAGCCATGTTCCATCATCCCTTGGACTGGTCTCAGTCTGGGGACATGTTCAGCTACAGTCCTAGGGGATGGGTAGGGGTCAGTTCTGTGGGACCAGCAGCAGCAGTTAGGGGAACAGAGTGGTCAGCCAGGAGCTGGAAGGGCAGCAGTGAGGGCTCTGGTCAGTCACATCTAAGGCTACTTATTGAGGTCAGCCAGAGGTCAGGGTCGAATACAGTCCTGGGAGAGGGGTTTTGGGGTCCTGCACATTGACCGATGAGGCAGGTACGGAGGAGGGGAGGGGGCGAGGAGTTTCTGTTACAGCAAAGAGGGCTCAAAGAGGGTGTGCAGTCAAGGTTAGGGTTTCTGGGAAATGCAGAGTAAAATGTAGAGTGAAGAACAACAGCAGAATTTCCCCTGGTTTCCAAGCCAAACTGCGAGAGAGAAAACCAATACACCTTCCTTCGTGGACAGAGTTTATTGACTACTCTCAGCCTACTTTTCTCCAGCTTCCTGACATTGCAAAATCAGACAACCTGGCTTTTTTATTTTATTTACAGGATGTGGGCTTTGCTGCCTAGGTCAGCATTTGTTGCCCATCCTGAATTACCCAGAGAGCAGGTAAGAGTCCACCACGTTGCTGTGTGATTTACATGTAGGCCAGACCATGTAAGGATGGCTGTTTCTTTTCCTAAAGGAGAACAGCAAGCCTATTTTCCAGCATTTGGCTCATAGCCTTGTACATAATGAGGTCTCAAGTGCACATCTAAAAAGTTATTTGATGTCTTGAGGGTTCTTGTCCTTTTAGACAGTGAGTTTCAGATACCCACAATCTTCTGGATGTAAAATATTTTCCTCAAATCCCCTCCTGCCTGTTACCTTAAAACTGTGACCCTGTGGCCCCTATTGGTGAAGGGAAAGGTTTCTCCCTATCTACCCTGTCAATGCCCCTTTGTACACTTCAATCAGGTCACCCCTCAGTTTTCTTTGCTCTAAGGAAAACAACTCCAGCCTATCTAGTCCCTCTTCATATCTGAATCCTGGCAACATCCTGGTGAATCTCCTCTGCACTCCCTTCTCTGCAATCACATCCTTCCTATAGTGTGGGGACCAGAACTGCACACAGTACTCCAGCTGTGGCCCAACTAATGTTATATACAGCTCCATCTTAGCCTCCCCTCTCTTGTATTTAATGCCTTGATTAATAGAGTCACATAGCCCACATGCCTTCTTAACCACTACATCTACTTGTCCTGCTGCCTTCAAGGATCTATGGACACGCACACCAAGGTCCCTCTGATCCTTTGTACTTCCTAGGGTCCTACCACTCAATGTGTACTCCCTTGCCTGGTTAATCCACCCAAACTGCATCAACTCACAATTTGCAGGATTAAATTCTATTTGCCACTTCAAACGATTGAATCAGCCCTTCTATATTTTCCTGTAAGTTGTAGAGTCATACAGCATGGAAACAGACCCTTCAGTCCAACTTGTCTATGCTGACCATGTTTCCCCTACTAGCTGATGGGTTCTCCATACAGCACATGGACCGCATGGTGTCCTCAGATAAGGCAAAGGGCAGTGGGGTAGGCTTCCTGATCAAAGCCACTTAGTGCTGGGAGTTAGCGATCCTGGCAAGCCATTGCTCCCCAGACCTAGAATACCTTACAGTAAAATGCCATTCCTACTACCTACTGTGAGAGTTCACCTCTGCCATCCCGACAGCAGTCTACATACCACCCCACACGGATGGGAAAAATGCCCTAGATGAGATTTCCACTGCCACAAACGCTCTGGGGACAAAATTCCCCGAGTCCCTATTCATTGTGGCCGATGACTCCAACCAAGCCAGCCTGAAGAGAGTGATGCCAAAATACTGCCAACACATCTCCTGCCCCCACCAGGGGACTGAACATTCTGGACCACTGCTACACAGCCATCAAAGACACCTACCACTCCATCCCATGCCCACACTTAGGAAAATCCGATCACCAGCACTGTGTTCCTCCTCCCAGCTCACAAGCAGAAGCTGAAATGGGAGAATCCTTCACAAAACGAAGTACAGTGCTGCTCCGAGGCAGCAGGAGACCGTCTCTGGGACTGCTTGGGCTCGGTGGTGTGGACCGTGTTGAAGTGTTCAGCAGAAAACCCAGACAAGCATGTCACCACCGTCATGGATTTCATTACCAAATGTGTAGAGAACTGTGTACCAAAGAAGTCAATCCGAGTGTTCCCCAACCAGAAACCTTGGATGGACCAGGAAGTCCGCTCCCTACTGAAGATGAGGCGTGCAGCATTCATGTCGGGTGACCCAGACCAATACAGAAAATCCAGGTCTGACCTCCACAAATCCATCAGGGAGGCCAAGAGGCAGTAATGGACGAAGTTAGGTGCCCAGACCTACCAAACAGACTCCCGCTGCCTATGGCAAGGCCTAAACGACATGACGGGATACAAAATGAAACAGCGTAAGATTGCAGACAATGACACATCCCTCCCTGACACGCTCAGTGCCCTCTGTGCTCAGATTGAACAGAACACCACCTCCATGGCAACGCCTGCCCCGACAGCCCTGGACATACCTGTTCCCTCTGTCACCATTTCAGAAGGCAGATTGTCCTTTCTGAGAGTCAACCCAAGGAAAGTGACGGGCCAGGACGGTGTCCCCGGCCAAGCACTCAGATCCTGTGTGGACCAATTGGCGGAGGTATTCACTGATGTATTCAACCTCTCCCTCCTCAGGACAAAGTCCCCACCTGCTTCAAGAAGGCCACCATCATCCAAGTACCTAAGAAAACACATGCAATGTGCCTTAATGACTACAGCCCAATAGCTCTGAGCTCAATAAACATGAAGTGCTTCCAAAGGCTGGTCATGGCCCACATCAACTCCAGTCTCCCATTCTGCCCTGACCCCCTACAGTTTGCCTACCGACATAACAGATCCACAGAGGCTGCCATATCCCTAGCTCTGCACTCATCCCTGGAACAACTGGAAGACAACTACACCTACATCAGACTCCTGCTCATTGACTACAACACCATGACTCCGCCTTCAACACCATGATCCCCTTCAGACTGACCTCAAAACAGTGTGACCTTGGTCTCGGCTCCACCCTCTGTAACTGGATCCTCAGCTTTCTGACCCACAGACCGCAAATCAGTGAGGATAGGTAACTGCACCTCCTCCACAATAACACTCAACACTGGACCCCCCAGGGATGTGTTCTCAACGCCCTACGCCCTGTACACCTACGACTGTGTAGCCAAATTCTGAACAAACACCATCTACCAGTTCACTGACGACATCACCGTAGTGGGACGGATAACTAACAATGACGAGTCAAAATACAGAAGGGAGATAGAGGGCTTGGGGAAGTGCAATGAAAACAATCTGCCTTTCAATGTCAGCAAGACCAAAGAACTGACCATCAACTTCAGAAAGAAAGGAGGAGAACACGCCCCCATCTACATTAATGGAACTGAGGTTGAAAGAGTGAAGAGCATCAAGTTCCCTGGAGTGACGACCCGTCTTAGACTTGCCATGTAGATGCGACAGTCAAGAAGGCACAACAATACCTCTTCTTCCTCAGGTGGCTCAAGAAACTTGGCATTTCCATAAGGTCCCTCATTAATGTCTACAGAGGCACCACTGAAAGCATACCGTCTGTGTGCATAATGGCCTGGTACGACAACTGCTCTGCCCAGGCCCATAAGAACCTACAGAAGGTGGTGTGTACAGCCAAGGACCATCACGGAAGCCAACTTGGAAAGGTGGCCAACATCATCAAAGACCCGGTAATGATCTCCTACACCCTCTTCTGTCAGGCAGAAGATACAGAAACCTGAACACATGCACCAGCAGGTTCAGGAATAGCTTCTTCCCTGCTGTTATTCGAC
>JAHRHZ010000145.1:90204171-90244420 GCA_024137785.1 Ginglymostoma cirratum | reverse complement strand
TGATGCTGCTTGGCCTGCTGTGTTCATCCAGCCCCACACCTTGTTATCTCTTATTACAGAAATGTAGGCTTGTGTTGTCTGGAGACTGGTGTTTATTTTACGTGAGGTCATGGCGTCTGCTGCTGTCACCATCTATTTTTTATTCGTTCAGGGGATGAGGGTGTCACTGACTAGGCCAGCATTTATTGCCCATCCCTAATTGCCCAGAGGGCAGTTCAGGGTCAACCACATTGCTGTGCGTCTGCATCACCAGTCATCCAGACCAGGTAAGGATGGCAGTTTCCTTCCCAAGAGGACATTAGTGAACCAGGTGGGTTTTTCCAACAATCGACAATGTATTTACAGTCATCATTAGAGTCTTAATTCCAGATTTCCATTGAATTCAAATTCTACCATCTGCAGTGGCAGGATTCGAACCCAGGCCCCAGAACTTTATCTGGGTCTCTGGAACCATAAAGGTGTCTTTCATCCAGTTTTATGCTTTTAAATTCTGGAATGTGAAACTGCCAGGTACAAGGGAGGCAGCTAGAGAGGGGAATAGAAATTATTCCCTTTGCCCATTCGTGGGTAAATAAACCATTAGATAATTTTTCAGAAAAATGTCATGAAACTACAGTTCCCCCTCCTCCAAGCTTTTCTTCTTTTCTCTCCCTCGTTATAGAATCACAGAGTCATACAGCGCAGAAACAGACCCATCAGTCCAACTCGTCCACACTGACCAGTTATCCCAATCTGACCTAGTCCCATTTGCCAGCATTTGGTCCATATCCCTCTAAACCCTTCCTATTCATATACCCATCCAGATGCCTTTTAAATGTTGTAATTGTACCAGCCTCCACCACTTCCTCTGGCAGCAAATTCCATACACGCACCACTCTCTGTGTGAAAAGGTTATCCCGCAAGTCCTTTTTAAATCTTTCCCTTCTCACCTTAAAACTAATTCCTCTAGTTTTAAAAGACCATGACTATTTACCCTATCTGTGCCCCTCATGGTTCTATAAACCTGTATAAGGTTTAGTCTCTGATGTTCCAGGAGAAAAAGACCCGGCCTGTTCAGCTTCTTCCTATAGCTCAAACCCTCCAGTTCCAGCAACATCTTTGTAAATCTTTTTGTTAAACATTCCTGATTAATTTGCGTAAACTATTGCCTGTCAAGGGGCTCCTGTGGCTTTTGTCTAAATACAAATGATGTCATTTCAATCCTTAATGAGCCCATCTGTACCCATGACAGGCTACAAGCTACAGGCTACTACAGGATATGACTCGAACTGGGCTAAAAGCAGCAGACCAGGGCCATGCTGTCCCTTCTTTGGTTACTATACCTGTTCTGTTAGGGCCTACCCATAAAAGTTATTGATTAATTAATCAACTAGGTGTTATGTTCGAGAGAGCACAGGACCTGCAGAAAGCAGTAACCTTCCTGCACAAAGACATTTCGCTGTCGCTGACAATCTCGAGAGCGGACATTGGTCAGATTCTTATGGCAGCACGGTGGCTCAGTGGTTAGCACTGTGGTTTCACAAGCACCAGGGACCCAGGTTCAATTCCACCCTCGGGCAACTGTCTGTGTGGAGTTTGCACGTTCTTCCTGTGCCTGCGTGGGTTTCCTCCAGGCGTTCCAGTTTTCTCCCACAGTCCGCAGGTTAGGTGATTTGGCCATGCTAAACTACACATAGTGCCCAGGGATGTGCACGCTGGATGGGTTAGTTGTGGGAAATGCAGGGTTATGGGGATAGGATGGGATAGAGATGCAGGTCTATGTGTAAAACTCTTCGGACAGTCAGTACAGGTGTGATGGGCCATATGGCCTCTATCTGCACTGTAGGGATTCTATGATCATTGGAGCCAATCAAAAGACAGTGATTGGAGAACAAGAAGTAGCCATTTGGCCCATCATTTCAGTATCAGCTCTTTGAAGGATCTATCCAATTAGGCCCACCCCTCCTGCTCTTTCCCCATTGCCCTGCAAATTGTTTCACTTTAAGTAACCATGACAACCAATCTACCTATCACAGCTCACTTGATAAATAATTAACAATCTTATGTTGTTCCCTCCACATTGGTGTTCTTGCAAATTGTCCTGATGACGAAAAACTTCAGCAAAATACTTTTGTTTTAACAGCAACCCTCATTTGTCCAGTTCTCATTGAGAAAGTTGCTACTGAATCTCCATCTATTGTCATTTGAGTGTATTCTGGATTGTAACTCCATGCCTCAAAAAACATTCTCCTTCTGATTGTCTGAAAGCTGCATCTTCTGAAAATTGAGTCTCCTGACAGTGTCTATCCTTTCTGATCTTATCCCGTTGTGCTCTCCAGTCCCTCAATTTCATTGACATTAAATAGAATCTTTGACAGAGGATTATTTAAAATGCAATAAACGCTTGAAGTGAGTTGTTGTATGAATTAATCAAGGGGGCTGGATGGCTTATATGCAGATACCTGTGTGAGACTTAGGAGCAGAGATATGATTGATTTAACAGAAGGTTGAATACTAACATTAACTCTTGGACATCCAGAGTTTGTGAAAGGAGTTATATAAAACAAGTTAGTAACTGAAAGGTTTTAAATGACACAAAGTCAAGTGGAAGGATGAGCTGTGACATGGATGCAGAGATAGAATCATAGAATCCCTACAGTGTGGAAACAGGCCCTTCGGCCCAACATGTCCACACTGACCCTCAGAGCATTCCACCCAGACCCATCCCCCACTTAATCTACACACCCCTGAATACTATGGGGAGTTTAGCATGCCCAATCCACCGAGCCTGCACATCTTCGGACTGTGGGAGGAAACCGGAGCACCCGGAGGAAACCCACGCAGACATGGGGAGAATGTGCAAACTCCACTCAGACAGTCGCCTGAAGGTGGAATTGAACCTGAGTCCCTTGTGCTGTGAGGCTGCAGTGCTAACCATGAGCCACCATGCTGCCCTTAAAATGAGGAACTGTCAGAGAGGTTTTTGCCGGGCTTGTTGCAGTGTCATTTGGACAAATTGTGTGAGTGAGCAAATACATTGCAGATGCAGTATTATGTGGATAAGTGTGAAGTAGTAAAAATAGGAAGGCAGAGTATTATTTGAATGGCTGGATTTTGAGAGAGTGGAATGTTCAAGGAGTCCTGGATTGTCCTTTTTCTTCCCTTCATTCACAGGATACAGATGTTGCTGACCAGGCAACATTTATTGCCCATCAGGGGGTTAAGAGTCAACTGCAATGCTGTGGGTCTGGAGTCACATGTAGGCCAGACCAGGTAAGGATGGCAGTTTCCTTCCCTAAAGGGCATTAGTAGTGAACCAGATGGGTTTTCCCTGATAATCAACAATGGATTCACTGTAATCATTAGACTCTTATTTCCAGATATTTATTGTATTCAAATTCCACCATCTGCCATGGCAGGATTTGAAACTGGGTCCCTAGAATGATACCTGGGTCTCTGGATTAACAGTCCAGTGATAATACCACTAGGCCATCACGTCCCCTGGTCCTAGTGTACCAGATATCCTGCTGCAGATATACAGGGCCTTGGTGAGGCCACACCTGGAATACTGTGTGCAGCTTTGGCCTCATTATCAGAGTAAGGATGCTCTTGCTATAAAGGGAGTGCAGCGAAGGTTTACCAGACTGATTCCTGGGTTGGCAGGACTAACGTGTGAGGAGTTTAGAAGAATGAGGGGCAGCTCATAGAAACCTATAAAATTCTAACAGGACTAGCCAGATCAGGTGCAGGAAGGATGTTTCTGATGATGGGGGAGTTCTGAGCTGGAGGTCATGATTTAAGGATGTGGAGTAAACCTTTTAGGACAGAGATGAGGAGAATTTTTTTCACCTAGAGAGTGGTCAACCTGCGGAATTGTCTTCCACAGAAAGTGATTAAGGCCAAAATATTATGTTTTTTCAAGGAGGTAGATATAGCTCTTGTGTCTAAATGGATCACAGGATGGGGGAGGGTGGTGCGGGTGATGGAAGGTAGGAATGGGTTATTGATCTCGATGATCAGCCGCGATTGTACTGAATGGTGGAGCAGGCTCGAGGGGCTGAATGGCTTACTCCTGCTCCTATTTTCTATGTTTCTATACCATTGCAATAGGAAAGATTTTGTTGAACTTGAAAGGGCTCAGAAACATTGCTGGGATTGGAGATTTTGAGCTATGGGGAGATGCTGAATAGGCTGGCGTTATTTTCCCTGGAGCGTCGGAGGCTGGTGGGTGACCTTAAAGATATTTGTAAAATCATGAGGGGCATGGATAGGGAAAATAGACAAGGTTTTTTTTTCCAGGAATCCAAAACTAGAGGGCATAGGTTTAAGGTGAGAGGGGAAAGATAGAAAAGGGACCCAAGGAGCAACTTTTCGCACGCAGAGGGTGGTGTATGTGAGGAATAAGCTACCAGAGGAAGTGGTGGAGGCTGGTACAATTACAACATTTAAAAGGCATCTGGATGGGTATATGACTAGGAAGTGTTTAGAGGAGCATGGGCCAAATGGGACTAGATCAGTTTCGGGAAGTTGGTCAGTGTGGATGAGTTGGACCGAGGGGTGTTTCTGTGCTGTATAAACTCTACGACTCCATCCATTAGGACTTTTCCTGGGAGGAGTCTATGCTGGTTCTGTGTTTCTTGTCAAGCCAGTGTGAGAATGTTTCAGCAGGAGGAATTCCCTCTTAAGTTAAAACCGAAAGAACTGCAGATGCTGTAAATCAGGAATAAAAACAAAATTGCTGGAAAAGCTCAGCAGGTCTATCAGCATCCGTGAAGGAGAAAACAGAGTTAGTATTTCGGGTCCGGTACCCTTCCTCAGACTCTTCCTCACTGGACCCGAAATATTAACTCTGTTTTCTCCTTCACAGATGCTGCCAGACCTGCTGAGCTTTTCCAGCAATATTGTTTTTGTTCCATCTTAAGTTAAGCCTGATATCATACAGGATCATCATGAATGCAATGTACACTGCTATTAAGTACAATGTAATATACTGATTTTATTGAAACCTTCTTCTGCCAAGGCTTTGGGTGGTTATCTGTCCCCACTTTGTAGCGGTAACCTGCACTAAAATGAGGTTAAGTCACCATAGTCTTACGAGGCCATAGGGCTGCTGTCTCATTAGTGAGAGAGAGAGAGAGAGAGAGATGGGTGGTGGTTGTTTAACCTGGCTTACCTGAATGCTGTTAAGAAGGATTGGTGGCAATAGGTTGACCCAGAGCATCTCAGATGGCTGTGGTGAATGTGAACACAACCTAAAACATGAGACACAAGTTATTTTCTTAACTCTGAAGGGAACGCAGTTTAAAAGGAATTCCCACGTTTCCTGAACCATGCCTCCCCTCGCAACCTTTTAGCTTGTTCCTCGTTAAGAAAGTTTGGGTCCATTTAGGCCCCACCCACTCAAGCGCGAATAAGACAGGTGTAAATTTCTATTTTAAATCATATAACTGATGGCCCGACTGTACCAAGCAAGGACCAACGTCAGTCTCGGGTTGAAATTGTAGATAACAGTGTCACCACTGAATGGAGAAATGTGGGAGAAGGTGTGACACAGAAACAATTTGTAAATATTGGGAACAGAACAGCTGATGAACCATTGACTTGCAAGAAAAATCACTGCTGCATGGACTCGTGTTTCTCAAGGCTCACTTGTTTCGAAGCAAACCACACAAGCCACTTGATTTGATTATTGTTTTTTAATTACTCCCTGGTGTCTCCCCACATTAAAACACAAATGCCTCTTCATTCATGGAATTGACAGAAAATTATGTCCCAACTTGTATCAGTGGTTTTTCAAACAAAATATGTTCAGAAATAATTACTATTTGCGTGAGAAAGAGTAAAAGGCCAGAATAAGATAACAGTTTTACAAGAGCTAGCGCTTTGTGATCCATCTCATTCCCACACTGGATAATGATCTCGTGCCTGTAATTCTGCACCTGCTGGTACACAGTGTGAACCTAGGCAATGTTTCACTTTCATCAAAAGTTTACAATTCTGGCCACAAATATATTAAACACAAAACCAAAGCTTTGAGGAAAGTTGACCAGTTGTTGTGAGCAAAAGTTTGATTTTATTGGGTTGATTGCTGAGAACGTTTATTCTCTGAGCCTGGCCCAGCTCATCTCGCTATCACACCAACCTCGACCACTACCATCGAAATTCTCCCCAGTTTGCCACTCGGCACTCACCAGCTTCAGTTGGTGGCTAACCTCAACTCCCACTCCCCATCCAGATCCCGCCCCCACTCCCCATCCAGACCCTGCCCACACACCCACTCCCCAATTAGACCCTGCCCCACTCCCCATCCACACCCCGCCCCCACTCCCAGTCCAGACCGTACACCCTCTCTTCATCCAGAGCACTCACACTCCTCCATTCAGACCCCACCCCCTCTCCCCTTCCAGACCCACACCTACTCACCTCATCCAGGCCCTATCCACACTCCCCATCCAGTCCCTGCCCCCAGTCTCCATCCAGAACCCAACACCTCTCTCCATCCAGACCCCGCCCCGACTCCACATCCAGAATCTGACCCCAGTCTCCATCCAGATCCCCAATCTCCACTCCCTCATTCAGACCCCACCTTCACTATCCATCGAAATCCCAACCCCGCACGCAATCCAGACCCCACTCCCACACCCCATCCAGACCCAATCCTTTCTCTCCATCCAGACCCCACCCCACACCCCATTCAGATCCCACTCCCACACCCAATTCATACCCCACCCTCACATCCTATCCAGAACCCCCTAACTCTCCCCATCCAGACCCTGCCACACCCCTACTCCCCATCCAGACTCCACCCATCCCCATTCCCCATCCAGACACTGGCCCACACCCCATCCAATCCCCTCCTCCACTCTCCATCCAGACCCCACCCCTTCTCCCATCCAGATGCCACCCACCCACATCCAGACACCACCCCTACACCCCTTTGTCAACCCACACCACCCACATCCAGACTCTACTCCAACACACATCAATTCCCCACTCTGACCTCAACACCCGTCCACTGTCCAGAACCCACTACCATGGACTGCCCTGACACTGCCCCCACCCTCATGAAGTCACGACCTGCACTGCAGAATTTAACTCCATCCTCACTTTTGAACCTGACCCTATCCTCCACCCACATCCAGACCTCAGCTTGCTCCCTATCCCGCACCACCTCCACTCACCATCTGGATGCATCACAGCGTGGTACGACAATTGCTCTTCCCAAGACTGCAGGAAACTACAGACAGATGTGAACACAGCCCAGTCCATCACACAAGCCAGCCTTCCATCTACTGACTCCATCTATACTTCCCACTGCCTCAGGAAAGCAACCGACATAATCAAAGACCCTTCCCGGCCTGATTTTACTCTCTTCCACCCTCTTTCATCGGGCAGAAGATAAGAAAGTTTAAATGCATGGACCGACAGATTCAAGAACAACTTTTTCCCCTCTGTTATCAGAGTTTTGAATGGATCTCTTAAATGTTAATGTTGATCTGTCTCTGCACCTTCTCTGCAGCTGTAACACTGTATACTGCACTCTGTTCTGCTACCCTGGTGCACTTGTATACTTTGATCTGCCTGTAGGGCATGTAAAACAACACTTTTCACTGTACCTCAGTCCACGTGACAGTAATAAATCAAATCAAAGCAAACATGTTCGCGTTTCTTCAGTGTTGCTGGGTCAAAATCCTGGAATTCCCTTCTGAAGGGAATTGTGGGTAATTTAGCATGGCCAATCCACCTAACCTGCACATCTTTGGGCTGTGGGAGAAAACTGGAGCACCCGGAGGAAACCCACGCGGACACGGGGAGATTGTGCAAACTCCACACAGACATAGTCTGCAGCAATTCAGGAACGTAGCTCACCACCACCTTCTCAAGGGCAATAAATGCTGATCTCGTTAGCAACGCCCACATCCCAGGGACAATTTGGAATAAAAGGGCTCTTCTTCAGTTGTTAGTGCTGGAGGCTTTGTCAAGAGGTAGACAAGGATGGGCTTTGAACATGAAGTTAAGAACTTTCGTTATGAAGCCGATTAAGGACCCAAATTTTTAGAAATTTCTAAACAAAAAGAATAAATTTTTGTTTGTCTTTATGAATGATGACGGTGTGGAAGGAGGAGAGAGGCTTAAAAACATTGTCTTTGTGGAGGTTGATTAGTAGGTTTCTGCTCGTAGAAAGAGGCTGAAGATGAGCTATGTCTTGTCCTGATCAAGCTCCTAAATTGAAAAGATTAATCAGTAAATTGTTTTCAGAAGCAGCATCAGAGCAGGCCTGTGAGAGACAAGCACATCATTGGGGCATTAATGTAATGTAAGCTGCCGCTGTAATGTTTATTTAGAAGATATCGCACAGTAGCCTTCATCATCAGACAAGGTCATTGTTAATGCCCCATCCAGCCATTGGAAATTCAACATCTCAGGCTGATGAATCTTTAATTGTAATACAGGCTTAATTGTACACTGAAGACAGCTCACTTGGGAAAATGAAAGCTTCCATTTCAGGAGCCAAGGTGTCAGACAATGTGTTTGTTTACTTGGCCATTGAAGAGGTTGCTCTGAATGTGTTTTATACGTAACGGATAATAATGGCCACCAGGACAATGTAAATCTGACTGCATGGCAGATACCCAGGCTGAAACCTAATCAAGCGATTTGTGGGGTTTCTGTATAGAATAACAGATACCTGGCAGTGAGTTACAGACTGGAATCTAATCAAGCGGCTTGGGGGTGTTTATATGTCGAGTAACAGATACCCAGAAGTGAGTTACGGGTTGGAATCTAAATGAGGGGTTCAGGGAGTTTATATATTGAAAAACAAATACATGAGAGTGAGTTGCAGACTGGAATCTAATCTAAGGAATTGAAGGGTGGTTTATATACAGTTCAGCAGATATCCAGGAGTGATTTGCAGGCTGGAATCTATACTACACTCAGCTACTCACTGTAGTAACACGTTCCACGCTCACTGGGCAGCCTGTTATTTCTGAATTCTCTATTGAATTTCCAGGAAATTATCGCACATCGATGACATCTAGTGAAATACTTTCACACGGATGCAAACGTTCTCCCTGTATCCACTGTGTCAACACCTTTCACCATTTTAAAGACCTCCATGTTTAAAGACCTCTATGGGGGTCACTTCCTTTCCCAATTATAATCTCTTCCAACCTCTTCCTTCAGGCAAAAGATACAAAAGCTTAAACACACATACCAACAGGTTTAAGAACTGCTTCTTTCCCGCTGTTAGTAGACTTCTGAATGGACTTCTTAAATTTCAAACCTAATACTGATCTTGCTTCTCATGCACCTTCCTTGCAGCTATATTCCTCGCTCTGTTCAGTCACCCTGTGATCTTTGTATGGTATGATCTGCCTGTGCTGCATGCAAAACAAAAATGTTCACTGTACCTAGGTACCTGTGACAATATTAAATCAAATCGTCAAATCATATTCTGTCGCTGGAAGTGAAACCTGCCCATCCATCCTTCCCAGCCATGTATGCCCATACATATCCAGTATCATCCTTATAAATCTTGGCACCCTTGGGCAAAAGACCAATCTGGAGTGTGGATTTTCCCTGAATGTGGACACTTGGGTCGGATGGGGTTGAAGATTGAGCAGGTTGACTCAAGGGCAGGAATTAGGTAGGGGACCACTGTGTACAAGGCGTTGAAACTGATCACTAGTCTGGTACTCCATTGACACCTAACCCAATATCCCAATATTTCGACAATAAGCCTGGATTTCATTTAACTAAATGTTAGGGTAACATTTGTAAATGAAATATTTTAAAATGTGTTCAATGTTTGGACAATTTTGGGTTTTGGACAGCTAGAATTTGGATATCCATTCTTTATATCCTTTTTACAAAGCTTTCACCTGAGGACGGAGCAGTGCTCCAAAAGCTTGTGTTTTCAAATAAACCTGTTGGACTATAACCTGGTGCCGTGTGACTCCTGACCATGTTCACTAGAACTGTTTGCAGTGAACTGTCCCTAACATTTAATACAGGTTTAGTGTAACCAGTCTAATTTTTCAAGGTCAGACATGACACGACATCAGGTTATAGTCCAACAGGTTTATTTGAAAACACAAGATTTTGGAACATAGTGCTTTTGTCAGGTGAAATATCCCTCCGAGCTAATAAAGCCAATAAAGCCTTAGTGCTTGGTTTTCCTTTACGACCTTGCAACTTGAGTTGATCTGCGTATTTTTACTTCAAGATAGCTTTGTTCCTCAAGCCCACTTAGACCTTCGAAGTGAAGTGATCTCCCTATTCTACTTAGCAGAATTCACTACTTCACAGCTTCCTGTGATTAAGTGCACTTGCAAATTATTTGCCCATTTTACTTACTTATCCATACGCTCCTGTAATTTTGTCTGTATTAACTAATGCTACCATATGCCCCCCCAACTATAAAGTGTGCTATTCACAAATTTAGAATTTTTTTTTATTCAAAACTCCAAACGTAAATGTGAACATGCGCTCGCCTAACACTGAACCTTGTGGAACATGATTTCCTAAATTCTGCCACACTGAATAACCATCCTTTGCTCCCACTCTCTGCTTTCTGTCCTGTAGTCAGTGGGTAAATAATCTACTGACTCCACCTTCTCTGATGTTACTCATTAGTCTAATATGGAGCCCCTCCTTGATGGCCTTTTCAAAATCCCAGAAAAATCACATCTACTGCATTACCCTTTGTCTATGCTCTCTGCTACCCCCTCAAAAGGTTAGTCAAGTAAGAATTTCCCATTTAATATCTATGCTGACCATTCATGACTATGTTTCTCATTTTGAGCAGCTCTCCTATTTTCTCATTTAGGAACGATTTCATTGTTTTTCTGAACACCAATTTTAAGCTGACTGGCCTATAGTTCCCTGGACATATACTTCATTCCCTGCCTAAATATAATTCCAAAATGACATTTGTTTCTGCTGATTTTTTTAAAATATGAGTAGTAATGCTACTGTCCTAGAGTCATTTGAAAAGGTGATAGAAACTTATTACTGAAACTGAAATAAAGAATCTACAGGTGGGCTACATCAGGAGGAAGAAACAATGGCTGTGGTGATTACTTGCACTATCTAGATATAACACAAATAAGGTATGTTCAAGATAACAAGCATGGGGCTGGATGAACACAGCAGGTCAAGCAGCATCATAGGAGCAGGAAAACTTGACGTTTCGGGCCTAAACCCTTCATCAGAAAATGGTATGTTCAACATGTTTCCTTCAAGATCTCTGGTGGGATTATTCACAGCTAAACTAGTACAAATTGCACAGTGTAATCTCTGGACACACCCTTTATCTAGCGTGTGACAATGCAGAGTGACTATGGCCCCTCGCCATGTGATGACAGACGGTAGTTACTTGACTCATCTACATGTTGAGGTTCTTAAAGGGAAATCGCTCTTGAAGTAAAACTGAAACAACTGCAGATGTAAATCAGAAATAAAAACAGAGGTTGCTAGAAAGGTTCAGCAAAGGATCACTGGACCCGAAACGTTAACTCTGATTTCTCGCCATAGATGCTGACAGACATGCTGAGATTTTTCAGCAGTCTCTGTTTTTGTTTCACTCTTAAAGTAATTATGCACAATGAGCATACAATCTACATGCAGGAGTATTCAGCCCCTTGAACTTGCTCCACCATTTCATTTGACAATGGCTAATCTCATCTAGGCCTCAATTCCACTTTCCTGTCCACTCCCAATAATCCTTTAATTTGTTACTATATAAGATCTGTCTATCTCCGCTGTAAATTTACTCAATGTCCCAACATCCACCGCGCTCGGGGTAGTGAATTTCATAGACTCGTGACCATTTGAGAGAAGTAATTTCTCCTCATCTCTGTTTTAAATCTGCCACCTCTTATCTTAAAACCATGACCTCTCATTCTAGATTGCCCCACAAGGGGAAACATCCTCTCTACACCTACTTTGTCAATTCCCTTTAGCATCTAATATATCTCAATTAGATCTCCTCTCATTCTTCAAAACTCCAGACAATTACACATAGAAACATAGGAAATAGGAGCAGGAGTGGGCCATTCATCCCCTGGGGCCTGCCCCACCATTCAATACAATCTTGGCTGATCATTGGGCTCAGTACCCTAATCCTATGCTCCCCCCATATCCCTAGATCCCCTTAGCCACATGAACAATATTTACCTCCTTCTTGAAAACACATAATGTTTTGGCCTCAACTGCTTTCTGTGGTAGTGAATTCCACAATCTCATTACTCTCTAGGCAAAGAAATTTCTCCTCATCTCAGTCCTAAAAAGCTTGTCCTTAAATGATGACCCCCGATTCTGGGCTCCCCCACCATCGGAACATCTTACTGTCATCTAGCTTGTCTGGTCCTGCTAGAATTTTATAGGTTCCTTTTAAACTCCAAAGAATACAATCTTAACCGACGCAACCTCTCCTCATACGTCAAACCTACCGTCCCAGGCTAAAGTGCTCAATCTCTTTTCTTAAGGCTTACCCCCTCAACTCTGGAATCAATCCAATGAACCTCCTCTAAACTTCCTCCAGTGCAACTCCAACCCTCCTCAAGTAGGAGGACTGAAATTGTATGTAACTCTCCAGGTGCTGCCTCACTAATGGTCACGTGTACAGTTGCAGCAACACTTCACTACTTTTATTCTCTATTGCTTTTGCAATTAATGCCTGGAAATAAATGTCAGAAAATTAATGACTAGATATAAATGACTTACGAAATCAGGACCAAGTACATCAAGGGTTCAGTTAAGAATATCAAAGAAAGTAGCCAAAATGAGATTGAGATGTTTGGTCATCTCTTGCAGGGAGCGATAGAGGCATAGGGGTGATGGAGGATACAGAACTACCAGGAGGAAGGAGAAAAGGAAGGCCTAAGACCAGATGAAAAGATAAAGTGGTGAAAGTCTCGAAGATGGTACAATTGGAAAAGGAACAGGTGAATGACAGGAGAAGATGCACCAGAGACCTTCAGACAGCACCTTCCAATGCATGACCACTTCCACCTAGAAGGACAGGGGCAGCAGATATATGGGAACACCACCCCCTACATGTTCCCCTCCGAGCCATTCACCATCCTGACTTGGAATTCCTTCACTGTCGCTGGGTCAAAATCCTGGAATTCCCTCCCTAATAGCATTGTGGGTCAACCCACATCAGGGGGACTGCAGCAGTTCACCACCGCCTTCTCAAGGGGCAATTAGGGATGGGTAATAAATGCTGGCCCAGCCAGCAATGCCCACATCCCACAAAATCAATGCATAAAAAAGATAGCAAGATGGAGAAAAGTGATCAATTACTGTTGATCAAGAAAAATGGGAGGAGAAAGAAAGAAGAGGAAGAAGAAGAACAAAGAAAAGAAGAGGGGAAATGCCTTGGCTACCTTTAACATCCCATATGATAAACAGTACGCTCAACAGTACAGCTGTCCTGCAGCGGTGCATTGGGAATGTCTGCCTGGATTATGTGATGAAGGGTCTAGAGTCAGACTTGAACTCATGACCTTATGAGACAAGATTATTACCCAATGAGCCATCACTAATGAGCAAACATTAATGAGATTTTGTATGGCCCCACAGAATTCCCAGGAGGACTTCTTTGTCTGATGACCAATCCAAGGCCAGTTCCTTTGTGTCCTTATTGGATTCACCTCCTGACCTGCGTGACCATTTAGTTTTAATCTTCAGATTTATCTGTCCCGGTTAACACTCAGTGTTGAAGAGCAGTCACAATCTGCACTGTATTTGTTGGTCTGGTTCCAATGGTGAACTCTTCCACTCTTCTTCAAACCAGTGGCCATGGACACACACCTGACAGGGGGCAGGCAGGATGTTAAAACCATTGCACCTAAAAGATGACAACTTCGACAGTGTGTTTATAGGAACATAGACAATAGGAGCAAGTGTAGGCCATTCAGCCCTTCGAGCAGGCTCTGCTATTCACTGTGATCATGGTTAATCATTCAACTCTGCACCTTGTTCCCACCTTCTCCCCATACCTTTGACTCCTTTAGCTCTAAGAACTAAATCTAACTCCTTGAAAACAGAGTGAGTGTAGTGGGATAGATTTTGTGCTCAGGTCTCTATAACAGGCAAGAATTGTCCCCAGTGACCTCTGGCCAATATCTCCTTCCGGTTTATTTTTCGTCTTTATATCAAGCTTGACCATCCTTTGCCCCAAAGAAATCTGACATCCAGTCTGATCGGGCGCAGGCTCATGGGCAAGCTGTGTGAGTGAGGAGCTGTAAAGTGAGAGATGCAGGGTGCACCAGGACAGGGATGGAGACGCGAAAAGCCTGAACAGAAAGACATCGCCTGATGACAGCTTGGCTGTTGTGTCTCCTCAGGGACTGTGAGGCTGAGCAGAGAATGGTAGGCAGGGTCTCGGGCAGTCACGAGGTCAATAAGGGCCTCCAATGAATTGCTTCTGGTGAATGAATTTGTTGAATTGAATGCTTCCTAACCAGTTAAGGGTGGCGACATATGGAAGTGCCTGTTTAATTAAACTGATGAAAATGAAGGCAATTAGCACAAAGAGGGCAATAGGGGCCTTTGAAAGACTCCCATCTGAGCAGGGTCAATAGGAGCATCAGTGTTAGACTAATGCTGGGGAGTGTTCTGTCATGTTTGGGGCTGGATTCTGCTCTCATTGTATTCAACAACTTTATTATGCCAACACTCTCAGAATGACCTGTGAGAGCTGTTCGCTCCTCTTTATCCTTTCTTGACAGCAATTCAAAACCACAAGAGCGCTTTGTCCTGAAACAACAGGAGTAGACCAGAAGAACCATCTGTGGGGTATGGGGCAGGCCTGACACATGAACCTGGTTTTGCCATCTCATTCTGATTCCAGTTTTGGGATTTTCGTGGAAATGTACAATCATGCAGCACCGGAAGACACCACTCATCGTATCATACCAATAACTGCTCTCTGAAAGAGTTCGCCAATGAAAGAAAGATTTGCATTTAGCCTTCATGGCTCATGACGTCCCAAAATGCTTTACAGCTAGTTAAGTAGTTTAGAAGTGTGCTCGTTATATTGTTTGAAAAACACACGTAAGTTGTGCACAGCAAAATCCCATAAAGAGCATTGTGATCTTTACAGAAGCATTATGGCACAGAATGAGGCCATTCAGCCCATCAATACATAGTGGCCAGATCACTTATTCTCACATTAAACCTATGTTCTCTAGTTTTGGACTCTTCTACCCTGGGATAAAGACTGTTCACCTTACCTGTTCCCTTCTCCAATGCTCCAGGGAAAGTAGCCCCAGCCTATTCAGCCTCTCCCTATAGCTCAAACCCTCCAACACTGGCAATATTCTTGTAAATCTTTTCTGCGCCCTCTCAAATTTAATAACATCTTTCCTATAGCAGGGGGGACCACAGTTGAACACAGTACTCCAAAAGTGGCCTCACCAATGTCTTGTACAGCTGCAACATAACTTCCCAACTCTTGTACTCAATGCACTGACCAATGAAGGCAAGCGTGCAAAATGTCTTCTTCATCACCCTGTCTACCTGTGACTTCACCTTCAAGGGGCTATGAACCTGCACCCCAAGGTCTCTTTACTCAGTAACACTAGAGGGCACAGGTTTATGGCAGAAGGGCAAAGATATAAAAGGCACCTAAGGGGAGATGTTTCCATACAGAGGGTGGTGGATATATGGAATGAGCTGCCAGAGGAAATGGTAGAGGCTGGTACAATTACAGCATTTAAAATGTATCCAGATGGGTACAAGGGATGGGAAAGGGTTTAGAGGGATATGGGCTGGTAAATGGGACTAGATTTATAGAGGATATCTGGTCGGTCTGGATGATTTAGACAGAAGGGTCTGTTTCTGTGCTGTACAACTCTATGACGCTATGACGATGTAATTCATTGAGGAAAAGACACTGGCGATAAATGAGCTGTGTTCTTTGTTTCAGTTTAGTGGGAGAATTTTTACATTCACATCCAAAAGGCAACACCTTTCCCTTCAAGTTGACAATGTTAACCTTTTGTGCTAGATTTGTGTTTGATGTTTGTGCTCAGGATGTGGAATGAGGACATGAACCCACAATTCTCTGGACACACAAGCAAGAGTGTTATAAACCGAGGCAAACTTCAGCCCATCTTCTCCCCTACTCCGATCAACATTAAGTACGGCTAATAAAAGGTTTCATTGATACTTCTCAAGTCAGGACAATTCACAAGAATACCAAACTTGTCACCCTTTGCATTAACATTTCTGCTCAATGCCCTGGTAAGTGCAGGAATTCTCCAGAGTTCTCTCTGAACACTAATGGCATTGAGGGATCATTGAATCATAGAATCATGCAATGCAGAAATGGCCCTTTAGCCCATCAAGTCTATACTACCAGGGATATGGGAATCAATTTTGAAAACTGGCATTGTGATAGATAGTCATTATTGATTGATTTCATTGTAAGGTTGAGCAGACTTGATAGGCTGAATGGCCTGATCCTGTTTCTATGTTCTCTACACCTATTCACCTCCCACACCCCTCTTTTCCTTTAAGATGTTCCTTAAAGCCTGCCTCTTTGATCAGATTTTTGATCAACTGTCCAATATTTCCATATATATGCCTGGTGTGAGGTATTTTGCCATATTTCACTCCTGTGTAATACGTTGAAACCTATCGCTATGGTAAGAGTGTCATAAATAAACCAACTCATGGAAGTACAATAAGAAGTACGATAGATGGGGAAGTGAGGTCAAGTCATCAGACAGACACCTCTTAAAATTTTAAGCAAGCTCATCAGCAGGGTGCTTGAAACCTAGACTTGGGGCTGGCTTTGACATCAGCTGATCGAGAGAAGGCCTGGTACAGAGAGGCCAAGTGTGTCAGACATGAAAAAGCCATTCAGCCCTATATGACATAGAGAGAATGCCGAGCAGAATGGATTCTGCCCCATTTTAACAACACTAGAATAAAGAACCAATGAAGTGAGGGGAAAGGTGGTTGTGGTCACATCCTGCACAACAGGAAATGGTTGTGTTTTTTTTAAAATCATTCACAGGATGAGGGCGATGCTGCCTAGGTCAGCATTTATTGCCCAGACGGCTGTTATGAGTCAACCACATTGCTGTGGGTCTGGAGTCACATGTAGGCCAGACCAGGTAAGGATGGCAGCTTTCTTCCATAAAGGGCATTAGTGAACCAAATGGGTTTTTCCAACAATCGGCAATGGTCATCATTAGACTCTTAATTCCAGATATTTGTCAAATTCAAATTCCACCATCTGCTATGGTGGGATTTGAACCCAGGTCCCCAAAACATTACCTGGGTCTCTGGATTAACAGTCCAGCGATAATACTTCTAGGATATTGCCTCCCCTTTGCTTGCTGGTAGTCAGTCATCTCAGTGCCATCCTATCTCTGCAGGTGTTCCTTGGGGTAGTGTCCCAGGCCCGACCATCTTCAGCTGCTTCTTCAATGATGCATTATAAGGTCAGAAGAGGGGAAGTTTGCAGATGAATCATTACAGTGTTTAGTCCCACTTGCAATACCTCAGATACTGAAGCAGTCTGTGCCCAAATGCCACAACATTCCAGCTTGGGCTGATAAGTGGCAAGAAACATTCTTTGATTTGATTTGATTTATTATTGTTAGACGTACCGAGATACAGTCAAAAGTTTTGTTTTGTATGCTTTCCAGACAAATTGGATTAGTTTCGTTTGGAAATGTGGTGGGCATGGACAAGTTAGACCGAAGGGTCTGTTTCCATGCTGTATGACTCCATGATTCTATTGCTGTGGGTGCTATCCAGGCAAATCACACCTTACAGAACTACATCAGGATAATGGAACAGAATGGAGACTATAGTATTATAGCTACAGAGAAGGCACGGAGAAAGATCAACTCTAATACCTGAGAGGTCTCTTCATAAGGCTGGTAATAGCAGGGAAGATGTTGCTCTTAAGTCTGTTGATACGTGTTTTCAAACTTTTGTATCTTCTACCCGATGGAAGAGGGAGGAAGAGAGTATAACCGGGGTAGGAGGGCTCTTTGATTACGTTGGCTGCGTTCCTGAGGCAGCAGGAAGTGTAGATGGAGTCGATGGAAGGAAGGCTGGTTTTCATGATGGACTGGGCCGCATTTACAAGTATGTAATTTCTTGTATTCTTGGACAGAGCAGTTGCCATACCAAGATCTGGTGCATCTGGATAGGATGCTTTCTTTGTTGTGTGTACAAAAATTGGTAAGAGTCGTTATGAAACTTATGGAATTTCCTTAGCCTCCTGAGGAAGTAGATGCATTCGTGTGCTTTCTTGACTGTAGCATCGACATGGATGCACCAGGACAGATCGTTGGTTGTATTTACTCTGAGGAACTTGATGCTCTAGATCACCTCCATCTCAGCACCGTTGATACAGACAGGGGCGTGTCCTCCGCACCAGCACATACCTGCCTCATTATGGGCCGCAGCATTTCAGGAAGGCAGCTCATTACCACCATCCCAAGGGGCAGACAGGCAATAAGTGCCATCCAAGCCAGTGACATGCACATCTTGTTAACAAATAAGAAAAAGAAGGGTCAGGCAATAACTGAAATCTAACCACCTCTTATAGAATCATAGAGTCCCTACAGTTGGGAAGTAGGCCATTTGGCCCTTGAATCCACTATGACCCTCCTTAAGAGCTTACCACCCACTCTCTAATCCCGCATTTCGATTGGCTAATCCACCTAGCCTGCACATCTTTGGACTGTAGAAGGAAGCCGGAGCACCCAGAGGAAACCCACGCAGACACAGGGAGAATGTGCAAACTCCACACAGACAGTTGCCGGAGGGTGGAACAAATTTGGGTCCCTGGTGCTGCGAGGCAGCTGTGTTAACCATTGAGTCACTGTGCCGTACCTTCTCTAACAGTACTCGAGATGCATGACACCATTCAGGAGAAGGCAGCCCACTCGAGAGCAGAGGGGTTTGAAGGGCGCTGTGAAATAGTGTCAGAAAGCTGGGCTGACTTTCTGGAGGGGCGGCCAAAGGTTCAAATCTCACTCATGGCCAATGGTGAAATTGGAATTCAATTTAAAAAAGAAAGCTGGATGAAAGGTAACCACTGTCAATTGGCATCTAGTTTACTCATGGCCTTTAAGGAAGGAAATCTGCTGTTCTTACCTGGTCTGGCCTGCATGTGACTCCAGACCTAAAGCAATGTGGTTGACTTATAACTGCCTTCAGGGTAATTAGGAATGGGCAATAAATGCTGGTCTAGCGAGCAACGCTCACATCCCATGAATGAATAATAAATAAAACATGGTAGGTACCACTTTAAACATTCAATTATTCAACTGTAAGAGCACGATGGTGGCTCCCTACACAAGGCCTACTGAGCAATTCATCAATTATCCTTTAACAAAACCTTAAGCACTTGAAAAACAAGGATGGCAGATATATGAGAAAACCATCTTCAGTGATTTCCCTCTAAAATCACACGCTATTCAAACTTGGAAACACGTCACAGTTACTTCACCTGTCACTGGGTAAACATCCTAGAACTCCTTTCTTAACCGCACTGTTGGTATTTCTACATCAGATGAACTACAAAAGTTCAGGAAGCTTGCTCACCACTAGCCTCTGAAAGGAAGTGAGGGTTGGGAAATAAATGTTGGCCTTGACTATAATTCTCACATCTCATGAGTGAAGAAAAAAAATGCATGTATCAAGATGCAAACAAGGTAGAGATGTTATTCTGGTCTGGCTTGTTTTAAATGATTATTTGAATAGCAGGGATTTAATTTAACCTCATACTGCTGTCCAAAATGCAAAGCGCAAACATGGGCTGCAATAGCGTACTTATTAAAAATGTAAGATTTTCTCTTAATAATGTATGGAGCACATGAGGAGCTATTCACCTTTACACCTGCCTCAGCTACTGGCAAGGATCCTTATTGATGTTGAGAATTTGGAAAACACAGGGCACTGTTCACCTCCTCCCTCAAGCCTTTTCCATCCCAACATTACACCTTTCAACCAATCCAGTGATTGAATGACTAGTTTAAAGTGGAGACGGACCAGGGATCAGCTTGTATGATGAGTGTGTATGACAGAAGGAGGTGAGGTTTCCTGGGTGGTCTACAGAGTGTGTATGTGTTTTGTGTGTGTCTGTTCGGAGGTCACTGTTAACATGGTGCAGTGAAGCAGATGTGGGCTGGGAGGGGGTGGAGCAGGACACTGAACACCAAGGTGACATGTGGCCCCGGGTCAGTGAAAGTTGCCTGAATACACCATTGTCGCTCTGTAAAAGCAGGCGTTTGTGGAAACTTCTGTTTCATCACAAAGGAGAAGCAATTCCTGTCTAATTGGCGCTACATCTGCTTAAAGAGGCTTACACTGAGCTAGCAAGCTCCAGGAACTAGTCACCAACATGGGGCTGTCATTGGAAATCCAGATGTGGCTATTAGTTGCATTTTCTGATTGAAATGTACAATACACACTGACATGGAGCCAGCAATCTCAATAACTGTATACACACCGCCAGTTATGTACACTTTAATCTTCCTGTGCACTTGGTACAAAATTCTCAATGATTGCTCTGCAGAGTTACAAGAACAGCAATTTAGATTTACATACATCATGAAATGCCCTAAGGCATAAGGAATTTATGAATTAGGAGCAGAAATGGACCGCTTGGCCCCTGAGCCAGCTCTGCCCTTTAGTAAGATTATGGTTAATCTGTTCATGCTTTGATGTCCCCATTTCTATCTATTCGTGGAGTCATAGAGTCATAAAGGTATACAGCATGGAAACAGACCCTTTCCTCCAACCTGTCCACGCCAACCAAGTATCCCAAATTAATCTAGTCCCATTTGTCATCATGTGGCCCATACCACTGTAAACCTTTTCTATTTATATCCCCATCCAGGTGCCTTTTAAATGTTGCAATTGTGTCAGCCTCCACGACTTTCTCCGGCAGTTCATTACATACATGCACCAATCTCTGCAAGAAAAAGTTGCCCTTTAGGTCCTCAAAAATCTGTCCCCTCTCGCCTTAAACTTATGCCCTCCAGTTTTGGACTCCCCCACCCTGGAGAAAAGACCTTGTCTAATTACCCTATCCACTATGCCCCTCATGATTTTATAAACCTCTGTAAGGTCACTCCCCAGCCCCCGACACTCCAGGGAAAATAGCCCCAACACATCCAGCCTCTCCCTAAGCTCAAACTTTCAACACTTGCAACATCTTTGTAAATGTTTTCTGAATCCTTTCAAATTGCACAGCATCCTTCCAATATCAGGGAGACCAGAATTGCATGCAGTATTCTAATAGTGGCTTAACCAATGTCCTGTA
This sequence comes from Ginglymostoma cirratum, assembly GCA_024137785.1. Classification (NCBI taxonomy): domain Eukaryota; kingdom Metazoa; phylum Chordata; class Chondrichthyes; order Orectolobiformes; family Ginglymostomatidae; genus Ginglymostoma; species Ginglymostoma cirratum. The sequence goes on along the minus strand of JAHRHZ010000145.1, from coordinate 90,223,131 downwards.
GAGCTGCAGCATGACATCGTAACTCCTAGACTCAATGCACTGACCGATAAAGGCAAGCGTACCAAATGCCTTCTTCACTATCCTAACTACCTATGACTCCGCTTTCAAGGAGCTATGGACCTGCGCTCCAAGGTCTCTTTGTTCAGCAATGCTTCCCAGAACCTTACCACTAGGCGCATTTGTCCTGCCCTGATTTGTCTTTCCAAAATACAGCACCTCACATTTATCTAAATTAAACTCCACCTGCCACTCCTCGGCCCATTGGCCCATCAGATCAAGGTCCCGTTGTATGCTGAGGCAACCTTCACTGTCCACTACACCTCCAATTTTGGTGTCTTCTGCAATCTTACTAGCCATACCTCCTACTTTCACATCCAAATCAATTATATCAATGAGAAAAAGCAGTGGACCCAGCACCGATCGTTGTGGCACACCATTGGTCAACAACTATTGATTGCTTTGCCTGACAAGAAAATATTTACTTCCACCACAGGATGTTATTAAGACCTCCACTATCTTCTGAGGGTGTAAGGAGAAGCTGGATAGGCTGGGACCTTTTTCACTGGATCTAAGGAGGTTCAGGGGTGACCTTATAGAAGTTTACAAAATCATGAGGGGCATGGATAGAGTAAATAGCAAAAGTCTTTTTCCCAGAGTAGGGAAGTTAAAAACTAGAGGGCGTATTTTTAAGGTGAGAGAAGAGAGACTTAAAAGGGACCCGAGGGACAACTTTTTAAGTTTTAGTGAAAATTTGTAGCTCAGGTTGTGGATGCAGTTATTCCTTAGCTCACCGAGCTGGTAGTTCTGTGGTATGCAGACGTTTTGTTACCTTTCTAGGCAACATCATCAGTGCGACCTGTAATCAAAGCATTGGTGTTCTGCTTCCTTCCAGATCATTTTGGGCGGCATGGTGGCTCAGTGGTTAGCACTCTGCCTCACAGCACCAGGGACCCAGGTTCAATTCCACCCTCGGGCGACTGTCTGTGTGGAGTTTGCACATTCTCCCTGTGTCCGTGTGGATTTCCTCTGGGTGCTCTGGTTTCCTCCCACAGTCTGCCCTGGACTGACCTATCTCCTCCCTACCCCCCTACCTACACTCACCTTTACTGGCTCCATCCCCGCCTCTTCGACTTGTCTGCCTCTCCCTATTTATTTCAGAACCCTCTTCCCCTCCCCCATTTCTGATGAAGGGTTTAGGCCCGAAACGTCAAGTTTTCCTGCTCCTATGATGCTGCTTGACCTGCTGTGTTCATCCAGCCCCATGCTTGTTATGCAGGCTAGGTGGATTGGCCATGCTAAATTACCCATAGTGGTTCAGGGGTGTGTAGATTAGGTGGATATTAGGGGAATGGGTCTGGGTGGGATGTTCTGAGGGGTGGTGTGGGCTTGTTGGACCGAAGGGCCTGTTTCCACATTGTAGGGATTCTATGGTCATATAAATCAAGAAGGAAGTGGAGCACCAACATTTCAGTTAGAGGTTGCACTGATGATGTTGCCTAGAAAGCTAATGAAATGTCTGCACACCACAGAAAAACCAGCTTGATGAGCTAACAAACCACTATAGGTGACTTTTTCACACAGAGGGTGGCTTATATGTGGAATGAACTGCCAGAGGAAGTGATGGATGCAGGTATAGTTACAATATTTAAAAGGCATTTGGATAGGTACATTTATGGGAAAGGTTTAGAGGGATATGGGCCATATGCAGGAAAGTGGGATTAGTTTAGTTTGGGAAACTGCTCGGCGTGGACAAGTTGAACTGAAGGGTCTCTTTCTATGCTGTTGACTCTATGACTTTATGTCTGTATGACTCACACCAGTGAGTCTGAGAGACTCACCAGTTTCTGAGAGAAAACGAGTTCTCCCTATCTCTGATTTAACTGGACGATTCTTAATTTTTAAGCAGTGCCTCGATTTAACAGCAAGAGTAAACATCCTCTCCACATCCACCTTATCAAAATTATTCAGGACTTTACACAATAAATGTTGGCCTGGCCAATGATGCTCGCATCACACAAGCAAATTTTTAAATGAATATTTTCTCTGGTGCAGAGGAGCCCAGAGCAAGTGAATGTAGCTTTAAAGCTAAAGCTAAGCTCTTCAGGGATGAAGTTTCACAAAGAGGGATGGAAATTTGGAGCACTCTCTCTGTCCAAAAAAAAACTGAGGGTTGGAGTGATATATTGAATACTGAATATTTCAAAACTGAGATTGATATTTTTTTCAGGTGGGGATATTAGGCTTATAGACCCAAGGCATGATGTGGAGGTGCTGGAGTTGGGCTGAGGTGGACAAAGTCAGAAATGACACGTCACCAGGTTACAGTCCTACAGATTTATTTGAAAACACAAAGGAGCAGTGCTATGAGAGCTTGTGATTTCAAATACACCTGTTGGACTATAACCTGATGTCATATGAGCACCAAGGTAGGTAGTTTTGATAAAGATACAAGTCAACAAGTGGAAGATACTTTGAACGTTGCATTAATACTAAAGAATACAAAAGAGGAATTAAGTACCACCACCATCATTAAATTAGCATTTGACAAACTAATGGGGTTAAAGGCAAAGTCCCCTGGCCCTGATGGCTTGAATCCTAGGATCCTAAATGAGGGAGCTATAGAGATAATGGATGGATTGGTTTTAATTTCCCAAAAACTGCTGGATTCTGGAGAGTACCAGAGAATTGGAAAACTACTAATGTAATAACCCTATTGAAAAAGGGAGAAAGGCAAAAAGCGAGTAATTATAGGTCAATTAACCAAAGGTCTATTTTTGAAGAAGTGTTGGATTGCATTATTGAGGAAGTAACAGCAGAGCATGTGGAAAATCATAATCTAATCTAATGGAGCTTCATGAAAAGGAAATCATGGCTGACTAATTTATGAGAGATTTTTGAGGAAGTCTCAACCCGAGTGGATAGAGGGGAACTAGTTGATGCATTGTATTTGGACTTCCAGAAGACATTCGACAAGGTATCTCACAAAGGTTAAGTCACAAGATAAGAGCTCGTGGTACTGAAGACTGTTAATTGGCATGTATAGAGAATTTGCTCATTGAGAAGACACAGCGAGTGGGAATAAGGGGTTCTTTTTCAGGTTGGTGACCTGTGACCAGTGGTGTTTCACAGGGATCAGTTTACAATATATATTAATGACTTGGAGGAAGGAGGTGAATGTACTGGAGACGAATTTGCAGATGAACTAAAACAGGTGAAAAGGTACATTGTAAGAGAGATACAAATAGTTTACAGAGATATTAACAAGTTAAGTAGGTGGGCAAGACATTCGTAAATGGAGTTTAATGTGGGAAAATGTGAAATTGTTCATTTTGGAAGGGAGAACAAAAGAACAGAATATTATTCAAACGGAGAAAAATCTGCAGAAAGGAATGCATAAAATACAGAAAGCTAGCGCCCGGGGCAGCATGTAATCAGGAAGGCTAATGGGATGTTGGCCTTTATTTCAAAGAAGTAGGAGAATAGGAGTTGGGAAGTCTTACTGCAACTGTACAAGGATCTGGAGAGACTGCATCTGTACTGTGAGCAGTTTTGCTCCTTCATTTCAGGAATGATATCATTTCATTGGAAACAAGAACAGAAATTGAGGAAAGTCTTAACCGGTCTGGCAGAATCTGTGGAGAGAAATGAGGTCTAATGGGCCTTCCTCAGAACTGAGCTGATCTTCAGTAGGTTCATTGGACCCAAAACATTAACTCTGATTTTTCTCCACAGATGCTGCCATACCTTCTGATCTTTTCTAACAATTTCTGTTTTTGCTTCAGATTTTCAGTATCTGCAGATCTTTCAGTATTTTTGTCTAGTATCTTTTCTTGGGAGTCAGTTCAAAGAAGGTTCATTAGGATGATCCCTGGTGTGGAAGGGTTGTCTTATGAGGTGAGGAATGTTGTATAAGCCATGATCCTACTGAATCGTGGAGTAGTCTCAGGGGCAGAATGGCCTACTCCTGTTCCGACTTCTTAGGGCCTTATGGCCTAATGGAATCTGACTGCGTGGCAGAATGGAGTCAAGTGGCTGACTGCTAATGTTCCACATTGCTACATCCTGGTCATCTGAATGATCTGATCCCGTCTACCAGCTGGTTCACGCTTTGATGGAATCAATTAAAAAAAAAGGTGTTTTCTTTCTTTCGGCAGAACATTTTGGCAGTGATTCAGTCTGCATTAGGCTTCCTTATCACTTTGGCAGGGCTCTACTTTTTCTTCAGCCAACTATAATTTGTCAACGTACCTCCATCTTACAATGAGCTCTGTCTTTGGATCAGATTGGTGGAACAATGCTCCCAGTGAGAACAGTGCCAACCGTTCTGTTCCAGAGGTGGATCCATTTCCTGTGGTAAGTACCATTGGCTCCTGAGACATCATAAAACAGTACATTATTAATAGTTAAGAAGCAGGCAAGATAACAAGCCTGTATTAATAACACTGCAACATGTGGGCATGACTCCTCATTAATGATTAATTTTATAAATAGTAGCCAGGGTAGATGTGTGGAGTTAATTGGCTTTTTTTTAATACCATCTCCTTCTGGCCACATCAGGCCAACCCATTGGCAACAGACAAACAAACAAAAGGTTGCCTTCAGTTTCTAACTCAGGGTAAAAGAGACCACTGTTAAGTGATAGGATGTCCCCAATCCAACGAAGAATAAGCCACTTTGGGGATGTAAAGCAGCAACGACACTTTGTTTGTTCAATCGATTTTCCTCTTGGAGATCTGTCAAAATGGTAAGTAGAAACTTTCCATTCCAGTAGACAGGATATGGTGAAATCCCAATAGTTAATGTGTTTTCATTGCCACTGTCACATTGTCATAGGCCACCTTGCACTGACTGCCTTCACCACTCCTTAGTTTAAGTTCATAGAGGTGGACAGCGCAGAAACCGATCCCTCGGCCTAACTCGTCCATGCCGACCATATATTCTAGATTAATCTAGTCCGATTTGCCAGCATTTGGCCCATATCCCTCTAAACCCTTCCCATTCATATACCCATCCAGATGCCTTTTAAATGTTTTAATTGTACCAGCCTCCACCATTTCCTGTAGCAACTCATTCCATTAATACACCACACTACCCTTAGGTCCCTTTTAAATCTTTCTCCTCTCACCTTAAACATTATACCCTCTAGTTTTGGACTTCCCTATCTTGGGGAAAGGACCTTGACAATTCCTCCTATCCATGCCCCTCATGATTTTATAAACCTCCATAAGGTTACTCCTCAGCCTCCGATGCTCCAGGGAAAGTAGCCCCAGTCTTTCCAGCCTCTCCCAATTTGCTGCTGTCCAGCCTTCCAAAATCGAGGGGAGGGGATTGTCTATCTTACCAGGCCAGGACCCCACACGCCACTCATCATTCCCATTTAGCACACCATAATATCTTCAACTTGCTAACCAATGAGCACCTTTTTTCTCAAGGGGTTTAAGTTGTTGCTCTTTAGAATGATTTTTAATTCATTCACTGAACATGGGTGTCACTGGCTGAGCCAGCATTTATTCTCCATACGTAGGTGCCTTTGAGAAGGTGGTGGAGAGCTGCCTTCTTGAACCACTGTAGTGTTGTAGGTCGATCCACAAATTTGGCATTCTTGTGTGTGTCCTGATGAGTGCAAGACAAAAAAAAAGTTAAAGGGATAAGTTCTTTTCTAGAAATTTGCAAGTTCTGTACTAAGTGACAACCAGAGAATGTTTGTTCAAATCCATGCATGCAAATCATTGAAGTTCAAATTTCTAAACTTAAAAAAACTGGCATCTGGAAAAGTGACTAGGAATTGTCTAAAATCCCATCTTTATGGGAGATAGCTTGCTGCCCTCACCCAATCTGATCTGATATATGACTCTAGCTTCTCACCATCATAAATCAACTTAATTATCCTTTGAAACAGCCATGCAGTGGGAGACAATGGCTTAGTGGTATTATTGACAGACTATTAATCTGGAGATCCAGGTAATGTTCTGAGGACCAGGGTCCGAATCCTGCCATTGCAGATGGTAGAATTTGAATTCAATAAAAAAAGCCTGCCATTAATGGCCTAATGATGACCATGAAGCCATTGTCAATTGCTGGAAAAACCCATCTGGTTCACTAATGTCCTTTAGGGAAGGAAACTGCCATCCTTACCTGGTCTGGCCCACATGTGACCCTAGACCCACAGCAATGTGGTTGACTCTTAACTTGTTCTGTGGACAACTACCCAATTAGGGATTAGCAATAAACACTGGCCTAACCAGTAATGCCTGCATCCCAGGAACGGCTAATTTTTTTTAAAGAAAGACCTTTCCAATAATACACGCAATCTGAGAATAAATTTTCAACATTACCTCTCAAGGCTCAGCTTTGATTTTATGCCCAGGAATGTCCTGATTCAGGTGATGCGAGAGCTACCAGCATAGCCAATCCAATAAGGCTATGTTTCTCAGTTGATACAGGTTCCTATCTCCATATACACTCAGCTTCACAGTGTCCATGACCTTTTGTCACAGTATTAAAGCTGCTGCAACCTCTTGTGTCTAAAACATTGTGAACCAACTTAAGGCAGTTCAGATTCCAATCCCTCAAATCCCTCAAGACCTCACCGCTTCCTATCTCTGTGACCACCTTCAGTCCTTGTACCTTGTGAGAACTCTATCCAGTTCTGAATTTGGACACTTGAACATTCGCCAACTGTCCACCTAGTGTACATAAGGACAGAAGAACAAAAGAGCTTGGAGCAGGAGTAGACCATTCAGCCCACTGAGCCTGCTCTGCCATTCAATACGATCATGGCTGATCTCATCTTTGCCTCAATCCCACTTCCTATCCCCATAACCATTCAACTCATTACTAATTAAAGGTATGTCTATCTCCTCCTTAATGTTATTAAATGTCCCAATAAGAGTCTACTTACCTACCAATTAGCACTCTAAGAAGGCATTGGACTTGTTATTCAGGACTCCAAGTTAATGTTCTGGGAACGTGGGCTTGAATCCCACCATAGCAGATGAAGAAATTTGAATTCAATTAAACAACCTGGAATTTTAAATAATAGGTTAGCTTAATGGTAACCATGTAACTTTGTCAATTGTTGTCAAAGCCCATCTAAATCTGCTGTCCTTACCTCGGCTGGCCTACATGTGGCTTCAGACCCACAAAGCAGTGGTCATCTCTAAATTGCCCACTGGGCAATTAGTGAAGGACAGTAAATGTTGGCCCAGCCAGCAACATCTGTGCCCCATGCATGAATAAGGGAAAGTCTCTTTTCGTACAATGTAAAACATTGTTTCCATTAAATTGATATTCTTGCCAAATGAGCTAAGAGGCGCAAGATGAAAAGCTTTGAGAAATTGAGTCTTTTTTCCAACAATGTTCAGGTTCTGCATCACCAAATGACTGTCTGTCAATTTGTTAGGCCGCTGTCGAAATGCAAGCTGGTATTGTCTGTAATGACTGAAGGATTGTTAGAGTTGACAGTAAGTAACTTGTACCACTGTTGAGAGAAGGCCAAAACAAGGGAAATAAGCTTCAAATTAGAGCTAGGCTGGACAGGGAATGAGTGACAGGAAATATTTCTTCATACAGAGGATGGTGGAAATCTGTTGAGGCCAAACTACAGAGCTGAGATTGGTAGATTTTTGGTGGGTAAGAGCATTAAGGGTGTTGAATGTTCCGGTTGAATGCTCTTTGAACCGCTGCAGTTCCCCTGTTGTCGGTTGACCCATAATGCCATTAGGGAAGGAATTCCAGGATTTTGACCCAGCGACAGTGAAGGAAAGGCAAGTCAGAGTGGTAAAAGGCTTGGAGGGGAACTTGATACATTTGGTGTTCCCATATATATATACAGTCCGTTTCCTTCCAGATGGAAGTGGTCTTGTGTTTGGAAGGTGCTGTCTATGGAAAAACTGGAATATCAAATTGTGTCAGAGATAATAGGTACTGCAGATGCTGGAGAATCTGAGATAACAAGGTGTGGAGCTGGATGAACACAGCAGGCCAAGCAGCATCATAGGAGCAGGAAAGCTTGACGTTTCAGGCCTAGACCCTTCATCAGAAATGGGGGAGGGGAAGAGGGTTCTGAAATAAATAGGGAGAGAGGGGGAGGTGGATAGAAGATGGATAGAGGAGAAGATAGGTGGAGAGGAGACAGACAAGTCAAAGAGGCAGGGATGGAGCCAATAAAGGTGAGTGTAGGTGGGGAGGTAGGGAGGAGATAAGTCAGTCCAGGGAGAACAGACAGGTCAAGGGGGCAGGATGAGGTTAGTAGATTGGAGATGGGGGTGCAGCTTGAGATGGGAGGAAGGAATAGGTGAGAGGAAGAACAGGTTAGGGAGGTGGGGACGAGCTGGGCTGGTTTTGTGATGCAGTTGGGGGAGGGGAGATTTTGAAGCTTGTGAAATCCACATTGATACCATTGGGCTGCAGGGTTCCCAGGCTGAATACGAGTTGCTGTTCCTGCAGCCTTCGGGTGGCATCATTGTGGCATTGCAGGAGGCCCAGGATGGACATGTCGTCTGAGGAATGGGAGGGGGAGTAGAAATGGTTCTCGACTGGGAGGTGCAATTGTTTGTTGCGAACTGAGCGCAGGTGTTCTGCAAAACAGTCCCCAAGCCTCTGCTTGGTTTCCCGATGTAGAGGAGGCCACAACGGGTACAGCGGATGCAGTATACCACATTGGCAGATGTGCAGGTGAACATCTGCTTGATGTGGAAAGTCTTCTTGGGGCCTGGGATTGGGGTGAGGGAGGAGGTGTGGGGGCAGGTGTAGCACTTCCTGCGGTTGCAGTGAAAAGTGCCGGGCGTGGTGGGGCTGGAGGGGAGTGTGGAGCGGACAAGGGAGTCATGGAGAGAGTGGTCCCTCCGGAAAGCAGACAAGGGTTGGGAGGGAACAATGTCTTTGGTGGTGGGGTCGGATTGTAGATGGCGGAAGTGTCAGAGGATGATGCGTTGGATCGGAGGTTTGTGGGGTGGTACGTGAGGACGAGGGGGATTCTTTTTTGGTTGTTATTGCAGGGACGGGGTGTGAGGGATGAGTTGCGGGAAATGCGGGAGACACGGTTGAGGGCGTTCTCGACCACTGCGGGGGAGAGGTTGCTGTCCTTGAAGACTGAGGACATCTGAGATGCATGGGAGCGGAATGCCTCATCCTGGGAGCAGATGCGGCGGAGGCGAAGGAATTGGGAATAGGGGATGGCATTTTTGCAGGAAGGTGGGTGGGAGGAGGTGTATTCTAGGTAGCTGTGGGAGTCGGTGGGCTTGAAATGGATCCCTGCCTCTTTGACTTGTCTGTCTCCTCTCCACCTATCCTCTCCTCTATCCATCTTCTATCCGCCTCCCCCACTCTCCCTATTTATGTCAGAACCCTCTTCGCCTCCCCCATTTCTGATGAAGGTCGAGGCCTGAAATGTCAAGCTTTCCTGCTCCTATGATGCTGCTTGGCCTGCTGTGTTCATCCAGCTCCACACCTTGTTATCTGGAATATCAGATTCCTGCCTTTCCAACATGAGCTCCCGACTGGAATGAGAATGTTGGAAAATGTATTCAGTAATCAGGAACAGTATGATTCTTGATCAAAAAGGAATATTTTCTGAATGAATTATTAGCCCTTGGTCATCTTGATGGGCTGAATGTGCTTATTGAAAGAGGCACACTGAACGAAATCTACACTTGAGCCTCCCCTAGCCTCTCCTCCACCTCTGTTAGGAATGTCAGCTCGTTCTGTGCTTCGGAAATGTCACGTGTTTCAGCTCTTTCTCAGGGCCCTCCAACAACAATAAAGCCTCATTGTCCTCAAATTCGATAAGTTGTCTCTGCATTAAACTCCTGGCAAAACTGCTTCTCACAGAAATGGATATGGGTTCAGACATAGTAGGAACTGCTGATGCAGGAGAATCTGAGATAATAAGGTGTAGAGCTGGATGAACACAGCAGGCCAAGCAGCGTCAGAGGAGCAGGAAAGCTGACTTTTCGGGTCTGGACCCTTCTTTAGAAAAGATAAGTTCTGAGGAAGGGTCACCGGACCTGAAATGTTAACTCTGATGTTTTCCTTCACAGTTGCTGCCAGACCTGCTGAGCTTTTCCAGCAAATTTGTTTTTGTTCCTGATTTACAGCAACTGCAGTTCTTTAGGTTTTTATCTACTTTCCTGCCCTTTATCCCACTTTTCATCAGAAACATAGAACATAGAATATAGAACTGTACAGCAGAGTTCAGGCCCTTCGGACCACGATGTTGTGCCGAAATTTTACCCTAACCTAAGGTCTCTGTAACCTCCACCCCTACCTTATACTATCATCCATATGCCTATCTAATAGCTGCTTAAATGCCCCCAGTCAGGCTGACTCCACTACCCTCTCCGGCAATGCATTCCACGCCCAGACCACTCTCCGAGTAAAGAACCTACCTCTGACGTCTCCCCTATATCTACCTCTACTCACTTTAAATCTATGCTCCCTCATAATAGCTACCTCCGCCCTGGGAAAAAGTCTCTGGCTATCCATTCTATCTATACCTCTGATCATTTTATACACCTTTATCAAGCCACCTCTCATCCTTCGTCATTCTAAAGAGAAAAGCCCTAGCTCTCTCAACCTTTCCTCTTAAGACCTTCCCTCCATTCCAGGTAACATCCTGGTATATCTCTGCACCTTTTCCAAAGCTTTCACATCTTTTCTGTATCTATTTCTTACATGAATCTGTTGATTGATCCTGCCTCGTCTGCACTCTGAGTCAGTGGGTCCCACAGATTCACAACTCTCCGTGAGAAGTAGTTTCTCCTCATCTCACTTTTGATGCTAACTCCTCTCACTCTATATCTATGACTTCTTGTTCGAGACTGTCCCACAAGGCGGGGCATCTGTTCAACGTCCACCTTATCAATCCCCTTTAGCATTTTATATACTCCAATCAGATCCCTGCCCATTCTTCTGAACTCCAGCGAGTACAAGCCCAAGCAATTCAACCACTCCTCGTACCTTTAATGAAGGTTTTTGATTGAACAAATTGTGAGACACTGTTTCCAGAAGGTAGGGTGGTTAATAACTACAGAGCACTGGATATAGGATAAAAGTGCTCAGGGAGAGGAGAAGGAATAGTTTGAATGTCATTGTCATGGTCTGGACCACACTGCCTGAAGAGGTGGTGTAAAATCATGGAATGCTTACAACACTGAAAGAAGCCATTCAGCCCGTTGTTTCCAGGCCAACTCTTTGTGGGAGTAACTCCCCGAGTCCTCATGGCCCTAACCAGATTTAACAATGAACAAGTACTGAAAACTGGGAAAACAAAAGTGCAGGGTTGTTCAGGGATGATCTATGGAGAGGAACAAGTTGCATAATTCTTCCAGGGTGCCAGTATAGACACAACGGGCTGAATAGCCTCATTTTGTGCCTCATTCAATTTTAAGTGTGAGAACTCTTGGAAAATGCAGGTGGTGTCCCCATTTCCTGGCCTGATGGCCTACTTGTCCACATGATTGTTTTTTTCTCTTTAACTTCCTTTGGGCCTGTCCTTAATTAGACTAATTCATATGGATTTAAGTCAGGGAGATAAATCAACCTGTTACAGAATGACCTTGCCATGCTAATTAATGTCAACTCATTAATATGTGATAAGGGTAAATTATTGTCCCCATTCTTCTCCCCCAACAATCCAGCATCACCCCTCCTCCCTCCAAGCCCATTACCTCTCCACTGTCAGATTACTGACTGATGGTGTAATATTTAAACCCAAGTTGACAAAGTATGGCCTTCCCCTGGTCATGAGTGGTGGGGGATGTTCTTGGAAAGAGGATCAGGAACACTGATGTCAAGTACGTACACAGACTTCATAACCACTTAATAACCATTTCTAAAAACTATGGGGTGGCACAGTGGCTCAGTGGTTAGCCCTGCTGCCTCACAGTGCCAGGGACCTGGGTTCAATTCCACACTTGGACAACTGTCCCTGTGGAGTTTGCACATTCTCCCCATGTCTGCATGGGCACACTCTGGTGTTCCAGTTTCTTCCCACAACCCAAGGATGTGCAGTCTAGGTGGATTAGCCAGGGGAACTGCAAGGCTATGGGGGTGGGTCTGAATGGGATGTTCTTTGCAGGGTCAGTGTGGACTTGATGGGCTGAATAGCCTGTTCCCACACTGTAAGAGATTCTGTGACTAGAACCCAGTTCATAGGAACCATTAACAGTTCCTTCTGCCAAATCCCCACTAATTCACAATGTTCTCCAACTCCTTCCCCCAGTTAAGTTTACCAATGTCCTTTATACTGATTTATGACTTGAAAGCAATCATTTCATTATTTGTAACATTCTGTCATTATTTTTCATGCTTTCCCTCCCCATTCTTTTAAACCTTTTTAACTTATCTCTTTCTCTTTTGTTTTTATTATTATTGGCCCTATCTGATTTAATTTTATTCATTAAATGCCCAGCACATTGTGAAACTGGAAGTCACTCTTTTTTCCTCGAAACAGAAAGGAGCTATTTGGCCTTTTGAGTCAGCTTCTCCACCATTCAGAGGGAATGTAGCTGATCTTTGTTTTAACTCCATCTGCCGTGTTTCCTTAACTCTTAATAGTCGTACCTAACAAGCTATCAGTTATGATGTTTTCAATAGACACCAAGTCCACCTCTTCCAATTCCAGCCTCAAAGGCTATTTTTGGGGCAAGGGAGTTTCAGATCCCCATCCTGTGAGAAAGTGCTTCCTGATATGACCCTTGAACAGCCAGGTCAAATTTTAATGTCTGTTTTTCAGGAACCTACCCCCACATCCCACAACCCCCACTCTCCTACCCTGCAAAATCCTTTAACCATCTTAGACACATCAAATAGATCATCACTTCATCTACACATGTCCAGGCCAGTTTATGAACTACTAAACCTGGCCTCATTAAGTCCTTTGTCTTATGGGGTCTGATGAAGGCTGAGGCTAGTGGGTTGGAAAGTCAGGACATAGGGGAATCCTGTCATTGTTCTGGGGGAAGGGGAGAAGGCAGAAGCACGGGAAATGGTCGGATATGGCTGAGGGCCCCATGAGTGGTGGGGCAATTAAGAAGAGGTTGTGAAGACATTTTTCTAATCAGAGGATGGTGAACCTCTGGAATTCTCTTCCCCCGTGAGCTGTGGAACCTCAGTCTCGGCTCAGCATGGCAGTCTCTCAGCCCAGTGTGGCAATCTCTTGGCCCAGTGTGACGATTTCTTGGCATGGCATGGCAGTCTCTCGGCCTGGCATGGCAGTCTGTCAGTGGTCTCTCTGTGGCCCAAGGTGGTGGTCTCTCGTCCCGCGTAGGCTCAGTGTGGACATCTGTTCTCGAGGTGACTCCTTAAAGTGCAGCCCCACCATGGCTAAGCACTTAAAAAAGACTATAATGTTTGAACATTCAGCTTTATTTCTTTATTTTTTATTTAAAACTAAGAAGTTCTGCAATGTGGAATTATAACCTTATTCCCTACATTTTACAGTATGCTACAAGCACTGCAATGTTTAACTTTTAACTTTGTTCCTTCTTTCTACCTCGTTCTTAAGGTTCTATACCTACGTAATTGTAGCTAAGATGGCACCTCGTGTGGCAAAATTGTACACTTTTCACTGTACTCCTGTACTTCTGTATAATCAAAATCAAATAGAGGCTGATAAATTTCTAATTATTAATGGCATAAGGGGTGATGGGGATCCATGTAGGTAAGAGACATTGTATTGTTTGATCCGCCATGATCATATTAAATACTGAAGATAGGAGCTGAATGACCTACTCCTGTTTCTATATTCTCCTGTTGCTAAATGCTTGGTTCAGGAGAAAGAAGGACACTTTAGGTACCACTGTGGAAGGTGGCATCATTGGAGCTGAAGTGACCGAGACAGGAGAAACGAGTTGAATGGAATCGAGCCTTGCAAGAAGCAGGGTTTGAGGAAATGTAATCAAGGTAACTGTGGGAGTATGTCGGGTTACATCTGATAGCCTTTATGGGCAGTCTTTCCCCACAAACGGAAACAGTCATGGGAAGGAAAGAGTAACATTTGTGACGCACACACCAGGCGATGTGGGGAGGCGATGGTCTAGTGGTATTATTGCTGGATTGTTAACCTAGAGACCCGGATAATGTTCTGGAGACTTGATTTGAATCCTGCCACACCAGATGGTGGAATTTGAATTCAACAAATACCTGGAATTATGAGTCATAACAATGACCATGAAACTGTTGTCAGTTGTTGGAAAAACCCATCTGGTTCACTAATGTCCTTTAGGGAAGGAAACTGCCATCCTTACCTGATCTGGCCTACATGTGACTCCAGACCCACAGCAATGTACTTGACTCTTAACTGCCCACCTGGCAATTAGTGATGGGCAATAAATGCTGCATGGCCAGCGATACCCTCATGAATAAAGAAAACAGAAAGGCAGCGACCATTTCCAACAGGAGAGAATCTATAAATGGAACAAAAACAAGGTTGCTGGAAAAGCTCAGTAGGTCTGGCAGCAGCTGTGAAGGAAAAAATAGAGTTAATGTTTTGGCTCTGGTGACCCTTCCTCAGAAGAATCCTCAGAACTGTGTCTTCTGAGGAAGGGTCACCGGACCCAAAATGTTAACTCTGTTTTTTCCTTCACAGATGCTGCCAGACCTGCTGAGCTTCTCCAGCAACTTTGTTTTTGTTCCTGATTTACAGCATCCGCAGTTCTTTCAGTTTTTATCGAGAATCTAACAATCATCCCTTGACAATCAATAGCATTGCCATCACTGAATACCCCACGCTAGCATGTTGGATGTTACTATTGACATGAAACTGAACTGGACTCACCATATAAACACTGTGACTACAAAAGCACGTCAGAGGCTGGGAGACCCGCAGCAAATAAGAGACATTGAGTCATACAGCACAGAAACAGTTGCTCCGATCCACCAATAAGCACACAACTACACTAATCCCATTTAACTGCACTTGGTCGATAGCCTAGTATGCCCTGACATTTTAAATGCTCCCCTCATGACTCCCCAAAGCCTGTCCACCACCTTCAAGGCAGGAATATGATGGAACACTCCCTACTTACCTGAATGGGTACAGTTCCAACTACACTCAAGAACTTTGACACCATCCAGGGCAAAGCAGCTGCTTGATTGGCACTACATCCACAAGCAAATGCTCCCTACACCACCAATGCTCAGTAGCAGCAGTGTGTATTATCTACAAGATGTATTGCAGAAATTCACCAAGGCTCCTCAGGCAGCAGCTTCCAAACACACAACCACTTCCATCTGGAAGGACAAGGGCAGCAGATACATGGGAACACCACCCCCTGCTAGTTCCCCTCCAAGCCACACACCATCCTGACTTGGAAATATGTTACTGTTCTTTCAGTGCTGCTGGGATAAAATCCTGGAAGTTCCATCCTGAGGACATTGTGGGTCTACTTAAAACTATATGGACTGCAGCAGTTCAGGAAGGCAGCTCACCACCACCTTCTCAAGGGCAAGTAGGGATGGGCAATAAATTCTGACCCAGTCCATTTGGTGCAGGTACACGCATAAGTCAATTAAAAATGTTGTTAACTAGATCAAAATGAATGAGCCAGGAATTTTACGACTGACTAACCCTGAAATAAAGTAATAAAAATGCAACATCAAACATATAATAAATTTAAAAAGGAAGAGTATTTGATATAGGTAGAAAGAATAAAGGCTATGCTGTTTAAATATTTGGTGTAAGATTTTTAAGCTGAGACCACAGTTGTTTAATTGTTAACATGTATACGCAGAAGTTGCAGAATGTGTAGATATCTTTGACTTCTTTACAAATAGTTGTTTTCCCAATTTGCCTTTTCATTGACCATTGTCTTTGGAGGTGATGAGGAAAAACCAGGAGAGAGAGAGATTCTTTCAGTCCATGCTCTTAACAATCTGTATGACTTCTCCGTACTCTGTAGCTCAAAAGCAGTTGTTGAAATGTAGTTCACCGTATGTTCTGGAGCCTGGTTCCAATGTCTGTCCAAGTTGGATGGCTGGCAGGCAACCCTTCCATCTCCTAACATGTGAAATTAACACACATGTAAATTAAACAGGAGATGTGAATTTTTTGACACTGACTCAGTTGCCTAGTTTTGATATCTCTAGATAAATATGGTAATTTGAGTGCAGAGTTTCATTTATTCCTCATGAAGTTAGCATTAGTCTGTGGTGAGGTAACCAGAGCAGCCATTTTATGCCTGTGGTTTTTCCTTTCTAAAAATGTTTTAGTCCATAAAAGGTCTCAGACATACAGTTCAATGATAGAAGTTAAAATTTGAAAGACTTTATTTACCACTATCGCAACAATAGAAACAAGAATTTGACACAGTCTTCATGTGTGGTCTAACAAAACGTCCCTCTTTTTCTCGTCTTGCAAGGGAATGGAACATCTTCTCCCTGCTTACCCTGTCAAACTTCTTCGTAAAGACCTCCATCAGGAGCCCTAGCCTACCTACAACTACTCAGCTTCCTAATATGTTTGACATTTCACACCTCCAATTAAACAGGATGGAATATTTTTAATCCATTCTTGGGATTAATCCCGGAAAGGGCAGCATTTGTTGGTCATGTCCCTGTTGCTCCTTGAACAGGTTAAGAATTCAGTGACCCCAGTAGAATTCAAAGTGGATTGTCGGTGACCAGGTCATTGCTACCAAGTGCCACTCCACAGAACTGTCAATGTCACCTTCAGCCATCTTTCTGAAGAATAGATTGATTTTTGGAAATTGGCTGGGTTGGATTTGTTCTGCTTTTTGAGTATAGTACATACCTGGGAAAATTTCCACATGGTCAGGTTGATGCCAGGGTTGTAGCTGTACTTAGACAGTTTGACTAAGGTATGGCTAGTTCTTGAAGAAATGTCTTCAGTGCTATTGCCAGAATGTTGATAGGGACCACAGCCTTTATGTATGAGTGTCTTAAGTCATATCATGTACATTGAATTAAATTGACTGAGGACTATAGTGATGCTGGGGGTGCCTGGAGTAGGCCGAGGTGGATCATCTACTCAGCACATTAGACTGGATTGTTACAAAACCGTTAGCATTACCTTTTGCTCTGATGTTCTGGGCTCTTCCATCATTGAAAATGGGGACATTTGTGGACCGTCCACTTCTAGTATATTGTTTAATTGTCCACCTCCATTCACAACTGATGGGCAGGACTGCAGAGCTTAGCTATTTTAAAAATTTCTTTCATGTGATGTGGGTGCCACTGGTGAGGCCAACATTTGTTGCTCATCCTTAATTGCCCTTGAACTACGTGGCTTGTTAGGTTCTATCTGTGGGCAGTTAAGAATCAACCACATTGCTGTGAAGTCAAATGTAAGCCACACCAGGTAAGGATGGCAGATTTCCATCTCTGAAGGACATTAGTGAACCAAGTGCGTGTTTGGATATTTTCCAAATCAACCTGTTCAGAGATGTTACGACATGCCTTGAGAGGAGGTGGGAGATGAACCTAGGCCTCCTAGACTCAATGGTTGGGACACTACCACTGCACCATAAGTACCTTCAGATGGGCTTTCACCATCATAGATATAGAATCCCTACAGTGTGGAAACAGGCCCTTCGGCCCAACAAGTCCACACCAAACCTCAGAGCATCCCACCCAGACTCATCCCCCTACAACCCACTTAATCTACACATCCCTGAACACTATGGGCAATTTAGCATGGCCAATCCACCTAACCTGCACATCTTTGGACTGTGGGAGGAAACCAGAGTACCCAGAGGAAACCCACGCAGACGTGGGGAGAATGTGCAAACTCCACACAGACAGTTACCTGAGGGTGGAATCGAACCCAGGTCCCTGGCGCTGTGAGGCAGCAGTGCTAACCACTGTGCCACCTTATTGAGGCTATTTTTCAATTTGAGATTTCTATTATTTAGTTGAATTTAAATTCTAATAGCTCTGAGCTGCTTGATCACTGATCAAGTGAAATCACCTCTACACCACCAACTCTCCCTGACTAAAGTATTTCTTTTAACAACAGTTTTATGTTAAATTTCAGCATTGGAGTCTTATGGTAGTGTCCCTGTCTCTGAGCCAGGAGGCCTGGTTTCAACTCCCACCTGCTCTAGGGGTATTAGAGGTATGTAATAAATATCTATGAACAGGTCGATTAGAAATACCCATTAGTTAAAATTCAGCATTGGGGGTCTTATAGTGTGTGGTAATGTTCCTACCTTTGACTTAGGAGGTCCAAGGACAAGTCTTACCAGCTCCAGTTGTATCTCCTAATGGGGTAGATTAGAAGCATCTGAGTTAAAATTCGTTGTTAATGATCGATATTGTAATCAAAAGAATAAACAATGATTTTTATGCGTTTATTACCTACAATATAGTTAGCTAATATCTTCTGAATTACTAATAAGAGGTGACTCACTACCATTACTGTGACCTGCCCTAATGAAGTGCACCGTACCTAATACTGTATATTGTTGCTAAGATTCATGGTCTACTTAAACCGTCTCAACCTTTGGCTATAAGGGTTTCATTTTGACTTTCTGTGATTGAGCATGGAGGGACAATATGGAGGTCAGGCATCTTGGACATAACCACTTGATGTTTCCTCTTTATTAGGGCAAAGTATCTAAGCGCGGAAGCTACAGGAGTTGAAGTATTAATTGCAATTAATAAAAAAGTTTGCATTCATATAGAACTTCCCTGGAGCTCAAAATCCTTCAGAGTCAATTAAATACATTTTTTACAGTGTTGCCACTGCTGTAATCACAGATTAACAGAATTATTATGGTGCAGAAGAAGGCTATTCACCCCACCATCCCTTCACCAGCTTTCTGAGCATTTTGGGATAACAAGGTGTGGAGCTGGATGAACACAGCAGGCCAAGCAGCATCATAGGAGCAGGAAAGCTTGACGTTTTGGGCCTGAAACGTCAAGCTTTCCTGCTCCTATGAAGCTGCTTGGTCTGCTGTGTTCATCCAGCTCCACACCTTGTTATCTCGGATTCTCCAG
>JAHRHZ010000145.1:90183846-90199171 GCA_024137785.1 Ginglymostoma cirratum | reverse complement strand
TTTATTTCAGAACCCTCTTCCCCTCCCCCATTTCTGATGAAGGGTTTCGGCCCGAAACGTCAAGTTTTCCTGCTCCTATGATGCTGCTTGGCCTGCTGTGTTCATCCAGACCCACGCTTGTCATTCCTGGAACCATTCTTGCTTACCTCTTCCGCAGTGTCTCCAATCCTTTCACATCTTTTCTAAATGTGGTACTCAGAACTGAGCACAAAACTCCATCTGAGGTCTAGTGTCCTTTATAAATTCAAAATAACCTCCTTGCACTTGTAATCTATGACCCTATTAATGAAGCTGAGAATATTGCATGGTTTCTAACAGCTCTCTCATGATTTGTGGTCTGTTCCATTAGATTGAAACATAGCAACAGTGACTCCTTTGTTCAAACCTGGAGGGAGATGGAAAGCAAGAAATTACACGCCAGTTAGCTTAATATGTCCAGGAAAATATTAGAAGTTATTATTTTAAAAGTTATAACAGGACACCTGGAAAAGGTCACAGAAATCAGGCAGAATCACTTGATTTTGTGAAAGAGAAATCAATTTTGACAAATTTATGGATTGGTCTTTTAAGAGATAACACTTGCTGTGGATAAAGGGGAACCAGTAGATGTACAGTACTTAGGTTTCCAAAAGCATTTTGATGAAGTGTCACATCAAATGAAAAATGAAAGTTTGTGGCATAGAGGACAGCATGTTGGCATGATAGAAGGTTGGCTGCCTAACAAGAGAAGAAGAAGAAGTGTAAATGGGTCTTTTACAGTGTAGTGGTTAACTTTATTGATGACATAAAGATGGTAAGTTGTGAAGAAAACACAGAAAGGTGACAAAAAGATGTTAATAAGTTGAGTGAGTGGCAATGATGTGGCAAATTCAAAATAATCAAGGACAGTGTGAAATTACTGATTTTGGCAGAAAGAATGAAAAGGAATCATATTATCCAAATGGTGAAAGACCTTGGAGATCTGAAAAGGAGAGATACCTAGGTATCCTCATGAATGAATTGATTTGATATGATTTATTATTGCCACATGTACTGCAATACAGTGTAAAGTAAGGGCTGGCCAGGGTTAATCAGCATGGCTTTGTGCATAGGAAATCATGTCTGACAAACTTGATTGAGTTTTTTGAGAACATAGCCAAAAAGATTGATGAAGGCAGTGTGGTAGATATTGTTACATGGGCTTTAGTAAAGGTTCTACATAGTAGGCTAATTAGTAAGGGTAGATCACATGGCATTCATGGCGATCTAGCCAATTGGATATAAAATTGGCTTGACGCAAGGAGACAGATGGTGGTGGTGGAGAGTTGTTTATTGGACTGGAGGCCAGTGATCAGCGCTGCTCCACAGGGATCAGTGCTGGGCTCACTTTTGAATGTAAATTATACAAACAATTTGGATGAGAATTGAGGAGGCGTGGTTAGTAAGTTTGCAGATCACACCAAAATTGGTGGTATGGACAGAGAATAAGGTTATCTAGAATTACAAAAGGGTCTTGATCATTTGCGCCAAGGGGCTGACAAGTAGCAGATAAAATTTAATTTGGATAAATGTAAGGTATAGCATTTTGGTAAAACAAACAATGACAGGACTTACACAGTTAACGGTAGGGCCCTGTGCAGTGTTGTTGAACAGAGAGACCTAGGAGTTCAAGTACATAGTTCTTTGAAATTTGCATCACAGGTAGATAGGGTGGTTAAAAAGATATTTTGCATACTTGCCTTCATTGCTCAGACCATTGAGTATGGGAGATGGGATGTCTTCTTGAGATTGTACAGGACATTGGTGATGACAGTTATGGAGTATTGTATGGAGTTCTCATTGTCCTACTATAGAAAGAGTATGATTAAATTGGAGTGTGTCAAAGTTTGCAGATGACGCTAAGATGAGTGGTACAGCAAAGTGTGCGGAGGACACTGAAAGTTAGCAGAGGGATATAGATAGGTTAAGTGAGTGGTTAAGGGTCTGGCAGATGGAGTACAATGTTGGTAAACGTGAGGTCATCCATTTTGGTAGGAATAGCAGCAAAATGGACTGTTATTTAAATGTGAAAGATGTTGTTGTGCAGCGGGATCTGGGTGTCCTTCTGCATGAATCACAAAAAGTTGGTTTGCAGGTACAGCAGGTAATTAAGAAAGCAAATGGAATATTGTCCTTCATTGCTGAAGGGATGGAGTTTAAAAGCAGGCACATTGTGTTACAGCTGTATTGAGTGCTAGTGAGGCCACGTCTGGACTACTATGTACAGTTTCAGTCTCCTTACTTGAGAAAGGATGTACCAGCACTGGAGGGGATGCAGAGGAGGTTCGCAAGGTTGATTCTGGAGTTGACAGGGTTGCCTTATGAGGAGAGATTGAGTAGACTGGGACTATACTCATTGTAATTTTGAAGAATGAGGGGAGATCTTTTGAAACATTTAAAAATAAGAAAGAAATAGATAAGATAGAAGCAGGGTGGTTGTTTCCACTGGTGGATGAAACTAGATCTAGGGGACATAGCCTCAAAATAAGAGGGAGCAGATTTAATGTTGATGAGGAACATCTTCACCCAAAGGGTTGTGATTCTGTGAAGCAGTGAAGGAGTTGAAGCTACCTCGTTAAAAGTTTTTAAGGCAAAGATAAATAGAGATTTGAATGGTAAAGGAATTAAGCGTCACGGTGAGTGGGCAGGTTAAGTGGAGAAGAATTGTCCATGATAGATCAGCCATGATCTTATTGAAAGGCAGAGCAGGCTCAATAGGCCAGAAGAACTATTCCAGCTCCTATTTCTTACATTCTCTGACTTTGACTAATTTGTACAAACTAAATATTTTAGACTTTCTCACCCATTTGATGTGTGTACTCAACAACTCCAGACCTTAGGGATAGACAACTGAAGGTATAAGCCTTCAGTATTCAGTATTCTAACAGCCTTGGTAATTACTGTTCCATATGAACAATATCATTGAAAAAGTAGTAGATGACCTGGTCATTATCACATTGATGTTAGTGGGAGCTTGCTGTGCAATTGTGAAAGATGCCATAAAAGGCGCTGTACAAATGCAAACCTTTATTTCAGGTGCTAAAAATGTGCTATTATCTTCTTAAAATTCATCAAAACATGAATTCAGAGATAGTAGGAACTGCAGATGCTGGAGAATCTGAGATAACAAGGTGTAGAGCTGGATGAACACAGCAGGACAAGCAGCATCAGAGGAGCAGGAAAGCTGACGTTTCGGGCCTAGACCCTTCATTTTCTGATGAAGGGTCTAGGCCTGAAACATCAGCCTTCCTGCTTCCCTGATGCTGCTCGGCCTGCTATGTTCATCCGGCTCTACACCTTGTTATCTTAAACATGAATTCAACCTGGTTGCTGAACGTTGAGAACTCTAAGAGGTTAAAATATCTCACATCCTTTGGTCAAATTCCGCTGACTAATAAACAGAGCCCTTATCAGTGTTACAGTCTGGGAATATCCAGCTGGCAGGTGTTAAAGTAAATAAGCAAGTGACATTGAAAATGATTAGTGACAAATTAAAGTGCTTAAAAGTGACTAATTATTGAAAAAAATCTAATTAATAAGATCAGTACTGCTTCTATTATGTCTTTAATGGGCAATCATTTTTTATGTTTTCTATCTGATTCAGTTAAAAGAACACTGCACACTTTATTAGTCCTGGATTAAGTGATAACGTGTTCTGAGTGGGGGAACTTAATGCAAGTGACGCAAGCTAGGCTTGTAAAAGAGAATGTGTGGGAAGGTTCACCGTGTAATGCATTTTGCAACAGATGCCAAGGCAGAGGGGGGATGGAACACAACTCAATATCTAATGAGTGAGAGGAGAATAGTCAGTGAAGGGTCCTTGCATCACAGTGGTAATGTCCCTACCTCCTGGCTAGAAGGTCTGGGTTCAAGTCCCACCTCAGGAAGTGATAGCCATTGAGGTGTTTTGTAACAAATGTAAACAGGTTGATTTAAAGAAAAATAGCATTGACTATTCCAATCCTCCCATCGCTAGTCTGTCCCACTTCCCACAAACCTCAGCTCATTTAAAACTCTGCTGTTTCAATTCTAGCACAGCCTTGATTACGCCTTGCCAACTTGCACTGGCTCCTGATTTGCCAACACCTTGACTTTAAAATGTTTTCCCACACCCACTCTGGCAGCCCCCTCCCTATCTCTGTAACCTCCTCCAGGGTCCCCTTCGTCCATCAGTCCTGGCGTCCAGCACACCCTGGCTGTAACCATTCACTCATTGGTGGTTGTGGCCCAATGGAAATTTCTCTCTAAATCCATCCACCTCTGTATTTCACGCAGGCAAAAGTAAAACGATATGTGGATGCTGAAAATCTGAAATAAAAACAAAAAGTGCTGGAGAAACTCAGGTCAGACAGCATCTGTGGGAGAAAACAGAGTTAACATTTTCAAGTCTGATGACTCTTCATCAGAATGGTAAGGGGCTGGAAAGTGGTGAGCTTTTGTGCTGTTGGCGGAGGGAAAGAAGAACAAGTGGAACAGACAGTGAGGGTGCCCAGAGCAAAAGACAAAGGGAGCGCAAATGATGGTAAATGAGTGATAGAGATGCAAAATGGGTGCAATTGTTAGCTGTGAAAAGGAGAAAATTGTTGCGTTCTGCTGAGAGCAAAGCCAACAGAACACAAACAAGTTAGACAAACAGGAATCTTGAAGAACACAGGAAGCCAGGCAGCATCTGGAGGAAAAGAGCAGTCAACGTTTCGGGTATTACCCTTCTTCAGGACTCACTCTGGCCTGTTCTGTTCTTCCAGCCTCCTGTTTGTCTGCCTTGGGTTCCAGAATCTGCAGATTTTTTTTGTCTCTAGGCAAGACACAAAGAAGACATGGTTGAGTGTTGTTTGTTGTAATGTAAATGGAGTATAGAGGCAGTGAACTCAAGTTGTGGAACTCAATACTGAGTCCCAGAAGTTGTTAAGTTCTGAAGTGAAAAAGAAGGTATAGTACCTCCAGCTTGTTTTGACCTTCGTTGGAACACTATAGCAGGCCCAGAAAGCTCCACTTCCCTCCCTTCCACTCTACTCCACCACATGACACCTTGACCCAAACTATGTCTTGTTTATGTCTTGCTGACTGTGCTCTCAGTATTTTCAACCCATTTTCTCCTCCTTGCATTCACACCTCTTTTGCATCTCTACCTCCGTTAGCATTTGCTTTTGTCATTTGCTCTGGTTACCTTCAGCATCTAATCTACTCACACCTCCAATCCTCTATCAAAAGATTTAAAAGCACCATTTTCCAGCTTCTTTCAGTTCTAAATATTGGACTCGAAACATTAACTCTGTTTTCTCTCATCTGCTGCCAGACCTGCTGAGCTTCTCCAACATTTCCTGTTTTAATTCCAAGTTCCCCACTGTTCCTTTAAGATGTCCTTTAAAAGTTCTCTTGTTGAAAAAGTTTTTACGCATCTTAATATCTGCTTGTGTGGCTCAGTGTCAACTTTTGAGGTTGATACTCTTCTGAGACACTCTGGGATATTTCACTGCATTAATGTGCCATGTAAATGCAAGATGTTGGTCTCGGAGGGCACCCCATGAATAATTCAGAGGGTTACCCTTGCTACCTGTCGAAGGTAGTGTCTAAATGTGAGTCTTAAGTCTGTTGATTCCTTCATAGGCTGAAAACTGATTAGGGATTTTTTTGAGGCCTTGAAAATCTCAGTGTGGGTTCAGAATAATGCCACAACTTAAATGGTCAATCAGACTCAGCTTGCATTCTGAGAAGATCAAGGGATGATTGAAGCAGGTTGGACAAAATGATAAGAGGAGTCGTTTGGGTCAATGCAGCGAAATGATTTCTTCTGGTGGGTGAGGGGATCCCAACCGGGGGACAATGGCAGGAAACACATTTTCACACAAAAGGGTAATGGACATCTGGAACACTGTCCCCCAATGTGCTATCTGTCATGTAAGGGCTGTAGGACCCTGAAGCAACTTGCCATGATGTCAGGGAACTGCAGCTCATTGGGCATAAATAGCACAGTGTGGACAGATTTAAAGAAAAAAAGAGAGAAACACAGGGAGAGCTAGGCATGGGCCTGAAGTCTATGTTAGTAATGTACAGAGAAGCACAAGGAGTAGATCATCTAACGATATGTAATCATATAATTCCTATAGTGTGGAAACAGGCTATTCAACCCATCAAGTCCATACCAACCCTCCAAATAGCATCCTATCCCTGTAATTCTTTGACATGCAGACACAAGGAGAAGGTGCAAACTCCACACAGTCACCTGAGGCTGGAATTGAACCCAGATTCCTATGGTTGTTAGGCAGTATGGCTAACCGCTGAGCCACTGAGGAAATGGAATTCACCGTACTGAATTGGATGATCAGTTTCAACGGTAGTGTAGGTGAAAAGGGCTGAATGGCCTATCCTTGTTCCAATTTTCTATGTTTCCATGTTTGTAATAGTCTTTCAATTATCTAACAGTGAGAGTAAGGCCTGGCCTATCTCTGAAAACTATGTATAGTAGTATTTATTCTGAATATGTAATAATCTGCATTAAAAGAAGGAAAGCAGTCTTTGACCTTGCCTTCTCTTTGACTTATCTGTCTTGAACTCAAACTCATGGATGTGGGCATGAAACTGAATTGCAAAAGTTTATGGAGAGCTGGGAAAATTGAAAAATGTGAAACTGAGCTTGATAGGTTTGTGTTAGGCAAGAGTAATATGGGTTATTACTTTAAATATTCTAAGAGCAATGCAGGAGATAGAACCAAAGTGTTGATGTACATGTCAGCTATGATCTAATTGAATGGGTGCAGCAGGTTTGAGAGGCTGAATGGCCTCCTCTTGTCAATTCTCTGTTCCTAACAGCCCGAAAACATTGGGCTTTTCTCAGGCACATTCCAGCAGCAAAGCATATATATCACCTTGGTATCACAGCAGTCATTTGACATTTTGTTGATTCTGACAAACCTATATGTTGTATATTTAAAAGGCTATTTTTCCAGAAGGTAGGCTTTGTCTTCAGACATCTGACTGTGTTCTGTCACAGGAAAGTAAATTATTGTTTTTGAGTCACGGTAGGACAATGGTTTCTGTTGAGTTAAACTATGTCCTGTGTCCTTGGCTGGTCCTGTGTCATTTTTCAATGTCTGACTGCAGGTCGATTATTTTCTTTGTGTATCCCTTGTACCTTGGGAATCAGCTGTTTAAATCTTCCCAGTTTCCCACTGGAAAGCTAAACTGCAGGAGAATTCAGGTACCTGTCCCCCTCAGTTACCGCAATTGGTGTTTCAAATCATTGAATCCAAGGAACAGAAGGACAAGTCCACCAAGGACTTGCGGAATAAACAGCTTATGAGTTTATTAGGTTATTAAGGGATGCAATAGCCTAGTGGTGTTGTTGTTGGACTGTTAATCCAGAAACCCATGTATTGTTCTGGGG
Organism: Ginglymostoma cirratum; assembly: GCA_024137785.1. Classification (NCBI taxonomy): domain Eukaryota; kingdom Metazoa; phylum Chordata; class Chondrichthyes; order Orectolobiformes; family Ginglymostomatidae; genus Ginglymostoma; species Ginglymostoma cirratum. The sequence continues at coordinate 90,191,769 of JAHRHZ010000145.1, read as the reverse complement.
ACCTGGGTTCAAATCCTGCCACAGCAGATAATTTGAATTCAAGAAGGAAAAATCTGGAATTAAGAGTCTAATGCTGGCCATGAACCCATTGCTGATTGTTTGAAAAACCCATCTAGTTCAGTAATGCCCTCTAGGGAAGGAAACTACCATCCCTACCTGGTCTGGCCTAAATGTGTGGCTGACTCTTGAGTGTCCTCAAGGCATTTAAGGATGGGCAATAAATGCTGGCCTAGTCAGTGATGCCCTCATCCTGTGGATGAATAAAGGATTAGCTACCCTCAAGTCTCTCAAAGCTAAGAACAAAATACATCCTTTCCTTGACTTGGGTGTGTGGCTTAATGCAATGGGTAGACAAGTAACAGGTAAAATTTAATAGAGAGAAGTGTGGAGTGGTTCATTTTGGTAGGAGGAGTGAGGAGAAGCACTGTAGAGGGTCTAGCTTAAAGAGGATGCAGGAGCAGAGGGCCAGGGGTGCCTAGGTACCTAAGTCTTTGAAGATTGCAGAACAGGTTGAGAATGTTATGAACGTATGAAATAAGAGCCGATGTGAACCCTGCTAAATACTACACAAGCTGGAAATCTGAAATAAACACAGAGAATGCTGCAGAAACTCAACAGGTCTGGCAGCATCTGTGGAGAGAGAAACAGACTTAACACTTCAACCGAAATTCCGGAGGAGAGCAACTTTGAGTTTAAACTTCTAAATTTACAGAATGGATTTCATTTCTAGGATAAGAACCCACAATAATGTAACACCAACAATTATCAGCAGCACTAAATTCACTCCCCCCCCCCAATAAACCAGATTTTATTGAGGGAGATCGTTTTTTATGAGGATGGGGGTTTATTGAAGAGGGTTAATTGTTGAGGTAGAATATTATTATTGGGTAATACTGAAGACGTGAGTGTATATTGAGGGTGATTAGTGAGATGAGGCTGGGCTATGCAGACTGCTGCCGGGGTGGATGGGGGAAGGTTTGGTGTTGGGGTTTGGAGAACCTTGGGTGACATAAGTGGGACTGTTGACTGGACCTTCTGGGCGTTGAGATTGAACACTGCTAGCTTTCAGTTGGTATTGCATTTCTGTAGACACTGCTAGTTGATGTTAACAACTTTGACAGTTAAAGTCTGAGTGAGTAAATCCAACACAAAGTGTGGACTGGAGTCCTTCTGGACGGTTGGTGTTTCTTTCAAGCTACAACCACATAGCAATTCTTGCAAATGATGAGGTTTCAGACCTACAGGTTGTGGTCTTTCTGTTGGCTATCTGTCTAAGGTTGGGGCTCTAGGGATGGCTTCAGATATTAGGCAAGTCTGCACCTCCTAAAACATTGCTGCTAGGCTACACCATCTTAAGTATTGATTGACAATTGGCCTATTGTAAAGTGTGAAAGACCCCAATGTACACACATTGACGGTGATAAGCAATAAACATTGCTGTCCCAGGTGTGTGCAGGACATCTATATAATGTGCCTTATCTCTCCCGCATAATCCCAGGCTCTCATTGATCTCTGACTTTTAACAGCAAGGAACCTTGACTGGTTGACCTGGCTGTTCACACCTGAATGTATTTCCCAACACAGTCACACCTTTTAAGATATGCAGTTTTCAGAGTTGGATGTGGTCAGCTTGTCAAAGTTTGCAATATTGTCAGGAAATAAATGTCAAATCAATCTGACCTTTGTGGGCTCTGATCTGATCAGTCGACTCTATGATCTGCATTGTCCTTCTTCCATATTCTCAAGCTCATTGCAGTCTGCACACCAACACATAGCTGTCAGCCTTTGCTCAATGCCAACATACTGACCTCTCAGTCAGATGGCTCTGGGATCATGGTCCTGCTCAGCATGGTCCTAACTAAAGCTATGAGGAAGTGTTACCCTATCAAGGATGCTGGTAGCAGGAGCAGGGACAGAAACCTTGGAGCTGGGTCCTGCACACTGCCCAGGACCCCAGACACAGACTGGAGCACAGTGGTTGCACCCTCCTGGCTCATGTGCATTGGGCGTCCTGGAGCCTCCCCAGTTATTGGACTCTGATGTCCCAGGCCCTGGCTTGCTCCCGTCTCCTAGTGTTATCTCGGTGTGTGGCTAATATTCATCTCCCAAAGCAATATAACAAATCAAAAGCCATTTAATCTTACTGTGGGGTCTTGCTGTGCATGATTTTGTTGTCACTTCTCCTACATGACAACAAAGCTTCAAAATCGCTTCACTGTTTGAAAGGGACCTTGTGCTGTGATCATGAAGGGCACTATAGAAATGCGGGTCTTATGATAATCAGGAGAGACATTGATGGGTGGCTGATTCAATTACGCCTGTTTCATTTCATCAACCTGTAAAGTCAAAATTTGATTTCGACAGTAACAGAATCCTTCACGGTGTAAAACAGTCACCGAAAATCCAATTTCATGTGACTGGTGAAGGCTATTTCATTCTCTATAACCTGTCCATCCACAGCCAGGAGCACAAAGCTGCCATCACATTGTGTGAATACAACTAAGATCATTGGTGAATGGTCTGCATGGCAGGGTTTGTGCAATATTTTGACCATTTGTTTCTTAAACCAGGAAACTGTAGTGTCACGGTATAGCGTCTAGCTGGGCAATCTAGAAGTTCAAACTGTTCGCTTGCAGTCAGGGGTCCAGTACCCCAGTGAAAACTAACAAAAATTCAATCAGTATGCTTGGAATTAAATCATCTGGTCTAGCTGTTTGCCACAAAAGCTGTTCTGTGAGTGCCCTTTCAGGAAGGGAAATCTGCTGTCCTCACTTGGTCTGGCTTGTCACTCCAGAATACTCTTAACCAGGTCAGGCAAGTATTATTTGAGCTGCACAAATGCCAGGCAAGACGGAATCCAACCATCACTGCTTGCCATTCAATGGCATTCCCATTGCTGAATTCCCCACAATCAACATCTTGGGAGTGAATATGGACCAGAAACTGTACCGGACTGGTCATGTAAATACTATCGCTACAAGTGCAAGTCAGGGGCTAGGAATCCTGCGATGAATAACTCACCTCCTGACTCCCCCACATCTGTCCACAATCTACAAGCACATGTCAGGAGTGTGATGGAAAAGTCCCCACTTGCCTGGATGGGTGCAGCTCCAACAACACTCAAGAAGCTCAACACCATCGAGGACAAAGTAACCCCTTAATTTTCATTTCATACAGCCCCTTCAACATTCACCCCTTCCACAATGGGCAGCAGTGTGTATCATCTATAAGATGCATGGCTCAACTCACCAAGGCTCCTTAGAAAGCACCTTCATAATACATACTGTGCCATTTAGAAGGACAAGGGCAGCAGATACATAGGAACACCACCCCCTGCAAGCTCCCCTCCCTCAGGGGGAGGCAATGGCCTAGTGGGTATTATCGCTGACCTGTTAATCCAGAGACCCAGAAAACATTCTGGGGACCTGGGTTTGAATCCTGCCACAGCAGATGGTAGAATTTGAATTCAATAAGATATCTGGAATTAAGAATCTAGTGATGACCATGAACCCATTGTGGATTGTCAGAAAAAACACTTCTGGTTCACTCATGTCCTTTAGGGAAGGAAACTGCCATCCTTACCTGGTCTGGCCTATACGTAGCTCCAGATACACAGCAATGTGGTTGACTCTGAACTGCACTCCAGACAATTAGAGATGGGCATTAAGTGCTGCCTGGTCAGTGTTGCCCTCATCCTGTGACTCCATCCTGACTTGGAAATATATTACCATTGCTCCACAGTTGCTGGGTCAAAAATACCGAAACCCCCTCCCTAACATTGTTGGTCTACCTGCAGCATATGGACTCCAGCAGTTCAAGAAGGCAGCTCACCACCACTGTCTTGGGGGCAATTAAGGACGGGCAGTAAATGCTGGCCCAGCCAGCAATGCCCAAATTCCATGAACGAATCATTAAAAAAATTCTGTCTCCCAGGCCAGTCCAGGGCAGTACACTATGGTTACATTTTGATCCCTGCCCTTGCTTTCTGACTGTCAATGGTTGTGAAGAGTGAAGAGTGATTTCTCACGAGAGAAGAGGATGAAGCTAATCAGCTCGGAGACACCTGAACTCCTCGTGCAGCTGATTAATGACCCACAGCAGTTGGAATTCATCTGCAGGCCAACATATATCATCGACTCATCCCTTACTCTCCATCTCCTTCCAATCTCCCTATGGCTGGAGAACTTTCAGTCACAGTTTAATCTAATCCTCCAGCTCAATCAGCCTCCTCACACTGATTAACAAGCTTGTTTCTGTCAGCTCACATCAATCAACGGTACAAAGAATCAAAACAGATTGTGAAAATTAATATAAAATTAGTCCTCCTTTTCCCGTGACATACAAACCTGTAGAGCTGTGCACCTGAGAATGGGGCAGGGGCCATGCTCCAATCTCATTTCCAAAGCAAACTCCCAATTATTGGCAGTGTTTTTTCAAATAGATTCAGATTTACGTTCTATTGTCATGTGTACTCAAGTACGGGGTACAAGAGTGCAGTTAAAAGTCTTTACCCCCCACCTATCTGTTCCTCCCACCTCATTGACCAATCCCCACCACTGCCTACCTGCACACACCTATCACCATCCCACCTACCTTCCCCAGCCCCACCCCTCCTCTCTCTATTTATTTCAGAGCTCCCTTCCCCTGACCCCGACTCCATTTCTGAAAAAGGGTCCCGACCCGAAACATCAATTTTCCTGCTCCTCTGATGCTGCCTGGCCTGCTGTTTTCCTCCAGCTCCAAGCTGTGTTGTCCTGTAGAATTGTGTATGTTTCAATAAGATCACCCCTCATCTATCCAAACGCTCATGGATAAAGGTTTAACCTATTCAGCTGTTCTCGATAAATCAACCCCTTCATCGCAGGAATCAGCATCCACCTTTTTTCACTGACTTTGAAGAATAACCAGGTAGATACTGCTGCACATGAAAAAAATACTTTCTGTAATCTAACCAGCTAAATCATACTGACATATCCTAGGAAACGCTTTTGGACTACCTCAAATGGCAGTACAATCTTTCTTAAGTACAAAACTGAGTAGAAAGTTCTCCAGGTGCAACCTCACCAACACCCTGTGCATAGTTGTAATAAGAATTCTGTCTTTTTAAACTTCAACTCCTGAGCAAGATCACCCAAAATTCCATTTGCCTTTTTTGCTGCATCTGCGTGCCAATGTTTTGTGTTTTGTGCACAAAAATATCCAGTTTTTTATTATTTATTCATTTGTCGGATGTGGGCGTTGCTGGCTGGGCCAGCATTTATCACATGTCCCTAGTTGCCCTTTGAGAAGGTGGTGGTGAGCTGCCTTCTTGAACCGCTGCGGTCCGTGTGCTATAGGTAGACCCGCAATGCCCTTAGGGAGGGAATTCCAAGATTTTGATGCAGCAACAGTGAAGGAACGGCGATATATTTTCAAGTCAGAATGGTGTTTGACTTGGAGGAGAACTTGTGTATAGTGGTGTTCCCATGTATCTGCTGTCCTTGTCCCTTTAGATGGAAGTGATTGTGGGTTTGGAAGGTGCTGTCTGAGGATTGTTGGTGAATTTCTGCAGTGCATCTTGAACATAGTACACACTGCTGCTACTGGTGGAGGGAAAGGATGCTTGTGGATGTGATACCACTCAGATAGGCTGCTTCGTCCTGGATTGTGTCAATCTTCTTCAGTGTTGTTGGAGCTGCTACCATCCAGGCAAGTGGGGAATATTCCATCACACTCCTGACTCGTGCCTTGTAGATGGCGGATAGGTTTTGGGTAGTCAGGAGGTGAGTTACTTGCTGCAGGATTCCCTGCCCCTGAGCTGCTCTTGTTAAACAAAGACTGGATCTGCCTGCTATGAGGAACGTAACAGATCCCCGTTGAAAGAAGGGCAGGGGATCTTTCATGATGTCTTGATATGTACATATATTGACAGATACTGAGGAGGAGTTACACTTGACAATTAGAAATTTCAGTGTTCTTTCAAAGTTCATTTCACTGTTGTGGTTGGTTGGCTCGCTGAGCTGGTTCATTGTTGTTCTGCAGACATTTCATTTCATTGTTCTCTTGTCTCTGTTATCTTGATATACTTTTGAAAGTTTGGATAACTAGAAAGTAAACTCAATACCCAGGAGATGACTGACATCCACACTCTGTTATGAGTCTTGCATTCACATCCTCACACCCACATGCTGATTGGAAACTTCTAAACATAATTTTAAATTGATGCAACGCACATAAAACTTTTGAAGTTTATTGTCCAACTTTCTCCACTGATTTTGAGGAACAATCAGTTAGATTTTGGTGTATGTGAGAAAAAAAAACTTACTATAATGTACTTTTATATTCAATCCTTTTGTTTCCATTCCTGATATGTACATCTCATCATCCACTTCTGCCCAGGCTGGGTCACAGGCTTGGGGACCTCCGGAGCAAAGAGTCATAGAGTCATAAAGGTTTAGATCATAGAAAACAGACCCTTCAGTCCAACTTGTCTACACCACCCAGTTTTCAAAATTCATTTAGTCCCATTTGCCTGCGTTTGGTCCATATCAGTTTCTCAGAGGGTTTTGTTTATAATTCGTTCATGGGATATGGGCATCTCTAGCTAGGTCAGCATTTATTGTCCATCCTTAATTGCCCAGGGGACAGTTAAGAGTCAACCACATTGCTGTGGGTCTGGAGTCACATGTAGGCCAGGCCAGGTAAGGATGGCAGTTTTCTTCCCTAAAGGACATTAGTGAACTGGATGGGTTTTTATAGACATTAGTAGGTTTCGTTTCCCCCTAAACAGTTTAGATTTGACCACTAGACATGGTGGGATTTATACTCATGACCCCAGGACAATAAGCTGCCACTTTTGAGTCCTAGTAGCAGTGACATAACCATGACACCAGCACCACCTGTCAATGGGCTTGAATTGGGAAGCTCCTTAAATCCAGTCAATGGGCTGCCTACTGCCTACCCATCTGCACATGCCGTCACTATAATTACCCATCAGAGGATGAATTGAGTCCCCTGGTGGTCAATGAATGCCCACTTATGGACCACATCATGTTACTGTGAGGACTTAAGTGGTAGTGGAAGAGGTCCAGGTGAAATGCCTTCCCTGGCAGGTTTCCCTCAGGGGAGGTGGGTGTTGATAAGAACATTGAGACGGGTGGATTAATTGGGCCCATTGGAGGTCACACCCCATTATGCCACCCCACCCTCCTCGTGGCAGCCCACCCACCATGGATTCTCAAGTGCCCAGCCCCCTTTCCCTCTTACCTAGGCTTGCCAGCGAGATGCCCAGATACAGACCTAATTGATACAACACCACCCTCACCTTTCCTGAAAAGCAGCCAGCCTTTGAGTGTTTGACAGCACTCAGAGGTTAGATTTCCTGATCCAGGAGGGTTGAGTGAAGCTTCTGCCTCCAGTCTACGAGTGGCCAACTGGGGAGCAGTCGGTATTCCTGATGGAAACCTGTCAACCAATCTTTTAGCCGGAAACAAAAGCAGAAATTGCTGGAAAATCTCAGCAGGTCTGGCAGCATCTGTGGAGAGAAATCAGAGTTCACAAATTTCTCGCCAAAGATGCTGCAGACCTGCTGAGCTTTTCCAGCAATTTCTGGCCTTGTTTCTGATTTACAGCATCCGCAGTTCTTTCGTTTTTTTTTCTTTTAGCCAGTGAATCTGAAGCCTCGTATAATTCAGTCCATTGTTTCCCTGAATCTCCACCTGTTACAGTCACCATCTCAGACAGTTCAGTCACAAAATCAGCAATTAATGACTCCAAAGGGTTCACACTATGAAAGAAGAATGACTTTCATTTATATAGCGCCTTTCATGACTTCAGAGTGTCCCAAAGCACTTTACAGCTTCCCTTTGTGAGGAGGTGAGGTGATTGCCTAATGGTATTGTCACCAGATTGTCGATCCAGAGATAACAAGCATGGGGCTGGATG
>JAHRHZ010000145.1:90124436-90183446 GCA_024137785.1 Ginglymostoma cirratum | reverse complement strand
GGGCCTAAACCCTTCTGATGAAGGGTTTAGGCCCGAAACGTCAAGTTTTCCTGCTCCTATGATGCTGCTTGACCTGCTGTGTTCATCCAGCCCCATGCTTGTTATCTCGGATTCTCCAGCATCTGCAGTACCTTTTATCTATGTCGATCCAGAGACCCAGGTAACGTTCTGGTGACCTGGATTCAAAGCCTTTCCACAGCAGCAGATGAAATTTTAAGTTAACATTTTTTTTTGAAAAGCCTGGAATTAATGATTGTCAGGGAAAAGACCATCTGATTCACTACTGCCCTTGAGATTGCACAGGGCATTGGTGAGGCCTCTCCTGGAGTACTGTGTCCAGTTCTGGTCGCCCACATATAGGAAGGATATTGTTAAGCTGGAGAAGGTTCAGAAGAGATTTGCCAGGATGTTGCCGGATATAGAACGTTTGAGTTATAAGAAAAGGTTGGATAGGCTGGGACTTTTTTCACTGGAGCGTAGGAGGTGACCTTATGAAAGCTTCTAAAATCATCAGGGGCTAAGGTAAGGCGAATGGCATGTGTCTTTTTCCTAGGGTAGGGATATACTAGGGGGTATATTTTTAACGTCAGAGGAGAAAGATTTACAAAAGACATGAGGGGCAATACAGAGAGTGGTTAATGTGTGGAATGAACTGCCAGAGAAAGTGGTGAATGTGGACACAGTTGCAACATTTAAAAGATAGGGCAGCACGGTAGCTCAGTGGTTAGCACTGCTGCCTCACAGTACCAGGGACCCAGGTTTGATTCCAGCCTTGGGTGACTGTCTGTGTGGAGTTTGCACATTCTCCCTGTGTCTGCATGGGTTTCCTCCCACAGTCCAAAGATGTGCAGGTTAGGTAAATTGCCCGTAGTGTTCAGGGATGTGTAGATAAGGTGGGTTACAAGGGGATGGGTGTGGTTGGGATACTCCAAGGTTTGGTGTGGACTTGTTGGGCCAAAGGGCCTGTTTCCACACTGTAGGGATTCTAGATACATTTGGATAAGTTCATGAATAGGAAAGGTTTTGTGCGATTATGGGCCAAGCGTAGGCAGGTTGGACGAATTTTGTTTGGGATTATGGTCACATGGACTGGTTGAAATGAAGGATCTGTTTCCGTGTTGTATGACTCTATAACTGCCGACCTTATTTGTTCTGGTCTACATGTGACTCCAGACCCACAGCAATGTGGTTGACATTATGTTTGAAAACTGCCAGTGGGCAGTTAGGGATGGACAATAAACGTTGGCCTAGCCAGTGGTGATCAGATCCCATGAACTAGTTAAAATAATACTTTTGGAAGTGTAGCCACTGTGTTTTATGAAATGCAGCAGCTAATTTGCATACAGCCTGCTCCCACAAATGAATGTGAAAATAACCAAATAATCTGCTTTAATGGGATTGATTGAGGTTAATTATTAGTCAGGACTTCACAGAGAACAACTCTATTCTTCCTAAAATTGTGCCATGTGATCTTTTACAATCACCCAGAGGGTAGATGAAGCTTTAGTTTAACACCTCATCTGAACTTCAGTCTATTTTTATTTATTAATTTGCAGGATGTGATTGTCGCTGGCTAGACCAACGCTTATTGCCCATCCCTAATTGCCCTGAGGTCAGTTAAGGGTCAGCCACATTGCTGGACTCCCATTTAGGACATTAGCGAACCAAATAGCTTCATTGTCATCATCAGACTCTTATATTTTTTAATTAAATTCAAATGACTCCAACTACCATGGCAGGATTTGAACCTAGGTTTCCAAAACATTACCTGGTGGTGGAGAGCTCTGGGTTAATAATCTAACAATAACACCATTAGGCCATCATATCTTATTAGCTATGCTACATGTGAGAATGTCATATGAGCATAGAATTTAGGAGCAGGACTAGGCCACTCAGCCCCTCTGGCCTGCTGTATCATTCAGTAAAATCATGGCTGATCCAACAAACCCTGGTTCCTGTCTACCCTTGATAATCTTTCACCCCTTACTTATCAAGAATATATCCATCGCTGCCTGAAAAATTGTCATAGAGTCACACAGCATGGAAACAGCCTCTTCGGCACAACTTGTCCATACCGACCAGATGTCCTGAACTGCACAAGTCCCGCTTGCCTGCATTTGACCTATGTCCTTCTAAACCTTTCCTATCCATATACTTTTTAAATGTTGTAATTGTGCCCACCTCTACTACTTCTTCTGGCAGCTTGTTCCATACATGCACCACCCTCTGTGTGAAAATGTTGCCCCTCAGGTCCCTTTTAAATCTTTCCCCTCTCACCTATTCAAGTGAATCTGCTTTCACCACCTCTTGAGGAAGAGAGCTGCAAAGACTCATGACCCTCTGTGAGAAAAAATATTCTCCTCATCTCTGTTTAAATGACTGAGCCCTAATTTATTCCAGTCTATGTGTCATCCTCATTTACGTTTTCCAATTCTTCATCAAATTCATAAGTTTTTAAACTTGGAGATACCAGACAACTAGCAACTGGGCCAATCTAATGTGGATCTAAATCCATCCACTTCAAACGATTTCAGTCTCTTACTATATTTTATTTAGTCATTTGGTGGTACAGAACTTGAGTATTGCTGGAAAAAAAAGCTTTTCAACTTGCACTCTTCAGGACACAACTGCAAGAATACCAAATCTCAATCAGTGTCCTTTTCTCCTGTGGTATAAGTTGCTGTTCCCTTGAGGTTTGCTACTCCTATGATTATATCTCTTTGAAAGTACCAACTCTCAAAGGAAACAAAATTTACGCTGCACAAGAAGAGTGTGCTGATTGTGATTTGGTATTCTTGCACCTCTGTCCTGATGATTGAGTGGTGAAAAACTCCAACAACAAATCTCTTCTCAAACATATATTTTAATTATGTTGCAATTATATAAATGTCTACTTAGATTGCATATGGAGTTGTGGAATCATAGAGTCATACAATATGGAAACAGACCCTTCAGTCCATAATGCCAAACTAAACTTGTCCTACCTGTGTGCTCCTGGCTCATGTCCCTCCAAACCTTTCCTATTCGTATTTACATCCAAATGCCTTTTAAACATTGTAATTGTACCCGCATCCACCACTTCATCAGGAAATTCATTCCACACGTGAACCACCCTTTGTGTAGAAAATTTGCCTCTTACATCTTTTTTAAACCTTTCTCCTCTCACCTTAAAAATGTGGCCCTTGGTCTTCAGTTCAGTTCTGGGTGCCACATCGCAGGAAGAATTTGTTGTTTCAAAGTAGTTGAAGTGCTAAAAGAATTAAATTATGAGGTCCAGTTGCCTAGGCTTGTATTCCCATCAGAGTAGAAGATTAATGGGTAATAAATTCATGTGCTTAAGATGATCAAAGGAGTTAATAGTTTCTATAAACCTAGTTCCTTTGGCTGGGGAGATTAGAACAAGGGGAATAATCTCAAAAAATAAGAGGTAATCTATTAATATGGAAATAATAGGAGTACTCATTCATATAAACAACTCCCTCACTCCAAAACACCTGAAGAGACTGTTTGTGGGTGTTTGGGTGGTTTTTGGTGTAAAATCTAACTGAGATTGATAGTTTCTTTGTTGGGGAAGGATATTAAGGATGTGGCAAACAGATGGAGTTAAGATGTGGATCCACTATTATCTCCTCAAGCAGCAGAATAGACTCAAACAGTTGAATGGTACCCTGCCATCCCTAATTTGTTACACTTTCGAGTTGGTAGTGCTACTGAAATGAGACATCAAGGTGAGGTACAGCCTACCCTTTCATATCAAGCTGATATGTCTTCTGAAGAAGGGTCTAGGCCCAAAACGTCAGCCTTCCTGCTCCTCTGATGCTGCTTGGCCTGCTGTGTTCATCCAGCTCTGCACCTTGTTATCTCGGATTCTCCAGCATCGGCAGTTCCTACTGTCTCTGATACAATAATTGAGCCCATTTTTTTTATCTGGGAGTTTGCTTAGTGCAAATTGGCCGCCATATATCAAGCAGTGTCTATACTTTCAAGACATTCCATTGGCTATAAAGTGGTTTGGGGCATCCTTAGGTGGTTATATAAATGCGAGTATTTTCTTATTTGCATCATGTGAAAACAAAATAACTGTTAATTCTTCATTGATTTAAACCAAATCTTCATTTACTCTAATTTCCAATAAACCCTACTTTGCTTGTCACCTTTAAGGAGCATTGTAGCTTGTCCCTGAGCTAGTCACAGATTGATAGCCCACTTAATAATGTTTTGACAGCAGTTCATTCCCGACATGAAAAATACCTCAATGCATTGGAATGAAATGAAATTGAAGTTCTCAACCAGCAGGTCTCGGCTATTTGAATAACAGAGACTGACATGTGGGTAAGTGGTTCTTTTGATTAAATTTAATTTGTGCATTTCTGTCACACTCAATGACAGATTTACCAGCGAGGCTACTTAAATTACTTTTAAATCATAAAAGCTGGAGGTAAAATTGTAAAAGCACTTGCCTTCTCCTCTCTGATTTCCCATGAGCAAATTAGCGCTATATCATACTGAGAATGGGGGCAGTTCAGGAGATGGGACAAGATCTAATCTACTTTATTGGGAGCTCCACCGTGTAACAGTCCACATGAGTCCAGGGCTGGGCTTTCTCAAAGTACCAATTCCTCATCCTCTTCCTCGTCTTCACTGTCTTCCCTTCACCCTGCAAGTTTCTCCACACGCCTTCTACTCTGATTCTCGCTGGGGGACAGTTTAAAGGTTGTGGTCCCTCTCTGACTCCTGAACTAGCTGACTGTTCCTGTGTGCTTAAACAGAGACAGAGAAGAGGCAAAGAACTGAGCCCAACCACTTCTCACCTAGCATTCATAGGCACACTCATGCTTGTACATATATGCACCCATGCAATTTGTTTTTAATTCATTCATGGATGTGGTCATCGCTGTCTGGATCAGCATTAAGTGTGCTCCCCTAGATACCTTTGAGAAAGTGGTGGTGAGCTGTCTTCCTGAACGCTGCAGTTTGTTTTGTGTAGGCCACCCACAATGTTTTTTAGAGAGGGTGTTCCTACCCAGCAACAATGAAGGAACAGCAAAGCATTTCCATGTCAAGATGGTGAGTGGCTTAGAGGGGAACTCACAGCTGGTGATGTTTCTTAGCCTTCTACATGGAGTGGTCACAAGTTTGGAAGGTGCTGTCTAAGGTGCCTTGGCAAATTTCTGCCATGAATCTTTTTTGATGGTACGCTTTGCTGCTACTGAGTGTCGGCGGTGGAGGGAGTGGATGCTTGTGGTTGTGGGGTCAATCATATGGTCTGCGTTGTCCTGTATTGTGTCAAGCTTCTCGAGTATTGTTGGGGCTGCACTCATCCAGACATGTGGGGAATTTTCCATCACACTCTTGACATGTCCCTTGTAGATGGTGGACAGGCTTTGGGGAGTCAGGAGGTGAGTTACTCACCACAATATTCCTAGCCCCTGACCTACTTTTCTAACCACTGTGCTTATGTGATAAGTCCAGTTGAATTTCCGGTGAATGGTAAACCCCAGAGTATTGATGTTAGGGGATTCAGGGGTGGTAACACCACTTAATGTCAAAGTGCCGTGGTTATTGAACAAGGCCAAAGCCTGGCATTTGTGTGGCTTGAATGTTACTTGCCACTTGTCAGCCAAAGCCTGGATATCATCTAGCTCTTGTTGCATTTAAGGATGGGCTGCTACAGTAAATGAGGAATCATGAAAGGTCAGGAGCTAAGTGGCCCTGGTGGAACCCAAACTGGGCATCACTGAGCAGGTGCTGCTTGATAGCAATATTGATGATACCTTCCATCACTTTACTGATGATCAAGAGTAGACTGAAGGATTGGATTTGTCCTGCTTTTGTAGGACATACTTGGGCAAGTCTTTTTTTCCCCTTTATCCATCCACAGGATGAGGGTGTCGTTGGCCAGACAATATTTATTGCCTACCCCTAATTAGCCAGAAGGCAGTTAAGAGTCAGCCACGTTGCTGTGTAGGCCAGATCGGACAAGGATGGCAGTTTCCTTCCCTAAAGGGCAACCAGATGGATTCTTTATTCCTCTCTCCAACAATCAGCAATAGATTCATGATTATCACTAGACTCCTTTATCCAGATATTTATTGAATTCAAATTCCACTATTTGCCATGGTGGGCTTTGAACCCAGGCCCCCAGAACATTATTTGGATCTGGGTTAACAGTCCAACGGTAATACTCCTAGGCCATCATCTCCCACATTGGTGCCAGTGATGCAGCTGTGTACTAACTACAAGATGCACTGCAGAAATTCACCAAAGATCCTTAGACAGCACCTCCCAAATGCATGACCACTTACATCTCGAATGACAAGGGCAGCAAATACGCAGGAGCACCATTACCTGCAAGTTCCCCTCCAAACGATTCACCATCCTGAATTGGAAATATATCATCGCTCCTTCATTGTCACTGGGTCAAAATCCTGGAATATCTTCCCGGAGGACATTGTGGGTCGACCTACAGCACATGGACTGTTGTGGTTCAAGAAGGTAGCTCATCACCACTTTCTCAAGGAAACCAACAGACAGGCTAGTCCATGTTAGTAGATTCATGGGAACACAGTGAAATTGACAACACATAAAGAGACCACTCAGCCTATCATGTCCATGCTAGAATTGTTGGTTTGTTTCATGTAACTTGGTCGCCTCAGATATGTAATGCCATGCTATTTAAATAGAGCCTTTCAAAACCGAAGGGCACCAAAGACACTTTATTGCCACTAAGAGAGCTTCTCAAGTGTGTTAAATACTGGATATTGGTGAGCCATCTCTCCACAGTGAGCTCTCATTCACAGCAATGTAGCAACTGATACGTATGCAAGGAATGTCAGCTTAGATTTCTCTGCTCAACTCTTGGGAGCGGGATTAGAATTAGCAAGTGTAGTGTCCAATAGGTCAAATCTGATGAAGTCTGTCGCAATATCCCAGATCATTATCATCAATGCAAAACAAAATTATCACTGATTAATTATAATTTTTTTTAATTCTTAGAGTGGAGGAGGTGGTCTTGCAGCCTTTACTTCTGTTATAACCTTTTTCTGTACCATTCTCAGCTCCCTACTCACTACCAATAACACGGGTAAAGTCTTGTTCCAGGTAATTGGTTCCAATTATTTGGATGGGTGGCTGTTTCCGTTCATTTACAGTGGGTTACTATTGCCTTAAGTAGACTAATTCATGTACTCCCACAAACATAGCGAGTCTGGAGAGATCAGAAATTGCTAACTGATCATAAAACTCCTCGGTGAATGTAGCCCAGCAATTGTTAATGATTTACAGTGGTCGCATAAATCAAAGCACCTGAATATGCAGCAGGAGCTGTGTGAAAGATTTGTGCTCAAGCATTTATCTTTCAGGTGGGTGGCATTGAACCCTTGTCCAAATGACCTTAATACAGGTACTGCCTGTGTCAAGCACTCAAAAGAAATGAAACATAATAATATGTAATGTAACACCATTACATTGAATTAAATAGAACTTAAGGCACAAAACAGACCATTCGGCCCAACTGGCCCATGCTTACTTTCCTATCACCCTTATCATCTAAGCCTATCAGCATAACCTTCCAACCCTTTCCTCCCCAAAGTCACCAAATCCCACATTCTCACCATTCCCTGATGTTCTCCCTGAATTTCCCAGTGAATTTGTTAAAAGCATAATTGGTGACTCTTTTTAAAAAAAAACAGAGGCACTGTAACAAAAGAATGGGAAACTTACAAAGCTAAATAAAAATGTCATTTTGGAGCAGTGGGTGGGGGAGAGGTCATTGCCTATCTTATATTTATGGTCTGTAGCTTTGGTCTCCTCCACAAATGGGAGCATTTATCTATATCCTCTCTAATTCCAAGGCTATCAAGAACTATTTTTAAAGACCACAACTAGTTGACCCTATCAGACTTTTCTTTTCTGAAGAAAATAGCTCCAGCCTGTTCAGTCTTTCCTGGTAGAACCATTGAAAGGCTACAGCACAGAAAGAAGCTATTCAGCCTATTATGTCTGTGCTGGCTGAATAAATTAGCTGCCCATGTTAATCCTGGCTGCCAGTGAGCTCAGTTGGCTAGTTTGTGACACAGCGAGATATTAACAGCATGGGTTCAATTCCTGTACTGGCTGAGGTCACTTGTCTTCTCAACCTCCATTGTTGCCAGAGGTGTGCTGACCCTCAGGTTAGGCCACCATCAGTCCTGTACGTGTCTCTTTCTAATGAGGGAGCAGGGTCTGGTAAGAATACGACAATTTCCTTACTTATTCTAATCCTACTTAACAGCACTTTGATGGCTATACCGCTTCAAGTCAAGATTCAAGTCCCTTGAAATGAGTTAAGGGTTTCTGATTGAACCTTTAAATTTGGTACCCATCACTTTCCAGGATGAAAAAGATTTAAAATGTTCACATTTTTCAACCTTTCTCCCTCGCCATAATGACATTCCACCTAATTGTGTTATGATCACTATTTCTAAAATGGTGGTACACTGCTACTTCTTCCATCTGCCCACGTTAATTTCCTACAAATAACCAGGCAGTTCTGGCAATACTCCTTGAGGTAGCCCAGAGTGCAGAGCTTCTCAAAGTTGGGGGTTGTGACCCTAAGTCAGGTTGTGGTCTGAAATGTTGGGATCGCAGTTCATGAGGCAGAAATGACTGTTGTGGCCTTCCAGTTCCACCTTATCCCACATTAACAGGTCTTTACTCCTTTACCACTGCTATCATAGGTTCTCTCTTACCGCCACCAGCAGCACCCCAAAACCTCTCAATTTTCACCAAAGAATTGTAACAATTTACAAGCCTTGAGATGCAGTTAACATGGGAAAAAGTTTAGGAGGCACTGTCTTAATGATTAGGTGAAATGGGGAGATGGTGACATGGTTGTATTGTCGCTGACCAGTAATCCGGAGATTATCAAACTTGCTGATAAAGGGGGTAATGTTATCCTCTGGCCTTCCAACCTCTAGCTTGCAGGACCTGAACACCAACTCTCAGACACTTCCTCCTATCTCCCCCAGATCATGTCCCCACCAATGAGCTTCATGCTATTATTTCCAGGACTGTCTCTGACCATTGATCTCAGCCCCCAGAGCTTCCCACATTATTGGCCCCTACCCCACACAGCCTGCTCCAACACTTTCCCAAAATCCATAAATACGACACATCCATTGTTTCAGTCTGTCCTGTCAAACTGAACCTCTTTCTTCCTATCAGAGATAAAAGGTACTGCAGATGCTGGAGAATCCGAGATAACAAGCGTGGGGCTGGATGAACACAGCAGGTCAAGCAGCATCACAGGAGCAGGAAAACTTGACGTTTCGGGCCTAGACTCTTCATCAGAAAAGGGGGAGGGGAAGAGGGTTCTGAAATAAATAGGGAGAGAGGGGGAGGCGGATAGAGGATGGATAGAGGAGAGGATAGGTGGAGAGGAAGCAGACAAGTTGAAGAGGCGAGGATGGAGCCAGTAAAGGTGAGTGTAAGTAGGGGGGTAGGGAGGAGATAGGTCAGTCCAGGGAGGACGGACAGGTCAAGGGGGCGGGATGATGTTAGCAGATAGGAGATGGGGGTGGGGCTTGAGGTTGGAGGAGGGGATAGGTGAGAGGAAAAACAGGTTAGGGAGGTGGAGATGAGCTGGGCTGGTTTTGGGATGCGGTTGGGGGAGGGGAGATTTTGAAGCTTGTGAAATCCACATTGGTGCCATTGGGCTGCAGGGTTCCCAGGCTGAATATGATTTGCTGTTCCTGCAGCCTTCGGGTGGCATCACTGTGGCATTGCAGGAGGCCCAGGATGGACATGTCATCTGAGGAATGGGAGGGGGAGTTGAAATGGTTCGCGACTGGGAGGTGCAGTTGTTTGTTGCGAACTGATGGGCCCAAGCTATGCCTGCCTCTTTGTAGGTTACGTGGAACAATCCCTCTTCCGTACCTACACTGGCTCTAAACCCCACCTCTTCCTCCGTTACATTGATGACTGCATTGGCCCCGCCTTGTGCTCCCACGAGGAGCTCGAACAGTTCATCCACTTCACCAACACCTTCCACCCCAACCTGAAGTTCACCTGGACCATCTCCAACACTTCCCTCTCCTTCCTGGACCCCTCTGTCTCCATCTCGGGCAACCACCTAGAAACAGATGTCCATTTCAAGCCCACTGACTCCCACAGCTACCTGGAATACACCTCCTCCCACCCACCCTCCTGCAAAAATGCCATCCCCTATTCCCAATTCCTTCGCCTCCGCCGCATCTGCTCCCAGGATGAGACATTCCACTCCCGTACATCTCAAATGTCCTCATTCTTCAAGGACCGCAACTTCCCCCCCACAGTGGTTGAGAACGCCCTCGACCGTGTCTCCCTCATTTCCCGGAACACATCCCTCACGCCCCGTCCCCGTAATAATAACCAAAAAAGAATCCCCCTCGTCCTCACATACCACCCCACCAATCTCCGGATCCAACGCATCATCCTCCGACATTCCACCATCTGCAATCAAACCCCACCACCAAAGACATTTTTCCCTCCACACCCTTATCTGCCTTCCGGAGGGACCACTCCCTCCGCGATTCCCTTGTCCGCTCCACACTCCCCTCCAGCCCCACCACACCCGGCACTTTTCCCTGTAACCGCAGGAAGTGCTACACCTGCCCCCACACCTCCTCCCTCACCCCAATCCCAGGCCCCAAGAAGACTTTCCACATCAGGCAGATGTTCACCTGCACATCTGCCAATGTGGTATACTGCATCCGCTGTACCCGTTGTGGCTTCCTCTACATTGGGGAAACCAAGCGGAGGCTTGGGGACCGCTTTGCAGAACACCTGCGCTCAGTTCGCAACAAACAACTGCACCTCCCAGTCGCGAACCATTTCAACTCCCCCTCCCATTCCTCAGATGACATGTCCATCCTGGGCCTCCTGCAACGCCACAGTGATGCCACCCGAAGGCTGCGGGAACAGCAAATCATATTCAGCCTGGGAACCCTGCAGCCCAATGGCACCAATGTGGATTTCACAAGCTTCAAAATCTCCCCTCCCCCAACCGCATCCCAAAACCAGCCCAGCTCATCTCCACCTCCCTAACCTGTTTTTCCTCTCGCCTATCCCCTCGTCCCACCTCAAGCCACACCCCCATCTCCTATCTACTAACATCATCCCGCCCCCTTGACCTGTCCGTCCTCCCTGGACTGACCTATCTCCTCCCTATCCCCCTACCTACACTCACCTTTACTGGCTCCATCCCCGCCTCTTCGACTTGTCTGCCTCTTCGACTTGTCTGCCTCCTCTCCACCTATCCTCTCCTCTATCCATCCTCTATCCGCCTCCCCCTCTCTCCCTATTTATTTCAGAACCCTCTTCCCCTCCCCCATTTCTGATGAAGGGTTTCGGCCCGAAACGTCAAGTTTTCCTGCTCCTATGATGCTGCTTGACCTGCTGTGTTCATCCAGCCCCATGCTTGTTATCTCGGATTCTCCAGCATCTGCAGTACCTTTTATCTCTGCTTAAATATGAATGTTTGTTAAGTAATAATAAAAGACAAAAAAGAAGCTAACATTTATTAAGTAAATAAAAAGAATGACAAAAAGAGAAATAAAGAATAAACCTTCTGCCTGTTGGGGACCCCTCGATCGAGGCTGGTCTGGAGGATGAGCTTGCTCCTGACACTGTTTGCAATTCCATTCCGAGGTGAAGTCCAATGACTTGGAATGAAACTCTCTTTCTTATACAGTGTAACAAATAGCAAGGCACAGGAAACAGCAGATACAATAGATAAAACTGCTGGCTCGTACAGAAAACACAACTACAGAGAAAGCAGTCTGCAGGTGCTGTCTTCAGCCTGTAAAGGAAAGTTCACAGGATTCATTCAAGGTCATGCAGCTTGTTGAGTATCATCGTAAACTTTCCCGGCCTATTTTCTCATGCAGCTGTCAAATATCATCATTACCTTTTAGTCCTTCGGCCCATCCTATACGCTGACCTGCTGTGCTTCTCCAGCTTTCCACATTTATTGGCTCTCTGTTTTTTCCTCATTCTTCCCCATTCACCACCTTCTCTGCCAGGCTGAGCTCATTTCTCACTTTGAAGAACTTCTCCTTTAACTTGTTTCACTTTCTCCAACCTTGGCTGGGGTATGCGAAACATTCTTTGTTCCTACTCTGCCCCCGCCGACAACTCTTTCTCCGGTAGATTGATGATATCTTCAGTACTGCTTCATACTCTTGTGCAGAGTTAGAAAAATTAATCTGTTTTGCTTCCAATGCCCATTCATCTCTCACCTTCAACTGTTCTATCTCTGGCTCTTCTCTTCCCTTTGTTGACCTCTCTGTTTCCATTTCTGGGGATAGGCTGTCCACCAATATTCATTACTAACCCACTGACTCCTACAGTGACCTTGTCTGTCTTGCCTCACACCCTACTTCCTGTAAGGACTCAACTGTATTCTCCCAGTTTCTTCATCTCCATCACATCTCTTCCACTGATGCCACATTCCATAGGGTGATTCTGACATGACCTCCTTTTTCCTCAACTGAAACGTTCACCACATTGTGGTGGAGCAGGCCCTCATCTGTGTCTGACCCATCTCCCGCACCTCTGCCCTCATCCCATCCCATCCATCCCAGAATAACGATAGGGTTTCCCTTGTCCTCACTTTTCATCCCACAAGTCGTTATTTTCAAAGGATCATCCTTTTCAATGTCTGCCACCTCCAGCAGGATACCACCACAAAACAAATCTTCTCCTCCCCTCCCTAACAGTATTCCACAAGAACCATTGCCCCCATGACACCCTGAAACATTCCTCCATCACTCCTAACACTTTCCCACTCCCTCATGGCACTTTCCCATGCAATCATAGAAGGTGTAACACTTGCCCATTGACCTCCTCACTGTGCACGGCCCCAAACACACCTTCCAGGTGAAGCAACTTTTCACTTATACTTCACTCAATTAGTTTACTGTATTCACAATTCACAATGTGGTCTACTTTACACTGACGCTAGGGTAATCGTTTTGTAGATCACCTCTGCTCTGTCCGTAGGAGTGACCCTGACCTCACCATTACAATAAACCACCTTGTTCCCATTCCAAAATTTCTGTCCTGGGCTTGCTGCGATATTCTAACCAAGTTCAACCCAAGCTGGAAGAACATTTCATTTTCACTCAGATACTTTACAGTCTCTAAGACTCAACATTGAGCCCAACAACTTCAGAGCATGACCTCTGTCCTGCTGTCTTCCTTATTTCTTCTAACATTCCCACCACCCACAACCATTGAGCATGGCTGTATCTTGGTTGTATCCATTTGGCTATGTTGTCAGCAGAGAGATCATTTTCTCCTTTGCACACCTTCATTTACACACATTTTACATCTCTACCACTGAGCTATCAGTATTAGCACTCCCTTTGTCTTTTGCTCTGGTCACCCTCACCATCACTTCTACTCGCTCCTCCTCTCCCTCTGTCAACAGCGTAAAGACCATTATTTTTCAGCCTCTTTGATTTCTGGAGAAGTCATATCAGACTCAAAATGTTAACCCTCTTGCTCTCTCCACAGATGCAGCCGGATCTATTGAGCCTCTCCAGCACTTTAAGTGTTATCAGTAAGCTAGTGACATAGACAATGTTCTGGGACTGCGGTTTGAATCCCAACACTGCAGACGATGAAATTTAAATGTGATAAAAACCTGTATGAGGACCATATCATGCTGACCATTGTCATGACCGTTATCAAATGTATAAAAACCCATTTGGTTCACTAATGGCCTTGAGGGAAGGAATTCTGCCATCCTTACCTAGCTGATGTTGTTGGAGGCCCATCATCGCAGCTCCAGAACATCTCTGCAGGAGTTCCTCAGGGTAGTGTCCTAGGTCCAACCATCTTCAGCTGCTTCATCAATGACATTCCATCCATCATAAGGTCAGATGTGGGGATGTTTGTTGATGCTTGCACACTGTTCGGCACCATTCGCAAATCCTCAGTTACTGAAGCAGTCCATGTTCAAATGCAACAAAATATTAACAATATCCAGGCTTGGGCTGACAAGAAGCAAGTAACATTTATACCATACAAATGCCAGGCAATGACCATCTCCATCACCCTTCATATTCCATTACTAAAACTCCACTATTAATATCTTTGGGGTTATCATTGACCAGAAACTGAACTAATCTCACCATATCAATATAATGGCTACAAGACCAGGTCAGAGTTGGGAATACTGTAATGTATAACTCACCCTCTGACTCCCCATCCACAAGGCACAAGTCAGGATTGTGATGGAATACTCCCCAATTGCCTGTGTGAATGCAGTTCCAACAACACTCGAAGCTTGACATTATCCAGGACCAAGCAGCCTGGTTGATTGACACCATATCCACAAGCAACCATTCCCTCCAATCCTGAATCTCAGAGCAGCAGTGTATACTATCTACAAGATGAACTGCAGAAATTCACTAAGGCTCCTCAGACATTGCTTCCTAAACGCATAACAGCTACCATCCAGAAAGATAAAGGCAGTAGATGCATAGGAACACCATCACCTTCAAGTTCCCCTCCAAGCCACTCACCATCCTGAATTGAAAATATATTGCTGTTCCTTCACTGCCGCTGGGTAAAATTCCCGGAACTCCCTCCATTCATTATGGGTCAACTGACAGCACATGGATTGCAGAGGCTCAAGAAGACAGGTCACCACCATCTTCTCAAGGGGCGACTAGACATGGGTAACAGTGTGAAGGGAGGTGGTGCAACCAACAACGAGAAGGGAAGAGCTTAATCCTTGGTGAGGGATGGATGCAGTAACAGAGAGATAGTGAGTGCCAGGTAGCAGAATGAAACAAAGAGCAAAGAAGTTCCTTGACCTTCTTGTAGCATTGCTGGATACTGCTCCATATGATTACGACTGCAATAACCCCAGCACTAAGAAATGACTGGCTTAGTGGGTTTTGTAAGTGCGAGTTGGCATAGAGATCAGAATCCCAGCTGTATAAGTAAGAGAGGTGAAGTGCTCTGTAAGGGAGAGCTCTGGTGCAGACTGTATATTTGGTAAGTGAGGGGAGTTTGGTGAGAAAAGGAGGGAGTGTTCCTTTCCCTTGCCCTGTACCTGTAATCACAAGGATACTCAAAGCTAAAACACTGCAGGAGAGAGATGAGTTTTATGTAGAAGTGAGGCATCACATGGAAAGCATAGGTTAATCAAATGGGGCCCAGAGCTATGTTTCAGACAAGTGACATCCTTGACACATAAGACCAAGTGTGGGATCTCTGTGTAGAAACACAAAAGGGGAGTGTGCAGGTGCAGCAAGTAATTAAGAAGACAGATGGAACTTTGGCCTTTATTGCAGGCATGTTAGAGTTTAAAAATAGGGAAATCTTTGTTTCAACAGGGCAGTGTGTTGGTAAGGCCACACCTGGAGTACTGTGTACAGTATTGATCGCTGCATTTAAGAAAGGATTTACTGATACTGAAGGTATCTCAAAAGAGATTCACCAGCTAATTCCTGGGATGAAGTTAAATTATTAAGCATGTCTAAACAGATTAGGGCTTTATTCATTAGAATTTGGAAGAATGAGGGATGATTATATTGAAACATACAAGATTCTGAGGGGGATTGACTAGGTAGGTGTTGAGAAGATGTTTCCACTAGCTGGCGGAATATTTAGGGACACAGTTACAGAATAAGGGGACACTCATTTAAAACAAATGTGAGGGAATTTCTTCTTTCAGAGGCTAGTGAATGTGTGGAATTGTCTGCCACAGAGAGGTTGGAGGCTAGATCACCGAAAGTAAGGAGGTAGATAGATATTTGAAATATTGCAGTTGAGGGCTAAGAGGAGATGGCACAAAATTAAGGCTTGGCATCAAGTAAACATGATCTTATTCAATTCAGGGCAGATTTGAGAGGTTGAGTGGCCTACTCCTGCTCCTATTTCTTATGTTCTTATATTAGTCCCATTTTCCAGTCTACAAAATATAAATTGCTCTCCAGTTTAGGTTAAATGTGCTTAGGGTATAAGGAATAAGTTTAGATCCCTGGTATATATTTAATATTCTTTAAACTAGAGGTAGTAAATGGAAAGAGTAATTTGAAGGTAAGTTATGGCAGGGCAGCTTGGTCAGGGGCATTGCTCCTCCGGTACAATGTGGGAAGTCAGGAGCATTTCCAGTATCGAAGTTGGCCAGTTGCGTAGGAAGTGTATCTATCTGTAGAAATCAGCATTTCGGATCTGGAGCAATGCCATGGAGTATCCAAAAGGCTGAGATCTTCATGAAGAACATGTACAGGTTCTGAAGAAGGGTCACTGGACCCGAAACTGCTTTCTCTCCACAGATGCTGCCAGGCCTGCTGAGTTTTTCCAGCAATTTCTGATTTCCAGCAGCCTCAGTTCTTTGGTGTTTTTTGTTTTGGTTACAATGCAGGTAAAGAGTGCACAGGTACAAAGGGGGACCACCAGACGAAGTTAAAGCACCAGGCAGGTAGTTCAAGACTACCCAGGGTCATCTGTATGTCTCTCTCTAACAAATTTTCTGTTTTGGATACTGCTGAAAGAGTTGATAAGGTGTTCTATTGTAAGGGGAATATACGGGCATTTCTGCAGCCATGGACATGATACCAGGATTGGAAGTTCCCCACAACACACCCCATCCCTTTGGCTAATATTTAGGGAGGAATGGCCTTGTGGTATTATTGCTGGACTGTTAATCCAGAGACCCAGGCAATGTTCTGGGGAACCAGGCTCAAATCCTGCTCTGGCAGACGGTGGAATTTGTGTTCAATAAAGAATTTGGTCTTAAAGATCTAACGATGACCTTCATGAAACTATTGCTGGAAAAGCCCATCTAGTTCACTAACGTCCTTTAGGAAAGGAAACTACCTTCCTTACCTGGTCTGGCCAACACGTGACTCCAGATCCATAGCAATGTGGTTGACTCCTAACGGTCCTCCAGACAATTAGGATTGATCAATAAATGTTGACCGAGGCAGCAATGCCTACATACTGTGAGTGAATAAAAACAATGGTCAAGGGTGAGGCCTAGTGGTATTATCTCTGGACCATTAATTCAGAAACCCAGGTAATGTTCTGGAGACCTGCATGCGAATCCCGTGATGGCAGATGGTGGAATTTGACAATTCAATAAAAGTCTGGAGTTAAGGGTCTAATGATGACCATAAAACCGTTGCTGACTATCAGGAAAAAAAAAACTGCTTCACTAATATCCTTTAGGGAAGGAAATCTCCAGTCCTTACCTGGTCTGGCCTCCATGTGAATCCAGTGGCTGAATAACCTGATTAATCTTTTGTTTAAATGTATAGAAACAGCCTTTGGTTCTTGGAGAGATGTCTACAGCCTTCTGTGTGGAGACAATAATGAAGAAACATCTAGCTTGCATGAGAAATTCACTTTACTATCCCTTCTGTGTGGAGAAGTGAATGAAAATCCCAAATAAGTAACTACTCTCCCTCACCTTTCTCTGTAAGCTGCTTTCTCTGAAAATTCCTCTGTAAAGGAAAGGAGGTAAAAAACTACCTGCAGAGCCAGTGAAAGGACAAATCCTTAATGAGCGAATGAATGAAAGAATGAAAATCTATGTACTCACAACCTCGAGATATCAGCAAGGAGTCAGAAGAAATTGCAGGAAACCAAAGAAAGGTCACTTCAACATCCATGATCTGGACTGGTGCTAGAACTGTGCTTCTCTGCTATTTCCTCCCTTCCATACCCATTACATTTGTGACTTGTCATTCTCTGTGTCTCCTTGCCTGTGTATGGAATTTTTAAAAAAGGAGTAGAGTTTAAGTTATAAAGTTGTAAGTTAGCAATTCATTTTTCTTTTCTGGTTAAAAACAATTTATTTACAATGAATAGTTATTAGCTTGTTAATGGAACAAATAAAAACTGGCACACTTATTCATTTAACCTGAATTAGGCAGTAAGGTATTATTGGGCTATTTGGAGATTTAATTACTTTTTAAAATGTGTAATGTCTCTATGAAAAGTAGGGTTTGATTACCTGTGCATTACTCATGTGACAGTACCATCAGCATATTCCATTCCCTTCATCCAAATCATTTACATAGATTGTAAATAACTGAAGCTCTGAAACTGGTCCCCATGTTAGACCACTTGTCACAGCCTGCCAGCGTGAAAAAGATCCATTTATGCCCACCATCTGCTTCCTATTAGCTAGCCAATCCTCTATCCATACGTTACTCTCTATATTTTATCGTTATTTTGTCAATAGCTTGTGACATTTTGCCAAATGTCTACTAGAAAGTACAGAACATCTACTGGTTCACCCTTATCCACAGTTGTGACTTCCTCAAATACCAAATGCAGAACAGGACATGGACAGAAGAAATAATTTGGAATAGATGTAAACTAGAGATTGGTAGACCATGACGAAGGATGCTGGAGGTGTAAAGCCTGGACGTTTCAGAAATATGGATACATTTACTAATGGCGATGGAGGTGATGAGGCATAGATTAAAGCATGTAACTTGGTGCATATAGAATTGACTAATTATTAATTTTATTGTCACATGTACCAAAATACAGTGAAAAGTACAGACATATCACAGAAAGCAAAGGATGTAGAGATCAAAAAGACTTAGGGGCATAGAGGTTACTTTGCAGGTTACATTATTTGAGGCTAGAGTCCAATCAACGGTCTGAAAATGGCTGGAAATAAGCTGTTCCTGAACCTACTTATGCGTGTGTTCAGGCTTCTGTATCTTCTGCCTGATGGAAGAGGTTGTAGGAGGTCGTTACCAGGGTGCGATGGGCCTTCGATGACGTTGGCTGCCTTTCTGTAGCAGCGAGCTGTGTAAATAGAGTCCATGGATGGAAGGTTGGCTTCTATGATGCTCTGGGCTGTGCTCACTACTTTCTGTGGTTTCTCACAGTCCTGGACAGGGCAGTTGCCATACCAGGCCATTATGCACCAGGACAGTATGCTTTCAATGGTGCATCTGTAGAAGTTGGTAAGGGACCTTCTGGAGATGCCAAATTTCCTGAGCCACCTGAGGAAAAGGAGGCGTTGTTGTGTCTTCTTGACTGTCGCATTTATGTGGGAAGTCTAGGACAAGCTGTTGGCTATCATCACTCCAAGGAAATTGATGCCGTTCTCTCTCTCAATCTCAGTTCCATTGATGTAGATGGGGGTGTGTTCTCCTCCCTTCTTTCTGAAGTCGATGATCAGTTCTTTAGTTTTGCCAACATTGAGAGACAAATTGTCTTCATTGCACCATGTCACCAAGCCCTCTATCTCCTTTCTGTACTTTGACTCGTCATTATTAAATATCAGTCCCACTATGGTGGTGTCATCAGTGAACTTATCATTCAGAATTTAACAACACAGTCGTAGGTGCACAGGGAGCACAGTCGGACCTGAGGGCACATCTCTGGGGGGCTCTAGTGTAGAGTGTTATTGTGGAGGAGGTGCAGTTACCTATCCTCACTGATTATAATGAAGTAGATATAGTGCTAAACTGGACACAGTTCCCACAGCTTCTGTCTTATCCTCAGAGCAGGTGGGAAAGGAGATGAAATTACATGGTGAGTACATGAAGTTCTTGATTGGGACTGAACGAAGCAGTTGATCTTACCGGTGTTAAATTTGAGGAAGTTCTGACGAATATGTGACTTGATTTTGGGCAAGTAATCAGACAACAGAAGTAATCCCATAGAAAAGAGAGCAATGGAAAAGATGATAGTGAGACCACGTCTTTTTTAATTCATTCATGGGATGAGGGTGTCACTGACCAGGCAGCATTTATTGCCCATCCCTAATTGCCCAGAGGGCATTTCTGTGGGTCTGGAGTCACCTGCAGACCAGACCAAGTGAGGATGGCAGTTTCCTTCCCTAAAGGACATTAGAGAACCGGACAGAATTTTCCAACAAGACAATCAACAATGGTCATCATTAGTTCTAGGTATTAATCTTAATTCTAGGTATTTATTGAATTCAAATTCCACGACCTGTTGTGGCAGGTTTCAAACCCTGGTCCCCAGAACATTACCTGGGTCTCTGGATTAACAGTCCAGCAATAACATCACTGGACAACAACAATAGGCCATTGCCCTATCTGAAGCACTGTAAGCTGCTTTGGTCCCTTATCTAAAAGAAAATCATTCCAATGGAGACAACTCAGCGAAGATTCATGAGGGAGAGTCTCGGGACCAGAGGGTTAGTCTCAGAATAAGCAGGCACCAATTTAAGACTGAGATGAGGAGGAATCTTTTCTCTCAGAGGGTTGTCAGTCTTTGGAACTCCTTATTTTAGAGACATGTTGGCATGGAGTCCTTATGCATATTTGAAACTGAGATTAAATTCTTCCAAAGGAGGGCCACTGGACCCAAAATGCTAACTCTGTTTTTCTCTCTCTCAACAGTGGCTGCCAGACCTGCTAAGCTTTTCCAGCAATTTCTGATTTTATTTTGAATAACTTCTTGATCAGTCTGAGAATCAAGGGTTGGAGGAAAGGGCAGAAAAGTGGATGTGAGGAATGTTCCATCAGCCACACTTTTACTGAATAGCGAAATCCAAAAGGACTGCAGATGTTGTAAATGAGGAACAAAAACAAAAGTTGCAGGAAAAGCTTAGCAGGTCTGGCAGCATCTGTGAAGAAAAAGATCAGAGTTAACATTTCAGGTCTGGCGACACTTCCTCAGAACTGAAGCAGGGTATGTTCTGGAACACCAAACAAGTGCAGAATTATGTTTAATATAAAATAAAGTTGAAAATATGAAGAAATATGAAGAATATCTTTGCCGCATGTACAAATCTGGATGTGGAAAGCAGTGAATTCAGCATCTTTCTCACCTGCAGTTCTGGAAAGTGAAGGTTGCGTATTATCAAACTGTTCTTCAGCTGTTTTGGAGGTGGAGGGTTGAATGTCTTTGGAGACAGTTTTTAAAAACACATCCAGCTTTAATTGAGGAAAGCAACAGTTGTGTAAACATTTATATAGGTTTCTATGAGATTATGATAAACATAATTTTTGGAACCTTAGAGTCATAGAGTCATACAGCACGAAAACCGGCCGTTCGGCCCAACTTGTCCATGCCAACCAGGCTTCCTAAACTGAACTGGTCACGTTTGTCTGTGTCTGACCTATATCCCTTTAAACCTTTCCTATCCATGTACCTGTTCTATTGTCTTTGTAATATTGCAATTGTAACCACCTCCACCACTCCCTCTGGTAGCTCATTCCATACATGCACCACCCTCTGCATGAAAAAGTTACTCTTCAGGTCATTTTTAAATCTTTCCCTCTCACCTTATATCCGTGTCTTCTAGCTTTGGACTCCCCCAGCCCGCAAAAAAACCATGGCTGTTCACCCCATTCACATCCTGGATGATTTTATTAACCTCTATAACATCACCTCTCAGCCTCTGACACTCCAGGGAGAAAAATCCCAGCCTTACCAGCCTCTCCCCATAACTCAAAATCTCCAGTTCCGGCAACATCCTTGTAGATCTCTTCTGCACCTTCTCAAGTTTAACAACATCCTTCCTATGGAAGGGAGACCAGGATAGAACATAAGAACTAGGAGCAGGAGTAGGCCGTCCGGCCCTTCGAGCCTGCTCTGCCAGAATTGTACACTGTATTCTAAAAATGGCCTCAACAATGTCCTGTACAGCCACAACATGATGTTCCAACTCTTATACTCCATGCACTGACCAATGAAGGCAATTAACTCCTTCTGCCACTCCTTGATCCCTTGGCCCATCTAGTGAAGGTCCCATTGTACTCTGTGGTAATCTTCTCCACTTTCCACTATCACCACCTATTTTGGTCTCATCTGCAAATTTACTAACCATACCTCCCATATTGATATCCAAATCATTTATATAAATGCCAAAAACCGATGGACCCAGCACCGATCCTTGTGGCACACGACTGGTCACAGACCTCCAATCCAAAAAACAATACTCTACACCTACCCTCTATCTCCTACCTTCGAGCCAATTTT
Source organism: Ginglymostoma cirratum (assembly GCA_024137785.1). NCBI lineage: Eukaryota > Metazoa > Chordata > Chondrichthyes > Orectolobiformes > Ginglymostomatidae > Ginglymostoma > Ginglymostoma cirratum. Next base: position 90,161,486 of record JAHRHZ010000145.1, on the reverse strand, counting down.
GTATCCAATTGGCTAGCTCCTCCTGGATCCCATGTCATCTAACCTTCCTAACCAGTCTACCATGTGGAAACTTGTTGAATGCTTTGCTGAAGTCCATACGGCCAACATCTACCACTGTGCCTTCATCAATCTTCCTTGTCACCTCTTCAAAAAAACTCATCTGGATGGATATATGGATGGAAAGGGTTTAGGGGGATGTGGGCCAAATGCTGGCAAATGGCACTAGATCAGATTGGAATGACTGGTCAGTGTGGACAAGTTGGACCGAAGGGTCTGTTTCTGTGCTGTGTGACTCAATGCCTCTTAATGTGTAGAATTACCAACAGTCCAATGGCCCTCTCTGTTTCTGATCAATTGATATTTTCTCCCAGAGTCAGCTCATCGGTACACCTTCCTGAGGTGCAAATGAAGGGATTGAGAAAGACAGACTTCATTACCAGCCCTCAGGAGCAGGCGAGATACTGGGGGATTGTAGAGGGAGGGGAGAGCACAAAATCAGGAGGAAAGGCAGTGAGAAGGCTACCCACTGCTTTCCAGACTCCTGCCAATTCATTCAAGCGTGGACGATGTTGATGATGAACTTCCTACCAGAGATTAATTGAAGCTCTCATATGACCAATTTTACCACAAGCTGTGGTGTGTGTGGGGGGAATAATGCCATGTTGGGAGGCTGCCCAGTTGAAGTTGTTGGCTTCCATTAGACTTTAAGAAGGGGTTGCCATGATCCAAAGCAAGATCACAGATTGCCACCGACTTCTACTGACAACACAAAGAGGCAGTTGTAGAGCCATCACCTTGGCCATTAAGTTCAGTGATCAGGGCAGCCTGCAGTGAAAAAAACCCACCTCAGCCTCCCATACAAACTTACAGCACATACTGTTTGGCCTGTTGTGTTCATCCAGCTCTACACCTTGTTATCTCTTATTACAGCACATACTGACAGGACCTCCTCCAGCACTGTCTGCCTCTTGCAGTAGCAGCAGTAGCCACTATTGTAGTGGTGCAACTGGGAATAGAAACACAGAAACGCAGAAAATAGGAGCAGGAGTAGGCCATTCAGCTCTTCGAGCCTGCACCACCATTCAGTACGATCATGGCTGATCATGCAATCTCAGCACCCAATACCCGCTCTCTCCCCATACCACTTGAAAGCTTTAGCCAAAAGGGCCACATCCATCTCCCTCTTGAATACGTTTAATGAACTGGCCCCAACAGCTTCCTGAGGGAGAGAATTCCACAGGTTCATATCTCTCTTAGTGAAGAAATTCTTCTTCATCTCTGTCCTGAATGGCTTACTCCGTATTCTTAGACTATGACCCCAAGTTCTGGACTTCCCCAACATCTGGAACATTCTCCCTGCATCTAGCCTGTCCAGTCCCATCAGGATTTTATATGCTTTTATGAGATCTACCCCCCTCAATCTTCTAAATTCCAGAAAATACAAGCCCAGTCTATCCAGTCTTTCCTCATATGTCAGTCCTGCCATCCAAGGAATCAGTCTGGTGAACCTTTGCTGGACTCCCTCAATAGCAAGAATGTCCTTCCTCAGACTAGGAGACCAAAATTGCACACAATAACTCAGGATGTGGCCTCACTGAGGCCCTGTATAACTGCAGCAAGGCATCCTTACTCCGATACTCAAATCATTGCTATGAAGGCCAGCATGCCATTGGCTTTCCTCACCACCTGCTGCATCTGTTCATGTAACTGTTTCACCATGACACCCAGGTCTTGATGTACCTCATCTTTTCCTAAACTACCATCGTTCAAATAATAATCTGCCTTCCTGATTTTGTGACCAAAGTGGAATGAAGTGCTGTTAGCTCTTGGAGGTGAAACCTCTGCTCGGAAAGGGGTGAAAGCCCTACCAGCATGCAGATCCTGCCAGGTTGCCATTGAATTCTACTGACAATCCAAAAACCAGTTGTAGAGTCATTGCCTTGGCCATCGATTTCAGCTGACGTAGTGCTTTGCAAAATGATCAGAGGATTGGAAAGGGTGGACTGTGAGAGCCTTTTTCCTCGGATGGTGACGGCTAGCACGAGGGGACATAGCTTTAAATTGAGGGGTGATAGATATAGGACAGATGTCAGATGTTAGGTTCTTTACTCAGAGAGTAGTAAGGGCATGGAATGCCTTGCCTGCAGCAGTAGTAGACTCGCCAACTTTAAGGGCATTTAAATGGTCATTGGATAAACATATGGATGATAAGGGAATAGTGTAGGTTAGATGGGCTTCAGATTGGTTTCACAGGTTGGCGCAACATCGACGGCTGAAGGGCCTGTACTGTGCTGTAATGTTCTATGTTCTATGTTCTAAATTCAGACTCAAATATTGCATTTCACTTGGCTTCAGGAATTATTTGTAACTATTTAGTCCATGCACAAATTATCCTTCATGCGCTTTAGCTTGGTAACCTTGACTTTATGCTTCTCTAACCAATCCCACCTTTCACTGAAATCTATCCTAAGCTTGTTTCAAAATGTTCCAACTCTCTTCTTAACTCCCCTCTGCCCTGGGCTATATACTAACATTATTCACAGTTCACTTTCCATTTCCCATCAGCGCCAAAGCTTCCATCTACTGCAACCATTGATAACCCAATCTCTTCTCGAAGCTCTTTAATATTTTCCCCCTTTCAGGGGGCATCTTAAGAAAGCAATAGATTTCTAAGCAAATCCTTCACTTTCTTTTTCAATATTTTTATTTGGGTTTTCCCATTTTCTGTTCTGACCATCATATGCAAGAATGGAAGATGATACTTACTGACCTCATTCAAATACAACATGGTTTGAGGAAAATATTTTAAACTTGCAGAGGGTACAATTGTCAAGGCAACGTGATGTCAAGGTCTGTGTTCATAAGGGTGGGTGGGAAAAGAAGGTGTAACAGTTTGTGTTTGTGGGGCTTTGTTGGGGTAGCCACTGAATTCCTCTGCGATAGTAGGAACTGCCGACGCTGGAGAATCTGACATAACAAGTTGTAGAGCTGGATGGACACAGCAGGCCAAGCAGCATCAGAGGAGCAGGAAGGCTGACTTTTCGGGTCTGGACCCTTGAATGGGTCTGATTTCTTTGCATATCAACCAAAGCCTATATACCCCAGAAAGATTTTGTTTCATTCTGAGCTGCAGATATTAGCCACATCCAAAACACAGTACAAAGATGTCCATTCTACCAGGTAACTATTAGTTTTTTTTTAAATTTTGGAATACATTCAAGGTTTTGTAAAGAAATATAGAAGGGAAAGAATTATTGGTGTTATAATTGCAAGGACCTTTCTTAACTCAAACTTACTTCTTTTTAAATGTCTGAAAATTCATTACCCTACCAGTTTCAGGCATAGGTTGAAGTCTATCTATAGTAAGGGTTGAAAATTTCTGTCAGCCCTCAGTATGAATTAAAAAACCTTTTGGAGATCAATAGATTACTAGCTACTACAGATATCCAGGGAATGGGGACTGCATGATTAATATCATATAAATCATTGACTTTCAATGGCATTACCATCAGTGAAACCACCACTAACACCACTCTGGGGGCTACCATTGGCTAGGACCTGAACTGGACTGTTCATATAAGCACATTGGCTACAACAGTAATTGGATGCCATGAATCCTGCAGTAAGTAACTCACCTCCTGATTCCTGAAATTCTGTCAACCATCTACAATTTTGATCTAGATCATAAAGGGAAGGAGGTCATGTTGGAACTGTGCGAAACTGTGTTTAGGCCGCAGCTGGAGTACTGTGTGTAGTTCTGCTCACCACACCATATGAGGAATGTGTTGCACTCGAGGGGGTGCAGAGGAGATTCACCAGGATACTTCCTGGAGTGGAACAGTTCAGTGATGAAGATAGGTTAGATAAGCTCGAGTTGTTTACTTTGGAGCAGAGAGGGCTGACAGAGGCATATGAAATTATGAGGGGTATGGACAGGGTGTACAGAAAACAAGGTTCAGTAACAAGGGGGCATAATTTTAAAGGGAAAGGCAGAAGGTTTGGAGCGGATTCGAAGAAAACGTTTTTCACCTAGAGGGTGGTGGGAGACTGGAAAGCACTGCCCGGGAGGGTAGTTGAGGCGGGAAACCTCACAACCTTTAAAAAGTACTTAGGTGAGTTCTTTAAGTATCATATTCAAGGCTATGGGCCTAATGCGGGAAAGTGGAACTAGTGTAGGTAGTAGCACGTTTTAGGCTGTGCGGACTCAATGTGCTAAAGGGCCTGTTCTGTACTGTATGAGTCTATAAGATAAGGCTTTATCCTATTGTTTACTCCCTACCCCACCCACCTCCCTATTTTCTGCACATAAACTGATGGTTTCCTAGCCACCATCAGTTCTGAGGAAGGGTGATTGGACCTGAAACATTAACTCTGTTTTCTCCTTCACAGATGCTGCCAGACCTGCTGAGCTTTTCCAGCAACTTTGTTTTTGTTCTAGGTCAGATTAAGGTGTGTGGTTGGTGTGGACAAGTTGGACCCAAGGGTCTGTTCCTGTGATGTGGGTGACTCTATGACCCTGTAACAGCTAGACCTAAGCAATAAGTAGTGGCACAGCCAATAAAGCCCGCATCCTGTGTGTGAATAAAACTAAAGTAGGGATCAGTCATGATCTAGACTAGCAGAACGGCTGAATAGCCTCCTCCTATTCCGATGCAGTTAGCCCCAATCAGACTTGTGAATATCTTGACGTTGCTGAGTGGGAGTGAACAGTAGTTTTGAAATTACATAGAACCCCTACAGTGTGGAAACAGGCCTTTCGGCCCAAGTCCGCACCGAACCTCGGAGTATCCCGCCCAAACGCATCCCCCTACAACCCACCTAATCTACACCTCCCTGAACACTATGGACAATTTAGCATGGCCAATCAACCTAACCTGCACGTCTTTTGGACTGTGGGGGAAACCGGAGCACCCGGAGGAAACCCACGTAGACACGGGGAGAACGTGCAAACTCCACACAGATAGTTGCCCGAGGGTGGAATCGAACCCGGGTTCCTAGTGCTGTGGGGCAGCGGCGCTAACCACTGCGCCACTGTGCCACCCAAAATGTCTTTATATTAGGTGGGAAAGGGTTGCGAGGCTGTTTGGAACAAATCTGATCCCATGGGGAATTTGTTACCTGCAGTACCCCCCTGTACACACTGCACACGGCGGGATGGGGGGCGGCGGTGGGATTGAAACGGGGTGGGGGTCAGACCTCACATAAATGGAGAGAGAGAAGGAGAGAGCAGGTGAGAGTGAAAGCTGTACTGAGTCCAGCTCACACACACACATTGCTAAACCTACAGGCAAAATTCAGAATAAAACGAACCCTCCGATCAGAAAAGATTAAAAGAGAGATAAACTGAACGAGTTAGTGAGAGAGCTTGGTGTCTGTTGTTTTTAAAGAAAACGATTTAGATTCCACGAAATGAGGGTGGAATGAAACGAGACCATCTTTCTATTCGTTAGAGATAGCAAGAACTGCAGATGCTGGAGTCAGAGATAACAGTGTGGGGCTGAAGGAACACAGCAGGAAGAAGGGTCCCGACCCGAAACGTCAACTTTCCTGCTCCTCTGATGCTTTCTGTTCGTTAAACTGACTGGTATTAGGCTGTAGGCTGTCCAAAGATTCGTTACAATCCAATGTATTTTTCGAAAAACGAAGAAAAACAGAAGTTTGCTTGGAAAGCTCAGCAGGTTCGGCAGTATCTACGAAGAGAAATTAGAGTTAACGTTTCAGGTCTGGTGGCCCTTCCTCAGAACTCTTCGTCTCGTTTTAACCTGCATACCCTCCCTATTTTTTCCCCCTAAGGTTGCTTTGTGATGTGAGTTTTGTTCACGGGTTTAGTTACTTCAGTTGGTTGACCAGCAGATTTGCAATACAGTGATGTTAATAACATGGGTTCAATTTCCACGTTGGCTGAGGTGTGGCGGCCCTTAGCTCAAGCCACCGTCAGCCGTCTCCCTCTCAACGAAATAAAAAGGCCCGCGGATGCCTCGAATCAGAAACAAAAATAGAAACTGTCAGACTTGCTGAGCCTTTCCAGCAATTTCTGTTTTTGTTTCTGGAAATCAGAAATTGCTTCGAAAACTCTGCTTTCCTGCCACTGACGCTGCCAGACCTGCTAAGTTTTCGCCAACAGTTTCTGGTTCTGTCTCTCTTTGATGGTCTGCTTGGCGACTTCTAGTGTTGGTTTCCTGTCTGAGTGAGGTAGGGGGTTAGCTCAGAGGGTAGACATCCCCAGATGTGACACTGACTACTGTCTCATCTTCGTTCAGTCTGTTCGCCCAGAATTCATTGATATTTCAGCTCAAATTTAACTGCGGATTTCGTTCAAAAGCAAAACAGAGAGGTAAATACATAATGTAGCCCCTGGTTTGGTGGCTGGCTTTAATTTGAATCTCGCGTGGCTGCGTTTGAATGTAGAAATGTTTTCAGACGAACTTTCAGTCCGGAGTGTGAGAACTCCTGAGGGTGGAGGGGCCTTAAACTCGGTCACTCGTGAGCTATACTTTGGCCGGTCTACCCGTTTCTTCTCCCATACAATAGAGGCCATTCTACCCATCGTGTCGGCGCCGGCCCTTTGCAAATTGAGTCTCTTTTAGGAGGATAAACCGTCCCCCCTTCAAATATTTATATCAATCTGCTTTTAGGAAATATCCTTCCACCATCCTTTCAAGCAGACCATCTTGAGTACAGATCAGTAGGTTCAAAATTGATCTTTTTTTTTCTCTCCTTGGTCACTGGTCAATTTCCTGAGATCTATAGAGGTCTCTCTGCTATTGGTCCCCCTTTTTATAAATGGAATCCATTTCCCAGCATTTATTCGATCCACCCCTGAGAAAGATGTTTACAATCGCCTGAGAATGTACAGTCGAGCCCAATGATTCTCCCTTTGAGAAGGGTCTGTCTCAGCTCATTCAGATTTCCATAAACGCCCTGCTCCCTGTGCCCCTCACCAGTCTTAGGTGTGTGTCTGATTCTCTGGGTTGAAGGAAAATTCGTAGCTGGGAAATCAAAGAAGAGCCAGGGATTTTAAAAGTGATCTAATCTAATGCACTCTCCGATGTCTAAACACTAGAAATTTTTCCTGATGTTCGATTGATTTTAATTCTATAAAACATAAATAAACGAAAAATATGACCTCTGCATGGACCAATGCAGGAAATATTCTCAAGTTTGGAAATGTCATTTTAATCTAACTCATTTTAAACATTTGTGAGAGAACAGCTTAGAAGCAAGTTCAAAAACAGAAGTTGCTGGAAAAGCTCTGAGGAAGGGTCATCGGACCCGAAACGTTAACTGATTTTTTTTCTTCACAGATGCTGCCAGACCTGCTGAGCTTTCCCAGCAACTTCTATTTTTGTTCCGGATTTACAGCATCCGCAGTTCTTTCGGTTTTATATAGAAGCAAATTCAGTTTCATTGATACATTGGGGACCTGGAGCAGGTGCGGCGAAATATTTCAGTCTTTCCCTGCTTCAGAGAAATGAGGAGTTTTGGGGGGTTTGGAGGGTGATCATGAAACACCCCTGGGGCCTGAGGAGTGGCTAACATTTTCACAGAGACTCTCAAAGGGAACATGTAGATTCACTGCCACACCCAGAAAGACCAGACAGGACAGCAGGCGAGAGACAGCGGAGTGAGAGAAACCACAATTTAGGGAATTCCCGGAAAAAGCTATTTCCCTTCAATCAAAAAAGGGGGTGGTTTTTATAAAAAGCACAAAACCCTACAAACTCTCAGAAGTAAAAATAAGGAATTTGGGGGTGACAGATTTTAAAGAGAGAGAGAGAGAGAGAGAGACAGGGGACTATAAAGAGAGAGAGGGAGATAGAAGATAGATGCATACTAACAGAGAGAAGCACATAGATAGGGACACAGGAAGAGACACAGACTGAGTGAGGGGGTAAGGCGCGCACACACACACATATACCGAAAGTGAGGGAGAGTGAGGGCTAGACAGAAACACAGATACTCACACCGAAAGTGAGGGGGAGAGAGACAAACAGAGAGACAGAGACACACATTCAGAAAGTGAGCGAGAGACAGACAGACACACACACACACAGACAAAGACAGACACAATCAGAGGCAGGGAGACACAGGAAAGTGAGCGACAGTGAAGGGAGAGTGATACACTGGGAGGCAGAGAAACGAAGACAGTGAGAGAAACAGGGACAGGTTGCCAGAGAGAGAGAGAGACAAAGTAACACCTAGAGCGGCTGTGCACACAGACAGGCTGGCAATATAAGAGAGACTGCAAGACACAAAAGTGTCATCCGATGAGAAACCAACTGTAGAACAAACTCAGCCCAATTGGAGACTGGCCCCGTGAGGTTTATCAGCAGCTGAGAGAGAAAGAGAGAGAGAGGCTCATGATTAAAGAGTGCCAGTGGGTGGGAGAGAGAGAGGGCTAGTCCCTGTTGACAGTGAGAGAGAGATCCAGGTAGCTGTGGTAAAGATTGGGTCACAGGTTGTTAGTGTGTGAGAGAGAGAGGCTCCAACTTCACGTTCCTGCCCACATTCCCTCCAGAATCTCCCTTCTGCCTGCTTTCACAACATGGAAAAGTCGAAAAACTTCCGGATCGACGCCTTGCTCGCTGAGGAGCCTCCCCGGGCCATGCCGAGCTCCTCTCCCCCGGTGCTGAGCCCCAGCTCGGTGCCTGAGAGTTCAGCGGGGAGCCCTGGCTCCTGTATCCGCACCGAGACGCCTTCTCCCCGGGAAAAAGGGGCCGGCTTACCGCTGGCCAGTAGCAGCAGTATCATTCCCAAACCGGGTTTACTAAACCTGCAACCGCCGGGCCTTGGCTCCCTGTCCCACCCAGCTATGTACGGCCACCCAGTATACACTTATCCGGGATTGGGAGCCCAGCACCCGGCGCTGACCTACAGCGCCTTCCCTCAGTTACCGCAGCCGCACCCCGAGCAACTGAAAGCGGCGGCGGCAGCATCGTTTCAGTTAGACCATTGGCTCCGGGCTCAAGCTGCTGGGATGATGATACCGAGACTGCCCGACTATAGCAGTGAGTACCACGTCAGATAAAGCCACTTAACCAGCAACTCTGTGCAAAGTTAACAAGCCCCATCAATATGTATTCTCAACTGCAGCGCGTCTCATAACATTTACGAAGGTCCGACTCTTGTAAGGGCCCGATTTTAACTCAATGTAGATTTTACACCGAGTTAAAATTACGCTGCTTAAAGACAAATGAACCAACAGAGATTCAAAACAAGGATTTGTAACTTGAGATGCTGAGAAGTAGCATTGCACGCGAGCAAATTCAAGTAACTTGCAAATAGAATTGATAAAGGCTTAAGTAAGAAAAAAAAGGAGCAAATTTGCAAGGTTATGGGCAGGAATTGTAAATTCATTGTATTGCAAGAAGCTAGCACCGGGCGGATGGGCCGAGGACGCTATGCCCCGTGGATATCGAGTTAGGGAATAGTTTGTTGCAAAGATCAGCAATTAACTTTCTGCTCGATTTGCCTGTTTTCAGTTTGTTTTCTTTTGATAGTTTTTTGTTAAAATTGCGTTCGGCTTTGCAGCTAGAAATGGCATCCCGGTTTTCCCTGCGTTAATGGTGAATTTTCCTGACATCGTTAGTTCATTAACGCCCTGTCTCTCACAAATACACACAGCCAAACAGAAATGGTTTTGAGGTGGAGGCTGCTCAGATCCATCGTTTTACAGGATTTCTGTTTAAAGTCGAAATTCTCCGAGAAATACTCATTGAGGACTTGGAGATCAAACAAATTCATTTGGCCAGACACATTAAGGAACTAAATGTGACTGTCCCGTGTACAATATTCTGAAGGGCTGGACTGGGTAGATACAGAGAGGTCGTTTTCCCCTTTTTGGAGAATCTAGTAAGGTACAGACTTTTGACAGTACAGACTTGATAGGCCGAATGGGCCTCTTCTTTACTGTATATTTCTATGATTCTAGGACCAGAAGGCATAATCTCAGAATAAGGGGTTTAAACCAGACACGAGGAGAAATTTGTTCTCTCAGAAGGTATCAGTTAAATTCTTTATCACAGAGGGCTGGAGAGGCTGGGTCATTAAATATATTCAAGGCTGAGATAGTTTTATTCACTTTTCTTTGAAAACTGGACCCCAAATGTTACCTCTGATTTTTCCCCACAGATGCTGCCGGATCTGTTGAGTTTTTCTAGCAATTTCTTTGTTTCTTTTTAAAATTTAATTTTTTATTATCACACTCATCTATGTAGAGTGAAATGTTATGCTTTGCCATAGGCAGATCATACCGTACAAAATGTATTAGGGTAATAGAACAGATCGAGGAATCCAATGTTAGGACTGCAGGGAGGGTTCACAGAGAGCGAGATCAACATTAAATTTAAAATTTGAGAAGTTTTATCCAAAGGTTGTAGGGAAAAGGCGGGAAAATGAAGTTGAGGATTATCAGATCAGACACCATCTCATTGAATGATGGGCTGAATGGCCTATTTCTGCTCCTATCCCTTATAGTTTTTGTACTTGTCAGTGCGGTCAATCCAGACGTTTCTCACAAAGTGAGATTTCTTGTGAAAGGTTCTGTGGCTGCATCTGTTGTGTGTTTGAGCGGGGCCACTTGGGACAGAGTTCCGTGTAGGAATGTTTCAGACTGAGTGAGAAGAAAGCGCCGCCTCAGAACTCTCTCTTTCCCCTCGGGCAGCGCTGATATTGAGGTGGGATTAAACCTCTCAATTTCCCCTGAGTCCAAAGCAATGGGGCAGGGGATCGATTTGATCGGAATTTCACGCACTCCGAAAATTTCAAATTCATTTGGGGACATTTGGAAAGGGAGAGATATTTATTCCCGTCGTCTACGTATAATTAATCTGTACAGGCATAGAGAGTGTGGCACGGTGTGGCGGTCCTTTAATCATATTGTAACGAAATAGTTTTCACGCCCACTCAAATTAAACAGGAAATAGGGATCCCGAAGAGAGGAAACGGACTGGAAGTTTGTTGATGGATATTTTGAGAGAAATTAACCTTAATTCAATTTCCACAGTCGTAGCAAAATATTGTGGGATGTTGGATTTCTGAAATTAACGTAGGGGATTTTGGAGAAACTCGGCAGGTCTGGCAGCCTCCGTGAGAGACTACAGGGTTCTGATGAGCGGTCACCCCGCACTTGAAACGTTAACTCTCTCTCTCTCCACAGACGCTGTTCAGACCTGCTGAGTTTCTCCAGCAATTTACTGTTTTTTGTTATACACAGTTCTGAGGAAGGGTCAAGGGACCCAAATCGATAACGCTGATTGTTTTTCTTCACACAGACGCTGCCAGACCTGTTGAGTTTCTCCAGCAATTTCTGCTTTTGTTGTATTCCCTCATCACCGATTCTGGCGGAACAGGCTGGAGGTGTTGAATGGACAACTGTTCCTATGTAGAAAGAGTTCATACGGCCCATCGTTATCTGTTTCACAACGTTTCACAAACGTTTTAAAAAGTGATTTTACTTTAAAAAAGTCATTCATGGGTTGCTGATTAGACCAGCATTGTATTCCCATTCCCTAGTTACCCGGGGGCAGTTAAGAGTCAACCCGTCTTCCCTCAAAGACTTTAGTGAACTACCTAGGTTTAGGTGACAATGGTCATTTTGAGACTTTTGCTCCTTTTTATTTTAATTGAATTCAAATTCCACCACCTGCCGTGACAGGATTCGAACCCGAGCCCCCAGAACATTACCTGGGTCTTTACATTAATAGACTAACAACAATTTGGGTTGGAATATAAAAGCAGCGATGTGCTTCTGAGACTTTATAAAGCTCAAGTTAGGCCCCATTTAGAATACTGTGTCCAATTTTGGGCCCCACACCTCAGGAAGGACATACTGGCACTGGAGCGTGTCCAGCGGAGATTCACACGGATGATCCCTGGAATGGTAGGCCTAACATACGGTGAATGGCTGAGGATCCTGGGATTGTATTCATTAGCGTTTAGAAGGTTGAGGGGAGATCTAATAGAAACTTACAAGATAATGCATGGCTTAGAAAGGGTGGACACTGGGAAGTTGTTTCCATTAGGTGGGGATACTAGGACCCATGGGCACAGCCTTAGAATTAGAGGGGGTCAATTTAGAACGGAAATGAGGAGACATTTCTTCAGCCAGAGAGCGGTGGGCCTGTGGAATTCATTGCCATGGAGCACAGTGGAGGCCGGGACGTTGAATGTCTTCAAGGCAGAGATTGATAAATTCTTGATCTCGCAAGGAATCAAGGGCTACGGGGAGAGTGCGGGTAAGCGGAGTTGAAATGCCCATCAGCCATGATTAAATGGCGGAGTGGACTCGATGGGCCGAATGGCCTTACTTCCACTCCTATGTCTTATGGTCTTATGGTCTAACAATGCTACTAAGCCATCACCTCCCCAATAACAATTAGGTGTTTTTGAGTCCAGTCACTGTTGTGTGTATGCCTGTCAGATTTCAGTAGATGGTACTAAAATCTTCGGAAATAAACCTTGCCCTCATATGGTGTAGAACGTTTGTAATACTGCCCCATGCCTGTCTGTGTGTGTCTGTGTGTGCGTCTGTGTGTGTGAGAGATGTGTGTATGTGTGAGATGTGTGCGCGCGTGAAATGTCTGTTTGAATGTGCATGTGAGGTGTGTGCGTGTTTCAAATGTATGTGTGAGATGTGTATACGTGCATGTGAGATGTGTGTGTGAATGTTTGTGTGCGTGTGAATGTGTGAGTGTGAAACGAGTGCGTGAGGGGTGTGTGTATGTGAGATGTGTGTGTGATGTGTGTATGTTTGAGATGTGTGTGAGATGTGTGTGCATGTGTGTGTGAGAGGTGTGTGTGTGTGAGAGAGGTGTGTGTGTGTGTGTGCGTGTGAAGAGGCCAGTCTTGTAAAAGGAAGTTGTCTTTGTCAGTCTAATTGCTCTTTGGAAAAAATTAGTTCAAACTGCAACTGAAAACAGGTTGTTTCACGGCCCATTAGCTGAACTGAAGAGATCAGAGTGTATGTGTGCGTAGATAATGCGATTAGATACGCCTCACACCAACACAAGGAGACACAGAGCGAGAGAGAGAGACGGCACACACACTAATTCCGCAGCCCGAGAAGGCAAACGGAAAAACAGACACTGCTAGAGAAACTCAGCAAGCCTGGCAGACTCTGTGGAGGGAAAGCAGGAACATAATGATCAGATAATTCTGCAGATTGCAGAAAAAGCGAGAGAGACATCGAAAGGGGTAGGCTAGAAAAAAAAAGTTGAGAAAATGAAACAGAGACAGTCAAAACAAATGGAAAGATGCTGCGGAAGATAGTTTAGGGGCTGTGCGTGTGTGAGGTGGGCCGTGGGAAGAATGGAAGGGAATAATAAAGAGGTAGAGAAGGAAGGAAAGAATAAGCGGTGAGATATTGAAAAAAAAGGGGTAAAGTTAACACCTAAACGGGGGAAATGGGCAAAAAGAGAGGGACAGACTGAGAGAAAGATAGAATGAAATAAAATAAGGAACAGCGTACACTGGAGATGCGAAACAAAAGCAGAAAATACTGGAGAAACTCAGCAGGTCTGGCAGCACGGAGAGAGAGAGAGTTCACGTTTTAAGTACAATATGAATTGGAAAACGTGCGAAGCACATGAGAGATTTAAAAACATATCTACATAGGGCTGAAATAAATCTGCCTTCCAGAATTACACAATATTTATTCCTATGAAGATAACTTCATATGTTAACACTCCCCTGTCCCATTTCCAGCATTTCCATATTTATTCTCCCTGGTCTGACTGTGGTGAAGCAGAAAGAGAAGCAAATTTCGCAGCAGCAGTGCCTGTATCGTTCAGGAAAATGAAACAGTTTTGAGCTTGTGATGTTTTGCCTGTGAGCGCCTGTGTTTATTGTGTGGATTCAGGAGGAGGAAGAGGCAGCTGTGGTCTGATTTCAGGGTAAACAATCGAATCTGCTTCACACACGGGAATTGGCACAAAAAGAAACAAAAAAAAAACTGGAAGAAATACTTAATTGAAAAAGCAGAGGAAGGCAAAATGGGAGCAGTTCCGGCTCCCGGGAAAAAAAACTCAGTTTTGGAATTTTTCTTATTTCCCGCATTGGGAGCGAGGGGCCGAATGGCAGATATAACTCTCGGGTGTATTTATATATCCTCCTGGGGCTTGATACCAAATCCACACTGAGGTTCATTTGATTTAAAAGCGGGCTGCTCTCGTTTCTCTAGATTCCTACCTAAATCTGAAATGAGGTTTTTTGGGGAAATTGAAGATTAATGTCCCAGGGCTGCCGTTTTTACTGATGCGCCAGTTATGGTGAGACTCGCCTCCAAGTGGTTGAAACTGTTGTGTGGCCGAGCTGCTGCGGCCACGTGAACTTTGCAGTGAGATTTCACAGCATTCCTCTGCAATTTCCCCCAGTGAAAAGGGACCTGGGATCTAGCAGCTTCATCGTTAGACTGGGAGGAATAAGTGACACTGAGTGTATTTTGCAAGACTTCAGGAGAGGGGGAGTGGAGATAAAGGCTGGAGACCATTGAGTCCCCTAATTCTCTAGTCAATGGCCAAAGTAGATAGCCTACCATTTAGCAATAACCCTAAAGGATCTTGGAGGGCTCTGGTGGTAATGTTCCTACCTCTGGGATCAAGTTCCACTCACTCCAGCAGTGTTTACTAACAGGTTGTTTAGGCAAATGTAATTATAGTTTTAGAAAGGGGAAAATATAAAGGAGTAGAGCTGGAGGAACACAGCAGGTCAGGCAGCATCAGAGGAGCAGAAAGGGTCTGCACCCTTCTTCAGAAAACTTCAGAAATATAAAGGTTGGCTATGTCTATGATGTAGTTGGTATTTCCTCATTCAGAACCAGGCAGAAACATTGGCATAAGAAGTTCTGGTGCTGGAGTGGTAGTGTCTCCACCTCTGGGGCAGAAAGCCAGAAGTTTTAAGTATCCCCTGCTCCAGGGGCGTGCGGTAACGTGTCTGAATAGTTTGCTTAAAAATATCTGGAAAGGATCTTGTGGCACAATTGTCCCTTTCCGCAAGAAGGTCAAAGTTCATGATCCACCTGCTCCTCAGGTGTGCCATAAAATGGCCAAACGTTTAATTTCTAAACAAAGCTTAGGTCTACATAAAATGAGTCTCGGTGCCTCACAAAAACATTATAGAGCAAGGAATGACTTGGCCAAAGAGATAGGTTTTAAGTGATAACACAGTGTGTTGCTGGAGGAACACAGCAGGCCAGGCAGCATCAGAGGAGCAAGAAAGTTAACGTTTCGGGTCGGGACCCTTCTTCAGAAACTAATTCTGAAGAAGATACCCGACCCGAAATGTCAATTTTCCTGTTCTTCTGATGCTGCCTGGCCTGCTGTGTTCCTCCAGCAACACACTGTGTTATCTCTGACTCAGCATCTACAGTTATTACTATCTCTAGGTTTTAAGAGGTATCTTAAAGTAAGAGAGTGAAGCAGAGAGATGTAGAGAAAGAAATACAGAGATCAGGGCTAAGATGGCTTCACTATAATTGAGGGTGGGCCAGAGGCCAGAACACAATGACCTTGGAGGATTGTGGGACAGGAAGAGATTAAAGAAATAGGGGAGAGGGTGAGGGCGTGGAGGGATTTGAAAACAAGGTTGAGAACACAATTGCCAAGAAATTGCTTGAAGGTGAGCCAATTTAGGTCAGAGGACACAAGGGTGGTCAGTGAATGGGTCTTGCTGTCGACAGAGAAGCAGAGTTTTGAATGGTTCATGTTTACAAAGAATACAATGTGAGCTACAGCCAGAATTGCATCGGAATAGTCCATTGTGTAGGTAATGAATGATGGACGAGGGTTCTGCAGCCAACGAACTAAATCCCAAATTTGCTCAGCACCTCTTGTGATCTTTCCAAAAGCCTGTGTGTTGTAATGCTGTCTGGCTTATTGCTGCACATCCCATTGTGAATGTGATGCTCTGCACTGATATTCAGGTAGATGTTACAGCTGATCTCATATGTAGAGCTAATAACATCTTGTGAAGACGGTTCCAAACTTCTTCCAGCCTCCTTCCTGTTGATAAGGAGAGCAGGGTTGCTGTGGGTTTCAATCTGCAGTTCAACAGTTTTACATCTCAAAGATGCCAGGTTTCCAAGTCAACAGGGCAGAGGTTCCCAACAGAAATCTATTTTTGTGAGGGACACACCTTAATCTCTTATTTTGGGAGGAATTTTGTTCTATCTTCTGGTTCCTAGAGGTAAATAGAATCAAAAACTAATATAAACACAGGTGCGGGCAGTATGGTGCAGTGTCCTTCAGCAAAACAGCGGATGGGAGGATTGGATCTGGATAGTCTCTGTAGCAACTTAAAGTGATTTATGATAGGGAATTATATTTGGGACCAGGGTTTCGTGAAGATGAAGGAAGAACTAGAGTTTCTGGTTCTTTTATTTAATTCAGTTTCTACTTATTGCCCATCCCAACTGCCCAAATTAAGAGTCAACCACATTGCAGTGGGTCTGGAGTCACATGTAGGCCCGTCCAGGTAAGGACAGCAGTTTCCTTCCCTAAATAGTGTTAGTGAACCAACTGGGTTTTTCAAACAATTGAAAAGATTATTTGACTCTTCATTCCAAACTTTTCTTTTAAAGTTGAGTTCAAGTTTCACCATCTGTAGCCAACGTTTGAACCCAGTCCCCAGAACATTACTTGGGTCTCTGAATTAATAGTCTAGTGGTAATAACCCTAGGCCATAACCTCCTCATTGGCTTAAATTTATAAGCAATGTTCCTATCCTTTCATAGGCCGATCCTTGTTTGGAATCCTATATTTCCTTGAAAAGTCCCTTGGACAAAAAATTTGAGAGGAAGCACTGGAGGATATACCTCCCCTTTTCTCTCGGAGGTAGCCTCAAGTGTTATTGCGGCTTGGTTTGGTGATCGGTAAAGTACAGAAAAATGGGGAGAAATAAAAAAAATGAGTTTGTGAGATTGACACAGCTAAGTGTATACAGAGTGGAGGCTCTGCACTGAAATTATCCCCTCTACATCCCCACTGTCTCACAATTTTATCCCCATGTTCCCCCCAATGTGACTACCATAGTGTTGAGAGAAACAGCTTCCATTCTAATTGAGAACATTAAGCTTGTTATAATTTCCACGTGGGAGGCTGTTACTTACTTTTTAATAACAGACAAAGTCAACACTTGGTTTCCACAATGAATACAGAGTCGGCAAGAACATGCAGGGTTCCTTCATAGGTAAAAGCAACACACTGTGGAAATCTGAAACAGACACAGCTGGAGAAACTCAACAGGTCTGGCAGCATCTGAGGACAGAGAAACAGAGTTAATCCAGTCTTCAGAACAGATCACAGATCGGAACAAGAATCCTCAGCGAGGATGGGTCTGCTGATGGTAACCCTTCCATTGTCAAACATGGGACAGTTGAACTAAACAGTCAACAGTCCTTTGCACAGAAATGGAAAAGTCACAGAGTACAACTGACCCATTAGACAAAATGGTTTAACCTGAGGGTCACCCCATCTCAGGTGAGACTAAGAAAAACAGTCTTTCACAGCAATCAATGCCAGTACAGGTAATTGAACCTGTATTACTAACCAACTGTCTCAACCAGCTAAGCTAACCTATCTTTAGCATGAGGCGCCTCTGTTACTGGTAACAGAGACAGAGCTGTAGGATTAAAGAGGTTTATGGTTTTTGATTGCCTCATTTACTAACCCACTTGCCACTCCTTAGGCAACAAATGTTCAAAGTGTCTAAAGACCCTCAGGACTGAGAGGGTTAATTGTTACTTGCTGGTCTGTGTCTAAATTAAAATTTGTTGTGTTGAGGAGATTTTAACCAGGTATAGTGTTTGACTGAAAAGTGCTTTAAAAAAAAGCAGGTTTAGCATTGTGGTAGATTTTTTTAAAAATGGTTTAAATACCCAACAAAATTGACGTTGAACTAGGTTTAGTGTTCCAAGGAAGGGTCACCAGACCCGGAATGTTAACTCTGTTTTATCCTTCACAGATGCTGCCAGACCTGCTGAGCTTGTTCCTGATTTACAGCATTCGCAGTTCTTTCAGTTTTTATTTAGGTTTAGTGTTTACTCAATATAGCATTTTTTCAAAAAGCATATCTAGTGTTTTGTTCATGTTTTAGATTGGTTTAGTTTTATTTCATATTCCTGGATGTCACTCCTGCCCTACTGCTAAGTCCAAACTGGCAAATCACTTTTAATTTGAGATTTGTTTTTGATTAAGACGTAGGAGCAGAGGTAGGCCAATCAGCCCAACAATTCAAGCATAGAGATAACAAGGTGTGGAGCTGGATGAACACAGCAGGCCAAGCAGCATCATAGGAGCAGGAAAGCTTGACGTTTTGGGCCTAGACCCTTCATCAGAAATGGGGGAGGGGAAGAGGGTTCTGAAATAAATAGGGAGAGAGGGGGAGGCGGATAGAGGATGGATGGAGGAGAGGATAGGTGGAGAGGAGGCAGACAAGTCAAAGAGGCGGGGATGGAGCCAGTAAAGGTGAGTGTGGGGGTGGGGTTAGGGAGGAGATAGGTCAGTCCAGGGAGGACGGACAGGTCAAGGGGGCAGGATGAGGTTAGTAGGTAGGAGATGGGGGTGGGGCTTGAGGTGGGAGGAGGGGATAGGTGAGAGGAAGAACAGGTTAGGGAGGCAGAGACGAGCTGGGCTGGTTTTGGGATGCGGTTGGGGGAGGGGAGATTTTGAACCTTGTGAAATCCACATTGATGCCATTGGGCTGCAGGGTTCCCAGGCTGAATATGATTTGCTGTTCCTGCAGCCTTTGGGTGGCATCATTGTGGCATTGCAGGAGGCCCAGGATGGACATGTCGTCTGAAGAATGGGAGGGGGAGTTGAAATGGTTCGCGACTGGGAGGTGCAGTTGTTTAGTGTGAACTGAGCGCAGGTGTTCTGCAAAGCGGTCCCCAAGCCTCCGCTTGGTTTCCCCGATGTAGAGGAGGCCACAACGGGTACAGCGGACAATTCAAGCACTGGGTTTAAGGTAGCTGGATTCACAGTGTAAATGTAAGGATCCACTCACTGCAGCATTAACCATTTTCAATAGCAATAATGCCACGACCTCTTTGAGTGAGATGACCAATCTGTGTTATAGGTTCCCACTGGGTAGATACTGGACAGTGTCTGTCCAAAACCAAAAGGCCTCTCTTGGATGGAGAAGACCTACATCCTGTCAGTCTGGGCTGCATTTGATTCTACTGTGGCACTTGGTGATCCAAAAGAACAACAGAATAGGTGTAGACCATTCTGCCCTTCTTGTCTGCTCTACCATTCAATAAAATCAAGCTAACTGTCTTTGCTCAACTTCATTTCCTTAATCAATCCCTATATTTTTGATTACCTTGGAGACTTTAATTTCTGCTCTTCAGGACTGACTTTCACAATTATCCTTTTTTTTTGTGATGAAAGCTGTTTTAAAACAGCACTCCAGTGGGGAACTTTCATAATCTGGATCCGGGCTACCCGTCAACATATTAAAGGATTATGATGAAATATTAATCTATCATTTTTCTCTGTCCATCAATGTCTGTTTATTTCTGTTTAAACAGATGGTGTTGAAACTATGATGCAAACCTTGGCAAAGTTTCCGAATCATATCTAAAACTCTGTCATGAGCCCTACACGTAACTGACAACAAGGCCAGTCAGTTTAACATGATAGTTTCCTCTGATGTGCAGCAAGGAACATTAAATGGTTGTATATTTTCCTTCATGTAATGTATCTGTAAGATGGAAAAGGGGTGAAAATAGGGAATGTGTTTAGAACCATTCCATCACGTAGAGGGTAAACTTCAATGTGAATTGTGTGTATGTATGTCTGTGTGTGAGCTTGTGTCTGTCTGTGTATATCTCTGTGTGTATGCTTGTGTGCGTGGCTGAATGTGTATATGTGACCATGTGTCTGCATATGTATATGTCTATGTGTATGTATGTCTGTATGTATGTGTCTATGTGTGTGAATGACTGATTGTGTGCACGTATCTGCGTGTGTCTGTATGTAAGTGCAATTGTGTGTGGTATGTGTGTGTGTGTTTCTATACAAATAAATTTGACAATTTCATTAAATACATGAAAAAGACAGGCAGTAAATGACCATCTGGTTCATCAAACCCGTCCCACACTCATGAATCCTGGAGCATCTTGACTGTATACTTCATTCATTCATAATGGTTATAGTGGTGATGTCACTAGATTAGTAATACAAAGGCCCAGGTTAATGTCGTAAGAACATCATTTCAAACCCCAACTCTGCAGTTGGTAGAATTTAAATTTAATTATTAATGTGGAATTGAAAGCTAGTTTCAGTGATCGTTACAATGACAGATATTGATTGTTGTTAAAAACCCATCTGGTTCACTTCTTTAGGGAAGGAAATCTGCCAAACTTACTTGGTGTAGCCTACATGTGACTCCAGGTCCACAACAATGTGGGTGATTCTTAACCACCCTCTGCAAGCCACTCAGTTGAAGGACAATTTGGGATAGACAGTGAAGGCTGGTCTTGTAAGACCATAAATAGAAAATGAAAAATTTCACCTCTTTCAGGGAAATCTTGCTCTATTTGGACACTCTACTGACCAATGGCTGGCTTTCCCTGTCATTCGAAGCCTCAGAGGCATGTGGGCAGATGAACTACTGCCACTCTCTTGTCTAATTGACAGGTATAGTGTTCTGCCCACCATTTCTGTGCATCTGGAGCCACGTTTAGGCCAGACTGGGTATGGATGCAGATGGAAGAACTGCTTCCCTAAAGGACATTGGTGAAATTGATGGATTCTTACAATCCAGTAGATTCATCGTCTTTGTAATGGAGAGCAGCTTTATTTCCAGGTTCATTTTTAATTAAATAACCAGATTTAAATTTCCAAGTTGCCATGTTGGGGACTCCTGTCTTTGGATCATTATATGTTAATAAATTATGAGTTCAGCCAATCGCCATGTAAAACTGAACTTGATACATCTAGTCATTTGTAGATTTGCGCCAGAAGAATAACTGACTGCGGAGACGTCAGATTATTGTAAAAACATAATTTTCATGAATGTTCTTCAAGGATGGGGACCCAGTCTGGCCTACATTTCACTCCTGTCACACATGTTGTCATTGACTTTCAATATCCTCCGACGTGAAATGCCCTGACAGCCACAGAGTTGTTGAAGATCAACAATTCTGCAAAGCAAGCAAAAATTCCACTGCCACCACCTTCTCATGGCAAGTATGGAGGGACAGTCAACGTCTTTGGAACTCTCTTCCTCAAAAGGTGGTGGGAGCAAATTGTCGACTATTTTAATGGCAGAGGTAGAATGATTCTTGATAGGTAAGGAGGCAAGAGATTATAGTGAGTAGGCAGGACTGTGGAGTAATCAGATCAGCAATGATCTTACTCAGTGGTGAAGTAGACTCAAGGGACCATGCAGCCTACTGCTAATTCTATGTTCACATGTATCTGTGGGGCCATGCCAACATTACTCATATTCTAAGAACTAACGTGACAAAAATTGACTGTTGTATGTAGAGACAGAGAGAGTAGAACTCCATAGAACTTCTGAGTCTTGCTTTATTCACTCTCAGGATTTGGGCATTACTGGTAAGTCTGCCACTGATAAGATAGTTCTGGATCTCCAACAGTTTTGAGTAATTCAATACAACTGAATGGCTTGAGAGATCACTTCTGTATATGCATATGAGTCAACCACATTGCAGTGGGATTGGAGCCACAGGTAGGCCAGACAGGGTCAGGATAGCTGGTTTCTTTCATTCGTGGGACTTAGTGAAACCGTTGGGTTTGGTTGTGGCATTCCAACAACTTTATGGTCACTTTTGCTGGTCCCAACCTTTTAGAAAAAAAAACTAAATTCAAACTCTCAAACTAGCGGGAATGAGGGCCTATATTATCCTGGAGTATGAGTCCATGGTTCTGGATTATGAACTCCGTATCATAGCCATTGCACAAAACACCCATTGAAATCCTGAGACTGGGTAAATTTTTCAATTAGTGCAGCTAACGCACCCTTGCGTTGTATTCCCTTGAGCCTTATTTTTAGACAGCTACTATTATCCAGTCAATTTTGACTCTTACACAAATATAGCACAGGAGCCTATTGTCTGTATGTGACAAAGAGAATTGTAAGTGTACAAGCAGATACTCTTAGTCTGAGAATTGCCACTCAATGACACAGAAGTGAACATAGAAATAAAATCAAAACACTGAAGATCTGAAGTAGAAACAGAAAGTGCTGGAGAAACTCAGCAGGTCTGGCAGCATCTGTGGAGAAGAGTCAAAAGTAGACTTGAAACGCAAGCTCAGTTTCTTTCTCCACAGGTGCTACCACCTGTGCTGAATATTTCCAGAACTTTACCATAGCAAAGTCTACACTCACTGAGTTATTCCCTTCCTCAACGGCGGCACGGTGGCTCAGTGGTTAGCACTGCTGCCTCACAGCACCAGGGACCCAGGTTTGATTCCAGCCTCGGGTGTCTGTCTGTGTGGAGTTGGCACATTCTCCCCGCGTCTGCGTGGGTTTCCTTCGGGTGCTCCGGTTTCCTCCCACAGTCCAAAAGATGTGCAGGTTAGGTGGATTGGCCATGCTAAATTGCCCGTAGTGTTCAGGGAGGTGTGGGTTGTTGGGGGGGTGGGTCTGGGTGGGATGCTCCGAGGTTCGGTGTGGACTTGTTGGGCTGAAGGGCCTGTTTCCACATTGTAGGGATTCTATGATTCAACAGGTCAACAGCAATTAATTCAAGTTGCCGTAGTCTGACCAGAGCTGCTCTCTCATTAGAGAGAGGGACAGCTGGTGGTGATTTAACCTGAGGGCCACCATACCTCAGGCAAGGGGAGAGGTTGAGAAGGAGAGTCATTCATGGTAACTTCAGCTGGTGATGGGAATTGAAGCCCATTAGCAAACAACAAGACAAAGTAAAATATCAAATCAAAATTTCTTGCAACTATTCCATATCTTTAAAAAGGCCCTAATCCTGGGACTTTGTAATGGTAGGTGTTTACTGCATCCCAGTTGGTAGCTTCTGAGCTGGAAGGTCTTGGGTTGAACTTGAAGACAAAAGTCAAGGCTGACACTTCAATGTATGGCTGAGAGAATGTTGCTCTGTCTTTTGAACCAGATATTAAACTGGGCGCTGCTACAGTAACACCAGAATGGCAACTTGTCACAGAAGCAGTCAGGCTTACCTGTGCACTATAGGCACTGTGGTTGCAGAAACAGGTAACAGGTTGAGGCCATTCAGCACCCCCCGGGCCTGTTCTATTGTTCATGGAGGTCGCGAGTGATGTGCATTTTAGCTGCATCTACCCATTTTGTTCCTGGAACCCTTAATGCTATGACTTATTAATTTTCAAATTGACCCCTCAGGCTGACCAGTTTCTGTATGAGAGAATTCCAGATTTCCACTGCCCTTTTTTGTGAAGATGTGTATCCTGACATCATTCCTAAATGGTTTAGCTTAAACATTATGGCAAAATCCCCTTATTCTGAACTTGTGGAATGTGAGAAGGCTTTCTGGAGTGTTAAATTAGGTCTTAAAACCTTCTTGCACTGTTTCTAAGTCACTTGGCTGTTAAGAAGACTAATCTACAGAGCGGGACACCCAGTAATAAATGCAACATAAAGAAATCAAAGCTGGCTTTATGAGCTAGTTAGGCATTTGACACACAGGGCAAAAGGGCACACCACTTCAGGTCATTCATTCAAGTGGACTAGAATAAAATGACAGTAGTAAGAGGAGCAGAGCTCACGCTTCACACAACAATTCAATGACAAAGGAATGAACAGAGAAAACACTTTTCCACAAAGCGAGGGACTTGTCAGAGATAACAAGGTGTAGAGCTGGATGAACACAATAGGCCAAGCAGCATCAGAGGAGCAGGAAGGCTGACGTTTTGGGCCTAGACCCTTCTTCATAAATGGTGGGGGGAAGGGGGTTCTGAAATAAATAGGGAGAAAGGGGGAAGCGGATAGAAGATGGATAGAGGAGAAGATTGGTGGAGAGGTCAAATAGGTCAAAGAGGCGGGGATGGAGCCAGTAAAAGTGAGTGTAGGTGGGGAGATAGGTCAGTCCAGGGAGGACGGACAGGTCAAGCGGGCGGGATGAGGTAAGTAGGTAGGAGATGGGGGTGGGGCTTGAGGTGGGAGGAGGGGATAGGTGAGAGGAAGAACAGGTTAGGGAGGTGGGGACGAGCTGGGCTAGTTTTGTGATGCGGTAGGGGGAGGGGAGATTTTGAAGCTTGTGAAATCCACTTTGATACAATTGGGTTGCAGGGTTCCCAAGCTGAATATGGGTTGCTGTTCCTGCGACCTTCAGGTAGCATCGTTGTGGCATTGCAGGAGGCCCAGAATGGACATGTCATCTGAGGAATGGGAGGGGGAGTTGAAATGGTTCGCGACTGGGAGGTGCAGTTGTTTAGTGCAAACTGAGTGTAGGTGTTCTGCAAAGCGGTCCCCAAGCCTCAGCTTGGTTTCCCCGATGTAGAGACTTGTCAGATGTGCACTCCAGTGGATATGATTACTAATAGTGTTTAGCTGGCCAGCCTTCATTTTCTCTTGCTGGGTCCGACACTGAGAATTAGTTAGAGCAAGAGTTATTACCAAAGGAGAGAGACAGATTCCAAATCTATTTGAACAAAGGGTGGGGGAGGGAGATGTACTCCTTCTGTAGATCAAGCAGGAGCAGGATTCCCTGAATCTCTCTGGCCTCACCAATCAGAAGTATTCAGAAGCTGCTTAACTAGAGGAATTTCTACCCCACTCAGCGAGAACACCCTTCAAATCATCTACTTTGAAGGTCAGTAATGGTTGACTAGTTTGTATTGATGGGCATAATCCATGGTGAAAGGAAAATCATTGGTTGCTGGTTGTTGTGATGCCACCCCGTGTGACCTGATTGTGTTTTCACACTTAGTGTAAACAATTTATTCACCCTCTCATGGCAGATGTCAAGAACTTCTAGTAAGAGTAGTGTTCTCTCTTATAGGCATGTTTGGTGTTTGTTCTATGGAAAGAGGCTTATAATAGTCATGGCATGGGAAGAAGAAAGAGAGAGACAGACAGAGACAGAGCAATATTTTATTTAAAGCAACTTTGGACATCCCAAAGCACTTTGCAGACGATGAAGTACTTTTGAAGTGTGGTCACTTAGAAATACAGCAATCACCCACAAACAGAACAGTGATATTGATTAGATCATCTGCCTGTGGTGTTGATTGAGGAGTAAATATTGATCAGAGCACCAGTGAACATTCAAATAACGTCATGGATCTTTCATATCCCACCTGAAAGGTGAGCATCATGTTTTATCTAAAAGACAATCTCTCTGACAGTACAGCACTCCCCTATGACTACAATGGATTAAGTGCTTATATCTTTGAAGTGGAGTCTGAAAATAAAACTTCTGGTTCTGCATTAACAGTGTAACCATTTGAGGTACACAAGAATGTGAGGTGATGTCAATGATTTGCACAAAATTCTCATGGGGTGTCACAGGCTATAGATAGAGTGATTATCCACAGGATGGATATAGGTAGGTTGTTTCCTCTTAGGCTGGTGACTATAGAACCAGGGGTCATAATCTCAGGGTAAGGGGGTTGTTTTCCACAGAGCAGAGATGTATAAAATGATGAATGGCGTAGGTAGGGTTGACAGGAAGAAACCTTTCCCCTTGGTGGATGGATGAATGACTAAGGGCATAGATTTAAGGTAAGAGGAAGAACGTTTTGAGGAGATGTGAAGAAAACGGTTTCAACCAGAACTTGGTAGTAGGAATCTGGAACTAACTGCCTGTAAAGATGGTAGAGGCAGAAACCCTCATAACATTTAAGGAGTATTTAGATGTGCACTTATGATGCCAAAGCATACAGGGCTATGAGGCTATCTTCCCTGTAGCATCGGAGGCTGTAAGGTGACGTTATAGAGGTTTCTAAGATCATGAGGGGCATGGATAGGGTAAATAGACAAGATCTTTTCCCTGGATGGAGGAATCCAAAATTAGAGGGCATAGGTTTAAGGTGGGAGGGGGAAAATTTAAAAGGGACCTAAGGGATGACTATTTTACACAGAGAATGGTGTGTGAATGGAACGAGCTGCCAGAGGAAGTGTTGGAGGCTGGTACAATTTCAACAGTTAAAGGTATCTGGACGGGTGTATGAGTAGGAAGGGCCATATGCTGGCAAATGTGAGTAGTTTTATTTAGGATATCTGGTTGGCATGGACAAATTGGACTGAAGGGTTTGTTTCCATGCTGTACAACGTTATGACTCCGTAACTTGCTTCATTACGATTGTGTCATCCCATACAATCTTAGCAACTTGGGTGCCAGCCTGGATATATCTAAGTGGACCCTAGAGTTGCTAATTGATGATGGATACCATAAGAAAATAACATTTATAAGGGCCAGTTATTGAACAAAGGAGCTCTTTTGCTCTAGGAACAAAGACCAAATGAAAGCTTTTAAATTTGTGAAGAGATATTGATAAGTTGGGCTTAGACACCTTTCCACTTGTAAGGGGATGCAAGACAAGGTTAAACTTCTCTAACCAGAGAGCAGTGAGAATGCTAACACAGGGAATGGTTAAAGTGGATAGCAGAGGCACATTTGACAAGAAACTAGGTAGACACAGGAGGGAGAAAGAAACAGAAGGATATGTTGAAGGGGTGAAATAGTTGTGGGAGGCAACTTTTCTGGAAGCATAAATAGAAAGACAGGACTATTGGGCCAAATGGGTTGTAAAATCTATGTAAACACATTTTTGGAACATAACTGATAATCCCATATTCAGGATAAGTATCCATTACCTGAGATATAGGATCTGAGTGAATCATTTTTATCCCCTCATTTCCCAAAACTCTCCATCAGGATCTGTTGTAAACTAATTCACAGAGATTGATTGGCTCCGTTGGTCAACAACTTGATTGCTCTTTTAAAGATGGCTTCAGGAAACAAACTTGATGAACTTTGGTTTTTTTTCGCTAGCAAGATGTCCGTTTGTGTGGGTGTGCTGATTGGTGGACACTGGGTGTGGGGGAGTCGCCAGTTTTAATCCATATCCTCCTCTCAGTGAATACTTAGAATTTGGTTGTATCAGTTGCCGTGCAGATGTGTGTCAAAGCATGTAGGAAGAGAAATAAATAACTGTGTCTGAAAGAAAGACATTGACCTATCACTCCTGTATCTACTGCTGTCCAATTAAAGAAATGCTTGCAATTAAATACCTCTTTTCACAAACCAAGAACGTCCAGTACCTCCCATTAAGTACTTTTGAAGTACAGTCACTGGACGACAGAAACCATGTCAGCCGCTTTCTGCTCAGCCGTCATGTTTGTTTCTCTTAATGTAGTGTCTAAGTGTCCTTTTGAAAAACATGTTGGTGCATATCTTTGTAAGAGAGTATAGAACCTGGGAACAGTGGGAAGTGATGGCCTAGTGGCATAACCAGTAGATTTACTAATCCAGAGACCCATATAACATTCTAGGGTTCAAGTCGCACCGTGGCAGATGGTCGAGTTTGAATTCAATACAAAATCTGGAATTAAGAGTCTAACGAAGATGAACTCATGGCAATTGCTGAGGGTGCGAGAACCTATCTAGTTCACTGGGGAAGAAAATTTGCTGTCCTTACCTGGTTGTCTACACATGACTCCAGATCCACAATAATGTGGTTGACTCTTAACTGCCCTCTGGGCAATTAATGGATAATAAATGCTGGGTGATGTCCACATCCTGTGAATGATTTTCTTTGGAAAAAAGCTTGCTTGTTTTTTGTAGCAATAGGTGTGTAGATATGGATATAACTGCAGGTATCCATAAGGATATGCGCAGCTGGTACGTGTTTTCAGAACATTTTATGTGATGTCAGTGTGTGGTTCCAGTGTTTATCATTTACCTGACATGGGGAAGGTTTTTTTTCCATTTGAAACCACACAGAAACAGTATGAAAACCCTCGTTCATTAAATGTGGGCAAAGTGGAACCATTCACCTTTATTGTGTGTGTGCGTGTGTGTTTGCGAGTGTGTATGTGTGCGCGCGTGTATGTATGTGTGTGCATGAGTGTGAGCATGAGTCCGTGTATGTGTGTTTATGAGTTTGTGTGCATGTGTGTGTATGTGAGTGTGTGCATGTGTGTATGTCCGTGCGTGTGTATGTATGCGTATGTGTGTACGTGAGTTTGTGTGCATGTGTATGTGTATGTGCATGTGTGTGTGTGCGAGTGTGTATGCATGTGTGCGTGTGTATGTGTGCGTGTGTGTGTGTATGTATGTGTGTATATGTATGTGCATATGTGTGTCTATATGTGTGTGTATGTGTGTATATGTGTGTGTATGTGTATATGTGTGTATGTGTATATGTGTGTGTATGTATATATGTGTGTGTATGTGTATATGTGTGTGTATATATGTGTGTTTATGTGTGTGTATATGTGTGTTTGTGTGTGTATGTGTTTATGTGTGTATGTGTGTGTATATGTGTGTGTATGTGTGTCTTTGTGTGTATATGTGTGTGTATGTGTGTGTATGTGTATATGTGTGTATGTGTGTATGTGTATGTGTGTATATGTGTGTATGTGTGTGTATGTGTATGTGTGTATATGTGTGTGTATGTGTATGTGTATGTGTGTATGTATGCGTGTATGTGTGCGTGTGTGCGTATATGTGTGTATATATGTATGTGTGCGTGTATGTGTGTATGTGTGCGTGTATATGTGTGTATGTGTGTGTATATGTGTGTGTGTACATGTGTGTATGTGTGTGTGTATATGTGAGTGTGTGTGCAGCTCCCTTTCTAACATCCTGCCAGGCCGAAACAAGCAAAGAGATTGCTGGAGAAACCCAGCAGGTCTGCGAAGATAGAAACGGAGTTAACGTCTCGAGTTCAGTACGACCCATCTTCCGAAATGTTTAGAAGTTTGTCCGGCAGCAATTTTATGTTTTTGTTTCGGGTTTTCAGCCTCCGCAGTTCTTTATTTCAAATTATTCTGTTTGACGTTGCCAGTCGAAGTGCAATATTTTCCCCGTGAAGGTTGCAAAAATTGTTCGGTGACCATAAAAGTTTTCAGGCAGTAGGATGCTTCTATATATTTATATATAAATAAATGAAACCCTCTCCGCTGCTGTTAAGAAATCGCCACTGATTTGTGGCCTGCGATGTCCCAGTGAGCTGGACAGAGCTGTTGTCCCTGTAACTCACACTAACAGCTGGTTATCCAGCACTTTCTCACAGTAAACGTGCAGAACATTGGAGCCAGCTCCAGCCGATTCGGAGATTGGCACTTTGAAAAAAAAGCAAAGTGGTTAAATTACTGGGAGCAAACAGGCGGAAAGTTTCGCTTCGCTCTTTGATGTTCTTGTCTTTTCGAGGAAGATTGCCAAATATTCATTGTGACTGGGTTTGGGAAGTGGGATCGATGGCAGTAAATGTAAAATCACGGTTTACAACGGGATAGCCAGATCAGGAGTAGACACCCCACTTACTGTTCTCCCCAAATTTGCTCCCAGCGAATCCGCTCTAGAAAAAAATATTTCATTCGCGCTTTTGGGAGGCCCGGGGTCGTGCAAGGCGCTACATAAATGAAATTCATCAGCTCTGCCTTCAAAGAACGGGCGAAGATCGAAAGGTGATCTAACAGGAGAACCCTTCCTGGGGTTCTGCGTAAAGTTTAGTACCTACTGTGCAGAGGGGCTGAACGGCCGCACAGCCCTCTGAACTGTGGCTGAAATAGTACAAAGATCTATTAAACACCTTTCAAATTTGGTTGCGGGTCTTGTCTCTGAATTCAGCGGGACTCCAGGCCGGTTGTTTTGAGCTGAAATCAGGATTTCTGCAATGGCCAGGGTTTGGAGTGAGACCCGTCCCTTGCTGTAATGCAGCTTTGTGCCTGCTATTCTCAGTTTGAGAGGGGGTCAGAAATCACACGACACCAGGTTATAGTCCAACAGAGATAACAAGGTGTAGAGCTGGATGAGCCAAGCAGCATCAGAGGAGCAGGAAAGCTGACGTTTCGGGCCTAGACCCTAACACCCGAAGAAAGACTGAGGCTTCGAAAGCTTGTCTTTTCAAATAAACCTGTTGGACTGTAACCTGGTATCGTGTGGTTTCTGACCTTGTCCGCTCCAGCCCAACGCCGGCACCTCTACAGCACAGTTTGAGAGAGAAAGAGACCGTAAATCCTCAGCGCGATCTTTGGAATAAAATAAAAAGTCCTGTCGATTATCGGGGAGAGATGATCAAAACTGGGCTAACCCTCGGGACAAAATGAATGATTAGGAAGCTTAATTTTAATTTTAAAAAAAATAAAATAGCAACAATAGGGGAGGGGGGAGTGTGAGCCTGCACATGCCTGTGTTTTAATAAGGAATTTCCTTAAACAACGCAGTACAACACAAGTCCCGACCCGAAACGTCAACTGTCTTGCTCCGCTGAGGCTGCTGTGTTCCTCCAACTCCACACTGTGTTATCTCTGACTCCAACATCTGCAGTTCTTGCTATCTCCTTAAATATACGCTTTGTGTGATCTCTAATGCACTCGGTCGGTTTGTCCTGTATTTGTATATATTAATGGCTGTGCGTTTATTTGTGAGGAGGTGTTCGTTTTTGGGATGTTAAAATGTGTTCTCTCGAAGAGGATTCATCTGTTGTGGGCGCATATAATGCAGTGGGAACTTTAGCGCGGGTCTGTTGTTGTGTAAATCTCTCTCCCTGGGAGGGATGTTTCTGTTCCTGCTTCGTTGAGAGTTTAATTGTGTGTTTTTTTAAATCTACATATACGCATATAAATCGATGCTGTATGTGTATAGAATATTTAAACTGCAATTTGATAACATACAAACGGCAGCATTGTAGGGAGCGGTTCTTGGCGAGACTGGGGATTTAATTCTCCTGGTGGTTTAAGCGAGGAGGATAGTTAATATGAAAGGGAAGGGGAAAGAAGGAGGTATTCCCTGAATTTCACTGGGATTCGGTCACATTCTCCCTTTCGGTTTCCTGTGTGAATCTCCCAGGAATCTCGGTCCGTAACATCAGCGCCGTTACTAAATGACATTTCACAGCCGCAGCTAACAGCTGAACGCTGATAAAGCCAAACTGTTTCACCCTTTTAAACATCAAAAGACGGACCTTCTTTTTAAATTTTGTGCAAAACAAAGCCAGAGGTTTGTTGTATATTTAGCGGAATTTTCAACCTAATCTAGTTTCTTAAAAATTAAAAATAACGGGATGAGTGATCCCAGGACTTGAAAGGCTTTAAACAAGCTCCGATAGGGAGACCTCAGTTCGAGCCCCTGGAGACTCCAGAGTGAGATGTGTTTTCGGGAACATTTTAAACGACTTTTTTTAAAAGTAAATTTTGGAGCCTGGTTTTATTGAAATCGCTTTAATTTTGTTTTTGCAAAGCGTAGGTTTAATTTATCAACTTCCAATGGTTCATTATGCTCGAGGTTTTTTTTATTATATGTATATTGTAATAGGGTTTTCTATGGGGTTAAGGGGATATACCGGCTCTCTCATCTCGAGGGGAAACGGGGATCGTAGAATGGATCAAAGGGTAACAAAGAGAGCAAGGGAGTAGAAGAAAATTGTACAAAATATACAGTAATATGCGGCCCATTTTAACACGTTGCGGCAAAATACAAAACTCAAGTTTACCGCACGAGTAACATTTGGAGCTTCCACGCAAGTCTAGGTGTGTTTGTAGCCGGTGCTAAGGAGCTCTTGGGGCGCAGTATCCCTACCCGAGTGTCTGGGTTCAACTCCCACACACCCCAGCCGTGTGCCTGAATATTTATAATTTGTAACAAATACATTGATTGATGTGAAAATATCCAACACACTTCGGAGAAGGGACTGTTTTACAGGGAAACAGCGACCAGGACAAACGGGCGCTTTGATACAAGAAATGAAACAAACACAGGAATTGAAGGGGAGGCTGAGTAGGTCTGGCGTGCTCTGTGGAGAAAGAAAGAGTTAACATTTCGAGCGCAATCGGGATTTTTTTTCGGAACTTGCAGCCGCCGAGCTTCTGCGGCAATTTCTGTTTCAGATTTCCAACATGTGCACTTCTTGTTTTTAATTTTAACAAACGATCTCTTTACAAACAACAGCAACCCCCTAAAATAAATATGTTCACACACTCTCAACTCACACGAGCAGGTTTAGAGTAAAACCCGAGCCACGGTAATACCTAGCATGTGTCCCGGGAGATTCATCAATATCAGCAGGCCGTGAATGGGCGATGACTACAATTCCTTATGGAATCAGTATTTGTTGTCCCTGCGCCCAACCATCCCGCAGAATGCGGGTCTTATTTTGCCGGTAAGATTTTTAAGTTTATTTTTATACAAAAAAAAACATCTTTAATCGCTAATCTCCAAATCTCACAGGCAACTGCCTTCATGTCTCTCCGCGGTCTCAGTGCAATAAGTAAAACCGATTTGCAAAAATTGCCAACTGCTCACAGTCGCTACAATCTGCAGTTTCTCTCAATGGGTAATTCTATGATGTGGAGGTGCCGGTGTTGGACTGGGGTGGACAAGGTCAGAAGTCACACGACACCAGGTTATAGTCCCACAGGTTTATTTGAAATCACAAGCCTGTGACTTCTGACCTGGATAATTCTACATGTATCTATATTAAATATAGGCTGCAGGAAAAAAAGGCCAGAAATTTAATTTAGCCCAGAAATATTCTTCATATCAATATAAACAGGAGTGTAAACCCGGATCTCAGCGTCTGAACGGGATTCTGATTTCCAGCATCCGCAGTTCTTCTGTTTCTTTTAAATCTAGTGTAGGTTTTCTTGTGTGAGCATTGCACGTTTTAATAAAAATGAGGCTTAATGTTGTGATGGCGATTACATCATACGAATCTAGTTTTGTTTTTAAATGTAAATGATTGAGGAAACTTTCGTTTCTTCACTAACATCAAATGGGTAAATATTAATCACTGCCTACGCCGATCATGGGACACTATTGTAACCGATCAGGACGATAATTGTTAGGGATTCGATAGAAATATCTTATTCACCTTCTGGCTGCATTAGTTAAGTAATTTCGCCAGAGCAGAAAAATATTTTGGCTTCAAATATGTTTTACCTTTTTTAAAAAAATCATCCACGGCGTGTAGGTGTATGTATGACTGGGTAGGCATTTATTGCCCATCCGTAATTGCTCAGAGGGCAGTTAAGAGTCGACCATATGAGGGCCAGACCGGGTAAGGATGGTAGTTTCCTTCTCTAAAAGACATTAGTGAACCAGATGGGTTTTTGCAACAATCGATCATAGATTCATGGCCATCATTAGATTCTTAATTCCGGATTGTTATCGAATTCAAATTCCATCATCTGCAGTAAACGGGATGCAAACCGGCGCCCCCAGAACATTACCTGAGTCTCCGGATTAACAACCCAATGATAATACCACTAGGCCGGATAATACCACTAGGCCGGATAATACCACTAGGCCGGATAATACCACTAGGCCGGATAATACCACTAGACCATAACCTCCCTCCATGCGTGTGGCTAAACCAGCATTTATTGCCGTTCTGTAGAAGGGTCACCGGACCTGAAATGTTAACTCTGATTTCTCTCCACAGATGCTGCCAGACCTGTCGAGCTTTCCCAGCAATTTCCGTGTTCGTTTCTAGCCCATTCCTATTTAAGGGTTATTCATATTGCTGTGGGTCTGGACTCACATGTGGGCCAGACTAGGATAAGGATTGTAGGTTCATGAGTCAACCATTGTGTTTTCAAATAAAAATCGATATCATTAACAGATGAGACACGGTATTGTAACGGATCAGAAACTCAGCAGGTCTGGCAGCATCTGTGGACACAATTAATGTTTCTTCATTCACAATTCCAGTTGCTTTTTTACTTAACTCAAGCCGTCTACCGCCGATACAATTCGAATTCACCCCCACACCCTCCCTCAACTTCTGGGTTAACAGTCCAGTGACAAAAGACAGTAGGCCATCACTTCCCTTCTACCTACTGACATTCTCTTTATTAAACGACTCTCACTAGCTCAGGATTAAAACTATAATTTTAACACTGTTTGAGGACATTTACAAAGGAACAAAAGCTTCATCAATCATTTTCGACCTTACATGTTAAAAATAAGTTCGATTCGTTTTATGGCAATTTAATCACTGCCACAAAATCAAAGACCATTTTTTAATTTGAGATAATTGGCCATTCACTCCCCGCTCCATATATTGCAAACACGGAATCAATTCACTCCAAACACAACCTAACTTGAAAGTGAAGCCCACTAACTAGCTGCTCCCCTCTTCCCAAAGCACCCTGGAAATAGAAAAAAGACTTTTCATTTTCATTCACACAGTAAGACTTCGAAGAAATTTAATTGTAAGCCTAACGAAGCCGACATAACAAATCCAGAAACATCACCAAGACATCTAACTGCTAGGAAGTTGGCCTGGACTGTTCTTCAACTGATACATACTGAATGGGCAGAGTGGCTTCATAAACCCTATGATTCTGGGGCCCAGAAACTTCTACCAGGATAGCAAAATAGAGGAGGTTGTTTAAATTCCATTAAGGGGTATAGGCATTGCTAACTAATTTTTTTGAAATTCACTAGTGGGAGGTGAGAGTTGCTGGCTGGGTCTGCATCAATTATTGCCTGTCCCTAGTTGCCCCTTGAGAAGGTGGTGGTGAGCTGCTTTCTTGAATTGCTGCAGTTCATGTGCTGTAGGTAGACCCATAACGTCCTTAGGCAGGGAATTCCAGGGTTTTGATTCAGTGACAGTGAAGGAACACAATATATCTCCAAGCCAGGATGGTGAGTGGATATTTTTGCCCCCTTTATTTATTCACTGGATGAGGGGTGTTGCTGGCGAGGCAGCTTTTGTTGTGGTGTGTCTAGAGTGACAGGTAGGCCAGACCAGGTAAGGATGGCAGTTTCCTCCAGGATATTACTGAACTTGATGAGTTTTTCCCAACAATTGGCAATGGGTTCACTGTCATTGGTAGAATCTTAATTGTAGATATTTATTGATTTCAAATTCCACCATCTGGCACAGCAGGATTTGAACTCAGGTCCCCAGAACACTATCTGGGTCTCTGGATCAACAATAATACCACTAGGCCATGGCCTACCCCCATTAAGTTGGAGGGGACATGTATCTGCAGTACTTGTAGTGAATAACTTGCAGACGCAGTGGGCAATTCTGCCCCGGGCAATGTTCCATGTTCGTCAGATCATAACTCAGTTTGAGTTATAAGGGGAGGCTGGAAAGGCTAGGACATTTTCCCCGGAGTACGGGAGGTTGAGAGGTCACCTTATAGAGGTTTACAAAATAAGAAGGTGTATAGATAATGTGAATGACAGTTGTCTTTTCCCTAGGGTGGGGGAATTTCAAGACTAGGGGACATATTTTTAAGGTGAGAGGAGAAAGATTTAACAAAAGACATGAAGGGCAATTCTTTTTTATACAGAGGGTGGCCTGTGTGTGGAATGAACTTCCAGAGGAAGTGGTTGGTGCAGGTGCAGTTGCAACATTTAAAATACATTTAGGTAAGTACATGAATAATAAAGGTTTGGAGGGATATGGGCCAAGCGCAAGGAGGTGGGACTAGTTTAGTTGGGATTATGGTTGGCATGGACTGGTTGGACCGAAGTGTCTGTTTCTGTACTGTATGGTTCTTTAACTCTATAACTCTTCTGATTAAACATCATAGATCTGAAAATTACCTCAATTTTTCTTTCTGATGATACTGCCTGACCAACTGTGTTTTTCCAACATCTTCTGTTTTTGTTTTTAGTTTATAATATTCTGCAAGTAACTCCTTGCACTCTGAATGCATATTGAACTTAGAATTTAATAAACACTGCAATCAGTCCAGCTGGTCTATGCCAGTCCATGCCTTCTATTTCATCGCCGCCTCCTTTTCCCGACGGTGGGGGATTTCCTAAAAATAGGAAGCATATTTTTAAGGTGAGGGGAGAAAGATTTAAAAAAGACATGAAGAGCAATTTGTTCACACTGAGAGTGGTGCGGGTGTCGCTGGTTGGCCAGCATTTATTGCCCATTCCTAATTGCCCTTAAAAAGGTAGTGATGAGCTGCCTTCTTGAGTTGCCGCAGTCGTTGGGCTATAGGGACACCCATAATGATATCACAGAGGGGTTTCCAGAATTCTGACACAGTGGCACTCAAGGAGGTGTGATTATATTTCAGGGTGGAGGACGTGGCTTGGATGGAAACCCACAGTTGTGATGTTCCCATGTATTTTTTAGTAGCAAGTTTGACATTCTAGGTATTTTTAATCAACCTATTCAGAGACGTTATGACACACGCCTGGACTTGAACCCAGGCATTCTGGCTCAGAGGTAGTGTTACTACCAGTGAAGAAGTGCCTTATAAGTCCGGATAAAGGAACTCAGGATACAGGAACATTTAACGTGGCGAAACAAGACAAACGCAGCTATTTTCATAGAACATAGAACAGTTCAGCACAGTACAGGCCATTCGGCCCACAATGTTGTGCCGACCTATTAAACTACTCGAAGTTCAAACTAACCTGCATACCCTTCATTTTACTGTCATCCATGTGCGTATCCAAGATTTGCTTAAATGTCCCTAATGTATCTGACTGGCAGTAGATTCCACACACCCACCATTCTCTGTAGATTTTCGCATGAGGTAAATGGACATTGCTTGAACTAGAGGGCATTTTGTTTAAGGTGCGAGGGCAAAGACTTAAAGGGACTTAAGGCTCAGCTTTTTCACTCAGAGGGTGGTGTATGTATACAATGAGCTGCCGCCGGGAGTGGTGGAGGCTGGTAAAATTACAATATTTAAAAGGCATCTGGGCGGGTATATAAATAGGAAGGGTTAAGAGGGATACGGGCCAAATCATGGCAAATGGGACTGGATTAATTTGGGATATCTAAATTAATTTAGGCATGGATGAATTGGACCAAAGGGTCTGTTTCTGTGCTGTATGTCTCTACGTCTATGATGCTAAGACATCGTTATTATTAACCTTGAAACTGATATTACTGCAAATGGAGATAAAAGGTACTGCAGATGCTGGAGAATCCGAGACAACAAGCA
>JAHRHZ010000145.1:90084301-90124036 GCA_024137785.1 Ginglymostoma cirratum | reverse complement strand
GTTCCTGCACCTATGATGCTGCTTGACCTGCTGTGTTCATCCAGCCCCATGCTTACTGCAAATGGATATTGGATATCACTTTCACTCAGTAGGAGTGATTTCCCCTTTTAACATGGACACTTTAATTGGTGGGGACCACTGTGTCTACACACTGATGTGAGGCAAAAATGGTGTTATTCTGGTGCGCAAACTGTACTCAGACTGATCCGTTGTACAACCCGTGGATCTATTGCATGTGTTCTATGTCAACGGATTGTGGTCAAAATCATATATCATCCTGGAGGGGCTAAATGGAGCACCCTTGTTCTGATAACATCTTGATGGTTTTGGAAGCACTGAGAGACCGTGCGATCTGCAGTGGGTGATGATGCAGTCGGCGAGATGTTTTCACAAAATCTATTGGTTAATGTCGAGGCAGATGATCTGACACCTGAACAATTTCCTCATTCACTGCGTATCATAATGTTTTCTGGTTACGGTCCGAAAATCCTGCGCTTGAAGAAAAAGCCGAGAGACAGTTGCTGTCGGATGAATCCGAGCAACAATATATCAGCTGCTGCAGCGTATCACTTGCTCCAGTCTTCGTGTCTAGTGCTACAAATTTCCTTTGATCTCCTCTTGCAAGAAATTTAGTTTGGAAGGAGCATGTGGTGCAAGGGAGGCAGCAAGACTACAGGCACAGGCTTGACATACCACTCAATCCTTCCCTCGTTGCTGGCCCTTCTAGGTTACAATGGCACAATAGCTAACAGAGAGACTCTTGTTTAAATTTAACCAACAACCCTCCAAAACACCCATGCACTCTACCATTTCTGGCTCTTGTGTGTTAATAGTGTCTTTTCTTACATCAGTCTGTTCACAGATCCAATTATACACCTCTGGAGCATGTCAGACTTGAACCCAGGCCTCCTGGCTCAGGCATAGGACACTACCACTACACCTCAAGAGCCACCTTATCTGTTAAGAATTGATTGGAGTTGTTAAGAGTTAGGCATTAATATATGGTCATGAATAACTATTGTGTGCAGTTTTGAGCCTCCTATCTCAGGGAGGATGTATTGGCCCTGGAGCGGGTTCAGAGGAGGTTCAAGAGAATGGGCACAGGAATGGAAAGCTTAACACATGAGGAACATTTGAGGACTCTGGGACTATACTCATTGGAGTTTAGAAGGATGTGGGGGGATCTAATTGAAACTTACAGAATACTGATAGCTTGGACAGAGTGGGTGTTGGGAAGATGCTTCCATTGGTAGGAAAATCTAGGACCCGAGGGCACAGCCTTAGAGTAAAGGGAAGACCTCTTAGAGCAGAGATAAGGAGAAACTTCTTCAGCCAGAGAGTGGTGAATCTATGGAATTCACTGCCACAGAAGGCTGTGGAGGCCAGATCATTGAGTACATTTAGAACTGAGATAGATAGGTTCTTGATTATCAAGGGGATCAAGGGCTACGGGGAGAAAGTGGGAGAATGGGGTTGAAGAATTTATCAGCCATGATTGAATGGCGGAGAAGACTCGATGGGCCGAATGGCCTAATTTCTGCTCCTATGTCTTATGGTCTTATGAATAGTTAGAATTTGACATTAAAAAATGACAAAAACAAATTCAGAATTACCGCAGGGAGTGAGTGCCTTATCTCCCCTTCCAACTCCATTTTGATTTGGTCCTGTCCCTCTCACATTTAGTGGTCTGTATTGCCCTTCTCAGGCTTTGCATGTTACTTGCTAAATTGGAAACTTGTGATTTAGTCATGGTGAAATACGGGAAAAGTATCACAAGTGATTTGATGTTGGGAAAAAAGCCAGCATTGGTTGCGTGTGATGACACTTCCAGATATAAGAAAAGAAAGAAAAGGTAAATAACTGGTATTAAATGGATAAATGGGTGACTTGGGGATAGGTTCATGAAAAAAAAAGTCTTGTGACCCAGTAGTGGTCTCTCACGCGAGAAAGTCTAGGAGTGAGAGTCATAGAGTTGTACAGCACAGAAATCAACCCTCTGGTCCAACTCATCCAT
This sequence comes from Ginglymostoma cirratum, assembly GCA_024137785.1. Lineage (NCBI taxonomy): Eukaryota > Metazoa > Chordata > Chondrichthyes > Orectolobiformes > Ginglymostomatidae > Ginglymostoma > Ginglymostoma cirratum. The sequence goes on along the minus strand of JAHRHZ010000145.1, from coordinate 90,122,022 downwards.
GTCTAAATTAATTCAGATATCCTGAACTAATCTAGTCCCGTTTGCCAGCATTTGGCCCATATCCCTCTAAACCTTTCATATTCGTACACCCATCCAGATGCCTTTTAAATGTTGCAGTTGTACCAGCCTCCACCACTTCCTCTGGTGGTCCATTCCATACATGCACCAGCCTCTGCATGAAAAATTTGCCCCCAGGCCCTTTTTAAATCTTTCCCCTCTCATCTTAAACCTATGCCCTCTGGTTTTGGACTCCCCTATCCTGCAAAAAAGTCCTTGTCTATTTACCCTATCTATGCCCTTCGTAATTTTATAAACCTTTATAAGGTCTCCCCTCGGCCTCTGTAGCAAAAATAACCCCAGCCTATTCGGCCTGTCCCTATAGCTCAGGCATTATATCAGAATAACGGATTGCCTAGTTGGGACAATGATGATCAGGGATTTATTCTCCCAGAGGGAAGTGGGGAGAAGCAGAGGTAGGCCATTCAGCCCATCAAGTCTGCTCTGCCATTTGATGAGATTGTGGCTGATCTGTTAATCCTCAATTCCACTTTTTCTGCCTTTTCCCCATAAACCTTGATGCCCTTACCGATTAAAAAATATCTGTATATTTCAGCCTTGAATATATGTAATTTTCCAGCTTCAACAGCCCTCAGTGGTAAAGATTTCTACAGATTCACTATCCTCTGAGAGAAGGTAAAAAATCTGTCAGTTGTGGCAACATGTGTTGAGAGAAATCAGTTAATGTTTTGGGTCAAATTTTTCTTGGTCAGAATCCTTCCTGAAGAATCTTGTATGTTTCATATCACCTGTCTTATCAATCTTATATGTCACCTCTTCTTTGTCTAAAGTCCTAACTAACTCAACCTCTCATGAGACAATCCCACCATACGTGGGATCAGCCTAGGAAACCCTTTCTGGTCTGCCTCCGATGCCAGTATACCTTTCCTCAGATAAAGAGCTCAAAACTGTTCACAGTATTCCAGTTTTATCAAGATTTCCATATTTTTAATGCTCCATTCCCTTTGAAATAATTGCCAACTTTCCATTTACCATCCCTGAGTGGGGCATCAAGGCGCCTAAGCAAAACTGGAGTCAGTGGGAAACAGGTGAAAACTGTTTACTGTTTGGAGTCACTCCTGGTACAGAAGAAAATGATTGGGGTGTTTGGAGGCCAGTCATCTCAGCTCCAGGACGTATCTGCAGGAATTCTTCAGGATAGTGCCCTCATCTTCAGCAGTTTCATCAATGACCTTCCCTCCATCACAAGGTCAGAGGTGAGGGTGTTCGCTGATAATTCTACATGGTGCAGAACCATTTGTGACTGCAATCACTCAAGCAGTCTGTGTCCAAATACAGCAAGGCATAGACAACACACAGGCTTGAGATGATAAGTAGCAGTATCATTTATGCCATGCAAGTGCCACATAATGAACATTTCCACCAAGTCAGAATATAACCACCTTCCCTTGATATTCAATGACATTACCATTGTTGACTCTCTTACTATGAGCATTCTGGGTCTTATCATTGATCAGAAAACAAACTGGTCCCACCATGTAAATAATATGGCCTCAGAGCAGGTCAGGAATTCTGTGGCAAGTAAAACAACTCCTAAGTCCTCAAAGCTTTTCCACCATCAACAAACTGCAAATCAGAGGTATGTTGGAATACTCTACACTACATACCACCTTGATTTGTAACGAAATTATCTTCATCGTCACTAGGTCAATATCCTCAAGCTCCCTCCCTGACAGAAATGTGGTTGCCCCTACACTACATAGACTACAGAGACTCAAGAAGACACCATCTTCACAATTGCAATTAGAGATGGCCAATAAATATTGGTCCAGCCATTGATGTTTATATCCTGTGAATGAATAAAAAAAGCAATTTTAAAAAATGCAAAATTTTGAAATGGTCCAAATACTATAGATGGAAGCATTAATACATCAAATAGCTAAATAAAGGTAGAATGAAGTTGGAAGCATCTTTAGCAAATCTGGCTACTGTAGCAGAGAACAGAATTGCAAAAATAATAACTGGGATGTGAATCCTAAGAATACCCAAGGCACCAGATGAAAGGTGCCTCAGGTGTGACTCCAAGTATCAGTCTCTGGTGAACTATCCAATGCGAGAGGCATGGTTCTCAAAATAACAAATAATGAATTATGAGGGAGAAGATATAGAAAATGAGGCATCTGAACAAATGTTACAAGACATAAGAAGTTTCAGTCCTGCAATGTGTTCATTCATTGTGGACTCCATTAATTGTACAGTGCTAGATAGTGCTTGCTGTTCAACGATACCTGGAACAAATTGGTTACAATGTTATCATGATTTACTAAGTAGTGAGGACCAATGCAAGGTCAAGCAGATATAAGAACACTACTTCCTCTGGGGTTGGTGATGACAACATTTTGAGGTCACAAAAGAGAGTTGTAATTCCTTGTAAACTAGCTGGAGTAAACCATTTTATTAATACTGTTTTGTTCTCCAGTGAGATATCTGTGTTATTGAGCAAATTGTAGGTGAAAAATAGCAAAAATGAAACTTGAAATAGTGCATAATGGAGGAATTATTTTTGGAAAATCAATTGAATTTGTATTTTACCCAGCTGGGATATTATTCCAACCTCTTAAAACCCAGTATTTCTCTAATCTTGCTATTTCGCTTCAGAGTGTTTGCTAAGTGTTAATGGTACGAAGTGATAGGAGTCAGTGAGAATAGAAACAAATTCTCTTTAAGTTACTTGGGGAATTTTCTTACTGGGCTTGAGTTCGAATGAAAGCCCTGTTAAAATATGTAGGTCTGTTATGTAATTGTCAGGGATCTAAAAGTATGGGACAAAGACAGAAATAATTTCATTCGGCAGTTTGTAAATCTGATAATTATATCTAGTCTTTCTCCAGTTCATGGCAAAACAAAAGAGTTATGGCAGAAGAAGTTACAAGAGACCTGGGTAGGGACTAGAGACTTGGGATGCTTGTGATGTTTCTGTCTGAGAATGGAGATGAATGGTAAATTCAGAGACATGAAAACATGAGGATCATGGTCATGAAAATCACAGCTGAAATTCCTCCCAGTAATGGGTTCTTTGAAAGTAGTCATGCAGTAATTGTTGAAATGCTGCATAAAATTGTAGCTTATCAACCAGGCTGAAAGTTAACAACATGAATGCTTCATGCAAATAATTCATTTCAGATTGTTGAAGACTCCTATGGAATATTTCTGAGGCAAAATCCCAAATTGATTTCTGTGCTGTGCACTAGTCCTCTTGCTCTTGAAGATACTGCAATTAGTCCACCTTTTCTTGTACACTTTTCATGTAGGAAAATCTGTTAAAATCCTGGAGAAAATCAAGAGAGCACTGAGTCATTGCATAAAGTGACACTAGACTGAATTTAATCAGGAGATTGGGTGTATTAAAAACAGAGGTTTATAGAGAAAACCCTAGTAAGGTAATGGGTCATAAAGTCAATCCTTATCCAACATGGCATTCAAGCTAATAAAGTTCCTTCCTCATGATTAATCAGAATTAATTAGAAAAGTTTGGACCCTAAGCATCTGATAGAAGTAAAAAAGACACACAGAGTTACAGAGTCTTTGAGGTTTACAGCATGGAAACAGGTCCTTCGGCCGTGTTGCCCAGTTTTCACCATTAATCTAGTCCTATTTTCCTGCGTTTGATCCATATCCCTCTGTACCTATCCCATCCATGTACCTGTCCAAAAGTTTCTTAAATATGGGATAAAGGGTGAAACATCCAGGAAAAACAAATTAAAATTTGGTTACAAGTTCAGGAAGATGGCAAGAAGTGAGGTGTAGAAACTGGCTGAAAAGGATGAAACAATGGAGAATAAGCAATGGGTATGCAAGTGCTGACAAAGCATTTCATAGTGACTCTTGTTTCAAGAAGTAATCAGTGACCACAGAGAAAACTTCTGACACAAAAATATCACAATGGTTGCACCAAGAGACAAAGAAGTCTCTTTGTCTTCAAGGCCATTGCTTGAAGAGATTAGACACCGAAATAAAGGTCACAAAATAGTCTCAAAACAAAACTAGAAATGAGAAGTCCTCATAGTTGTGAAATTTTGGCACTTTCTTGATCATAAACTAATAAGAGAGGAAAAAACAAAAGGGAGTTTGGTACTCAGAGAGCATTTGAAGTTTATGCTGAAGTACCAGATAAAGCTGAAACAAAAACAAAAATTGCTGGAAATGCTCAGCAGGTCCAGCAGTGTCTGTGGAGAGGATTCAGAGTTAACGTTTCAGGTCAAGTGACCTTCTTCAGAAGTGTTCTTTGTCACAGAGGTGGACTTGTACTGAAAAAGACTTTACAAATGAAACTAATAAACTAAGTAAAGAAAGACTAGCTGTGAAGTGATTTGAAGAATGACTGTGTGATACAGAAATTAGAATGGGCTGTACCAGAGCAGGAACAGTAATTAAAAAATGGATTTAGCTCGTTTGCTGATTTATTCATGTGAGTGTAGATCAATTAACATAAAATCTGCATGTCTGCAGGGTGAAACCTTTCAGAGAGAAATGGTTCAGGAACTGCCCAAAGAGGCAACAGATGCAGGAGGGATTAATGAAAACTAAACAGGGCTCGATTCCAGCCTCGAGCGACTGTCTGTGTGGAGTTTGCACATTCTCCCTGTGTCTGTGTGGGTTTCCTCCGGGTGCTCCGGTTTCCTCCTACAGTCCAAAGATGTGCACGTTAGGTGGATTGGCCGTGCTAAATTACCTGTAGTGTTCAGGGAGGTGTAGATTAGGTGGGTTATAGGGGGATGGGTCTGGATGGGATGCTCTGAGGTTTGGTGTGGAGATGTTGGGCCGAAGGGCCTGTTTCCACACTGTAGGGATTCTATGATTCTATGATTCTAAACAAGTGTACCAACGGTCTGAAAGATATGTGTAAGGTGTGGGTGTTTTTGATGAAATCTGTTTTGCTGAAAATCAGATGCACCATGACAGAACCTGCAATGTTTCGTTGGTATGAGAGGGGAAATTTTCAGGCACTTCATGATGCATTGCAGAATTTGAGAAATGTGTAATTCATAAGTTTAGAGTAGAATTCAAAACCAGGTAGTTAGGCTTGTGGGGTCCTTTAACTATATTGGTTTAGCTATTAAATAGGGTAGGTCTGAAATAACATGATACAACAATCCTATTTACAGAGTGTTGCTCCTATTTTGTTTAATACTATGATGGTCTTCATAGTTAAATGCTGTTCTATCAAAAGAAAAGACAGAAGAGATTGCTGTCTTCATGGCAGAAGTGAAGATGATAAATTAGTTCAAAATGAACTTTGATGGACACTTGAGTGATTTAAACTTACAGGGTTATGGAAAGAGAACAGGAAATGGAGACTGACTGGACTGTTCTCAAAGAGCTGGCATGGATTTGATGGGCTGAATGATCTGCTTTTTCTTTGCTGTAATGATTCTATGGCTCAATCAAAAAGCTTGATTGATCGGTTGGGCAGTTAGACCAGACCAGATTCCAATTTTTGATACACTGGAGTTGAAAACTACGATGAAACAATGTCAAGTAGAGAATGTTTTAAGGTCAAATAAAATATTTTTTTAAAAAAATCAGTCTGGAGAAATGTGTATTTCAGTTTCCACCCTGAGTTGACCCAAACAGCATGCAATAAGTCATTTTTAGCGATGCCTCAGGTGTGAATCTTTGAGTGCTGGTGGCTTTGTAATATTTCCTACAGGTGAATATAGAAAATGTTGTCCTTTCGATTGTGAAGCCAAGAAAATTGGAAGAATTGTGAAAAGTACTTTAGCTGCTTAAATACTAGCTTCTGCGGAGTATGTGAATATGGGATTCTACTTGGCAAAGATTTTAAGGTGACCATGTGACAATGAGTATGCTGAAGATAGCATGCCCTGGTGAAAATAATTGTTCACTGTGAGATAAGGAACACTTTATTAAAATTATGAGAATTGCTAAAGAAAGACACATTTTGTCAAAGTTCAAAGTCTTGCCCTCATCAGAACAATTCACAAGAATGCCAATTTAAGAGACCAACAGCTAGGCTGTATGATAGCTAATCAGAGTCCATAAGTTTTCCTATAGTGGAGGTAGCTATTATGAGGGGGCATAGTTTTAAAGTGAGTGGAGGTAGATATAGGGGAGACATCAGAGGTAGGTTCTTTACTCAGAGTGGTAGGGGGCATGGAATGCATTGCCAGAGAGGGTAGTGGGGTCGGCCTCATTAGGGGCATTTAAGCGGCTATTAGATAGGCATATGGATGATAGTATAAGGTAGGGGTGGAGGTTAGACAGACCTTAGGTTTAGGGTAAAATTTTCTGCATAACATGATGGGCCAAAGGGCCTGTACTGTGCTGTACTGTTCTATGTTCTATATTTAGCACTCTCCTTTTATACAGTACATATGTAGATATTCCCCTTAAATTGGTGTTTTTTTTTTGTGAACTGTCCGAATGAATGTAGGATGAAAAGCTTTGGCAAAATGTGCCTTTTCTCAGCTATACAGAAGTATGTAGGAAAAATTCACAGACTGACATTGCTGGTTTGGAAAAGATACTAGGGGAGAAAGAAAATCTGAAAAGTTAATAAGGACCATCAACTATTGGATTTTTTTGCACAGAGGTCTGCAAACATAAATAAGTTTTTAACCTCCAGGAGGAGAGGAATCTGCAATATGAGATGTACAGAATGAAGAGTTCTTTTTAGAATCCCTACAGCGCGGAAGAAGGCCATTTGATCTATCGTGTCCACACCAACCCTCCAAAGAGCATCCCACCCTATGCCTGTAACCCTGCATTTCCCATGGCTAACCCACCGAGCCTGCACATCCCTGTACACTACAGGCAATTTAGCATGGCCAATTCACCTAACCCACACATCTCTGGACTATGAGAGGAAACCGGAGCAACCAGAGGAAACCCACACGGACACAGGGAAAATGTGCAAACTCCACACAGACAGTCACCTGAGGGTCGAATCAAATCTGGGTCCTTGGTGCTGTGGGGCAGCAGCGCTAACTACTGAGCTGTCCTTAGTTAGTTAGTTTTTAGAATTTGAGTTACACATATAAAACTCCAATTCTTATTTAGAGAGAAACTTATAGAGAGAATATATGTCTCTTGTTATGTATTCACTTGTGGGAACTAAGAGCTGTTGGCTGGTCAGCATTTATTGCTTGTTTATAGTTGCCCTTGAGCTGGTGGGAGTGAGCTGCCTTCTTGAACCACTGCAGTCCATGTTCTGTAGGCAGACCCGCAATGCCCTTAGGGGTGGGAATTAGTTGTTTAATAATTATATTCATTCATATATTAATTGTATTTAATTGTATGCATGTGGTAAGCATGAATTGGAAAGTCGCTTGTGGCTTGGTGTTAAACTTTTACTTGATAACTGTGAAATGCCGCAGGAAGTTTTCACTACATTAAAGACGCTGTATAGAAGTTAGGTATTGCTTTTGTGAGTAGGAAGCATGTTAACATTTAACAGGTTCTGACTGGTGTGGGCAGCAAATTCAAATACCACCATTTTGTGAATTAAAAGTATTCAGTAAAACAAAACACTAGCATCAGTACTGGTGACCATGAAGGGGGTGGATTATTGTACAAACCCATCTGGCTCACTAATGTCCATCAGGGAATGAAATTTGCTGTCCTCTGTGGTCTGGCCTATATATGACACCAGGTCACCTGTCTTGTGAACTTGCCTAATGAAGCGTGAAGACAGCTCATCCACAATTCTAGAAAGCAATTCAAGACTGACAATAGCAAAGTCCACATCCCATGAATGAGGCAAAATAAATTAGCCTGAATTTTCTGAAGGCCTTAAGGACATATTGATCTGTCCCTTGCATGTCCATTGAGCATAGATCTGCACTATAGAGAGTAATGTCAACACATGGTCCATTTTACCATAAGACCATGAGATATAGGAGCACAAGGAGACCATTCAACCCATCAAGCCTGCTCTACCTTTCAATGAGATCGTGGTTGATAAATAAACCTCAACTCCATTTTCCTGCCTTTTCACCACTTTACCTTTTCAACTCTTGATTCCCTTCCTGATTAAAAATCGTGATATATTCACAACACAGTTTCTACAGACTTCTATGGAAATGAATTCTGCGGATTCATTATTGTCTGAGAGGAGAAACGCCATACAAATGCCAGATGCTATGTTTCAAATGATCACATATAAAATCATTTATGCAGAAGGTGCTTGAAGGTTAACTTCACTGTTCAGTATACATAAAGGGTTTCCTATAGCTCTGCATGTTATCTAAGATTTGCTGTATCAGCCATTTGGTCACCTTTCAAATGTGACACAGAAATGGAACACATCAAAACTATCCTGATCAAATTATTGTTTACAGTAAATGAACCAAAAGCCATTATGCTTGGACTTGAGAAGGGCCTAGTCTACCTCAAATTAACCTGAAAGCTAAGGAATCTCAAAAATCTGAGTAATAGGTTAAGCAAGCATTCAAACTGCTATTACAAGGTGCAAACCCCTGTGAATTTTTCAACTCACAGGGTGTTACCATCTGCCTATTATACAATTGAGCCACAGTGTTTTTGAATTTCAGTGCTACAGCAGTCCCAGGTATGTACAATTGGCTGATTGAATCAAAGAGCATGCTGCTTTGTTTATTGATAACAGACAGATTTCAGACCATCCTCAAGCCTGTGCTTGCAGAAGTCAAAGCAAATTGCCTACCGTTAGATGTGATTCTGTGATTGGGCAGCACTTGCTAAATAATCTGAACTGTGCTAATAGCCTCACTAAGAATTAATTCAAGATAGCCACTCGAGCTTGTAATCTGGCTCATTTACATCTGTCAGAAGTGACATATTTATCATACACAGTGACCCATTCTCTGCAAACAAAAATAATATGCTAAAATCTTGGGCACCTTTCCAATTATGGAGTCATGGAGTCATACAGCATGGAAAAGACCCTTCAGTCCAAACAGTTTGTGCTGACCATAATCCCAAATTAACCTAGTCCCAACTGCCTGCATTTGGCCCGTATCCCTCCAAACATTTCTTATTCATGTGCTTATCTAAATGCCTTTTAAATGTTGTAACTGTACCAACATCCACCACTTCCTCTGGAAGTTCATTCCACACACAAATCACTCTCCGTGCAATAAAATTGCCCCTCATGTCTTTTCTAAATCTTCCTCCTCTTACCTTAAAAGTATGCCCCCTAGTCTTGAAATCTCCCACCTGCCATTCGCCTTGTCTATACCGCTTATTATTTGAAGAACCTTTATAAAGCCACGTCTCAATCTCCTATGATCCAGTGAAAAATGTCCCAATCTAAGCGGCCCCTCCTTATAACTCAAACCATCCATTCCCGCAACATCCTGGTAAATCTGTTCTGAAACCTCTCCAGTTTAATAACATCCTTCCTGTAACAGGGAGACCAGAATTGAACACAGTACTCCAGAAAAGGCCTCACCAGCATCCCGTACAACCTCAACATAATGTCTGGGATGTTGGGGAGCATATAGTGCCCCAGTACATTTTGCTTGGTAAAGCCACAGCCAACCAGAGAGTTGACTGACTAACAAATCAGCGCCTTTCTCCTGTGGCATAAATTTTTATGATCGTTTGAAATCTGGCAGTCTTGCATTTGACCTGATGAGTGTATGATGAAAAGCTTCAGTTTTGTGCAATCTGTATATTTATAAAATATAGATTTCCTACAATCTCTCCATGATTCGGTCACTGTCTATTCCCTGTTACCACCTAATAGCTAACATATATTAATTGATGTTCCCAAGAGAATTATTGGCATCTCTGCTGCCAATTGGTAATGTTTACAATGGTAACAAATGTATGCCAATTCTATAAGTGTCAATCACAAATTGATGGTTTATAAGCTCTGGTTATTTTGGGCAAATTGTAGCAATTGTTTGATCAGCTCATCCCATCTTGTTAAAACGTGATGCGGCTATTTATATTTGTTCCTCACAGAGGTGATGCTCTTTGTAATACCTGAGGTTGTCAATGCATTCTGTTCGCAATTGAAATTGACAATTTCAGGATAAACATGCCCAGGGCTTTTGTGTTGCAGTGTAGCATTCCTATCCATGGGCCAGAAGATCCAGGTTCAAGTCCCATCTTCCCAAAGCTGTGCCTGAGTTTTTAGAAAATAGTATAACGAGAGTTCAGGGCCAACGTCTCTCTCCTAGACTGAACAGCAACTGGAACAAGTTCAGGAACCCTGGATATCAATGTACATCGAGTATTTGATAAAGAAGAAAGAAAGGAGCATATGTCATTTACAGTGTATTACAACTGGGCAGCCTCTTCAAAAATATGGTGAGTGTAGGGGGTTGCATGGGAAAGAAATTAGGAGGGCAAAGAAGGGGTCAGGAAATATTATAAGTGTATTAACAGTAAAAGGACCATCGAAGAAAGAGTGGGGCCTATTAGAGACCATTGGGGCAACCCATGTTTGGAGCCAGAAGATGTGGGTGCATTCACAGAGGATAAAGACATTGTTGCTGTGGATTTCAGTTGGGATGGTGAGGGTCTAGAATATGTTAAGATTAATAAGGAGGAGGTAAGAGATATTTTTGCAGGCACAAAGGTACATAAATTGCTAGGGCCCGATGAAGTGTATTGCAGACTGCTGTAGGAGGCAAGGGAGGAGTTTGCTGGGGCCCTGGTGGAGATATTTAATACAGGTAGTTCACCTATAGCGTGATAGCTGCGTTCTTGCATGACCCCACTCTACAGAAAATCATGCTATAGAAAATCGCCACAGAAAATCACATTACACGGAAATCACTGTAGAAAATCACTATACCTGTACAGCAGGAAGTTCACTTCATCCAAACAGCATCCACTGTTAATCAATCGCATTAGAGCCAATTCGTGCGAACAAAACATGTGTTACAGCAGAACTACTTTCATTGGCGGGGAATTGAGTTTAAGAGCCGTGAGGTCATGCTGCAGCTCTATAAAACTCTGGTTAGACCACACTTGGAATATTGTGTTCAGTTCTGGTCACCTCATTACAGGAAGGATGTGGAAGCTTTAGAGAAGGTGCACAGGAGATTTACCAGGATGCTGCTTGGACTGGAGGGCAGGTCTTGTGAGGAAAGGTTGAGGGAGCTAGGGCTTTTCTCATCGGAGTGAAGAAGGATGAGAGGTGACTTGATAGAGGTGTACAAGATGATGAGAGGCATAGATAGAGTGGTTAGTCAGAGACTTTTTCCCAGGGCGGAAATGATTATTACGAGGGGCATAATTTTAAGGTGATTGGAGGAAGGTATAGGGGAGATGTCAGAGGTAGGTTCTTCACAGAGGTAGGTTTTCATTAGAGAGAAGAAGGTTAAGAGGTGACTTAATAGAGACGTACAAGATGATCAGAGGATTAGATAGGGTGACAGTGAGAGCCTTTTTCCTCGGATGGTGATGGCTAGCACGAGGGGACATAGCTTCAAATTGACGGGTGATAGATATAGGACAGATGTCAGAGGTAGGTTCTTTACTCAGAGAGTAGTAAAGGCGTGGAATGCCCTGCCTGCAACAGTAGTAGACTTGCCAACTTTAAGGGCATTTAAATGGTGGTTGGATAGACATATGGATGATAATGGAATAGTGTAGGTTAGATGGGCTTCAGATTGGTTTCACAGGTCGGCACAACATCGAGGGCTGAAGGGCCTGTACTGCGCTGTAATGCTCTATGATCTATGTTCTACAGAGAGTGTTGGGTGCGTGGAACGCGCTGCCGGCAGTGATAGTGGAGTCAGATACTTTAGACACTTTTAAGCGACTCTTGGATAGGCACATGGAGGATAGTAAGATGTAGGGTATGCAGGATAGATTGATCTTAGTAGGATAATAGGTTGGTACAACATTGTGGGCCAAAGGACCTGTACTGCCCCCTTGTAATAGTCATTTTAGCCTTTGTTCAATGTGGTTCCTTTGATAAAGAATAGCAGCAGGGAGCAGGCCCAGGTAATTACAGACCAGATAATCTAACATCAGTGGTATTGAAGTTATTGGAAAAAATTCTGCAGGACAGGATTAACCAATACTTGGAAAGGCAGGGATTAATCAGGGATAGTCAGTGCGTTTTTGTTAGAGGGAGAGCCTGTTTGACTAATTTAGTTTCGTTTTTGAAAATGTGACAAAATATATTGATGAAGGTAGTGCAGTTGCTGTAATTTACATGGACTTCAGCACAGCCTTTGACAAGGTCCCACATAGAAGGCTGGCCAAAAGGTAAGAGCCCATGGGATCCAAGGCAAGTTGGCAAACTGGATCCAAAATTGACTTGCAAATAGGAAGCAAGGGGTAATGGTAAAGGGTTGTTCTTGTGATTGGAAGCATGTGAGCAGTGGTATACCACAGGGATCAGTGCTGGGACCTTTGCTGTTTGCTTTGTACACTAATGATGTGGATGAGAATGCAGGACCTTTAATTAGTAAGTTTGCAGATGACGCAAAAATTGGTGGTGTTTTTGATAGTCATGAGGTTGGTCTCAGGCTACGGTCTGATATTGATGAGCTGGTAAATTGTGCAGAGCAATGGCAGGTGGGATTTAATCCTGCATTTTGGGAGGTCCAATCAGAGAAGGATATACACAATGAATGGTAGGTCCCAAGGGAGTAACTGAGGGACAAAGGGACCTTGATGTACAAATCCATAGATCCCTGTAGGTGTTACACAGAGTGGTGGAGGAGGTATACAAAATACTTGCCTTCACTCGCCAGAACATAGAATATAAAAGCAAGGAAATCTTGTTACAATTTTATAAAACATTATTTAGGCCACGTATAGAATACTGTGTGCAGTTCCGGCTGCCATACTGTCAAAAGGATGTGACTGAACTGGAGAGGGTGCAGAGAAAGTTCACCACAATGTTGTCTGGGATAAAAAGTCTTGGTTATGAGGGGAGACTGGATAGGCTGGGTTTGTTTTCCCTGAAGCAGAGGAAGCTGAGGGGGGGTTTCTGATTGAGGTATACAAAATTATGAGAGGCACAGGCAGAGTTGATCATGAGAATCTTTTCCCCATGGCTGACGTGTCTAAGACCAAAGCGGATAAGTTTAAGGTGAGGAGTAAGTTTAGAGGAGATCTGAAAAAAAAAAATTTCATCCAGAGGGTAGTAGAAATATGGAAAGTGTTGTCTTAGAGAGTGGTAGAGACACTCTTGCAACATTTAAGAAGCATCTGGATGAACTCTTAAAATGCCAAGGCATGGTAGACTGTGGACAAATGCAGGTAAATGAGACTAATGTAGTTTGATGTTGGGGTTAACAAGGTGTGGGGCTGGATGAACACCGCAGGCCAAGCAGCATCATAGGAGCAGGAAAGCTTGACGTTTCAGGCCTAGGCACTTCATCAGAAATGGGGGAGGGGAAGAGGGTTCTGAAATAAATAGGGAGAGAGGGGGAGGCGGATAGAAGATGGATAAAGGAGAGGATAAGTGGAGAGGAGGCAGACAAGTCAAAGAGGCGGGGATGGAGCCAGTAAAGGTGAGTGTAGGTGGGGGGGTAGGGAGGAGATAGGTCAGTCCAGGGAGGACGGACAGGTCAAGGGGGCGGGATGATTTAGTAGATAGGAGATGGGGGTGGGGCTTGAGGTGGGAGGATGGGATAGGTGAGAGGAAGAACAGGTTAAGGAGGCGGGGATGAGCTGGGCTGGTTTTAGGATGCGGTTGGGGGAGGGGAGATTTTGAAGCTTGTGAAATACACATTGATACCATTGGGCTGCAGGGTTCCCTGGCTGAATATGATTTGCTGTTCCTGCAGCCTTCGGGTGGCATCATTGTGGCATTGCAGGAGGCCCAGGATGGACATGTTGTCTGAGGAATGGGAGGGGGAGTTGAAATGGTTCGCGACTGGGAGGTGCAGTTGTTTGTTGCGAACTGAGCGCAGGTGTTCTGCAAAGTGGTCCCCAAGCCTCCGCTTGGTTTCCCCGATGTAGAGGAGGCCACAACGGGTACAGCGGATGCAGTATACCACATTAGCAGATGTGCAGGTGAACATCTGCTTGATGTGGAAAGTCTTCTTGGGGCCTGGGATTGGGGTGAGGGAGGAGGTGTGGGGGCAGGTGTAGCACTTCCTGTGGTTGCAGGGAAAAGTGCCGGGTGTGGTGGGGCTGGAGGGGAGTGTGGAGTGGACAAGGGAGTTGCGGAGGGAGTGGTCCCTCCAGAAAGCAGATAAGGGTGGGGAGGGAAAAATGACTTTGGTGGTGGGGTCGGATTGCAGATGGCGGAAGTGTTGGAGGATGCTTTCCTGCTCCTATGATGCTGCTTGGCCTGCTGTGTTCATCCAGCCCCACACCTTGTTATCTCGGATTCTCCAGCATCTGCAGTACCTTTTATCTCTGATGCTGGGGTTGGTCGGCATAGACGTGGTGAGCAGAAGGGCCTGTTTCTATGCTGCATGAGTCTATGACTATGGCTCCGAGGGGCTGAGTGTCCTAATCTTGCTCCTGTTCCCCATGTGCTACATGGGCATTAGTTAACTGAGTTGGGTGGTTAGGTTGTAATCCAAAGTATTGGCAATAGTCTGGGTTCAATTCCTGCACTGACTGAAGTTACCATAAAAAACTCCACTCTTCAAACTCTTGCCTCGGGCAAGGGTGACCCTCAGATTGAACCACCACCAATTACCTCTGTCTAGTGAAAGAACAGTTTGAGGGCCTGGTAGGACTGATAAATAATCTGAAGTTTCCAAGAGGTCGTAGGAGTCTTGTAGTCGGTTCTGATGTGCTTCTAACATAGGGTAGGGGGCCAGTGTGTTGGGGTGTACAGTTCTTGCCAGGCATCAGCAGACGAAGCAGTTAGGATAACTATTGTTTGCAAAGACTCTGTATAAGTGTTCCTCTTCATTTTTGCACAGCTCCGAGGTGTTGCAGTGAGTTGTTGCTCATTTAAACAGAGTCTTGACGCGGCTCTGTTTGTGGATGCTGGAGTGATTACTGTTGTAATTCAGGATTTGGTCTGTGTGTAGTCTTTCTGTATATGCTGGTGAGGAATTCACCATTGTTTGCTCGTTCCACCGTTACACCTAGAAATGCGAGTTGATTACTGTTCTCATCTTCCCTGGTGAACTCGATCCCAGTGAATATGCTATTATTAAGGTGATGTGTTTCATCTACCTTTGCTTGTTTAATGATCATGAAGGTATCGTCCACATATCCAACTCATAGTTTAGGCTGGATCTTGGGTTAGAAACACATCAGAACTGACGACAAGACTCCTACGACCTCTTGGAATAAAGATAGTATACAAACCAACGGCCACACTTTGCTAGTTTCTCTCAAAGACAAAAGACCCCATTCCCATAATGAGCAGGACGAACGTGCTATATAAAATACCATGCAGCAACTGCTAGAAACACTACATAGGACAGATGGGCAGGAAACTCGCCGCCAAGATACACGAACACCAACTGACAGCAAACGGCAGGATCAACTCTCCTTCAGTTCAATACACTGACATAGAAGGACATCAATTTGACTGGGACAAAGTTACAGCACTAGGACAAGCAAGGCAAAGACAAGCACGAGAATTTCTAGAGGCCTGGTTTTCAACCACCGATGCAATTAACAAACATTGAAATAGACCCCATCAACATACCACTATGGTACAAAACCGGAAACAAGACTGCCCACCATGGCAGACCAGACCATATAAATTCAGAGTGGGACAGAACAACAGTGCTTCAATGGGGGCTACACAGCATTGATGATGTCACATAGAAGGGAGTCGAAATATTGGCATGAAAACCAGTCAGCTTGGCGAATCTACCAATGACTCCAACTGCAACAGAGATACAGATTGTCATTAAAATATTAAACATCAGAGCAGTACCACCAACACTGTCCTCACAAGATCCTGCGAATCCACTCGGAATAATGATGCACCAACACCAGCATCCTCGGCCAGGCCAACATCCTCAGCATTGAGTCACTGAGCACCTTGTTTGGCTGCAAGGGGCTGGACATGTTGTCTGTATGTCCTACACCGGACTCCCCGAGCAGGTATTCTAGTCCCAGCTCCGAGGCAGCAGGAGAGCCCCAGGTGGGAAACGCCTGAGGAAACGCTTCAGTGACGCGTTCAAGGCCTCATTGGCAAAGTGCAGCATTCCAATTGATACCTGGGAATCATTGGCCCAAGACCGTCCAAAGTCGAGGAGGAGCATCCGGGAAGGCATCGAGCGCCTTGAGACTTGGAGTCGGGAAACAGCGGAAGCCAGGCAAAAACAGCGAAAGGAGTGCGCTGCCACACCAACACCACAGTCAACCCTTCCCACAGCCACGTGTAACAGAGCCTATGGAAACCACATCGATCTGTACAGCCAACTACAGCCTCACCCCTGAGAGTGGAAGAGAGTCACCTCCTCTGTGAGGGGCCACCAATGAAGATGTCACGATGTTCCAGGCGAGGTCCAACAAGTGTCATGTACATCGCAAGCAGCCAAGAGATAAGGAAGGAAATTAACATCATAGCAACAGGTTTTCAGGCCAGTTTCATATCATTGATTGCGGAAGCTTACTGTGGGAACATTGGTTGCCAGCCTCCTAAGTTACAACAGTGTTAACACTTCAAAGTGCACTTCACTAATGTTTCAGCATTTTGGGCTGTCCCCAAGTCAAAAAAGATGCTATATAGATCTAATCTCTCTGTGAGACGCTTTTTTGTGTCATTTATTCCTCTCCTAGCAGTGTACACCTCAACAAATGTTTAAACTGGCTGCTCCCACTTCTAACGATAAAGGCTTTCACCTGGAGATCCTTTAACACTCACTAACCATTTGATTATCGATTGGTGTTATTTTGTGGGGTCAATCAGAAATCATCTACCTGCCCATCAATTTATGGTTTTGCTTAGGTTTTATAGCCGGGGAACAGGAAGGATTGATATAAAGGAATGTTTCATTCATGTAAATAAAACAAAGAACTGTGGACGCTGGAGATATAAAGCAAACACAAACAGGAATTGCTGGAGAAACTCAGCAGGTCTGACAGCATCTGTGGAGGGAACGCAGAGTTGAGATTTTAGTGACTCTCATTCAGAACTGATAGCAGATAGGAAAAAGTGATATTTGTGCTGATGACGGAGGGTGGTGGGGGCAAGAATGGAAGAGGGAGCCCAGAAAGAGAGAGAGAGAGATAGAAGGATAGGCAGAGGGATTGCATTCATTTCTACACCCATTGTGTACTCAGAGCACCACCTAGTGTTCAAATGATTAATATCGCTTTCACTTAATATTTGTGCAATGTCCTTTTCTGTGGATGTCATTCCATTAGTCTCCCGCAATGTTAATCCTTTCTGCCTCCCAACTCTCAAGGACTCATTTTTCACTCTGGCCTTGGTTAAACTTATGGTAAATTGCAGGGAGCTGAACAGGCTTCACTCGTGCAACTCAAGACCGAGCTGTTCTGTGTGCAGTGACACCAACAGTTTGAGGTTGGGAGAGTTTGCCGTCATCGTCTCCTTTTTCTGGCTGACTTTGTCTGTAGTGGTACAGGAAAACCCCGAGTGAGTCTTTGGTCTGCCCAAGACTTGATGGTCTTCCAGAACAAAGAGTTGACCTGAACCAACTGTTGCAGGCTGGTACGTTCCAAGGTGCAAGACTACGTTCTGAGGGATGCACTGAAGCTTGGGGCAGCAGCCACCAAGGCACAGTGGGGAAAGACCACCAACTGAGGTTGTCCTGCTGAAGTTAAATGGGTGCCTCAAATCCATACAATACGGAAACAGGCCACTCAACGCAACAAATCCACACTGACCCACCAAAGACCATCCCACCCAGACACACCTCCATACCCTTTCCTGTAACCCTACATTTCCCACAGCTAATGCGCCTAACCTACACATCCTGAACACTATAGCAATTTAGCATAGCCAATCCACCTAAATAGCATATCTTTGGACTGTGGGAGGAAACCAGAGCACCTGGCGGAAACCCAGGTGCAGGCAAGGGGAAATCATACAGAGAGTTGTCCAAGGGCAGATCTGAACCCATGTTCCTGGCGCTGTGAGGCAACAGTGCTAACCACTGAGCCACCATGCCGCAGGTAAATATGGCCTGGTTCAAGTAAGAGATGCCTTTGGTTTGTTTGGATTGAATCAAACTCCAGTGTTTGTTTAAGATAACAAGGTGTGGAGCTGGATGAACACAGCATGCCAAGCAGCATCACAGGAGCAGGAAAGCTTGACGTTTCGGGCCTAGACCCTTCATCAGAAATGGGGGAGGGGAAGAGGGTTCTGAAATAAATAGGGATAGAGGGGGAGGCGGATAGAAGATGGATAGAGGAGAGGATAGGTGGAGAGGAGGCAGACAAGTCTAACATTTCTCTCTCCTTCCTGGACCTCTCTGTCTCCATCTCGGGCAACCACCTAGAAACAGATGTCCATTTCAAGCCCACTGACCCCCACAGCTACCTGGAATACACCTCCTCCCACCCACCTTCCTGCAAAAATGCCATCCCCTATTCCCAATTCCTTCGCCTCCGCCGCATCTGCTCCCATGATGAGGCATTCCACTCCCGTACATCTCAGATGTCCTCATTCTTCAAGGACCGCAACTTCCCCCCCGCAGTGGTCGAGAACGCCCGCGACCACATCTCCCGCATTTCCCACAACTCATCCCTCACACCCCGTCCCTGCAATAACCACCAAAAAAGAATCCCCCTCGTCCTCACGTACCACCACACCAACCTCCGGATCCAACGCATCATCCTCCGACACTTCCGCCATCTGCAATCCGACCCCACCACCAAAGACATTTTTCCCTCCCCACCCTTATCTGCTTTCCGGAGGGACCACTCCCTCCGTGACTCCCTTGTCCGCTCCACACTCCCCTCCAACCCCACCACACCTGGCAATTTTCCCTGCAACCACAGGAAGTGCTACATCTGCCCCCACACCTCCTCTCTCACCCCAATCCCAGGCCCCAAGAAGATTTTCCACATCAAGCAGATGTTCACCTGCACATCTGCCAATGTGGTATACTGCATCCGCTGTACCCGTTGTGGCCTCCTCTACATCAGGGAAACCAAGCGGAGGCTTGGGGACCGCTTTGCAGAACACCTGCGCTCAGTTCGCAACAAACAACTGCACCTCCCAGTTGCGAACCATTTCAACTCCCCCTCCCATTCCTCAGATGACATGTCCATTCTGGGCCTCCTGCAGTGCCACAATGATGCCACCCGAAGGCTGCAGGAACAGCAACTCATATTCAGCCTGGGAACCCTGCAGCCCAATGGCATCAATGTGGATTTCACAAGCTTCAAAATCTCCCCTCCCCCAACCGCATCCCAAAACCAGCCCAGCTCATCCCCGCCTCCTTAACCTGTTCTTCCTCTCACCTATCCCCTCCTCCCACCTCAAGCCCCACCCCCATCTCCTACTTACTAACCTCATCCCGCCCCCTTGACCTGTCCGTCCTCCCTGGACTGACCTATCTCCTCCATGCCCCCCCACCTACACTCACCTTTACTGGCTCCATCCCCGCCCCTTCGACTTGTCTGCCTCCTCTCCACCTATCCTCTCCTCTATCCATCTTCTGTCCGCCTCCCCCTCTCTCCCTATTTATTTCATAACCCTCTTCCTCTTCTTGGCCTGCTGTGTTCCTCCAGCTCTGCACCTTGTTATCTCAGATTCTCCAGCATCGGCAGTTCCAACTGTCTCCAGTGTTCGTTTGTTTCCTTGATGTGCCACTGTACAGAATCGAACTGTATTTGTGAATATGTATATACATTTAAAAGTATTTTTATGAATATTTTGAAATAAGAAAAGTCTTCACAGGAAATGCTCTTAAACAAGAATGAAACATACAAAATTCTGAGGCAACGTGACAGGCTAGTTGTGGAAAAATTGTTTCACCTTGTGGGAGAGTCTAGGACCTGAGGGCATAATCTCAGGGTAAGGGGTCATACTTTTGGGACAGAGATGAGGAGGAATTTCTCTTGTCTGAGGGAGTGAATCTGTGGAACTCTTTACCACATAGGGCAGTCAAGATTGGGTCATTCAGTATATTTAAGGCTGAGGTAGACAGATTTTTAATCAGTAAGGGAACTGAGGATCACAGGGAAAAGAAGATATAGGCCATTCAGCCCATCAAGTCTGCTCTGGCAGATCTGATAATCCTCAATCCCACTTTCTTGCCTTTTCCCCATAATTGTTGCTTCCTTCCTGATTAAAAATTTGTCTACCTCAGTTTTGCAGAGGGCTGTTAAGAGCCAAAAGCATTGCTGTGTGTCTGAAGTCACATGTAAGCCAGTCCTAAAGGACATTAATAAATCAGATGGCTTTTCAACAACATTTGATGATACTTTCTTGGTCAGCATCACTAAGACAACCTTTCAATTTCATGTTTATGAATTGAATTCAATACCTGCTAGTTTCTTTCATAAGATTTGAACCCATGTCCTTTAGCCTGAATTAATACCCAGTGACATTACTGCGATGCTATGGATTGAGCTGTAATTAAAGAGTTCTTGCATAAAAAAGACCATGGACTGAAACACCATACCATGGGGAGACTAAACAATCCCAAACCCAGCTTGCTGTACTCATATTGGCTGCAGGTCCCTACAATTGTGACCGTACGTTACTGGTTGCAAAATGCTTTGGGACGCCGTGAAAAATATGCTTCCCCCTACAATGGGACAATTCTATATCGCGAAGACACTGTTTTAAAATTAGGGGCTACTTTTGTATGCTAGAGAATTTCTTCTCTCAGAGGATTATGGGACTGGAAACTCTCTGCCTCAGAATTCTGGGGACCATTGAATTATTTTAAAGGTGAAGGTCCTTGTTAGGTCAAGTAACCAAAGGTAATTGGGTAGTGAGATCATGGAATTCAAAGCACAGGCAGGTTGTCCATGACCTCATTGAATTGTGAAGCAACCTTGAAGTAGCTGAATGGTTCTTAAGTCATGTGCTTGTATGTATGATTGAAGCTGATCGGTAACTTTGATCATCTTTGTCTGCTTCACAGCTCAACCTCAGTCAGGACTGATGGGGAAATGCCGTCGGCCGCGGACTGCATTCACCAGTCAACAGCTCCTGGAGTTGGAGAACCAGTTCAAGCTCAACAAGTACCTGTCCAGGCCAAAACGCTTTGAGGTGGCCACATCCCTCATGCTGACTGAAACCCAGGTTAGGACGCAACCGTAGAACAGTGCCATTCGGCACATTTGTACCAATGCTTGTGCATTGAAAGAGCTTTCCAATTAGTTCCCTGCTCTTTCAACATTGCCATGCAAATTATACACCTCTTGAGTATTTATCCAATTCCCCCTTTTAAAGTTGCTATAAGAACTTAACAAATTAGGAGCAGGAGTAGGCCATCTCGAGCCTGCTCTGCCATTCAATAAGATCATGGCTGATCTTTTCGTGGATTGAGCTCCACTCACCTGCCCGCCCGCCATAACCCTTAATTCCTTCACTGTTCAAAAACCTATCTATCTTTGTCTTAACAACATTCAGCGAGGTAGCCTCTGCTGCTTCAATGGGCTGGGAATTCCACAGACTGAATTTGCTACATTCAACGTTTCAGACAGAATTTTCCAGATCACACTCACGCACTTTTTTAAACAAAAATTCCTTTTCTACCTCTTCAGTTCCTTTGTCAATTTTGTTAAATTTCTATGCCTCTGGTCACTGAGATGAAAGCAAAAATTGCTGGAGAAACTCAGCAGGTCTGGCAGCATCTGTGGAGGGACAAAGAGAGCTAACATTTCGAGTCCAAAATGACTTTTCTTCATAACTGCGCTAGTCTGACTCAGAACATTAACTCTATTTCTCTCTCCAGATGCTGCCAGACTTGCTGAATTTCTCCAGCATTCTGTGTTTGTTTCAGGGTTCCAGTATCTGCAGGATTTTGCTCTTATCCTTCTGATTATTGTTCTTCCTGCCACCAGTAGCAGTTTTTACATCTTTTACTACATTAAAACACTTCATAATTAATATAATTAACTAATGACCATTAATTCTACAAGATGTACTGGAGAAATTCACCAAAGATCCTTAGACAGCACCTTCTAATGCAAGTTCCCCTCCAAGCCATTCACCATCCTGACTTGGAAATATATCGCTATTCTTTCTGTGTCATTGGGTCAAAATCTTGGAACTTCCTCCCTAGTGGTATTGTGGGTTTACCTACTCCTGCTCCTAGTTCTTACGTCCTCCCTTCCTACTCTTTCTTATTTCTGTAGTTGTTGCACTCTCCTCAGTGGGCAGCACTTGTCAATTGTTCATTTAATCAGTGAAACGGGTGATTGGTGATGTGTGTCAAAATACAAATGATAGCCACAAAGTTATCATTGATTATTGTAAATATCCATCAGGGTCAGTAATGTCCTTTACGGAAGCAAATCCACTGGCCTTTCCCTGTCAGGCCTGGACGTGATTCCAGACTCACAGCAAGATGGTTGACTCTTAATCACCTTCTGAAATGGCATTCAGTTCAAGGGTAATTCCGGATGCCAAATGGTCAGCCTTGCCCGTGTCCCAAGAATGAATGACAAATTAACTGCTGTGGATTTTTGTATCTTTGAATCCTAAAAAGATTGTAGCACTGAAAGAGGCCACTTGGCCCATCATGTCTGTACCGGCCGATCAAGGAGCTACCCTTTCTAATTCCCTTTTGCAGCATTTGTGCGACAGCCTTGCAAGTTACTGCCCTCAGGTTGCACTCAGGTCCACAAGATGCCTTTTTTGTGAAGCTTATTGCCCAAATAGGGATGTGCAACGAATGCTGGTCCTGTCTTAGACGGCCCCACCTCCCGAAGAAACAAACAAAAAATAATTACATTGAAAATGCAACATAAACACAGAGTAGTCGGGGTTTGGAATGCACTGCCTGGGAATGTGGCACAGGCAGGTTCAGTTGAAACATTCAAAAGGGCATTGAGTGATTCTTTTGATAGAAATAGTGAGTGGAAGAAAAGCAGGAGATGGGCTTGGGGTAATATTTGTTTCAATAGCTGGTACAAGCTTGATGGGCTGAACAGCCTCCTTCCATGATGGAACCATTCTGTGATCTTGTAAATGGCAAGTTGGTCTAAACATAGAAAATAGGAGCAGGAGTAGGCAATTTGAACCTGCTCCACCATTCAATCTGATCAGGGCTGATCATCCAACTCCCCTGTTCCCCTCTACTCCCAATACCCTTTGATCCCTTTAGGCCTAAGAATGATACCTAACTCCTTCTTGAAAACATTCAATGTTTTGGCCTCAACCACTTTCTGTGGCAGAGAATTCCACAGGTTCACCACTCTAATGATATGATCCTCATATCAGTCCTAAACGACATACCTTATACCCTTAGACTGTGACCCCTGGTTCTGGACTCCCCAGTCATCGAGAACATTCTTCCTGTGTTTACCTGTCTAGTCCTGTGAGAATTTTATAAGGTTCTATGAGATTCCCTCTCTTATTCTTCTAAACTCCAGTGAATATAGTCCTTACTGATCTAGTCTTTAAGGAGAGTCCAACTTGTAAGACCATTGATTTATTCTCTCTCTGTCTCTTAATCTCACTCAGGTAAAAATTTGGTTCCAGAACCGAAGGATGAAGTGGAAAAGGAGTCGGAAAGCCAAGGAGCAGGCAGCACAGGAGGCGGAGAAGCAGCGAGCTGGAAAATACTCAGACAAGGCGGCAGGGGGTGAGAGCAGGTCGGAGTCAGAGAGTGCGGATTTCAACAGCCACAGCACAAAATTCCTGCAGTGCAGCACAGAATTAGGCTACACCTCCAACAGCTCCTGCTCGGAAGACGAAGTATCTCGGAAGGAGGTACAAATTGCGTCAACTTTGTGAACCGAGTTGAATGCAAACTTCGTGCAACTTCTTAAACTTTGTTCTTTTTCCCTGGTCTCAAAGAAAAGTTGCACTCCTCTGCAACACTGGGCCTTAGTGCCTGCCCTGTTCGTCTCTGTCACTATCTCTCTTTCCCTGTCTCCTGGTCCTGCAAACGTACTGAAATTAGTTTTTAATTTAGTAAACGGGAAGAGACCAAAGACTTCCAAGACATCTTCAAACGCAAAGAAACTGAACAAACAAACAAAATATTGAAGAGGCAACACCTGATTTGCCAGGCACTTGAAGATTATATTTTACTGAAACAGTTAATTTAATTTATTTTTTATTTTTGTCATATTTAATGTGAATTATTCTTTATATTCTATTTTGGAAAGAAATCTCCGGTTCCACGAAAGTTGCTCTTTTGAAGATTTGAAGGGACAAAAACCAGGAGTGTTTAAAAAATCAAAAATGGGACACTTTGAAAGTGGTGGAGTATCTTGAAAAGGGGGGAGAGAAAGGACAATTTCAAAGACATTGTCATGTGTTTTTCTTAATTTATTCAAATACTGTGAACTTTAAATGTTAATTGGCCCAGTACATTTCTCTACTTCTGTTTTACATTATCCTGCATCCAGAAAAAAAAAGTGCTGGCAGATATTATAGAGTATAAAACGTGTGTGTGTGTACATGTGTGTACATGTGTACATGTGTGTGCATGCAGGAGTGTACAGTGTGTATGTGTGAGTGTGTGGATCTGTGTGTTTCTTTTAGCAGCTGCACTAAGGGTAAGGGTATCAGCAATTTGGAGCTCTTAACAGTAAATTAGAAGTCTCCTTTATGATTTGAACTGAACCAGCCACATTCTCCCCATGGAATGGCAAAAATACAGTGTTTGTCTGTCTGTCCGTGTGTTTCGGGGCTTCTTGCCTTTGTCTTTGGATTCTTGTCTGTGATGTCCTGATCTTTGTACAAAGCAAATGCTTGCCGCGCTTTAAATGTGAATATTAAACAGTTTCATGTTCTGTACAACAAGGTAATGTGACTTCAAAAGCAGCCTCACTTCCCCGGGTATCTAGTCATGTCTGACACACTGTGCATAGCAACATGAATAAACCATTCTGCCCCTTGAGTCTGTTCTGCTTATAGACCACATGTCCCGACCCCATCACTCACCTTACCGTCACAAAAATCTAGCTATTTCAGTCTTTGAAACTTTGATCCTCAGCATTCAAAAAGCCTTTTGATTTCCAGCGCACACCACTTGCCTATTTTTCGATTGAATGCCTCAACAGCTTTGCTTTAATTTTAAAATTGCGCTCCCTTGATCTGGATATACCCACCAAAGAAAATCATTTCTCCGTACTCAGACTATGGAGGAAGTGGAGCGAGTCCATTTTTAACCACAATTAGTGACAAGCAGCCAAAGAGCGTAGGAGACTAAGGGGAGGATCTTATAGAAGTGTATCAGACCATGAGAGGCATGGGTAGGATGAATGTACTCGGTCTTTTTCCCAGGGTTGGGGAATATAGGACTAGAGGGCATCAGTTTAAGCTAAGAGGGGAAAGAATACATGGGAACCTGAGGGACAATGTTTGCACACAGAGGGTGGTACGCAACTGCCAGCAGAAGTGGTTGAGGCAGGTACATTAACATTTAGAAGGCATTTGGACGAATACATGGATAGGAAAGGTTTAGGAGGATATGGGCCATGTGCAGGGAAATGGGATTAGCGTGGATGGACATTTTGGTCATCACGGACCCATTTGGGCCAAAGGGGCTGACTCTGTGCTGTAGGACTCTATGACTGTAGATGATGAACGGCCAATTGGTGCAGGAACGCTGATACTTCTAATGTGGAGCTACTGCTGCCTAGGATCTCTTATGATCTCAGCTGATGCCAATACTGGACAAGTCATATCCCAGAGTGAAACCTTCCTAATACTTCCACATGGAGAAAAAAACAAACAGTACCTTTCAGAGATATTTCATGGTGTGTTATAACTTTTTCTTATCACTATTTTTGTTTTACTAATACAGATTTCACTTTGACAGGAACAATATATGTACATTAAATACACAAGAACTTTTCATAACAATCATATTCTATTCGAGTCCATTTTGATTACATTTATTTTCTTCCATATTTGTTCTTGACAAAGCATGCACTATGATTTTGCCTCTTTTTGCTACATGAGTGTTTGTCAAACTATATGGTGTAACATTAAACTCCACTAAAACAAAACTCAAATGCTTTTCCATGAAACCTTTCTAAAAGAATTAATGGATTAAAATAAGTCTTTGTAGAATTATTGAATGTACAGACATCAAAAAGTTGAAGAGTTAACACCAAACTCTTTTTTCCCAGGATTGAATACTTTTTTCTGGCAAGAATTTAGTTGGTGACAAAAATAACTAACTGGTCATTCAGTCCCCATTTTATCCTTCTGTAACAACACTGCACCAATACTAACACTGCTGGCATTGAGATTCCAGACTAAAATCCGGCTTGATAGATCTTGATAGTTCTTTTTTATATGTGATGCAGCATTTGTTGGCTGAAACAAGAGCATACAATGTTACAGATTTGGGTTTAACAAGAAAACAGCTGCTTATTACATAAAAGAAATGAGGATGGACTAGAATAAACCAAGCTATTTACATAAAACGCAATTTGAAAGATCTCAAAACAGTAAAAATACAATCCCATCTATTCCCAACACCATCAATTTACTTAAATACCAGAGAGTTCAAGATATTTCAAACCAAACATTCACATAGGGGTAACCTATTGTCTAACTAACTCCTTTCTCCAGGAGAAATTCTCTTGCGTCTAAATTCATCCAGGATTTTGGTAAACTGAAATTGAAACTGAAACCTTTCCAACTTCTAGGTTCTATCTTTAAGCAAAACAAACTTAATTGCTGATTGCACTAAACTGAAAGCAAGCTATTTCCATGTTTGTTTTATGGGGAGGTGATGGTCTAGTAGCATTATCGTTGCGCTGTTAATCTAGAGACCCAGATAGTGTTCTGGGGACCCAGGTTTGAATCCTGCAACTTCAATAAATATTTGGAATTAAGAGTCTAACGATAACTGGGAATCCATTGCTGATTGTTGGGGGAAAAACCCATCTGGTTCACTAATTCTCTTTAGGGAAGGAAACTGACATCTTTACCTGGTCTGGCCTACATGTGACTCTGGGCCTGTAGCAATGTGGTTGACTCTTAACTGCCCTCTGGGCAACCAGAGATGGGCAATAAATGCTGCCTAGCCAGTGATGCTTTCGTCCCATGAATGAATAAAAAGAAATCTCATAATGCAAATGCAGTCCCATTATCACTAAGCTTTTCGGAGTCAGTCAAGCAATTCTGTCAAATGGTGCACTTATAGGCAGGGTGGTTGAGAAAGCGTTCAGCACGCTTTCCTTCATTTCTCAGTCCTTTGAGTATAGGAGTTGGGAAGTCATATTGAGGTTGTGTGGGACATTGGTGAGGCCTCATTTGGAATACTGCGCCCAGTTCTTGTCGCCCAGTTATAGGAAGGACATTATTAAGCTGGAGAGGGTTCAGAAGAGATTTACCAGGATGTTGCTGGGTATGGCAGATTTGAGTCATAAAGAAAGGATGGATAGGCCAAGACTTTTTTACTGGAGCATAGGAGATTGAGAGGCGACCTTATAGAAGTTTATAAAATAATGAGGGGTATAGATCGAGTTAATGATAGTTGTCTTTTCCCTAGGATGGGGGATTTCAAGATTAGGGGGCACATTTTTAAGGTGAGAGGAGAGAGATTTTAAAAAAGACATGCAGAGCAAATTGTTTACACAGAGGGTGGTTCGCATGTGGAATGAACTTCCTAAGGAATTGATAGATGTGGGTACAATTGCAATTTTTAAAAGACATTGGGATAAGTACATGAATAGAAAAGGTTTGGAGGGATATGGGCTAGGAGCAGGCAGTTTGGGATTATGTTTGGCATGGACTGGTTGGACCGAAGGTTCTGTTTCTGTGCTATATGACTCTATGACTCTATAACTCTTCCTCCCATGGTTAAAAACAATCAAATCATCACTATAAACCATATAGTTACTTAGTCCTTCAATGTTTTTATTGGCTCATCATTGAAATATAACGGTTGCATTTTTCTTTTCAAACAACATGAGTTAACATTGATAGAGTCCATCCAGTGTTACAAAGGCCAATATTTCTTTGGCCTTATCACTCAAAGAACAAAGAACAATACAGCACAGGAACAGGCCCTTCAGCCCTCCTAGCCTGCGCCGACACATTTTGCTCTTCCATACTAAAACTGTCTTCACTTACGGGATCCATATCCCACTATTCCCTTCCTATTCATGTATTCATCCAGGTGCTTCTTGAAAGCTGTTATTGTGTCAGCTTCCACCACCTCCTCTGGAAGCGTATTCCAGGCACTCTCCCCACTTTGTGTGAAAAACGTGCCTCGCACATCTGTTTTAAACTTAAACTAAAAGGAACTTGATCTGGAAATTTCAATTCCTTTTAGTAAGTTTTGTGATGAGTCATGCGCCAATTTATTCGATGCAGCCTTCTAATTTTGAAATAGGAAATGAGTCCCCTTTGTTACCACATTATCTTTGAAATAATCAATGTAGCATCTTTGTAATTCATTTGGTTTCTGTGGTATCACTATAGGTGACCTCCAGCCACTATCACTTTGTTCAATAACATTATTTTCCATCATGAATTTAATCTCTTCCTTCAACTGGGCTTCTCTCTGAATTGAGTCTGTAAAGATGTTGTTTTATAGATAACACATCTCCACATTAACATGATGAACAGTCAAAATCAGTTTCTGCTCTATTCAGGAATGCTTAAAAAGTCACTTTGATAATTTTTTGGAAGATAGAACATGATGCTATTAAACTTCATGTACCTCTGTATTATCCAGTGTGATTGCTGGAGGGCCAATGTTTGAATTTTCAATTTCTGTTCATTCTCCACTTTCTCAACTTTAAGTATAATTTTTCCTTCATATTGTGTCTCTTCACCATGTTAATATAACATCCTCTCTGTTTTTTTCCTGTCAGGTATACACTCTACCTAATTTACATAATTGAGTTTCTGTTGATTTGACAAGGTCTCTCGATCTCGCAATTAATGTTGCCCCAGAGATAGGTATCAACTCAAATCCCTTGTCTGCAATAAAATATGAACTTTAGTTTTTTATTGTCTACTCTAGTTTTCATTGTTTCTTGAGCACCCTTAAAATTTTTTTTTTTAGCCAATGCCAAATGCTTTGGTCAATTTCTCTCTGAAACTGGAAACATGGGCTGTAAATGTAGTCTCGGAGCTTTGGTTTATTAATTTTCCTTCAATCAATATTTAATCCTTTCACCTCATGTCCATATATTAGTTCAGAAGAATTGAATTTTGTGGCCTCATTAGGAGCATTCCAAATGGCAAATAGTAATAAAGCTATTTCTTTATCCCAAACAATATGATATTACTGACAACAAGTTTAATCATGGCTTTCAAAGTTTTAATGCCACCTTTCTATGATAAGCTGAAGATATAAATTATTTTATTCTCAAGCAAGTAATAGTTTCCTTGAATAGTTGTGACATAAAATTTTAATCTTGATCTCATTGTATTTCTTTGGATAATTCATACCTTGTCAATCAAACTGAACTGGTTTTTACATGACCACTTTTTCAATAATTTTTCCTAAAGGGTCTGCTTCAGGAAATATTGTGGGAACATCTATATTTGTTAAAAAATACAAGTTCCCATCCCAGCTTTTAGGCAGGGATTGTATTTTCTTTTATTCTTTCACAGGATGAGGGCATCACTGGCTAGGCAGCATTTATTGCCCAGACGGCCATAAAGAGTCAACCACATTACTGTGGGTCTGGAGTCACATGTAGGCCAGACAAGGTAACGATGGCAGTTTCCTTCCCTAAAGGGAATTAGCGAACCAGATGGGTTTTTCCCAACAATTGACAATGGATTCACAGTCATCATTAGACTTTTAATTCCAGATATTTATTGAATTCAAATTCCACCATCTGCCGTGGCGGGATTCAAATCCAGATCCCCAGAACATTACCTAGGTCTCCGGATTAACTGTCCAGCGATAGTACCACTAGGCCATTGCTTCCCCATAATCTTATAAAGACTCTGCTAAACAGTTCTTCAAACTCTGGTATCAGAATTGAAGTTTAATTGATGTTTGATGTTTTTCCACTACTTGACTGGTAAAATTTCTTTAAATGTCTGGTAAAATATGATCACATCTTTACGTAAGAAGTTTAAAGTCACCATAGTCTTACCAGACTGTAGGGTTGCTCTTTCATTGGAGAGAGACAACTAGTGATGGCTTAACCTGAGGGTCACCATACCTCAGGTGGGGTGAATGGAGAGGTTATTTGAAGAAGGAGAGCTCTTCATGGTAACCTCAGCTGATGCAGGAACTGAACCCACCCATCACAAACCAGCCAACCAAGCTAATCAACCTCCTAACATTGTAATCCTGACTGATAAAAATGCTTTACTTTTTTTTGCCAGTATTTTCCTAATACCTAAGTGACCTACCATTGGAATCTTGTGAGGGATTTGTAAAATTTCATTATGATATTCAGATGGAACTTCCACTATCATAGATCACTGCTCATGTTTCGGTTTTTGAGGTGGCCTCCACTTCCTCATTAGTGTTTTGTCTTTTAAGCAGTAATACTCAGGTATTATTTCTGGTTCAATTTCAGAGCAAATGCTCCGGTATAACTCTTTCAATTCCAAATCCATCTGTTGCATTTCTATAAAAGAAGTTCAGCTAAACAAATCAGCCTCATTCTCTTTACCTTCATCTTCTTCTGCTAAAATTTTGAAAATTGTATTCAACAACTGAATTTCAAAATTATCCCCCAGTTTGATGCTCTCTTCTACTTTGTAATTCCATTGGCCTGAGATCTAGTCACAGCACAGTCAGGAAACTAATCAGCATCTCCTTCCTGTAACATTTTGGCTTCTTTTCCCTCCATTGGTTGTTCCACCACCCTTGGTGAAGCCAATATTCTTGAACATGCCAGATTATTTCACAAAGTAAAATCAATTCCTTCTAAGAATTTATGACACCGCTCCCACTGCAACTGCTCTATGTATAAAGTCACTCCTAAATCCAAGACACTCTGTATAACGAAACTGTTTTGTAACCTTCATGCATACATCCAATTAATATTATCTCCTTCATTAACCCTTTGTAAAACAAATAATGTCATGAGCCAGCATCAGTGACATACTTACTCCTGTGTCTCTCAATATCTTTATTAGTTTACTTCCCCGATTTAAAGTTTAAGGAAGTACATCTCCTTTTGAGATAAAATACTCAGACCTTCAATTCCAAATCCATCTGTTGGATTGCTCAATGTTATGATTCTTCTTGTCAGTACTTGGTTTGATTTATTATTGTCGCATGTACCTAGTTACAGTGGAAAATTTTGTTTTGTGTGCAGTACAGGAAGATCATACCATACAAAGATCACAGGGTGACTGAACAGAACAAAGAATACAAAGTTATGGCTACAAAGAAAGTACATGAAAAGCAAGATCAACATTAGATATGAAATTTGAGAGGTCCATTCAGAAGTCTAATAACAGCTGGGAAGCAGCTATTTTTGAATCTGTTGGTACATGTGTCTAAGCTTTTGTATCTTCTGCCTGATGGAAGAGGTTGGAAGAAATTATAGCTGGGGGCAGGGGGAGCGTGGAGGCAGCAAGATCTGTAGATGGAGTCAATGGATGGAAGGTCAGCTTGTGTGATGGTCTGGGCTGTGTTCACAAGTTTCTGTACTTTCATGCGGTCCTGGGCAGAGGAGTTGTCGTACCAAGCTGTGATGCTTCCAGAGAGAAAGCTTTCTACAGTGAATCGGTAAAAGTTGGTGAGAGTTGTTATGGACATGTTGAATTTCCTTAGCTTCCTGAGGAAGAAGAGGCATTGTTGTGCCTTCTTGACCCTCACATCAACGTGGGGAGGTCCAGGGCAGATTGGTTATTGTCACTGCTAGGAACTTGACACTCTCGACCCTCTCCACCTCAGGTCCATTGATGTAGGCAGAGGCGTGTCATCCTCCTGAAGTTGATGGTCAGCTCTTTATCTTTTCTGATGTTGAGGGTGATATTGTTATTTTTACACCATGCCACCACACACTTTATCTCTTTCTGGTATTCTGTCTTTTCATTGTTTGACATCCAGCCTACAACAATGGTGTTGTCAGCGAACTTGTAGATGGAGCTTGGATGTATTTTGGCCACACAGTTATGAGTGTACAGGGAGTGCAGTAAGGGGGTGAATGCGCATCCTTGTGGAGCACTGGTGTTCAGGATTGGCAGGGAGGAATTACTGTTGCTTGACTCCATTGATTACAGTCTGTGAGTCAGGAATTCAAGGATTCAGTTGCAGAGGGCTGAGCAGAGACCTAGGTCTCGGAGTTTGGAAATTAGTTTGGTTGGGATTAGTGTTGAAGTTGGAGCTGTAGTCAATAAGTAGAGGCCTGATGTAGGTATCCTTATTATCCAGATGTTTCAGGGATGAGTGTAGGGCTAGGAAGATCGTGGCTGCCGTGGAGCTGTTGCTCCAGTCGGTGAATTGTAAGGGATCGAGCCAGGCTGGGAGGCTAGAACCACTGAACCGACAGCATATTTTCCCTTGCAAATTCTTAGAGGCATAGAGTCATACTGCATAGAAACAGACCCTTCAGTCCAACTAGTCCACACCAACCATGTTCCCAAACTAAATGAGTCCCATCTGCCTGGATTCGGTCCATACCCCTCCAAACCTTTATTATTTATATGTTTAAGCAAATGTCTTTTAAGTGTTGTAACTGAACCTGCATCCACCACTTCCTCTGGCAGTTTGTTCCACGCACTGTGTGAAGAGCTGCTCCTCGTGTTCTTTTTAAATCTTCCTCCTCTCACCTTAAAATTATGCTCCCTAATTTAGGGGAAAAAAACTTTTGCTATTCAACTTTTCTATGCCCCTCATGATTTTATAAACTTCCATAAAGTAGCCCCTCAACCTCCTACACTCCAGTGCAAAAATGTCCCAGAGGTGATGAGGTGATCAATATTTTAGCTGTTCGAAAGTAGCTGGGTGAAAACGTTCTTATGTATAATGCCAGCCAGGTCTTCCGTGAACTGCCTCGTTTTATTTTTGAACAAAGCTCAATCATTGATTCTTCTAAACAAAAAGCAAGCTAATCCCTCAGTTCTGAGGAAGGGTCACTGGAGCTGAAACATTAACTCTGCTTTCTCCCCACAGATGCTACCAGACCTGCTGAGATTTTCCAACAACTTTTGATTTTGTTTCTAATCCATCATATTCAATTCTGGCTCCATCTTATCAGGTGCTATTCCAAAAAAAAAATACTCACTCTCAGTGGACATCCCAGAACTCACTGTTATTCCCTGCACCTGTGTCATTTTTAAAATGCCATATTTCACCCGAGCTAGCACTGTCAGTCCAGAGCTGACCGGCATGGTAACTGGCATTTTCCCTGGGCATTGGCAGACAAGGGGAAATTGGTGCCTGTTTTACAGGCAGGGACCTGCTGCTACTCAGGGTGGAGTCGTGACAAGACTTTTGTCTTTGCCCAGGACCAGCAGTAGAAGCCATGACGTCAGACCATGCCAGACTCGTCTGACGTTGCCACCACAAAAAAGCAGTTTCAGCTGTATGCAGGGATGTTCGACACTGTGGGAAGAAGATCAATGATCTTACCCACTCCTCCAACACCTCACATTCACTCGACCTCGACTACTGTACAGGCCAAGCCTCATGTTCTGCCACTCTAATTACTGCCTGCAAGAACGCCCTTACTCTCTGTCACCCATGGCAACCTTTGACAACACTAACCCTGCATGGCCTCCATGTGCCTAGTCACTCACTTGGGACACCTCCCCACCAGTATCAACAATAACAGCAGTACCCCTCACTTCCATCTCCTTCAATACCTGCCTTTTTCTCATTTCTCACTCAGGAAAACAGCCCCCTCATAAACCATGGAGGGGAGGCAATAGCCTGGTGGTATTATCGCTGGACTGTTAATCCAGAGACCCAGATAATATTCTGGGGACCTGGCTTCGAATCCTGCCACGACAGATGGTGGAATTTGAATTCAATAAAATATCTGGAATTAAGAATCTAATGATGACCGTGAATCCATTGTCGATTGTCGGAAAAACCCATCTGGTTCACTAATGTCCTTTAGGGAAGGAAATTGCCATCCTCACCCGGTCTGGCCTACATCTGACTCCAGACCCACAGCAATGTGGTTGGCTCTGAACTGCCCTCTGGGCATTTAGGGATGGGCAATAAATGCTGCCTAGCCAGCGATGCCCTCATCCCATTAATGAATAAAGAGAAAAAAGGCTTAACATTCAGCTCCTCACCCCTTATATGGAGAACATCCTGTGTCTGACTGTCCCTTGTGGCTGACTGACCCTTTTCAAATATCTGGGCTGGAGGTTGCCATTGACTTGCTGGGATCCCTTGACCTGACTGTGGTGTACTGACACTTGGGATAAGCTTTCTACCTTTGTCCTGCTCTAAGTGACAAGGCAAGATGGCAGTAGCACGAGCCTCGCATCTCTGGCTAAGAGGGCAAAGTGTAAAAAGGCAAGGTGTGCAGAAATGCTAAGAATGTCCAGGTAGGCTCAGCACTATGACAGTGAGTGAGGAGCCTGGAGATGCAGTCTGACCCAGTCCATGAGCTAGGTGTGTATTCTTGAGTGCACAGTGTCCTTGCCACAACATGACAATGATAGTTGTTGCTGCAGACCACGCGCATGTAAGTGGATTGGAGAACGCCATGAAGGTTATGCCAATATCCATGGATGTGGAGCATGTGTGTATGCATGTGTGTGTGTGTGCGCGCGCGCGCACGTGCGCTTGTGCGTGTGTATGGCTGGTGCCCATGGACCATGCCCCAAGTTGGTGCCCATTATCCAAGACAGAGGCGTCTTGGGGCAAGCAGTGAACCAAATTTGCTAGGTACCAACTCTGATATCTATGTTCAGTTTTCCCTATCTCTAACTCATTTAGTATGTTTAGTGAGTTAGGAAGCTGAATATTCATGAGGCATCTTGGTCTGTTAACAAGCCTTTTATCAAGGAATAATCCCCCTACATTAGCAACGCATTGCCTAATGAGAAAGTCACTAAAGTGCTTGTGAAACGTATAGAAGATGGAGCAGAATGCTTCTGATGTCAAGATGGGCCTCACCAGAATTCTCATCTAATTCTTCCATAAAAGCCACATAAGGAATGATGTTTTTACAATGAGCGCCATCTGGATCTGGAATGTACCGACTGAGCGTGTGGTGGAAACAGTTCCATTGTGACTTCCAAAAGGGAATTGGATAAAGGCAAGGTAGTGTGACTGACTGAGTTGCTCTTGGATTGTTGCTGGCATGGACATAAACACCCAAATGACCTCCCTATGCATATTTCATGATTCTATGTAGCCAATTATAGAGTCATAGAGTTATAGAGTATGGAAACAGACCCTTCAGTCCAACTCGTCTGCGTTGAGCAGATATCCGAAATTGGTTTAGTCCCATTTGCCAGCATCTAGCCCATATTCCTTTAAACATCCCTCCAATGGGCAACACGGCGGCTCAGTGGTTAGCACTGCTACTTCACGTTGCCAGGGACCTGGCTTCAATTCCAGCTGTGGGCAACTGTATGTGTGGAGTTTGCACATTCTCTCTGTGTCTGTGTGGGTTTCCTCTGGGTGCTCTGTTTAACCCTGCAGTCCAAAGATGTGCAGGTTAGGTGATTTGGCTGTGCTAAATTGCCCATAGTGTCCAGGGATAGGTGGATTAGCCATGGTAAATACAGGGTTATAGGGTAGGGGGTGTGAGTCTGGGTGGGACTTTCTTCAGAGAGTTGGTGTGGACTTATTGGGCCGAATGGCCTGTTTCCACACGATACAGATTCTGTACATAAACCTTCCTGATCATGTACACATCAGGGCACCTTTTAAATGTTGTAATTGTACCAGCCTCTACGACTTCACCTGGCAGCACATTCCATACACACACCACCCTCTGCGTGAAAAAGTTACCCCTCAGGTCTCATTTAAATCTTTCCCCTCCCACCTAAAACCTATGCCCTCTAGTTTTGGACTCTCCTCCCCTTGGAAAAAGACCTTGGCTATTCACCTTATCTATCCCCCTCATGATTTTATAAACCTCCATAAAGTCACCCCTCAGCCTCCAATGCTCCAGGGAAAATAGCCCCAGCATTTTCATCCTTTCCCTATAGCTCAAACCCTCCAATCCTTGTTAATCTTTTCTGAACCCTTTCAAGTTTCACAACATCTTTCCTATTGCAGGGAAGCCAGAATTGAACGCAATATTCCAAAAGTAGCCTCATCAATGTCCTGTATGCTGCAACATGACCTCCAAACTCCTATGTACTGACCAATGAAGGGAAGTGCACCAAAGGCCTTTTTCACCACCCTGTCTACGTGCGGCTCCATCTTCAAGAAAACCGGAGCACCCAAAGGAAACCCACGCAGACATGGGGAGAATGTGCACATTCCACACAGACAGTCATTCGAGGGTAGAATCAAACCCGCGTCCCTGGTGCTGTGAGGCAGCAGTGCTAACCACTGAGCCACTGTGCTGCCTCTTGGCCCACTGGCCCATCTGATCAAGGTTCCATTGTATTCTGAGATAACCTTCTTCACAGTCCAATACCCCACCTATTTTGGTAATAATCTGTAAATTTACTAACAGTGCCTCCTTTATTCACGCCCAAATAATTTATATAAATGACAAAAAGTACTGGACCCAGCACCAACCCTTGCAGCACACCACTGGTCACAGGCCTCCAGTCTGAAAAACAATTCTCTCCCACCACCCTCTGTCTCCTACCTTCAAGTCAATTTTGTATCCAATCAGCTAGCTCCCCCTGGATTCCATGTGACCTTACCTTGCTAACTTGTCCACTCTGCAGAACCTTGTCAAATGCCTTGCTGAAGTCCATATAGACAATGTCTACTGCTCTGCCTTCATCAATCTTCTTTGTCACCTCTTCAAAAAACTCAATCAAGTTAGTGAGACACAATTTCCCACACACAACGCCATGTTGGCTATTCCTGAGGAAGGTCCCTTCTGAGGAAGGGTCATCGGACCAAAACATTAACTCTGTTTTCTCCTTCACAGATGCTGCCAGACCTGCTGAGCTTTTCCAGCAACTTTGTTTTTGTTCTTGGCTATTCCTAATCAGTCCGAGCCTTTCAAAATACATGGAAATCCTGTACCTCAGAACCCCCTCCAACAACTTACCCACCACTCACATCTGACTCATTGGTCGATAGATCCCTGGCTTTTCTTTACTGCTTTACTTAAATAATGACACCACATTAGCCACCCTCCAGTCTTAAATAATGGCACCTCACCTGTGACTGTCAATGATACAAATATCTCAGTAAGGTGCCCTGCACTCTCTTCCCTAGCTTCCCACAAAGTTCTGGGATACACCTGATCAGGCCCCAAGGATTTATCCGGCTTCATGTATTTTAAGACCTCAAGCACCTCCTCTTCTGTAATATGGGCACTTTTCAAGACATCACTATTTATTTCCCCAAGTTCCCTGACCTTCTTGTCCTTCTCCACAGTAAATTCTGAAGTGAAATAGTAGTTTAGTACCTCACCCATCTTTTGTGATTATAGAATTGTCCCAAGATAATTTGTAAGTATGTGATCAAACACAGACAAAGCCACATAAAGAAACATTGGGATAGTTGAGTAAAAGGTTTAAAGAGATAACAAGGTGTGGAGCTGGATGAACACAGCAGGCCAAGCAGCATCATAGGAGCAGGAAAGCTTGACGTTTCAGGCCTAGACCCTTCATCAGAAATGGGGGAGGGGAAGAGGGTTCTGAA
>JAHRHZ010000145.1:90066534-90083901 GCA_024137785.1 Ginglymostoma cirratum | reverse complement strand
GAAATGTCAATTTTTCTGCTCCTCTGATGCTGCCTGGCCTGCTGTGTTCCTCTAGCTTCACACCGTGTTATCTCTGACTCCAGCATCGGCAGTTCTTACTATCTCTAGGTTCTAAGGAGGATCTTCAAGGTGGAGAGAGAAACTAGGAGGTTAACCTTGTATGTTTGTGTGTGGATGAGGAATAATGGTATGGCTGCAATGTCTTTCTTTCAACTCTGTTGCTGGGTAAGTCCAGATTTAAAAAGCTATAGACAATAGTATGACCAAGAAATGATTTTCAGGGTTATAAGGAAATGGAAGGTTGGTGGCACTGATTCTCTTGCTTTTGTGGAGAGCTAGCAAGGAGCTAGCTAAAAGGCCTCCTCCTATGTTGTAATCACTATGTGAACAAATCATTTCACTAACTGCTGTCATTCATTTTTAAACACGCAAACAGATTAGCAAACAGTTATTTTACATCAAACTTTGGATGTTAAGTGGTAAGTAACATTCGTGCCACATAAGTGTTAGACAATGATGAGCTCCAACATGATCTCTCTCAATGTTCAATTATAGTATGATCACTGAATTCCTCACTTTCAACATCCTGGGGCTATCAATAACCAGAAACTGAACTGAACTCATCATATAAACAGTGCAGCTATGAGAATAGGTCAGTGGCTAGGGATCCTGTGGTGAGTAACTCACCTCATGACTCCCCAAAGTCTATCCAGTATCTACTCAGCACAAGTCAGGAGTGTGATAGAATACTCCCACTTACATGGATGGGTGTACCTCCAACAAGATACATGATACAATTCAAGTCAATGCAGCCCATTTGATTGGTACCACATCTACAATCATTCACTCCAATCACCAATGGTGTTCAGTAGCAGCAGTGTGTACTATCTACAAGATGCACTGCAGAAATTCACCGAAGCTCTTTTGACAGCGCCTTCCAAACCCACAACCACTACTGTCTAGAAGGACAAGTGCAACCTTAAATGAATAAAACTATCTGTCACTTCCAACATTCACTCCCTTCCCCACTGATTCACAGTGGAAGCAATGTGTACCATTCATTACTTCACCTGAGCTGTGGCGTTTCTGCAAACAACCTTCAAGAGAGATGTTAGGATGTCCTTCTCAACACAAGGGGTGATAGAGGTGAGGAACTCTCTTCCATAAATGGTAATTGGTGTTAGATCAGTTGTTAGTTTAAAGCTGCGATAAATGTTTGTTAAACAAAGACATTAAGGGAAATGGGCCAAAAGCAGGTATATGGAATTAGGCCACAGATCAGCTATGATCTAATTGAAAGCAGAACAGACACGAGGGGCTGAATGGCCTTTCCTGCTCCTATCATGAATTTGCAATTGCAACATTTTTAATATTGTTGTGATCGTCTATTCCTATACATATTGCAAAGTCTATGTTTTAAAAGTCAATGTATTAATTTTTAATCATTTTTAAGCTCAGTGTCACACACAACTCATTTATTTAAAAGTGTCCACCTTTACAGAATTTTGCTCTTGGTCCTGCAATCCATCATTCTCCCATGTTATCAACACCATTGGGGGACTTTTTAAGATTACAATTTAGACCAATTGTGTTTTACTGTTGTCTGTTGACTAGGAACAGAAGCTTATTGATACTCTTACTTCTCATCTCTTTATTGCTGAACACTTACAAAATCATACTTCAACTGAAAACTGTGATAAATCAACTATAAATATTGTTTAATTCCTTGTATAATACAGGCAGGCAATTTTTTATAAATAATATTCATTACCAATTCACATGAGTAACACAATGAAACGTAATGATATGAAGTGGCTCTGAGCCCACTGGTTACACTTTCCATTCTGTTGGCCAGATGGCATATTATTTGCTCCTTTGGGTGTTCTACTCCTTGAAGAGAACATTACCATTCTGCAAAGTGCTATTAAATTAAAAGAGAAATCAGTCCTCTGAGAAGATCTCCTCTCCATATTTGAGATAGCTCTACTGAACCTCACAAATTAGACACTTGTTAAAAGGAATGCCACAATTATTCAGAGATAGTAGGAACTGCTGATGCTGGAGAATCTGAGATAACAAGGTGTAGAGCTGGATGAACACAGCATCAGAGGAGCAGGAAAGCTGACGTTTCGGGTCTAGAACCTTCTTCAGAAATTTTGCATTCGCTAGAGAGTGCAGATGGTAACTTGGTGCGATACACCATCCGAGAAGCGTCACTTCCATCATTGCACTCCCTCAGCACTGCAATTTCTGAAGAAGGGTCTAGACCCAAAATGTCAGCTTTCCTGCTCCTCTGATGCTGCTTGGCCTGCAGTGTTCTACACCTTGTTATGCCACAATTACTCAGTTCTGTTGCAGGAAGTTGTGAGTTCAAGTCCTCCTCCAGGACCTGAAAGCAAAATACAGATGGATACCCTATTGCAGTGCTGAGAGAGTGCAATGATAGAAGTGACGCTTCTCGGATGGGGTATCAGACCAAGTTACCATCTGCCCTCTCTAGCCAATGCAAAATTTCTGAAGCACCATTTCAAAGATGTGCCAGGGAGCTCTCCCTCGTGTACGGTATCTACCCCTTAACCAACATCACTAAGAAAGAGATTGTCAGATATTATCACATTGCTGTTGGTAGGTGCTTGCTGTATGGAAATTGGCTGTTCTGTTTCGTATATCATACACAAAAGTACATTGCTGAGTTTTGGGGTACCCTGAATTCATGATAGTTGCTGTGCTATTTTCTCAAATGACTGCTCCTGGTACTTTACAGTATTTGGTACATCTACCAGTTTGGAGCATTATGCACTTTTGTGACTGTATTACGTAGACAGGAAATAATATGTGGTGAGTATGCCTATGAGATCTAACAGTAGAAAATAGGATGACATGGATACTTCTTCAAACTGGACTCAGAGACAGAGAATTAATATGGCCTTGGAGCTTGCTCTGCCATTGATTAAGATTATTGCTTATCTTCTACCTCAAATCCAGACATCCTACTGACTCAAACATAAAGTGCTGAAAAAAAGCAGATCTGTAAGCATCTACAGAGAGTGAACAAAAAAAACCCCAAAGAACTACAGATGTTGTAAAGCAGGAATAAAATCAGAAACTGCTAGAAAAACTCAGCAGGTCAGGCAGCATCTATGGAAAGAAACCAGAGTTAACATTTTGGGTGCAGTGACCCGTCATCAGAACAATTCTGGGGAAGGCTCACTGATCTCGAAACACTGACTTCGTTTTCTCTCCACAGATGCTGCCAAATCCTGCTGAGTTTTTCTAGCAACTTCTGATTTTATTTCAATAGAGAGTGAAACAGGTTTAAGTTTCAAGTCCAATATGACTCTTAATTTGGAAATAAAGGGGGCTGGAAAAGTGATGATTTTAGATTTTTTTTAAATCAACTTGTCCAGAGATGTTATTACACACCTTTGAGGCATGTGAGGCTTAAACTCCTGGAGCAGAGTAAGGGACACTATCACTATACCATTGTGGTTCTATATAAAAGTAGGGAGGAGAGGAAAGTAGAATAAATGACAAGGGAGCCAGATCAAAAGGCAAAAGAAGTACAAATTGTAATTCGAGTTAAAACACAGAATTGCCATGACCATGGTAATAGAGGAAAGATATAGATGAAGAGTAGGTGTTAATGGCAGGAACCAATAGATGTAAGGTGTGTTGGGCTGGAAACCCACTGGTCATGCACTCTTGCCTTAACTTTGACCTCTGATTCTACACCTCTGAATATCACCTCAGTTTTAGGAGTAATGTATTGCGGCACAGAGCATAAGTCAAACAATTACCCAGTCAACTGGACAAAATCTTTCAAACAAATAATTTCAGATTTAGAGCGATCCCTGACAACCATGGCTTCCACACATTCATGTAAACCAAATCATTGACAAGCAGCCATTTTCAGGTTCAAATCTTTGATGAGGTTATAATTATGGTTTATTAACTGTTTAACAGGCTCAAGTGCAGAAGTTCACTTAAAGCTGAGTAATAGCACATTAAGATGTCAATAAAGTATCTGGAAAGTTTATCATCACTTTTGACCTTGTGTGTGTACTGTCAATATCATTGTGTTATCTATCTTGCTTTGAAAGACACGTCTATGCTGTGCTGCTGACATTTACAGCCAATGGATAGAGGGCTTTCTTTTCTTTCGTAATAGCTGCTCTTTGCGTTCTCTCCTGCTCTCCTTCCTTCAGTCCCTTCACATTCTTCCAGGAAAGATGCCATCTGTTTCTCTG
Organism: Ginglymostoma cirratum; assembly: GCA_024137785.1. NCBI lineage: Eukaryota > Metazoa > Chordata > Chondrichthyes > Orectolobiformes > Ginglymostomatidae > Ginglymostoma > Ginglymostoma cirratum. Next base: position 90,079,654 of record JAHRHZ010000145.1, on the reverse strand, counting down.
TGCTTGTCTCTTAACTGCTCTTAACTCTGAGTAGTTAGGAATTTGCAATTAGTACAGGCTTAGAAAGCCAATGGTCACATGCCATAAGCAAATGATAAAACTCCAGGCACTTTAGACAAATGGCCCTACGGATTGTTGCTCTTCCTCTGTCTTCAAGTGATGAAGGCAGTGTCTTGTTTGGAAAACTCTCTCTATGGCTCTGTGTTCCCTTCCTCGTAGCTATCAACAAGCTTGGACGCTGAAGGAAATGCCAGTTGAAGCCCATTTCACATCACAACAAATGATGAGACTTGTCCGAACCCAGGCCTTTGTTGCCGTGGTCTTCTCGAAGGTATCCCTAATTTTGCCAACGTTTGGAATTTTTTTTTTAAGTGTAGCCTTCCTGAAGGTCCAGGTTGCTCAGAGGATGTATTGAGTACCTACGGAAAAGAACTGTCTCCGGCAGAGTACCACACTGTTGATTTGCAATCTGGTGTGGTGCTGTTTGGACTAACATCAGACCAAGGTATAAGGTTAATTTTCTAGTGGTATTGCACAGTTGGACTTTCCCTTTTGGGGCAGGTGTGACAATAGGTTTATATTTGACCAATAGAGAAAAATAGGTCTGATGCAGATTGAAACAGCAGAGAAACAGGGATAAACATACAGTTTACAGAGAGCTAGATGGATGGAAAAATTGATAGCTAAATATATGAACAGATAGAGGGAAATGAATAGGTGGACAGAATCATACACACTTGGATAGAGAGACATAGAGTAGTACAAAAAGATGAAGACAATAGGCCATAGATATTACCATCAAACAGTGACTTTTCGATAAAATGGCAGGGTGAAGTTTAAAAACTGCACCTATTAAAGTGATGAATTTTGCAGCTAATTTCTCTTACTTGTTTTAGGGTCCATGTAGCTGTAAAAGACAACCATCCTGTATGTTTATTTATTGTCCACTGCTCCCAGGACTGGGCAGTTTCCCAGATCTCCTAATTCAAGGTCTGATTTACGGCTGTTTAGAGGAATGAGTCATGCTGTAAACAGTGGCAAATGCCATCAAACACAGATTTATCCCACTTTGTACCCTTCTCCCACCCACCTTAAATCTTTGGGACACTGGTAAAGAGCTGACACAATGCCGCAGATACAATTAGAGCCAATACAACAAATTCAGATCATTTACAGAAAACAGCTCCTTTCATTATTTACCTTCATTGCTGTTCTGTCAGTCTTGTCCCATTTAATTATACATATTGAATGTTAATGGGGTAATTGAATATTTGGTGTGTGAATTACGCTATCAGATAATGATAGCAGGCTCTTTTAGAGTTTATTGATTATAAGTGAGCAGATTTAAAATCACCATTAGTTAAATGTGTTTAATTACCTTCCTGGGAGGTGAAATAAAGGACAACAGACCAAGTGAGTTAAATAACAGTGCAAGATGGAGTTGCTGAGAGCCAGAGAAATAGGACCTTGCAACTTGCAATAAAGAATTACCATAAACACTCACAAAATCAAACACAGAAGCAGGGAGTCATTAACAATAAAATATTGGAGTTTTATTTTTCATTAAAACAAAGGAGAATTCTGCAAATCAGTCTCTTTTAGCGAACACTGAAATTTATTCTTAGTACTGGGATGTCAAAAATCCTGTGCATTTTTTGTGGCCCCAAACAAGCCTCAGTTTTGCTCCTTTGTTGAGGTTCTTTATTTTCAATTTTCACAGATTCTCCCAGTTACCAGTATCCACTGTGTTATTGACACAGATGTAGGAAGAGGAGGAGGCCATTCAGCCTCTCAAACCTGTTCTGCCATTCAATTAGATCATGGCTGATCTGTATCTTGACCCTAACTACGCACCTTGGTTCCATAACCCTTACTATGCTTCTCTGACAAAAGGCTATTACTTTTGACTTTGAAATTTTCAATTGATCTTCAGCCTCAAATGTGATTTGGGGGAGAGAGTCCAGATTTCCATGCTCCCTTGTATAAAGATGTGCCTCCAGGCACCTTCCTCAAACAGCATTGCTTTAATTGTGAGCTTGTGTTGTCTCGGTCTCAACTCATCCACAAGAGGAAATAATTTTTCTCTAAGCATCCTGTCATAAAATTCTTCTCCAAGGCTCCATGAGTTTAATCCCCCCCTTCCTCGGCCTGCACTGAGTTTGCTAATCTTGGCTCACATAGCAGCGAGGGTGTCCAAATTGGTTGGAATGTCCCTTGCGTCCACGGCACTTTGGGTGAATACAGGATCACACTGCTTAAATTGCCAAATTATAATCGTAGGATCCCTACATCAGATCCACACTGACCTCCAAACAGCACCCAACCCAGATCTCCTACCCCTACTCTATCTCTGTAAACTTGCACTTCCATGGCTAACCCACCCAGCCTGCACATCCCTGGACACTGGTTAACTTCGCATGGCCAAGCTCCTTAACCTTCACATCTTTGGACTGTGGGAGGAAACTGAAGCAACCAGAGGAAACCCACGCAAACACAGTGAGAATGTGCAAACTCCACACAGACAGTCACCTGAGGGTCGAATCAATCCCTGGTCCCTGGTGCTTTGAGGCAGCAGTGCTAATCACAGAGCCACTATGCCATTGTGGTTGTTGGAAGTCAGTCGTCTCAGGTCCAGGGCACAGCAGGCCAAGCAGCATCATCGGAGCAGGAAAGCTTGACATTTCGGGCCTAGACCCTTCATCAGAAAAAAAAAAAAAATTTTTCTTTTTTTCTTCTGATGAAGGGTCTCAGCCCGAAATGTCAAGCTTTCCTGCTGCTATGATGCTGCTTGGCCTGCTGTGTTCATCCAGCCCCACACCGTGTTATCTCGGATTCTCCAGCATCTGCAGTACCTTTTATCTCAGCTCCAGGGCATTTCTGCAGGAGTTCCTAGGCCAACCACATTCAGCTGCTTCATCAATGACTTTCTCCATCATAAGGTCAGAAGTCGGGATGCTTGCTGATGCTTGTACAATGTTCAGCACCATTCACGACTCCTCCGATATTGAAGCAGTCCATGTTCAAATGCAACAAGATCTGGACAATATCCAGGCTTGGGCTGACAAGTGGCAAGTAACATTCACACCAGAAAAATGCTAGGCAATGAAGATCTCCAATAAGAGACAGATAATCTAATCATCACCCCTTGAGATTCAATGGAGTTACCATCACTGAATCCACCACTATCAACATCTTTGGAGCTACTATTGACCAGAAATTCAACTGGACTGGCCATATTCCCACAGAGGCTACAGGAGCAGGTCAGAGGCTAGGAATCCTGCAGTGAGTGACTCACCTCCTGACTCCCCAAAGCTTGTCCACCATCTAAAATGTAAAAATCAGGAGTGCGGTGGAATAGTCCCCACTTGCCCGATGGGTGCAGCTCCAGCAACACTCAAGAAGCCTGACGCCATCAGGATAAAGCAACCCGCTTGATTGGCACCGCATCCACTCCCTCCATCACTGATGTTCAGTAACCACAATGTGTACCATCTACAAGATGCGCTGCAGAAATTCACCGAAGGTCCTCAGATAGTACCTTCCAAACCCATCTAGAAGGACAAGGACAACAGATACATGGGAACACCACTACCTGTGAGCTCCCCTCCAAGCCACTCACCATCCTGATTTGGAAATATATCACCATTCCCACAGTGTCGCTGGGTCAAGATCCTCGAATGCCCTCCCTAAGGGCTCTACTGAATGCACATGGACTGCAGCAGTTCAAGAAGGCAGCTGACCACAACCTTCTCAAGGGCAACTAGGTACAGGCATTAAATGTTGGCCCAGCCAACGATGTGAATAAAGAAATTGATTAAGACTTAAATATTGGTTGAGACCCTGGGAGTAACTCCTCTGGTCTTCCTAAAATAGTGTCCTGGGATCTTTTACATCTAGTTGAGAGAAAAGGCGGGGTTTATTAACTCATCTGAAAAAGAGACAACCCCATCTTCAACTATTTTAACCCTCCCACAATGTTGTGCTTGGCTGTAGTAAAATCCTGTACACTTACCAGGAGAGACAAAGAAGAAGCAGTGATTCTAGTAACCACTGCCAAGAATTCTTCTCTGCGTTCTCAAAGTGGCCGAGCAACCCTTCAGTTATTTGTGAAATTTCATCTCTTTGCTGTGATCATTCAATTTTCCAATGAAATCTTCTTGAGTGCCTTGAAATTTTTTAGGCAAGGGATTCAAAGGTTATTAGGAACAAAAGGGTTAACATAGCATAATGATATCGGGCAAAATCAGCAAATGGGCAAACTCTGACCCACAAGGAAAGGGAATGAAAGGTTATCAGGAGTGGAATAGGAAACACATACAGATCAGCCGTGATGCTTTTGAGTGGCATAGCAGGCCCTGAGGAGTTGAATGACCTGCTCCTGCTCCTAACTTGGATGCTTGTAAGAGTTGTTCCACACACCATTCACCACCCAAGTGAAGCAAACCTTCTGAACATCCAACCTTGCTCCTTGCATCCTCAAGCGAAGTAGTTGTAGTCCATTTTCTGGTTCTAATTGATGGCCATCTTCCCAAACACATTGATCTGTTTGTATCAAACTGAGGACTTTAACAAATGCAAAAATGCAATCACATCCCCTCTACGACTATTTCTCCCTGATGAATCCAAATTCAAGCCACAAAGTCTATCTGTGGAACTGGAGATGAATGGTCGAGTAGATGCTGATTCACAAAATTCCAACGTATGAGAATTGAACTGGAGCAGAAATAGGCCATTCAGCCCATCATGTCTGCACTGCCATTCAATAAGATCATGGCTGATCTTATAACCCACAACTCACTTTTCTGCCTTTTCCCCATAACCATTGATTCCCTTACTAATTAAAAACCTGCCTATCTCAGCATTGAATTTAACGATCTAGCCTCAACAACCTTTTGTGGTAAAGAATTCCACAGATTCACCACCCTCTTGAGAGTCGAAATTTCTCCTCATCTCTGCTTTATATGGATGACCCCTTATTTTGAGATAATGCCATCTGGTCCTACATTGTCCCATAGGAGGAAACAACTTTTCTGCATCTAACAGACTTGTTGTTGATTAGGATGGAGAGTGCCTTGTATAGAAGATAAGTAACTCTGTAATGTCATTCAGGATCAGTATATGGTCTCTTGGATGATATTTGTTGTCTTAAATACAAGGTTCAGAAGTAATGGTTCAACAATGCTGAGAACTCTGTTGCACTGACTATAATGTCATACACTATCTGACAATTAGGGCAAGACCATTCAGAACAGAAGAAGCACTTCTGCGTACAAACAGTGGTAGATGTTTGGAAGCCACTTCCAGAAATGACAGTGGATGCTGGATCAATTGTTAATTTTACTTAGAATCCCTACAGAGTGGAAGCAGGCCATTTGGCCTATTGAGTCCACACTGATCCTCTGAACAAAATCCCACCCAGACCCACTCCCCTAGCCTATCCCTGTAACCCCACATTCCTATATCCCTGGACACTATGGACAATTTAGCATGGCTGATCCATCTAACCAGCACATCTTTGGACTGTGGGAGGAAACCGGAGCACCTGGAGAGAATGTCCAAACTTCATTCAGACAGTTGCCTGAGGCTGGAATCGAACCTGGGTCCCTGGTGCTGCAAGGCAGCAGTGCTAACCACTGAGTCCCAGTACCGCCCCTGAGATAAATCTGAGGTAGATACTTTTTCTTTCAAGGAAAGGTATTAAGGGAAAAGGGCCAAACACAGAGTTAGGCCACAGAGCAGCCATGATCTCGTTGAATGGTGGAACAGGCTTGAGGGGCTGAATGGCCCACTCCTGTTCCTATGCTTCTCTGTTCCACATTGTGAATGAGCCCATTGAAGCAAAAATGCCAAAGCACTGCCAACTGACTGAGGCATTACATTGCCTTTGGAATTGCTGCTCTGCAGAAGTCAATTCTTCCACAAGAGGGAATGAAACAGAAAAAAATGAAACAAAATAAATAAAAGGTGGAACATGCAGAGGTTCTCTTGCAGTAATATTGAAAATGAATAGCTATATCAGGAGGAGAGGCAGTCATGGTAATGTGCATTTTAAAGAAATGGGTTTAAAACAAAATGACAAAACATCAGCAACAAGCAATGGTTTCCTCCTTGAATTATGAAAAGCAATTTATTGATAATTCTCACAAACAATACACTTTTGTGATGTAAATAAACATCCACTTTCAACGGCTAATTAATCAAGGAAGGAATTGGAAATTAAAAACTGAACATTCCAATCCTAAATCAGTGTTTTACATTTTTATAAAGAGTTAATTTTAAAAATGTGGAGCTGGAGGAACACAGCAGGCCAGGCACCATCAGAGGAGCAAAAAAGTTGACGTTTTGTGTTGGGACCCTTCTTCAGAAAGGGGGAGGGGGAAGGGAGCTCTGAAATAAATAGAGAGAGGAGGGCTTGGGCTAGGGAAGGTAGGTGGGATGGTGATAGGTGAGTGCAGGTAGGCAGTGGTGGGGATTGGTCAATGAGGTGGGGCGAGCGGATAGGTGGGAGAGAAGGCAGACAGGTTTTATCAGGTCAAGGAGTCGGGGATGAGAGGGGTGGTTGGTCTTGGGTTGAGGCCAGGGGTGGGGAAATTTTGAAACTCGTGAAGTCCTCACTGAGACCATTGGGTTGTAGGCTCCCAAGGCGGAATATGAGGTGCTGCTCCTCCAGTTTCCGGGTGGCGTCATTGTTACACTGGAGGAGGCCCAGGATGGACATGTCATCCAGGAAGTGGGAGGGGGAGTTGAAGTGGTTCATGATTGGAAGGTGTTGTGAGGTAAATAGTCGCGAACCACTTCAACTCCCCCTCCCGCTCCCTGGACGACATGTCCATCCTGGGCCTCCTCCAATGTCAGAATGATATCACCCGAAAACTGGAGGAGCTGCACCTCATATTCTGCCTTGGGAGCCTACAACCCAATGGTCTCAATGTGGGCTTTACTAGTTTCAAAATCTCCCCACCCCCGGTCTCATCCCATGACCAACCCTCCCTCTCATGCCCGGCTCCTTGACCTGACATAACCTGTCTATCTTCTCTCCCACCTATCCGCTCCTCTACCTCACTGACCAATCCCCACTACTGCCTACCTGCACTCACCTATCACCATCCCACCTACCATCCCCAGCCCCACCCCTCCTCTCTCTATTTATTTCTCAGCTCCCTTCCCCCTCTCCCATTCCTGAGGAAGGGTCCTGACATGAAACGTCAGCTTTCCTGCTCCTCTGATGCAGCCTAGCCTGCTGTGTTCCTCCAGCTTCACACTGTGTTATCTCTGACTCCAGCATCAGCAGTACTTACTATCTCTTAATTTAAAAAGTATTTCTTTTTGTTAACCCATGAAGTCACACAAAGTGGTATTTCAAATGCTGTGTATGATCTATGCCAACCAAGGGTCATAGAGAGGTACAGCATGCAAACAAACCCTTCATTCCAACTCGTCCATGTAACCAGATATCCTTAATTAATCTAGTCCCATTTGCCAGTATTTGGCCAATATCCCTCTAAATGCTTCCTATTCATATACACATCCAGATGCCTTTTAAATGTTGTAATTGTACCAGCAATCACCACTTCCTCTGGCAGCTCAGTTCATATACGCACCACCCTTTGTGTGAAAAAGTTGCCCCTTAGGTTCCTTTTAAATCCTTTCCCTCTCACCTTAAACCTATGCCGTCTGATTTTGGACTTCCCCACCCCAGGAAAAGTCCTTGACTATTCACCCTATCCATGTCCCTCATGACTTTTTATAAACCTCTATAAGGACTATCATCCTTAAACCTCCAACGTGCCAGGGAAAATACCCTCATTCTATTCAGCTTCTTCCCATACCTCAAACCATCCAAACCTGGCGACATCCTTGCAAATCTTTTCTGAACCCTTTCAAGTTTCAAAACATCCTTCCTATAGCAGGGAGATCAGAATTGCACACAGTATTCTAAACGTGGCCTAACCAATATCCTGTACAGCTACAACATGACCTCCCAAATCCTATACTCAATGCAGTGACCAATAAAGGCAAGTGTACCAAATGACCTCTTCTCTAACAAAAACAAAGTTGCTGGATAAGCTCAGCAGCCTGGCAGCATCTGTGGAGAAGAAAACAGAGTTAATGTTTCAGGTCCGGTGACCCTTCCTCAGAACCTCTTCTCTATCCTGTCTACCTGCGACTCCACCTTCAAAGAACTATGAATTTGCACCCAAGGTCTCTTTGTTTGGCAACACTGCCCAGGACCTTACCAATAAGTGTCTAAGTTCTGCGCTGATTTGCCTTACCAAAACGCAGCACCTCACAATTACCTAAATTAAACTCCATCTGCCACTCCTTGGGCAATTTGATCAAGGTTCCATTGTACTCTGAGATACTTCTTCATTGTCCACTATACCATCAATTCTGGCATACCTCTTTTGTTCACATCCAAATCATTTATATAAATGATGAAAAGCAGTGGACCCAGCACAGATTCTTCTGGCACACTGCTGGACACAGGGCTCCAGTCTGAAAAGTGACCCTCCAACACCACCCTCTGTCTCCTACCTTCAAGCCAGTTCTCTATCCAAAAGGCTAGTTCTTCCCATCCTCCAGTGACCTAACCTTGCTAACCCATCTATCATGACGAACCTTGTTGAATGCCTTACTGACGCCCATACAGATCATGTCCACCACTCTGCCCTCATCAATCCTCTTTGTTACTTCTTCAAAAAACTCAATTAAGTTAGTGAGACACAATTTCCCACGCACAAATGCTGACTATTCCTAATTAGTCCTTGTCTTTCCAAATACATGTAAATCCAGTCCCTCAGGATTCCCTCCAACAACTTCCACACCACCGATGTCAGGCTCACCGGTCTATAGTGCCTTGGCTTTTCCTTACCACCTTTCTTAAATAGTGGCACCTTGTTAGTCAATCTCCAGTCTTCCAGCACCTCACCTGTGGCTATCGAAGATACAGATATCTCAGTAAGAGGCCCCGCAATTACTTCCCTAGTTTCCCACAGAGTCCTAGGGTACACGTGATCAGGTCCCAAGGATTTATCCACCTTTATGCGTCTTAAGACGTCCAGCACCTCCTCCTCTGTAATAAGGACATCTTTCAAGATGTTGCTATTTATTTCCCCATGTTCTCTATCTTCCATATCCTTCTCCAGAATAAATGCTGATGCAAAATACTCACTTCGTAACTCCCTCATCTCCTATGATTCCACACATAGGCGGCCTTGATGATCTTTAAAGGGACCTATTCACTCCCTAGTAACCATTTTGTCCTCAATGTTTTTGAAAAATCAATTTGGATTCCCCTTAACCCAATTTGTCAAAGCTATCTCATGTCCCCTTTTTGACCTCCTGACTTCCCCCTTAAGCATACTTCTATTGCCTTTATAATCTTCTAGAGATTCACTCGGTTTCTGCTGTCTATACCTGACATATGCTTCCTTCTTATTCTGGGCCAAAACCTCAATTTATCTAGACATCCAACATTCCCTACACCTACCAGCCTTGCCCTTCACCGTAACAGGAGCATATTGTCTCTGGACTCTCGTTATCTTATTTTTGAAGGCTTCCCATTTTCCAGCCATCCCTTTTCCTGCAAACATCTGTCCCCAATCAACTTTTGAACGTTCTTGCCTAATACTGTCAAATTTGGCCTTCTACAATGTAGAACTTTAAGTTTTAGATCCAGTCTGTCCTTTCTCATCACTATTTTAAAACTAATAGAATTATGGTCACTGGCCCCAAAGTACTCCCCGACTGACGCCTCAGTCGCCTGCTTTGCCTCAATTCCCAAGTGTAGGTCAAGTTTTGCACCATCTCTATTAGGTACATTTGCATACTGAATCAGAAAGTTTTTTTGTATACACTTGACAAATTTTTCTCCATTCAAGCCCTTAACACTATGGCAATCCCAGTCTGTTTGGAAAGTTAAAATTCCCAACCATAAACACCCTATTATTCTTACAGATAACTGTAAGTTTGTTTCTCAATTTCCCGCTGACTATTGGCTAATCGAGAGTATAATCCCAATAAGGTGATCACCTCTTTCTTATTTCTCAGTTCCACTCAAATAACTTCCCTGGATATATTCCCAGGAATATCCTCCCTAAGTAGAGCCGTAATGTTATCCCTAACCAAAAACACCACTCCCCCTCCTCTCTCGCCCCACTTTCTATCTTTCCCATAGCAGCTATATCCTGGAACATTAAACTGTCAGCCCTGTCCATCCCTGAGCCACATCTCTGGAATTACTCTGATATCCCAGTCCCATGTTCCCAACCATGCCCTGAATTCATCTGCCTTACCTGTTAGGCCTCTTGCTGTAAAATAAATGCAGTTTAATTTATCAGTCCTACCTCATTCTCTGCTTTGTTCCTGCCTGCCCTGACTGTTTGACTTGCTCCTTTTCCCAACTATACTAGTCTCAGACTGATCTCTTTCCTCACTACCTCCCTGGGTCCCAGCCCCCACTAGTTTAAATCCTCCTGAGTAGCTCTAGCAAATCTCCTCACCAGTGTATTAGTTCCCTTCTAATTCAGGTGCAATCTGTCCTCCTTATACAAGTCATGACTACTCCAGAAGAGATTCCAATGATTCAAAAATGTGAATCCTTCTCCCCTGCACCAGCTCCTCAGCCATGCATTCATCTGCTCTATCTTTCTACTCCTACCCTCATTAGCTCATGGCATGGAGAGTAATCTAGCTATTACTACCCTCGTGGACCCACTTTTTAAATTCCTGCCCAACTTCCTATCCTCTCTCCTCAGAATCGCATCCTTTTCTCTTCCTTTGTTGTTACTTCCAATGTGTACAATGGCCTCCTGCTGGTCCCACTCCCCTTCAGGAATATTTTGCACCCTCTCCAAGTTATCCTTAATCCTGGCACCAGGTAGGCAACACAGTATTCTAACGTCTCACTGACAGCCGCAGAAACGTCTGTCTGTGCTTCTGACCAGAGAGTCCCCTATCAGAATAGATTGCTTGGAATCTGATGTATCCCTCATTATATTAGAGCCAGTGTCAGTACCAGAAACCTGGCTGTCAGTGCTACATTCCCCTGAAAGTCATTCACCCCCTGCATTTTCCAAAACAGCATACTGGTTTGAGATGTGGATAGCGACAGGAGACTCCTGCACTACCTGCCTTCTTCTCCTGACTTTCCTAGAGATAACCGATCTATCTGACTGTATCTGCATTTTTTTAACCTTCCTGCAACTGCCATCCATCACACCCCCTAGCTCCTGTGAATTCCATATTGCCTCTAACTGCTGCTCCAACCAATCCATGTGATCCGACAGGATTCGCAACCAAACACACTTCTTGCAGACATAATCATCAGTAACATGGAAACTCTCCCTAATCTCCCACATCCGACCGGAAGAACACATCACTCTACTAAAGGGCCGTTTTACACTTTAAGAACGTACAGTCCCAGAAAATAACCCAGTCTTACTACTCTAAAAACACTGCTCCAGGCTAACTTTGTAGCTAAGTTTTATATTTTTAAAGTTTAATCGAGAGAGAGATCTTAATAAAAACATATAATCAAAACAAAAACCACTCTACTCATTAATGTGGGTTTACAAATAAATAAAAACAGTAAGATTACACTTTAAAACTAGCCACTTAGCTGTGAGCACCCCTACACAGTTTTCACCAAGGACAGCTGGGAATTTCGCTGTTCGTTTATTTTTCTTAGTTGAACTCCAATGTCAAGAGATACTTGAAACTGCACAGCAGAAGCAGTCAGCTGTGCAGGTTCACTGCTGGGTCAGGTTTATTTCTTTGACAGTAGGAACTGCCGATGCTGGAGAATCTGAGATAACAACGTGTAGAGCTGGATGAACACAGCAGGCCAAGCAGCATCAGAGGAGCAGGAAAACTGACATTTCGGGTCTGGACCCTTCTTCAGAAATGGGGTAGGGAAAGGGGGTTCTGAAATAAATAGAGAGAGAGGGGAGGCGGATGGAAGATGGATAAAGGAGCAGATAGGTGGAGAGGAGACGGACAGGTCAAGGAAGTGGGGATGGAGCCAGTAAAGATGAGTTGTAGATGGGGAGTTAGGGTGGGGGTTTGTCAGTCAAGGGAAGATGGACAGGTCAAGGAGGCGGGGATGAGGCTGGTAGGTAGGAGATGGGTGTGGATGTTGAGGTTGGAGGAGTGGATAGGTGGGAGAAAGGACGGACAGTTTAGGGAGGCGGGCACAAGCTGGACTGGCTTTGGGATGCGGTTGGGGATGGGGGGTGGGGGTGTAGATTTTGAAGCTTGTAAAGTCCACATTGATACCATTGGGCTGCAGGGTTCCCAAACGAAACATGAGGTCTGTGGCACTGGAGGAGGCTCAGGATGGACATGTCATCCAAGGAGTGGGAGGGGGTGTTGAAGTGGTTCGCGACTGGGAGGTGCAGTCGTTTGTCGCGAACCGAGCATAGGTGTTCCACAAAGTGGTTTCCAAACCTCCGCTTGGTTTCCCCAATGTAGAGGAGGCCACATCGGGAACAGCAGATACAGTATACCACATTAGCAGATGTGCAGGTGAACATCTGTTTGATGTGGAAGGTTTTCTTGGGGCCTGGGATGGGGGTGAGGTGTAGGGGCAGGTGTAGCACTCACTGCAGTTGCAGGGAAAAATGCTGGGGGTGGTGGAGCCGGTGGGGGTGGTGGAGCAGACAAGGGAGTCATGGAGAGAGTGGTCCCTCCGGAAGGCAGGTAAGGGTGGGGAGGAAAGATGTCTTTGGTAGTAGGGTCAGATTGCAGATGGTGAAAGTGGCGGAAGATGATGCGTTGGATCCAGAGGTTGGTGGGATGGTACGCGAGGATGAGGAGGATTCTGTTTTTGTTGTTATTGTGGGGAGGGGGTGTGAGGGATGAGTTGTGGGAAACACGAGAGATGTGGTCGAGGGTGTTTTCAGCCACTGTGGAAGGGAAGTTGCGGTCCTTGAAAAATGAGGACATCTGGGATGTCCAGCAGTGGAATGCCTCATCTCAGGAGCTGATGCGGCAGAGGTGAAGGAATTGGGAATAGGAGATGGCATTTTAGCAGGAGGGTGGGTGAGAAGAAGTGTATTCTAGGTAACTGTGGGAGTCGGTAGGCTTGAAATGGAGATAAAAAGGTGTGGAGCTGGATGAA
>JAHRHZ010000145.1:89981212-90057533 GCA_024137785.1 Ginglymostoma cirratum | reverse complement strand
AACCTGTTTTTCCTCTCACCTCAAGCCACACCCCCATCTCCTATCTACTAACATCATCCCGCCCCCTTGACCTGTCCGTCCTCCCTGGACTGACCTATCGCCTCTCTACCCCACTACCTACACTCACCTTTACTGGCTCCATCCCCGCCTCTTCGACTTGTCTGCCTCCTCTCCACCTATCCTCTCCTCTATCCATCTTCTATCCACCTCCCCCTCTCTCCCTATTTATTTCAGAACCCTCTTCCCCTCCCCCATTTCTGATGAAGGGTTTAGGCCCGAAACGTCAAGTTTTCCTGCTCCTATGATGCTGCTTGACCTGCTGTGTTCATCCAGCCCCATGCTTGTTGTCCCAGTACAGGCTGGTTCTCTATCTCAGTTAGACTTTCCCTCACTACACCACCCTATGTCTTCCTCCTCTCTAACTTGAATATACACACTGTTTCAGCATCCTTAGCCTTCTGAGGAGAAGTCTGTGGATTCACAATCCTCTGAGTGGACATTTGTCCTCAGCTTTGTCCTTGATAGGTGTGGCCCTGTAATGACAGCATTTGCTCCAACAGTTGAAACAAAGTCACCTCAGAGCATGATGGGACCTTGATCAAATCGGCCGATGGGCTGAGGGGTGGCAGCTGAAGGTTAACCTAGATAAATGTGAGGTGCCACATTTTGGTAGGGAAAATCAAGGCAGGGCTTATACATTTAATGATAAGATGCTGGGGAGTGTTGCCTGTTGGAGTGCAGGTTCAAAGTTCCTTGAAGGTGGAGTCGCGGGTAGACACGGTACTGAAGGAGGCATTTGATGAGCTTACCTTTATTGGTCAGTGCATTGAGTATAGGGGTTGGGAAGTCATGTTGCAGCTATACAGGACATTGATTAGGCCACTTTTAGAATACTATGTTCAGTTCTGGTGACTATAGGAAGGATGTTGTGAAACTTGAAAGGGTTCAGAAAAGATTTACGAGGATGTTGCCAGCGTTGAAGCGTTTGAGGTATAGGGAGAGGCTGAATAAACTGGGGCTATTTTCCCTGTAGTTTTGGAGGCGAGGGGGTGACCTTATAGAGGTTTATAAAATCATGAAGAGCATGGAAATGGTGAATAGTGAAGATCTTTGCCCCAGGGTAGAGGAGCCCAAAACTAGAGTGAGTAGGTTTAAGATGAGAGGGGAAGGATTAAAAGGGACCTAAGGGGCAACTGTTTTCACACAGAGGGTGGTGTGTGTATGGACTGAACTTTCAGAGGAGGTGGTGGAGACTGGTACAATTACGAGATTTAAAAGGCATCTGGGTTGGTACACGAATAGAACGGGTTTAGAGGGATATGGGACAAATGCTGGCAAATCAGACTAGGTTAATTTAGAAACCAAAAGAACTGTGGATGCTGTAAATCAGGAACAAAAACAAAGCTGCTGGAAAAGCTCAGCAGGTCTGGCAGCATTTGTGAAGGAGAAAACAGAGATAACCTTTCGGGTCCGGTGACCCTTCCTCAGAACCCTTGTATAGATTAATTTAGGATATTTGGTCAGCATGGACATGTTGGACCTAAGGGTCTGTTTCCATGCTGGGCAGATCTATGACTCTATAACATTCTAACATCCATTCTAGTAAAGTCCCAGAAGAATTTTGCATGAGATCGCCTCTAGTTCTTCAAAATTCTAAAGAATATACCCAAAACTACATCAAACAAGTTGCCTTTTGAAGCTTACTGAATTCACCCCACAAATGGGGGAGGACTCACACCTTGATCATGGAATGTGAACTGTTGGGTGTTGCTGTTATAGGACCCACGTCTGTTCAGTCTGTCCAGTATACTCTGCACGGACATGTTTTAACTTTGTCTTCACGAGACCATGGCCGGTACCACCTGCTTGATTCCTTGCACTGACCTATTGGGCTAATATAACAGTAAATGTGCATCCCTGACCTGAAAATTAGGGGCTCATTCTTAATGCAAGCATACCACTAAAACATACATTTATCAGCTGATGTGGAGGTCAGCTCTGAAAACTTGGGATTTTAAATAAATCTGTTGGATTATAACCTGGTGTCGTGTAACTTCTGACTTTATTAGCTCAAAAACTAAAGGTAAGTTTACATGCTGAGTGTAGGATACTGGTGCCAAGAAAAAGTGGATCGTTTCATATGCCAGACAAATTTATACACTGTGATTTGGAGAAAATTTGGTCTAACCGATCTCTTCTCAAAGGACAATCCTTCACCCCCACAATTAATCCAGACAGCCTTTGTTACACTCCCGATGTCTAATTCCATGGTATGATTCTGTGGCAAGGATGCCACTAACCTGGCCACAGCAGACACCCAAGGGCCGGATTCTTCTCATCTCAGGATCTTATAATAAGGAGAACTATTCATCAGGGGAGGTGATGGCCTAGTGGTATTATCGCTAGACTGTTAATCCAGAGACCTAGGTAATGTTCTGGGGAGACGGGTTTGAATCCTGCCACGACAGATGGTGGAATTTCAATTTGAATTTGATTAAATATATTTGGAATTAAGAGTCTAATGACGACCATGAATCAGTTGTCAGGAAAAACCCATCTTGTTCACTAATGCCCTGTAGGGAAGGAAACTGCTATCCTTACCTGGTCTGGTCTACATGTGACTCCAGACCCACAGCAATGTGGTTGTCTTTGAACTGCCCTCTGGGCAATAAATGCTGCCTAGTCAGCGATGCCCTCATCCCGTGAATGAATAAAAATAATCACATATTTAAATCTAGTTAACCTTGGTGAGCGACTAAAAAAGACGGGCTTCACTTAATTACCCCCCGATCATTATCACTGAAACATAACGAGGTCATTTTTGCAGTGCAGTCCGTGGGATCTTGACATGCTCAAGTTGTCAGCCCCCTTCCCTAAATTGTAACAGCTGACTAAGACGCGTCTACACGATCATCTGAGGTAAAGAAAGGCGCTACAGAAATGCATTTTTTGAGCATTATATCGGCAACAGTGACTCCACTTTTCGACTGTTGAACACCCTGGGGAATTGGAAGGCGTTATGCAAGTGCGAACTTTTGTTTCTCTTTGCAACGCTGCAGAAAGGTCCTTGATGAATCTACAAACTTCCTGGAAGGGTTTGGTAGGCGCTATGTAAATGCAAAGTGCACGTTTCCCCGCGTCCCCTCTCCGCGCCTGCGCACTGGGGTCCAAGCGGGACGCTGACGGTTGCCATGGGGACGGGGCGGCCGGGCTGCGGCGCTGGAAGATTGAGGGAGACAGCGGCGGACAGAGACAGAGGTGAGGGTTCTGAGGGCCCCGGGGGTGGGGAGAGAGAGACGCAGAAAGGAAGAAGTGGAAAAGAGAGGGAAGGTGGGGAAGGAAAGAAGGAGGGAGGGAGGGAAGGAAAGAGGGATGTGAAGGGGAAGGTGGCAGGGAGGTAGCTGAGGAGGGTAAAGAGGGAGGTAAAGGGAAAGAAGGAGGGAGGTGAGGAGCTAAGTGGGGAGGAAGGAGAGAGGTGGGGAGGGATAGGGGCGTAGGTGGAGATTTTGAGGGGAGGGAAGGGAGAGAAGTGGGGAGGGAAGGGAGAGAAGTGGGGAGGGAAGGGAGAGAAGTGGGGAGGGAAGGCAGGTGAGGACGAAAGGGGAAGGAAAGGGAGGGAAGGGAGGTGAGGAGGTAGGTGGAGATTTTGGGGGGAGGGAAGGGAGAGAAGTGGGGAGGGAAGGAGGGAAGGGAGGTGAGGAGATAGGTGGAAATTTTGGGGGCAGGGAAGGGAGCAAGTGGGAAGGGAAGTGGGAGAGGGAAGGGAGGTGAGGAGGGAAGGGGGTAGGTGGAGATTTTGGGGGGGGGGGGAGGGAAGGGAGGAGGAAGCAGGCAGATGAGGAGGGGAGAGAGAACAGGAGAAACCATAAGATACAATAGCAGAGTTATCCCATTCAGTCGCCAAGCCTGTTGTGCCATTCGATCATGGCTGATATGTTTCTCAATTTCATTCTCCTGCCTTCTCTTCCTAACCCTTGGTCCCCTTACCAATCAAGAACTTAGCTATTTCTGTCTTAAAGACCCTCAATGACTCAGCCTACACAGCCTTCTGTGGTAATGACTCCCACAGATTCTCCACCCTCTGGCTGAAGATATTACCCCTCATCTCAGTTCACACTGAGGCTGTGCCCTTGAGGTCTCGTCTATAGTGGAAGTATTTCTCCCTACTTCTGGTGTAAACATCCTCTCCATGTCCAATCTATCCACGTCTGTCAATTTCTGTAAGTTTCAATGAGATTTCCCTTTCACCCCTCTAAACTCCAAGTACAGACCCAGAATCTTCAACCACTCCCTATGACAAGCCCTAAAGGGGGCCAGGGCTAGGTCACAGATACTTCCAGTCCCCCTCTCCCCAATGTTGTCTATGTATTGGGGACCAATTCCCCCAGTGCAAGGACGCTGGAGATGTCCAAACCCAATATTGTAAGGAGATTGGGGACACTTGGCACCAAAGTGTTGTACGTCGATTGGGGCCTTCTCTCCTGGTGGAAGGAGATCAGTCTGTGCTGAATGGTGATTTGGGACCCCCTCCTCGGTAGCAAAATCAGTGATAAACATAAACTCCTCACATCCCGTGTTCTATAGCCCTCCCTAATGTTGCATAGAGAATGCACACGCATGCAGGGTTGCTTGAAGAATGGGGACCACCCACCCTGTGGGTGGAAGGTATAACCAATCAAAGCCCATGTTGTGTATAGATTGGGGAATCCTTGGAGACTGGGGATCTCCTCTATTGAGATTAGAGATCCTTCTATATTACGCTGGAATTGGACAATGAAGATTTGGATGAAGTTTGAGAAATTCTATGCCCACCAACCCCTGACTAGTGTTGATTGGAGATTGCATAGTGTTCTATGGCAATTTGGATGAAATATAACAAAGGCCGTTCAAAGGCTAAGGTACAACAAGGCATCATGAGCAAATGGAATCCCTGCTGAAGTATGAAAAAATGATGGTGAAGCATTAGTGGCACATATTTTGTAGAATTCATACAAGTGGCTCGGTCTGACCATAATAGCCTGCAGTCCAGCCTGGAGGAGTCCTTAACCTGATGCTTACAGCTTTGGCTGATTTGATCCTTCCTTTGCCCAGCATTATTGATATCAATTGTACGACCCACTGGCAGTTTTTTTTTATTCATTCATAGGATTGTGGCATCACTGGCTGGGCCAGCATTTATTGCCCCTCTTTAATTGTCACTTGAATTGATTGACTTGCTAATGCTATTTCTGAGGGCGGTTAAGAGTCGAATGGGCATTTTTTCTTGGACAAAAGACAAGTGTTGTAAGACGGTACATCATCCTTCTTGTTATCGCTCTGGCACAGTAGAGCATGGTTTTCCACCCAATCCATGTATTATTACAGACATGTATTGAAGGCTGCTAGCAGAGTTGCTATGAGCACAAACAACTTATTTTCCCCAATTATAAAGCACTAATATGCTTATGTGGTTCCACATTGTTCTATTCTTATGCATCCAATTTTTTCACATGCTCCTTTTTCTGTCAATGCTTAATTTCAGTTTGACATTGGCAATGAAACTCAAGGTATATAGGCTTTTTCCAGATGTTTTCCCTCCCTGTCAGCAGATCTTGGGCCAGGATTTTACAGGTGGTGATCGGAATGTTGCACCTTTTCAAGGAGGTTTTGAGAGTTTTTTGAAGTATTTCCTGTGCTGTTCTGGGACTCACCTGCCATGTTGAATCTCTGAGTAGAGGGCTTATTTCAGGAGTCTTGTGGACAATGGCTCGCCCAGCAGAGCTGACTGAGAATGGTCAATGCTTCAATGTTAGGGAAGCTGGCCTGAGCAAGAACAGTGATGTTAATGTGCCTGACCTGTCAATGGATTTGCAGGATTTTGTGGTATGTGGTACCTCTGAAGGATTTTGAGATACCTGCTGTACATAATTCATGTCTCTAAGCCGTATAGAAGAATGGGTATCTCTGCTGTTTGGGGTTTGAGACCCTGGTCTTCAAATGTTCCCATCTTTGGCTGACTGAAAGGTGTTCTGGTATACTAAAGGCGGTTTTCAACTTCATTGTCGGTTCCTGTAAGATATGGAAAGTGGTGCATGTTGTCCAACTCCGAAAACTGGGGTGGCAATGCAGTATGGAAGGAATAATGGTTGGTAACATTCTTTGTCTTACGGATATGTAATGTGAAGTCCATTATCTTGTACACCACTGTAAAGGTGATGGCTTGGAACTCAGCCCATAAGTGAACACAGATGCAAACATTCAATGGCCAAGGATAGGATGACCTAAACTGGCTTGCAGGCAGCAGAGGTTAAATAGCTTCCTGTTTGTTCTGTGGATTAACTCCACTGCAGTAGATGCTTGCTGAGGGGGAAGTGGAGCATTGCAGCAAGGAAGGTCAAGAAGAACATTGGTGTGATGACACAGCTTTGCTTGACCCTGGTCCGATTGTGAGTTGTGATGTATGTGGTGAATCCATTGTTTAGGATCACGGCTTGCATGTTATCGTGGAGCAGACAGTGGATTGGGTCTTTTGGGGTCAGCCAAAATGGAGGAGGATGTTCCACAATCCCCTGTATCGAAGTACTAGACCTTAATGTGGTCAAACAAGGTCATGTGCTGTTCCTTGCATTTCTTTTGCAGTTGCTATGCATCCAAGTTCATGCTCATTTGTGCCTCTTAAAATGCAAAGTTTGCACTGGGACTCTGGAAGGAGTCACAGGAGGAAAGGCAATGAGGATGATTCTTGCATTAACTTTCACTTGGCTGACTGCAGGGAAATTTCCCTGTAGTATAACAGGTAGAACTGTTCTCTTGAAGATAATCGAGGTTATGGTATCTGAGATCTCCTAGCATGCTCTGCATGAGATCATGTAATCGTGCCACTAGTGCTTCACCATCATGTTTTAATACTTCAGCAGGGATTCCATCTGCTCATAGAGATAACAAGGTGTAGAGCTGGATGAACGCAGCAGGCCAAGCAGCATCAGAGAAGCAGGAAAGCTTGACGTTTAGGGCCTCGACCCTTCTTCAGATTTCTGAAGAAACGTCAAGCTTTCCGGTTCCTATGATGCTGCTTGGCCTGCTGTGTTCATCCAACTCTACACTTTGTTATCTCAGATTCTCCAGCATCTGCAGTTCCTACTACCCCTTCCATCTGCTCATGATGCCTTGTTGTACCTTAGCCTTTGAATGGCCTTTGTCACATTTCAGCAGGTTGGGACTGTGCCGTGGTGGCAGTGGGTAGAAAGCTGTGGGATAGCGTGACAACAGTAATGTTGAAGACACGGTTTCTGTTAATGAGATTTCTTTGCAGTGGGCACCAACTGTCTTTCAGTCCTCCATGAGCACCTTTCTGTTCTTAGCTGGCAGTTTGGGATGGGGGCATGGGATCATGGACTATAGGGACTCTTAACTGTGTTAAAGAAATCACACAAATCTTGTTTGCCCGCTAACTGCTGGGTCTGTTGCAGTTTCTCTACCCATCATCTGTTCCTTAGGTTGTGAGTATTTTGCTGGACCTTGACCTATAGTGGACTGTAGAGCTGCTTTATAGTTCTCAGTTTGATTGCTGTTTTAGGCTCAGAAATGCCTTATGCCTATGGCTTATTAGCTCTTGGATCTCCTGGTTGTTCTCATCAAACCAGTTTTGGTGTTTCTTAGTTAAGTGTCTCTTCACTGCTACTGATTATAGAGTGCTTGACAGCAGACCAGGCGCTGTGGACAACGCTGGGTCACCAGGATCTGTCACTTTGGCAGTGGGGCACTGGCTGAATAGGAAGCTCTCTTCTTAGTGTCTTTGAGTACCTCAGTGTTTACTTTCCTGCAGTATTATTTCTGTTACTATTACTGCTTTGGGACAACAATGTTGATAACAGAACAGATCAGGCTGTGGTTTGACTGGTAGACCTCAGCCTCTGGCATGGCACAGTGATATGCACATCCTTTCAATCCCTCGCCTGGATGATGACTTAGTTGAGCAGGTGCCAGTAATTGGAGCAAGAGTGGTGCCATGACGCTTTGTACTTGTCTCCCTCAGATGAACAAAATGTTGGTTATGATAAGTCAATGTTGTAAACATTTTGTCAGGAGCAGGCCGCATTGCTGTTGGATTTTTTATTGCAAAAATATACTTTTTCATAAAAATATATCTGCATGCGCAGTTACTAAAGCAGGTCTGTACAGTCTTTGCACATGAAGAACAAGCAAACATTGGAATTTGTCATTCCCTGCAGTTGGATTTCCCCAAATCCTCTCTGCTGAGTACACCTCCACAGAGGTCTGTATCCTTTCCAACTCAGACAATGCTCACTGAGGAGGATCAACTTGTCACTCATTGGGTCTACGACCAGGAACTCTTTGAGGTTGGTGTAGAATTCCTCTTTGGATTTGTCTGTAGCATCCATTCTTGCGGTGCACCTGTTGCTTATTGTAGTGCACTAGTTCTGGGTAGGGGTGAGCCCAAGAAACATGAGGCATTTGTCTATCCTGCAATGGGAGTCTCCTGAAATGACCAACTAATTTATCTGTAAGGGTGGAGCCAACTTTGTGGAGGTGATGTTCTTCTTGCAAATAAAGGGATTATGACACATCCAAAGGCTTGTCTCTTGTTCTTATCAATTGCCCTCAGAGAAGGACTTGCCCTTCCCTATCTTCCTCTTAATGCATGTCAGGCAGCAAAAACTCAGACACATGCCTATAGACGTATACACATGCATACACATGCATGCACCCACATGTGTGAACACTTTGCTGCCTTCTGTACTGTATAACAAATTTAAATTTCATAATCCAATCTGCTCTTAAACTGAAAGTTTATTTTAACTTTTCTCATTCTCACTTACTTTATTTTACTTTTCCTCCCTGTTCACTTTCTCTATATTTCTCACTTTCTCTTTTACCCACTTTCTACTTTACTTTCTCTTTGTCTCTCTTTCCCTGCTTTCTCTCTCCCTAAAGGACTTCTAAAGGCTGTTTGATAAAGTGCCAGATGATAGGTCAGCAAAATTAATGCTCATGGAATGAAAGGAATGAATACAGTATTGATAAACCATTGGCTGAATGAGGAATGCTGACCTGAAGGAAGTGGGTATTTCCAGTTTATACACTGAAGGAAGTGGGGATTTCCAGGGTACGGTATTAGGACTGCTGCTTTTCCTGAACTGTGATGCGGAGGTGCCGCTGTCGGATGGGGCAGACAAGGTTAGAAATCACCCGACACTAGGTTATAGTCCAACAGGTTTATTTTAAAACACAAGCTTTTGGAGCCTCGCTCCTTCTTCAGGTGCTAGTGAGGGAGGTGGCATCAGACACAGAATTTATAAGTAAAAAATCAAAGGGTGACACCACTGATGAGGATGTGTTAAACAAATCTAAGATATTGTTAAATCTTTAATCAGTTAGAAGGTTTTAATTGATTAATATGCATATGTTAATCACCAAATTTCTTTCAAGTCACTGCCCTGAGAGAACTAAAGATTTTATCAGTGTAAAGAAGAGGTGATATTTTAGGTCAGACAATGCATGTTAGGTGTGAGGCCTTCTTTAGAATCTGTTTGTGTTTTGGTTTGGAGTGAGACTGGTTTTATTTCTAACATGGGGATTTATAAAACGTCACAATGACTGTCTATAAATTATGTGCTTTTTGAACAAAATAGAATGTGATTACAAATACAAATTCATCCCATAGATTAATATTTGTGTGTGTGTGTGTGTGTGTGTGTGTGTGTGGTGGGGGTGAGGGTGTGGTGTTGGGAGAGATTGAGAGTGTGTGTGTGAGAGACTCTCTCTCTCTCTCTCTTTCACACGCATGCACATGCACGTGTAAATCGTGGGGTGAATTTATATTTGCAGATACATTTTGTCCAAAATGGACTTGGACTTTCAGGGCACAGTTTCAAAATTTGTGAATGACACAAAGCTTGGAAGTATTTTGAATTGTGAGAAGGATAATTATAAACTTTAAAGGATGTAGACTGAGTGGTGGAATGGGTAGACAAATAGCAGATAAAATTTACTGCAAGAAAAATATGAAATGAGTAATTTTGTCATGAGGAACCAGAAAAGGCAATATAAACCAAAGGGTACAATTTGAAAGGGTTTGCAGGAACAGAGGGATATATGAACATGCACATGAAGATACGGATCAGGAACAGGAGCAGGCCATTCAGCCCCTTGAGAGAGTTAGGAGGTACTGCAGATGCTGGAGAATCCGAGATAACAAGGTGTGGAGCTGGATGAACACAGCAGGCCAAGCAGCATCATAGGAGCAGGAAAGCTTGACGTTTTGGGCCTAGACCCTTCATCAGAAAATCAGATGCTGCTTGGCCTGCTGTGTTCATTCAGCCCCTTGAGCCTGCTTCGCCATTCAATAAGATCACGGCTGATCTGACTACACCCTCAACTATATTCCCACCACCTCCAATAACTTTTCAAGAATCTATCTCCCTCTGCCTTTAAAAATATTCAAGAGCCCTGCTTCCACCACCTTTTACTGGGAGAGTTCCAAAGACTAACAATTCTTAGTTAAAAATTTACCTATTCTCTCTTTTAAATAAGCATTCCCTTATTTTTAAAAAGTGACCCCCAGTTCTAGATTCTTCCATATGAAGAAATATCTTCATGTTTGTCTTGTTAAGACGCCCAGAATTTTGCATGTCTCAATCAAGTTCACCTCTTAATTTTTTAAACTGCAGTGGAGACAAACATAACCTGTCCAACCTTTTCTCATAAGACAACCTGCCCATTTCCAGCATTAGACTTGTAAAGACTGAACTACGTGGAGCACTTTTACGTTGTTCCTTGAGAAAAGTGACCATTACTGTGCCTAGTACTCTAGATGTGGTCTTGCCAGTGCCATGTATAACTGAAGCATAGTCTTCCTCCTTTTGTATTCAGTTCCTGTTGTGAGCAATGGGAACATTCTATTAGCTTTCCTAATTACTTGCTTTACCTGAATATTGACCTTGTGTGATTCACGCACAAGGATCCCCTGTGTCTCAGAGTTTTGTAGTCTTACATTGGTTGGTGTGGCATGGTGGTTCAGTGCTTATCACCGCTGCCTCACAGCGCCAGGGACCTGGGTTCGATTCCATCCTCGAGGGACTGTCTGTGTGGAGATCGCACATTCTTCCTGTGTCTGTGTGGGTTTCCTCCGGGTGCTCTTGTTTCCTCCCACAGTCCAAAGATGTGTGGGCTACATGGATTAGCCATGGGAAATGCGAGGTTATATTGATAGGGTATGAGGTGGGTTTGGATGGGATGCTCTTTGGACGGTCAGTGTGGACTCAATGGGTTGAATGGTTTGCTTCCACGCTTTAGGGATTCCATGATTCTATGAATTAAATAACTTTATTATTCTTCCTACCAAAATGGGCGACTTCACATTTTCTCACATTTGCTGCATTTTTGTCCACTCACTTAATCCATCTGATATCTTTTAACAATTTCCTTGTCTTCTCTTCACAACTTACTTTCCCACTTATCTTTACATCATTGGCAAATTTGGCAACCACACCTTCTATTCCTCCAAAGTCATTTGTGCAAATTGTAAACAGTTGCGGTCCTGGCACCACCTATTACACCTTGCCAACTTGAAAAGATCTATTTACACCAACTCACTGCTTCTTAGCCAGCCAATCTTCAATCCATGCTGAAATAACTGCACAGAGGCTGGTATTGTGTGTGTGGTACACTGGCTTTGGCCAGCCAGCCTGGAGTCAGACGTCTGAACTAAGCAGATTCCAATCTCCTAGTTACATTAGTCAGCAAAGGTTTTCCATGAACGAGATCAACCTGGTTCCAATCACTATACTACCCCTACACCAGGAGCTTTTATTTCCTGCAATAATGTGAGGCACCTTTTCGATTATATGCATAAATCACTGAAGATAAGAGGGCAGTTCGAGAAAGTGTTTAACAGAACAGGGCCCATAATGTACACAAGCAAGAAGGCTATGATTAACCTGTACAAAATCCTTGTTTGGCCTCAGCTACAATATTTTGTTGATTCCTGGGCACTGCACTTTAGAAAACAAGTAAAAGCATTAGAAAAGTTGCAGAAAAGATTCATGAGTATTGATGCAGAGATGAGACAGGTAGCTGGAACGTTAACCCAGCTTCTACAATCTATTTTCCACAGAGAATAGATGATAGAGAGAAGATTTGTAAGATGTTTCCAAAGTCAGGAAGATTTTGGACAGAGCAGATGGCGAGTAACTATCCACATTGGTTGAAGGGTTGAGAACCCCACAGCACCAATGGAAGGTGATTGGCAAAATAAGCAAGGGTAAAGTGGGGAAAAATCTGTTTTTACTCAGCCTATGTGAAATGCTGTGCTTGAAAGTGTTTGGGAGGCAAATTCAATCGAGGATTCAAAGGAGAATTGGACAAATATCTGAAGAGGAAATGAGAGCTAGCATTGGTACGGCAGGCAGAATGGCCGCCTCCTCTATGGTAACCACTCTAGAATTCTTTGATTCTAAGCCTGACTGTCTCGCTCTCTCTTCATTTTCTTTCTTTTTTTGTTCCTCTCTTTATTCCTTATTCATTCAAACTATAAATTCCCACATGTAGCGTTACTTTATAAAAGAACTTGGACATATTTACTTACAATATGGTAATATTTGCAAGAAGATATCTCACAGATCAGCAGCAGAATATTCAGTCACAATCTATAGCCTCGTGGACTAGCACATCCCTCACTCTGCTGTTAACATCAAGCTGGGCGATCAACCTTGGTTCGTTGAAGAGAGCAGGAAACTATGAAAATTGCACAAGACATACCTAAAAATGAGGTGCCAACATAGTGAAGCTACAACATGGGACAGAGACATGTGAAACAGCAAAGGCTCAATGCTGAGATAACAAGGTTTAGAGCTGGATGAACACAGCAGGCCAAGCAGCATCAGAGGAGCAGGAAGGCTGACATTTCAGGCCTAGACCCTTCTTCAGAAATGGGGGAGGGGAAGGGGGTTCTGAAATAAATAGGGAGAGGGGGGAGGTGGATAGAAGATGGATAGAGGAGAGGATAGGTGGAGAGGAGACAGACCGGTCAAAGAGGCAGGGATGGAGCCAGTAAAGGTGAGTGTAGGTGGGGAGGTAGGGAGGAGATAGGTCAGTCCAGGGAGGACGGACAGGTCGAGGGGGCGGGATGAGGTTAGTAGGTAGGGAGTGGGGCTTGAGGTGGGAGGAAGGATAGGTTAGGGAGGCGGGCACGAGCTGGGCTGGTTTTGGGATGCAGTAGGGGGAGGGGAGATTTTGAAGCTTGTGAAATCCACATTGATACCATTGGGCTGCAGTGTTCCCAAGTGGAATATGAGTTGCTGTTCCTGCAACCTTCGGGTAACATTGTTGTGGCACTGCAGGAGGCCCAGAATGGACATGTCTGAGGAATGGGAGGGGGAGTTGAAATGGTTCGCGACTGGGAGGTGTAGTTGTTTAGTGTGAACTGAGCGTAGGTGTTCTGCAAAGCAGCCCCCAAGCCTCCGCTTGGTTTCCCCGATGTAGAGGAGGCCACAACAGGAACAGTGGATGCGGTGTACCACATTAACAGATGTGCAGCTGAACATCTGCTTGATGTGGAAAGTCTTCTTGGGGGTGAGCGGGGAGGTGTAGGGGCAGGTGTAACACTTCCTGCGGTTGCAGGGAAAAGTGCCGGGTGTGGTGGGGCTGGAGGGGAGTGTGGAGTGGACAAGGGAGTCATGGAGAGAATGGTCCCTCCGGAAGGCAGATAAGGGTGGGGAGGGAAAAATGCCTTTGGTGGTGGGGTCAGATTGCAGATGGCGGAAGTGTTGGAGGATGATGCGTTGGATCCGGAGGTTGGTGGGGTGGTACGTGAGGACGAGGGGTATTCTGTTTTGGTTGTTATTGCGGGGAGGGGGTGTGAGGGATGAGTTGCGGGAAACGCGGGAGACACAGTCAAGGGCGTTCTCGACCACTGAGGGGGTTGTTGCGGTCCTTGAAGAATGAGGACATTTGAGACGTACGGGAGCGGAATGCCTCATCCTGGGAGCAGATGCGGCGGAGGCGAAGGAATTGGGAATAGGGGATGGCATTCTTGCGGGAAGGTGGGTGGGAGGAGGTGTATTCTAGGATAGAAACGGGCGGTGCGGTGTTGGGGAACGATGAGGGTTGGAGGTTGTGGGTGGGAGGTCACCTGAAGTGATGAGGTTGTGGATGGTTTGGGAGATGATGGTTTGTGAGAGAGTTAAGCCATCCCAAACCTAATGGACCAAAGCGCTCTAGGAGTACCACATTTAGTCATGGATGGTAACGGACGATTAAATGACTAACAGGGAGATGGAGGCATCAAAAACATGCAGCAAGATATAGAAAACATCCAGGCTTGGCTCGCAGATGTATCAGAACACCACCACTCTGAATTGGAACTATATTTCTGGAACTATATCTTTCACTGTTTCTAGGACAAAATCTTGTATCTGACTTGCAAACTCTCCCTACACTCAACAGACTGCAATGGTTCAAAATTAATGGCTCACCACCAATTTCTCAATGATAATAAAGACTGGTCAACAAATGCTGGCATTGCCAGTGATGGTCTTTCTTGAGCAGAGGCAGGGAATTTATTAACATCCACTCATAACAATGGAACAGGCAAGGTCTTGGAGATTGCAGCTCTGCTTCAGTTTGTAACTGAATGTAGTTAGGTACACAACTGCTTGTGTACAGCTCAAACCCAGAATGAGGCAACATACTGCCAAGTTCATGTCTTCTAAGGGACAGAAATAGCTGTTCCCATTCTAGCACATAAGTTCCAACAATGCAGTCCTCTTTCAGTACTGCACTTGAATGCCAACCTGAATTAGAAACTGACTCTGATGAGGAGCTTGAGTCCCTGGAATTCAGAAATGATAATCTCAGCAACTAAGCCAATATTCTGAAGAAGACTCATATTGAATCTGAAATGTTAACTCTGTTTCTCTCTCCAGAGATTCTGTCAGACCTGCTGAGTTTCTCCAGCATTCTCAGTTTTGGATTTCCAGCATTTGCAGTATTTTGCTTTTAATCTTCTTCAGTTCTCTGCCTGAAGGCTGATCCTTGGCAATTATTTGCCAAACTACAGTGAAGGACTGAGAGTTCTTTTTTTACCGAGGGTAAGACATGGAGACAGGCCCAACACTTCCTCAAATGGAATAGGCTTTGAATCCCATGTTGGAATACACTGATACCTCCTTCTTCTTAGGCAGTCCCTCATGACTGATGATGACATTTCTCCAGTCCAGCATTGAATGCTGAGGTGACTGAACAGTCCCGTCCAGGACCTGCATTCCCTGTCACAAATGACGCAGGTGGTGCTTGAAGAAGTGGATGGATGGGTTGCTTGGGTTTTCACATGCTCTTTCTGTTCCACCAGGCCAATTGGAGTTGCTCACGATGGGTTGGCACCTTTGCAGAAGCTTCTTCTCCAGGTTAGGTGGCCTCGGGTTAGCTGAGGATATTCAATTTTTTTGAGGGAACTTTTGAAAACATCCTTGAAGCATTTCCTCAGTCTTCCTTGTAACCACTTGCTGCGATGGATCCTGGAGTAGAGAGCTTGTCTCAGGTGTGTGGCAATGTAGCTCACCTAATGCACTGATAACAGTAATCCGTGCCTTGATATTGAGGATATTGGCCTGAGGGAGGATACTGATATGCCTCTATTGCGTTTTGATCTTTAGGATTTTATTACCATTATTATTAGAAATACTTATCTAGGGACTTGAGAGGCCACTATTAATCTGGTGCACACTTTAGTGGTATAACCAGCTGTGCTAAACATGCTTAAACTCTAATGCTTTAAAGTGTTCGGATCACCAGGCAAATTGTAGTAAAGACAGAAAGTGCTGGAATAACTGGCAGCTCAGGCAGTGTTGTGGAGAGAGAAACAGAATTAATTTTGGAATCTAATGTGACTCTTCTTCATCATACTTGAAATTACTACTTTCTGTTTCTATTCCAGACCTCCAGCACTTGTGGTATTTTACTTTTATTTGAGGGAAATTGGAATAATGCAAAGCAATTATGAGATGAAAAGTAGACTAAGATCCATCTATTTTGGTAGATACATGATACAATGATCATGGGAGTTAACCTGTCATAATGGAGATCTGCCTCAAGTGGTGTCCTTCAGTTGATCGTAGGAGCCTCCCATTGTCGAATGCAATTTTCTTGTTTGCTTTTTGTCTAGGGTCTATAGCATGTTTTAATTTCTTAGAATATTGACAAGCCAACCTTCTTGCATTTTCTTGATGATAGTCACCAACAATCTCTCCTTTTCACCATATTGGGAGATTCTTTGCTGCTACCATGTCCTCATGGTCGTAGAGCTGAACAGTATGGAAACAGATCCTTCAGTCCAACTTGTCCATGCTGACCAGATAGCCTAAGTTAATCTAGTCCCATTTGCCGGCATTTAGTCCATATCCTTCCAAACCCTTCCTATTCATGTACCCATCCAGATGACTTTTAAATATTGTAATTGTACCAGCCTCCACCACTTCCTCTGGCAGTTCAGTCCATACATGCACCACCCTCTGTATGAAAAAGTTGCCCTTTTAGGTCCCTTTTAAATCCTTCCGCCCTCACCTTCAACCTATGCCCTCTAGTTTTGGACTCCCCCATCCCGGGGAAAAGACCTTGTCTGTTTACCCTATCCATACTCTTCATGATTTTATAAACCTCTATAAGGTCACCACTTAACCTCCAAAACTCCCAGGAAAATAGCCCCAGCCTATTCAGCTCTCCCTTTAGCTCAAACTCTCCAACCCTGGTTACATCCTTGTAAATCTTTTCTGAACTCTATCAAGTTTCACAACATCTTTCCTATAGCAGGGAGACCAGAATTGCATGCAGTATTCCAAAGTAGCCTAAACAAGGTCCTGCATAACTGCAGCATGACCTCCCAACTCCTATATTCAATACACTTATACTGGGGGAACCAATTTGTTTAAACAGAGCTTGATGAATCTGCTAAACTTATCTTTAGAGTGTTTTCAATTGACACATTGCACGAGACACTTCAAATCACAGCAATCATATCTATTGATTAGTTTGCAAGAACCCAGAGATAGGTTGAGGAAAACAAACACTCCCTACCTACTTAAGATTCAGAAAACGTTGGTCCAAAGTCACCTGCTCCTTGCTGCACTCCCCTTGTAACATATTTCATTATTAATATATTGTACGCTAAAATGTAATTTCCAGAAATATATCTACATGACCCAGATTTTTCTGGAGTGCACCATTTTGTGTGCTTTTTTTTGTTATTGTTCCTTATCTTTCAGGTGAAATCGGTGAGGCAACTAGGGAACTTGGTAAGTGAGAAGACCAATAGTATTAGATTTAGGGATCGAGACAGAGGAGCAATGGCACAGTAAATAGGGTTTTACTCTACCTGTACTCGATACAGTATGGAGCGGGAGGAACACAGTAGGTCAGGCAGCATCAGAGGACTAGGAGAGTCTTAATTAATCCTGATGAAGGATCTAGACCCGAAACGTCAACTCTCCTACTCCTCTGATCTGCCGTGTTCCCCCAGCTCCACACTGTATCAACTCTGACTCCAGCATCTGCAGTTCTTGCTATCTCTGAGTGTACTTTGCCTGTAGCCAGGTCTTTGGTTGGTTGTGTACTGATATTTCACCTGAACTGTTGTCTTGGCAGTTTTTGTCAATGGTGGTTTACCATTACCGACCACTGTCAGGTCCCAAAGTCTTCCATTTTAAGAATGAAAATCAAATCTGTGCTGTTGGTGTTACTCTGAGCCATACACTAGCCGTCTAAGTTAATCCAACCTCATTTAGAAAGGCGAATAAAAAGAGGGAAAGAAAGATTGAATTAAAAGAGAGACAAAAAGAAAGGACTTAGGGACTTTTTTTTAAAAGATGTAAAGACAAGGAACAATTTGCTACTCATAGGAGTGAGACCTCACAGTTTCAATTGTTCCCTTTCTGAGTCAGAGGTATTGGCTGGATTGCTGGATTGCGATGCAGTGTGACGCCAACAGGATGGGTTCAATTCCTGCACCGGCTGAGGTTACTGTGAAGGACTCCCCTCCCCAACCTGTCCCCTCACCTAAGGCATGGTAACCCTCAGGTTAAACCACT
Organism: Ginglymostoma cirratum; assembly: GCA_024137785.1. Taxonomy (NCBI): domain Eukaryota; kingdom Metazoa; phylum Chordata; class Chondrichthyes; order Orectolobiformes; family Ginglymostomatidae; genus Ginglymostoma; species Ginglymostoma cirratum. The sequence continues at coordinate 90,039,453 of JAHRHZ010000145.1, read as the reverse complement.
ACCAGTTGTCTCTGTCTAATGAGAGAGCAGCCTATGCTCTGGTAAGACTGGTGACTTTTTCATTGTAGGAACTTAAGTCTTGTGATTGAAAAAAGTGTCCTTAATGACACTAAGAACCAGCCCTTAACTCTCTCTGGTGAATTTAATTCATTTTAGCAGCACAAATGCTGCACTTCCTTGAAACTCGTGGAGAGAGTGAGGGTGAGCTGCTGTTTTAACAAGGCCAAAGGCGCAGAAGCGCAAATTGTCCAGCAATTTGTGGCATTCTAATTCACATCGATAATCTATTTCTCATCATAAATTACTGAATGCTGCACACAGTAACAATGGTGAGAACAAATTCTGGGCCATTCTTTCTGCAATTTATTTTGAATTTACCATTCCCCACCTTTCAAGTGCAGGCTATGTTCTATTGTCCTAACAAGGTGCAATATCTTGTCATAAAAGGTACAAACCTGTATAGTTGCAGGCAGCAGAACGATACAATTCCTAACAGTCTCTTGTCACTCGGGCTGTTTAGTGTGCTGACAGCACTTCACAAAGGAGAAACTGAATGTTAGCTGAACTAAAGTTAGTGGTCTGTAATGCTTATGCCACACTCTTCATCCATCAGCTCAATTTCTCCCACCACCATCTTTACCCAGTGACAGGTCTGTAAAGGCCAGTGCTTCACCCTGGTCCAGTCTCTGCAGGTGCAATCTGAGATTGGAAGGATCGAATCTGTTATTCCGTTGCCAGGTATTTTAAATGTAAACAATTAGAATATTTTGCATTTTTATTGTCCTTTTGTGACATATATTGGTGCGCAGTACCCCATATGAAAAACTGTCACAGAGGGTCACTTGTGATGTCATTATTTTGTGGACAAATATCCCTGTAAATACTGAGTGAAGTTGTCATAAACCTTTCGTTTATATCAGAATTCTAAATGCCAAGTTAACTCCCCAGCAATATTTATACCTGCTATTTAATCAATGGGAGAAAGTCATTAGCATAATATGAACAGATTGCAATGTTTTAACCTAATCAGAATTATTGGTTTTGCATTTACCATATGTAGCAATTCCACTTAAGTAAATGGGGAATAGGGTAAGAGTTCTGAGATTGTAATAAATTCTGGACCTGATGCTCAGTACTATATTATTCCATCAGCCTAGTAATAGGAGAGTGCCTTACTTTCCGAGCAATTTAAAGGACAACAGCACCTCAATTATAATTGCAGTTAACTGAAAGGTCACTTAATATTATAGTTTTTTTAATGTTGCTTGTTCATTTTGATTACCAGGTTTTGTGGTGCCTTTCTTTCTTTGTTGTCGGGCATGTGCTGGAAACCTGAAACTCTGTTCACCCCCAAAAAGCCATTGAGACTCAGTCAATTGAAAGTTCCAAGACCAGCTTTCGTTGTTTTTTTTTGTTGTTGGAGGCATCATAGAAATGTGGAACAGGGGCAAATGAATGAAGTTGAACACAGGGGGCAATTTATTCGAAGTGTTTAATTTGATTTAAAAGGTGGTATGGGAACTATTCCCTTTCAATTCCCCAGCAAAACTATTTCCTCTCATGAGGAGCCCCAGAATAAGGGTGTAATCTCAAATTTGGAACAAAGTCCAGAAGAATTTCTTCATGCAAAGCATGGTAGAAATCTGGAACTCTGTCCCCAAAAAAGCCATTAAGACTAAGTATCAAAGTTAAATTTCAAAACAGAGTTCTGTAGATTTTTGCTAGGTAAGCAAACCGAGGTGAGCAGACAGAATTAAGGTACAGATCAACCTTGATCTAATTGAATGACACACCCTTGTTTCTATTTTTAGTACCCCATTAAGTTTGTCTACTAGTAAATGGCATCTTACAATAGCAGTTTAACCCTTAAACGCTGATGGTAATGCTAATAAGCCTTTCTGAAGCAGCCAGCTACATAAGCAAAAGGCTTTGTGGGGTGTTCTCCATTTGTTAGTGCAGAAAGGCTTTGTCTGGCATCACAGTGCGGATTGTTACACAGTGTGGTGTATGACAACTTGAAAAATAGCTTGCATTTATAGTATACTTTAAAGTCGTGAAACATCTCAACCTACTTCACAACTACGTAATCTGAGAAAATTTGGCACTGAACCACATAAGATAGACAATTAAAGAGTGCTGGAGAGGTTTAGCAGGTCTGGAAGCATCTCTGGGAAGAGACACAGTTAATATTTTGAGTCCGATGTGACTCTTGTTTGGAACTGAAGAGCGGTGGAAGTGTTTTATGCTGTTATAAAAATGAGAGGATCTAGTGAAACAAAATAGATAGGGAGAAGTTAGAGGATGATGGGAATTAGAGGTCAGAGGTGTATAGAACAAAAGACAAAGGGTATGGCGATGAGTATAGAGAAGAAACAAAGCATGTGCCTAGAGTGAATGTTAATATCAGAATGAAGGTTATTAAATAACCAGTAGAGATTTTGAGGATGGGAAAAATGACTAGAGATGTTGGGTTTAAGTGAGAGAGGGAGAGACAGAAAGACTTAGAGAGATAGCAAGAACCGCAGATGCTGGAGTCAGAGTCCATACAGTGTAGAGTTGGAGGAACACAGCAGGTCAGGCAGCATCAGAGTCAATGTTTCGGGCCTGTCCCCTTCATCAGGACTTAGGGAGAGAATCTCAGAGCTTTAGACCTCAACAACTGAAGGCACAGTTGTCAATGGCAGGGCAAAGAACATCTGGGATGTGCAAGAGGTCAGAATTAAGGAATCTTGAAGGTAATTACACACATAATCAGTGATGAAACCAGGGAAGGATTTGAGTTTGAAGATGAGAACTTTAAAATCAAGGCATTGCTGGAACAGAAGTCAACATAGATCATTAAGCATAAGGATGATACAGTTGGGCATGAGGTGAGGCATAGCCAGCAGAGATTTCAAGGAGCTCAGGTTTATTGAGGTTGGAAGATGGGTGGGCAGCCAAGAAAGTGTTGGAATATGTGGATTAAACAACTTATCGCCCACTTTTGATTTATCTACACTGACCTTACTGATGACGCGGTTGTTGGGTAGGAGGAAAGGAATATTTTGTCTTTGATGGGAAGGAGATCTGGAGTTAATCCTACAGGTCTTCTCTCATCCTTCTTGAAACCAGGAATGACTCTGAGTGAGGAGGCATAGCAACCTTTCATGCCGAGCTCAATAGGAGTCTATGAATGAAGTGAAGGAGAGAATTAGACCAAAGTAGCAAAATGGGGAGTATTGTTCTCATATTTCTTATCTTGGTTGCTGTAGAGTAATTGGAAATTGATTGAAATGATTAGTCAACAAATATCAGAAGGACGCCTTCCAACACCTTCACAGAAAAAGGAACAACTTGAGAGACCAATAAAGAAGGTAAAATCATATGGTATCCAAGATAACAACAGGTGGAATCCAAATTTTGCTTAGTTGTAGAAGACAAAGGGTGGTGGTGGAAGGCTGTTTGTGTGACGTGAGGCTGGTATCTAGGAGTGTACCACAGGGATCAGTTCTGGGTCCCTATTGTTTGTGAAATTAATAAATGATAAAGAAGAAAATGGGATGTGTGGGGAGATGTTAAGTAAGTTTGCAATAAACAAAGACTGAGTCATAGAGATCTATATCACAGAGAAAGACCCTTTGGCCCATTGAGTCTGCAGCGATCAAAAATATCACCAACTATTCTAATCCTATTTTCCTACATTTGGCCTATAGCTTTGTATGCCTTGGCATCGCAAGGGCACATCTAAATATTTTTTAAATGTCGTGAGGGTTTCTGAGCCTACCATCCTTACAGGCAGTGAATTTAAGATTTCCATTGCTCTCTCACATCCTTTCTAAGCCTTCTGCCCTTTACCTATTGATCCCTCCATCAAAGGGAATAATTTTTTCCTGATGACCTTATCTGTATCCTTCATAATTTTATACATCTCAATCGTGTCCCCCCTCAGACTTCTTTGCTCTAAGGACAACAACTCTAGTCTATCCAAGCTCTCTGCAGCCCAGATAGCATCCTGGTAAATCTCCATGGCACCGTCTCCAGTGCTACCATATCCCTTCTATAATGTGGATTCCAGAACTACACACAGTACTCTAATTGTGGCCTAACCAATGTTTTTCACAGTTCTAGCATAAACTGCCTGCTCTAAACTCTATGTTTCGACTAATAAAAGTTAACGGTGAGGAAGAGGTCTTGCATTACAGTAGGATATAGATGGATTGGTCAGATGGACAGAAATAACAAATCAAGGCAGTACGCAATGAATGGCAGGATACTAGGAAGCACAGAGGTTCAGACGGATCCTGGGGTGGTTGTCCACAGATCACTGAAGGGAGGAGGGCACATTAACAGGGTGGCTAAGAAGACTTACAGAAAGCTTGCCTTTATTGGTCATGGCATGGATTAGAAGGGCAGGTAAGTTTTGTTGAAGCTGTACAGGACTTGGGTTAGACCATAGCTGGAATAATGTTGTACTGTACTGGAGCTGCAGCTATCTAACATTTCATAGGAAGGCTATTATTGTACTGGAGGTGGTACAGTTGAGATCCACCAGAGTGTTGCCTGGGATGTAACAGTGTCGTTCTGAAGAGAGGCTGGATAAGTCTGGGTGTTTTCTTTGGAGCAGAGAAGGTTGAGAGGGGACCTAATTGAGGTGTACGAAATTATGAAGAGCATGGGCAGGGTGGATAGAAAGCAGTTGTTCCCAATAGTTGAAGGATCAATAATAACAGTTTTCAGGTAAAGGGGATTTGAGGAAACCTTTTCTTCAACCAGAGGGTGGTGCGAATCTGGAATGCACTGCCTGTGAAGGTATTTGAAATGGGAAACTTTTAAAATGTACTTGGATGAGCATTTGAAATGTCATAACATTCAAAGCTATGGGCCAAGTGCTGGAAAATGGGACTTCGTAGATTTATATTAGCTTTTTATTGGTGCAGATTCTGTGGGCCAAAAGTCCTGTTTATTACATGTCTATAAGTATGAACAGGCAATACACATCCTTTCTGGCCTTTAAAGAATTAAAGACTCTTCAAATGATGAATTCAAATTCCATCTGTCATTCAAACCTGGGTCCTCAGAACATTATCTGGATCTCTGGAATAACAGTCCAGTGAAAATTCCACTGGGCCATTCCCTCCCACTATGAGCTGAATAGATGTAAGGCGTGAAGACTAGAGGTCATAACAGCCTTTAATGCAACTGGTCTAAAATCCGAGAGAAACAAAGTGAGCTTTCTAACCATCCCATCTCGGCAGTTGTCTTCGTCCATGGCAGTCTCTGAACTGCCAGCTGATCCTTTTGACGATTCAGAACAATGGCTAATTTGCGGAAAAAATGTGCATTTAAAAGGTGCAATTCACTAATGCATTATCTCCCAAATTTGTTCATAACATGCAGAATATTTTTGATGTACACTTACTGATTCCTTTTTTCTGCCTATCTGAAGCTCCTATATACTTTGATAACTTAGTCCATTTGATTCTGTTACAATATGTGTTCTCAACACAGACTGCTGTCCAAGATGGCTGTCAATATTGCATGTGTGGCTCAGAAACAATGTTCTCTAGTGACAGGAATCTCAGGTGTGCCAGCACATCTGTATGTATACACAGGTGGCATTGACAACTTTTGCAGTGTTTTCAATGTGATGAATACGAATAAGCTTATGCAGTAAGCTTATGTTGTTCAGATGAGAGTAAATTTCACTAGGTGGTGTATTAAGTGGCAGAATGTCTGGTGTGCTGTTTTGAGAAAGAGCAGCTATGACTGATCCAAACAGTTAATTGTACCAATGTAACGTGTAGTCAGTAAAATCTCTACCAAATTATCACCCATGTTTTGCCTCCCTCTCCACCTCGATAGTGTCTGTTCTAATTGTTTTCCTTCACTCCCATTCTCTGCATTGGTTTTCACACCTTTGTATACAGCTCTGATCCAAAACTTTAATTCTCATTCATTCTAGCTGAGCAGCTGTGTGTTTTTATGGGAGACATTGGAATTTGTTCCGTTCTGTGAATGTATGGGCTGCGTCATCTCAATGACAGGCAACTGCCACTCAGTAGCTTGGCAGTGACATACCAATTCAGTGCTCTTTATCTGCTTATGCATGTCTGGTGGCTTTGTATGTAACTGCAGCTAAGGATGGCTTTGTATGTAAATACAGTAGTTCATCGCAGCAAGAAAACACTCAGGTAAGTTGGCATCTTGGGGGTGATTGAAATAAAGAGATTATGTTGAATTTCTCAGAATAATTTAACGTACAAAGGGAAACTATTCAGCCCATTGAAATTATGCTGGCCGACTGTGGAGCAATCCAGTTAGTCCCATTCTCCTGCTTTATTTCTGTCACCTTGCAAGTTTCATTCTTTCAAGTGCTCATCCAATTTCCTTCAGCAACCATTGGTCATTTCTGTTTCATCCACTCTCGGAAACACAGAGATTCTAGATGATTACCACTTACTGTGAAAATTATTGTTCTTTACACTTACCTGCATATCTTTTTCAAAGCTTTAATCTGTACATAGAGTCAGATTTTTACTTATTGATGATCTATTTTTATTATTTTGGCAGTGTTTTAATATGTTGACCTCATCGTATTCCACGAAATCTGTCCCTTTTCAAGGCAGAGGACTGAAAACTTACAGTAAGGTAAGCTCATACCCACCCATGATGGACTTGGGTGAGTAATATATTGGAGTTGTTGGTTGGTTCGCCGAGCTGACTGGTTTTCATGCAAACGTTTCGTCTCCCTTCTAGGTGACATCATCAGTGCAGTGTAGCCTCCATTGAAGCGCTTCTGTCCCGCTCTGAATTTATGGTCCAGTCTGTCATGGTGGGCAGTCTTGTTTCTGTACCGTAGTGGAACGTAGTTAGGCTCAGTTTCAACATGTTTGTTAATTGCATTAGTGGTTGAAAACCAGGCCTCCAGGAATTCTCGTGCTTGTTTTTATGTTGCTTGGCCTAGTACTGTAACAATTGATGTCCTTCTATGTAGGAGTGTTTTGAAATGAGGGAAACTCTCCCTCGTTTCAAAACACTCTGACATTTTTTCTTCATTCATTCACGGATGAGGGCGTCGCTGGCGAGGCAGCATTTACTTCCCAGAGGGTAGTTAAGAGTCAACCACATTACTGTGGTCTGGAGTCACATGTATGTAAGGATGGCAGTTCCTTCCCTAAAGGACATTAGCGAATCAGATAGGTTTTTCCTACAATCGACAATGGATTCATGGTCATCATTAGAGTCTTAATTCCTGATATTTATTGAATTCAAATTCTACCATCTGCCGTGGTGGGATTCGAACCTGGGTCTCCAGAACATTATCTGGGTCTCCGGATTAATCCAGCAATAATACCACGAGGCCATTGCATCCCCTAGACATACAAGAACATCAATTTGAGGGAGAATTTCCCTCATTTCAATATAGAAGGATATCAATATGACTATGACAAAGTTACAGTACTAGGACAAGCAAGACAAAGACAAGCACGAGAATTCCTGGAGGCCTGATGTTCAACCACCGATGCAATTAACAAATATGTTGAAATAGACCCCATCAACATACCACTATGGTACAAAACCAGAAACAAGACTGTCCACCATGACAGACCAGACCATATAAATTCAGAGCGGGACAGAACAACAGTGCTTCAACGGAGGCTACATAGCATTGATGATGTCACATAAGAGCATAAGCACATAAGAACTAGGAGCAGGAGTAGGCCATCCGGCCCCTCTAGCCTGCCCCGCCATTCAATAAGATCATGGCTGATCTTTTTGAGACTTAGCTCCACTTATCCACCTGCACACCATAACCCTTAATTTCTTGACTGTTCAAAAATTTATCTAGCCTTGCCTTAAACACATTCAGCGAGGTAGCTTCAACAGCTTCACTGGGCAGGGAATTCCACAGATTCACAACGCTTTGGGTGAAGAGGTTCCTCCTGACCTCAGTTCTACATCTGCTTTGAGGCTATGCCCCCTAGTCCTAGTTTCACCTGCCAGTGGAAACAACCTCCCTTCCTCCACCTTACCTATTCCCTTCGTAATCTTATATGTTTCTGTAAGATCTCCCCTCATTCTTCTGAATTCCAATAAGTATAATCCCAGTCTACTCAGTCTCTCCTCATAATCCAACCCTCTCAACTCTGGAATCAACAGAGTGAATCTCCTCTGCACCCCTTCCAGTGCTAGTATATCCCTTCTCAGGTAAGGAGGCCAAAACTGCACACAGTACTCCAGGTGTGGCCTCACTAGGGCCCTATACAGCTGCAGCATAGCCTCCCTGTTTTTGAACTCCATCCCTCTAGCAATGACAGACAAAATTCCATTTGCCTTTTTAATTAACTGCTGCACCTGCAATCCTACTTTTGGTGATTCATGCACAAGGACACCCAAGTCCCTCTGCACAGCAGAATGCTGCAATTTTTTACCATTTAAAACATAGTCCATTTTGCTGTTATTCCTACCAAAATGGATGATCTCACACTTATCAACATTGTACTCCATCTGCCAGACCTTTGCCCACTCACTTAGACTATCTATATCCCTCTGTTGACTTTCAGTGTCTTCTGCACACTTTGGTCCACCACTCACTTTAGTGTCATCTGCAAATTTTGACACACCACACTTAGTCCCCAACTCCAAATCATTTATGTAAATTGTAAACAATTGAGGTCCCAACACTGATCCCTGAGCCACACCACTAGCCACTGACTACCAACCAGAAAAACACCCATTTACCCCTACTCTTTGCTTTCTACTGGTCAACCAACCCTCTATCCATACCAATACATTAGTTCTGAGGAAGGGTCACTGGACCCGAAACGGTAACTCTGTTTTCTCCTCCACAGATGCTGCCAGACCTGCTGAGCTTTTCCAGCGGCTTTGTTTTTGTTCCAATACATTACCTGTCATACATACAAGGGAGACTAAATGTTTGCATGAAAACCAGTCAGCTCGGCAAACCAACTGCAACCCGAGCTACAGATCTTCATTAAAACATGAGTAATATATTATTTCTACTTTATTGGGATATTAATATTAATCTTACATATGAGAAAATACAAAAAAGAATTACAGGAATAACACCAGACTTAGAGGTTAAAACTCCTGCAAAATGTTGAACCCCAGACAAAGTGAAGACTGGAGATGATCTTATAGACGTCTTGAATATTAGCATGATTTAATAAACTACATTCCTATGTATTGCTGCATATTGTGTGTGTTAATGCTAGTCATTTCTCATAGCATCAGGAGGAAGTTCATCTGATGTAACATTCGTGACTTTGAGGAGATAACATGATGTTTGTGAACATTCACCCCACATCTGCATTTTGATGCTGGAAGTGAGTCTATTCCTGAATGAGTTGGCTCACGCATCTGGAAAAAAAATCCATGCAAATGAGACCCTTTGCACCCTTGATTCCATTCCAATCAAGGGAGGAATATTGTGTGAACCTGTCACTTCAGGATATGAAGCACATGTTTTCACACTTTCGGGCCATTCTTGCGATGTCAGATTATCGGGCACTGTATCTGTGTTTTTTGAAGTTGATGATTGTCAATCATTTGTTAGTTTCTAGCTTGACTTTCAGGTATTTTTAAGCAACCTGTTCAGTTGAATCTGAACCCTGTGGCCCTAAGGTAGGGACACCATGACTGTGCCACACAGCCACACTCTAGCTTGATTTTTACAGTAAGTGGTTGTTTGGTGGGAGAGGATTTGGCTTCGTTGTACATGTAATTAATTTAAACAAATGAAGTATAAAGGCTATAGTGATTTTTGAGATAAGTATTGAGACTCTGAGCATAAGTGACAATTGGCATCATGGGCTGTTGTGGGACAATGTTAGTGAGCCTACCTCTAAGCCAGGTGACCTGGCTTCAAGACCCATTGCGTATGATATTCAGTAACATCTTGGAACAAGTTGGTTAGAAAATGTCTAGGTGACAATTGGACATTGTAGTGATGGACGATGCATAATAATTTGTGGAGGGTGGAGAAAGGTAAAGGCTATTAATTAGTGCAGCTGAGGGGATTGGTGTAGCGAGGAAACAGATTCTCAAGCTTTAGGTTAATGTTCATAAGGGGGAGAAAGTTCCAAAAGGCAATCGAGAGAAAAAGAGACAGTGAGGATATTTATTCAGGGGCAAAGATGATGGAGAATAATGTTTGGAATGAACTAGAGATTGGGAATGTACAAATAACATAACAACATGGTATGATATTACCTTTGGTGTGAGGCCTTTACTCTTCAAGTGCCACAATTTTTGCTTGTCAGTTGCTACTGTCTTGTCAGCAATAACAATCACGTTTAGACAGTATGTTTAACATAGTAGAATGTCCCACCACACTTTCCGGTGTAAATGTCAAACAAAACTTGACACTGACCCATGTCAGGAGATACTGGAAAAGTGACCAATGGTTTGGTCAGGGAGGTACCTTTTGAAGAGAAGGAGGTGGAGAAACAGAGGGAACAAAAAAAGAAATTACTCAAAAACTCAGCTGGTCTGGCAGCATCTGAGGAGAGAAAGCAGAGTTAATGTTTCAGGCCCAGTGACCTTTTTCAGAACAGTTCTCAGACCCTTCTGAAGATGAGTTATCGGATCTAATATGTTAACTCTGCTTTCCACAGATGCTGCCAGACCAGCTGAGACTTTCCAGAAATTACTGTTTTTGTTTCTATTTCCAGCATCCTTAGTTCTTTGGATTTTTGTTCAGGAGAAACAGAGAGGGGTTTTGATAAGCAGTTACAGAGCTTAGGACCATATTGCTGAAGGTAAACATAGACACATCGACTTAATGCCCAAATCAGGATATTTTGCTGCTTGAACACAGGCCATGTTGAATTGGATGTAGAGGGTTTGTTTCCCAATTGTAACCAGTTCAAGATCCACTCAGTTACACAGTGTGTCAGTCGGGCCTTTTGTTTTGATTGATTGATGCTAAGCTAATGCTGTTGTGGTAATTATATGCTTTCTGCATCTTGTAGATTCTTAACAATTTACCCTTGATTCCTTTGCAGTGGAATGTCCCCAGTCTGGCCAGTACTGAAATCTCAAGAAGGAAGAAGAGCAAAGGAATCAAATCAAACTTTTTTGGTATTGAGGTCTTGGACCATCTTGAATGGCTGAACTGGGATCCGGGGATAGAATCCACCAAACATCTAATATTAAAGAACGTACAGTTCAAAACTCAAAAACTCAAGTACAGGTCAGTTCTGATACAGTCTTGCAAGAGCTTTAATGTCTCTCATAAACCACTTCTGTGTCCCATCTAAACTTGAGATTTCTGAGTCTTTTGACTTTTGTCTTTTATGGATCACGTGGGTTGTATCATTGAGCTTTGAGGGTCGCATTAGAAGTTTAAATCGATATGTCAATTCATTTTCATATATCTCCAACCACTGATGTGACAGATCAAAAATCAAAAGAACTGCGGATGCTGTAAGTTAGAGACAAAAACAGAAGTTGCTGGAAAAGCTCAGCAGGTGTCATGACATCTGTGAAAAGAAATCAGTGTTAACGTTTCGGGTCTGGTGACCCTTCCTCAGACCCTTCATCAGTTCTGAGGAAGGGTCACTGGACCCGAAACTTTAACTCTGATTTCTCTTCACAGATGCTGCCAGACTTGCTGAGCTTTTCCAGCAACTTCTGTTTTTATTACTGATGTGACAGATTCTGATGTTATGATTTGGGATTGACACAATTAAGGCCTTTGCAGTATCCAGTGTAATTGAATTGTCTGAAGACTGGTACCTGTGAACATGGCGATCTCAGGAGGAGGACATGATAGCTCATGCTCTCCATTCTTCAGGCTGAGGAAGGATACAAGTGCCTTGTCTTTTGGAATGATGTACTGAGATTTCTGTTTATTGAGTTGGGGATATTTGTAGAGCCTCCTGCTGCTGCTGGTTGTTTAATAATCCACCATAATGAACAACTGGATATAATAGAACTGTGGAGCTTAGATCAAATGCATTCGTGAAGTTAATCACTTAGCCCTTTTTATTGCACACTGCTTCTGTTCTTTGGAATACCAGTAATATGCTGTAGCTTCACCAAGTTGATGCCTGAAGAATGTTTTAATGAAGATTTGTAGCTCGGGTTGCGGCTGGAGTTGTTGGTTGGTTTGCCGAGCTGACTGGTTTTCATGCCAGCGTTTCGTCTCCCTTCGATGTGACATTGTCAGTGCTGTGTAGCCTCTGTTGAAGCGCTGTTGTTCTGTCCTGCTGTAAACTTATATGGCCTGGTCTATCTCGGTGGGCAATCTTGTTTCCAGTTTTGTACCGTAATGGTATGTTGATGGGGTCTATTTCAATATGTTTCTTAATTGCATCGGTGGTTGAAAACCAGGCTTCCAGGAATTCACATGCTTGTCTTTGTCTTGTTTGTCCTAGTACTGTAACTTTGTCCCAATAGAAGGACTTCAATTTGACTGTGACAAAGTTACAGTACTAGGACAAGCGAGACAAAGACAAGCACGAGAATACCCAGAGGCCTGGTTTTCAACCACCGATGCAATTAACAAACATGTTGAAATAGACCCTATCTACATACTACTATGGTACAAAGCCAGGAACAAGACTGCCTGCTGTGACAGACCGGACCATATAAATTCAGAGCGGGGCAGAACAATAGCGCTTCAACAGAAGCTACACAACACTGACTATGTCACCTAGAAGGGAGACAAAATGTTTGTATGAAAACCAGTCAGTTTGGCGAACCAACCAACAACTCCTGATGCCTGAATTTTAAGATATGTCTGGTGCTGCTCCTGGCATGCCCTCATGCACTTCTGTAGAACTTGGGTTGATATCTGAGATTCATGATAATGGAGAAGTGGGGACGTGTTGGCCATGAAGTTACAAGTTGTGGTCGAATACAATTCTGCTGTTGCTGAAACAACTTTGGAGTTGTTAGATTTGTTTGAAGTCTGGCCCATTTTGCATTGTAGTCGTGGCCCACAACAGGATGTAGGATATCTTCAATATGAAGATGGGCCTTTACCTCCACAAGGACTGTGCAGTGATAACTCATAACAATATTGTCATGGACAACGCACCTTCTGTCTGTTTAGAAACAAATTTGTTTTATTTTCACACAAATATATTTTTATGTCATAACTCATTTGGTCCCGATAGCACTGCTTAAAAATTAGATTCTTATCTCCTTTGGCTATTTTATCAGTTACTTTAAATCTATGTACTTTGGTTACTGATCTTGTTGCCATTAAAAACAGTTACTCCTGTTTACTCTTGATGATTCTGAATGATTCTATTAAATCTCCACTTGACCTTCAATATTAAATGGGGGACAAATCCCGGCTCCTTCTGTCTATGACACAGAGCTCCCTCATGCTTGATATCATTTCACCAATTCCCATATATCCTCTCCAGGACCTTGACATCCTTCCTACAGGATGGTGCTCCAAATGGTTAAAAATAGTCCCTTCAATGTTTCATTTAGATTCAAGCTCCCTATAAAACTTTTTAACATTACTCTGCCTACGTTTAGATCCCTCCATTCTCTTTTCTCCTGCCTACTTCCATTACATTCACCAATCCTACAACCATAAGAGGTCTCTACATTTGCTGTAATTCTGATTGATGAAAATCTCAAGTTTCCTTACTGTACCAGTGTAGACATGCATTCACCTGTCCAGGTTCTAAGTTCAGTAATTTCCTTCCTATCATCAATCTGCCTCTACCTCTTATTGTCCACCTCCTTTAGAAATCTTCTTGAAACCCAATGCCTCTTTAAGTGGCTTCGTGTAAAACATTTTATTGCTGTTGTGAATTTTAGTAAGCTAATAATATTAGAATAATACAAAGTTAATGTTATTTATAAATCTGACTTTTTTTTTGTTATAGGCCTCCATCCACTGAATTCTTCACTACGCTGTTCCCACAGTCATTGGTCTTGGGTGCAGGGACCTCTTACTCTCTGCCAGTCACTTTTTGTGCTCTTGAGAAGGTAAAGGAGCTGAATGATATTGCTTTGGTTTGTGTTGTTTCATGTCTAAATTTTGATCTTATATTGTAATTTCACCCCTTCTTCAGTTTTCTCCACATTATGCAGCACATCTGAGCTAAGTAGGTAGTTTGCTCCTGACTATCCTCATAGAATCAAAGGAACTTACAGCACATGAGTAGGTCAATTTGCCCATCATATCCCCTGTGTTATGATCCCAGTTTATGCTATTACCAGATAAGTCAGAACCCAGACTGAAACCTGGCTTCATAGATCATATTCTGATTTATTTTGGTTTTAACAAAGTGGTCTCTTACTGAAGTATAACCATAGAATGCTGAAGATGTTGCTTTAGTAAGTATACGAGCAAAAGAAATGACCATAAAATAGAATAAAATATCTACTTATAATACAATTTGAAAACCTTTTAACATGGTAAAAGTATAGTCCTATTAATCTCCAACAGTCAGATATAAATTGAGAAGAAAAATAAAATCTATTGTATGGTTAATGTAAATAAATGCTGCAGATGCTGGAAATCTGAAATAAAAACAATCTGAAATGCTGGAGAAACTCAGCAGATCCAGCAGCATCTATGGGGAGAGAAACCAAAGTTAATATTTCAAGTCTGATATGGGTTTTCTATTAGTCCTGTCATAATTTTATATGTTTCAATGAGATCTCCTCTGGTTCTTCTAAATTCTATGAATATAGGCCTGGTGTATTCAATCTCTCCTCGTACAATAAAGTTGCCATCCTAGGTATTAATCTAGTGAACCTTTGCTGTACATCCTTTATATCACTTTTGTTTTGGGTTGAAGGAGACCCAAACTGCAGCAATGTTACAGGTGTGTCTTCTCCAAGGCCCTGTACAGATGCAATAAGACACCTTGTTCTTATACTGAAATTCTTACACAATGAAAGTGAACAGACCATTTGCTTTCCTAACTGCTTGCTGTGCCTGCTTCCTTACTTTTAATTACTGATGTACAAGGACGCTCTTGATACATCAATATTTCCCAATTGTCACAATTTAAGTAATACTGTACATTTTACTGCATTTGCAGTGCATTTGCCCATTCATTCAGCATGTCTGAATTGCTTTGAAGACGCTTTATTTCCACGTTACAACTCTCAATCCCTCTTGGTTTGGTGTCATCCGCAAACTTTATTATATATTATGTTTGGTATCCTCATCTATACGATGAATAGCTGTGGCCTAAGCGCTGATCTCTCTGATACCCCATTAGTCACCACCTTTCCCTCTAAAAATCACCTATTTATTTCCTACTTTCTGTTTCCTGTCTGCTGACCAATACTCAATCCATGCCAGTTACCCCAAATTCCCACATACTCTAATCTTATGTGGGACTTTATCAGCATCTTTCTGAAAATCTAAATATCCCACACCTGCTGATTCTCCCTTATCTGTTCTGCAAGTATCTTTGCATGTCATGTTGCATTAAGAGGATGGAGGTTCATTGTAGACACAAGAAGAACCAAGTTAAAATTTGTGTTCTGATTTAGTTTGGAATGGAGGGATGTGGGTTGAAATGAGAAAATAGAATGCGCATTGACCAGATTAGGTTTTGGTATAATTCCTGAGGAATAATGAATGGGATGGATGTTTTTCATTCATTAAACTCATAATTTCTTTTTAATTGACCTGTTCAGAGATGTTATTACACACCTCTGGAACAGGTGGGATATGAACCTGGGTCTCCTGGACCAGAGATAGGGAATTACCACTGCAGCAGAGGAGCCCCTTTCTTTGGCCCCCTGAGACTGCTTTGTCATTTGTAAAAACTGAGATTACACTGGTCGTCAAATCAGCTGAACTTTCCTGCATCTCCTTTGACCTATTCGTCAAGAATCTATCTACCCTCTGCCCCATGACTCCATCTTCTCTGCTGTCTGGGGAGGAGAGTTCCAAGAACTCATAATGCTCAGAGAAAGATTATACTCATCTTGTCTTATATTGGAGACACCTTATTTTTAATCTGTGTCCCTTAGTTTAGTCTTTCCCACTAGGAGAAATACTCATTCAGCATTCACCCTGACAAGGCCCTCCTTAGAGATGTGTAATATTTGGGTTCTATTTATTTATGCTGCTATTATAAGTAAAATTGAGGGTCTTGCTTGGCCATTTCAGAGGCCAGTTAAGAGTCAACTACATTGATGTTTGTATGGATTCACACATGTAGGCTAGACCGGGTAAGGATGGCAGATTTCCTTTTCAAAAGGACATTAGTTAACTGGTTAAAGTTCTCAGTCAGTTTAATGTTTGCTTCATTGCCACTGGTAATGAGACGAGGGATTAGATTTTTGTAAAGGTGGTGGGAAGTGGAAGTTGGAGAAGCTCCTGTTCTGTGGAGGTGGGATAGGAGGGAATCGGGCCTGGCAAAGAGGTGGTAGGCCCAAAATAACTGCAAAGGCAGACGGATGACTAGGCCAACAAGTTAGAGACCCTGCTTCCGTTTATTGGGGCAATGGCCCAGTTTTACTGATGTATATCAGGCCCTCACTCCTTAGCAACACACCATCTAAGTTGCAGCTGTGCAGCCACTCCAAGATTCTGTGAATGGACATTGGTGTCAGTCCGCCAATCACAGCACTGACCTCTGGTTCTGGATGTCTGTGCTGTGCGCAGGCCTTGGACACTTGAGCAGCTGGAAAGAAAATTAGAGGGAATGCTGCTCCTCAGTCTCTCTACATTCCCCTATGCCTTATCTATAACCCCTTCTCATCCCCATGTTCTCTTTGTACTTCTAATGTGGTCTATTGTCACTGACCTAAGATTCACTATGAGCCAACTTTAAGTGTCATGTAATACCAGTGGGAAGCCTTTGAAATGGAAATGACTTAAGCTTTCAGTAGTCTAATAATAACTAATCTAGTTTTGTTCAAACACATTTTATACTAAAATAAACTTTGGAGTCATTGAAAAAAAACATTAATCCTCTGAAGCAGCCATACAGTTGTAACCACAAACAAATAATATAAACAATTAACAAACACGACATCTCTCATCAAAAATCTTTAATAACAGTGTAAAATTGTCATGCTGAGAACATTATCTCTCCAGAAATTTCCTTTAGAAACTCTGTCAAGCATTTATGCACTCAGTTGTCAAAACCAACCAATATAGCTCAAAACATGGAACCTTTTGAGACTGTAAGACCAGATTCTCTATTACAGAATTCCAGAAACTGTTCTATTTTAGTGTTGTATTGGGGCTAAGACCTCCACACTTGTGGCTGTTGACACTGAGGTGTAGTGAACCACATGTGGCTGTAGAAGACTCCATCAAGGGGTTTGAAATGCCACTCACACAATGGAGCCAGTAATAACAGAAGTGTTGTTGACGGCCTTTTCCCATGACACCAAAATGTGCTTGAAGTGTAAAAGTGGGTATGAATATCAGAATTGGGTGATTTCTAAAGGCCTCCCGGGTTTGCACAATTTGGCAAAAATCCAGGAATACCTTTTTTGTTCTATATTTATGCCATTAACTGCATTTGAATTCCCCAGCTGCTGTGTTAAAATTTGACCGCATGCCTCTAACTCACTTGCCAAGTAACATAACATCATGCTATTGCACTAAGGTGAAGGTAAATTCATATACATGCCTCCCCCTGCTTCAGTGAGATACTTTGTCCTTGATTTTTGTCTCCTTGCAGAAAGACTATGAGGATTGCATTGTGTTTGAGACGAAAACCGGGTCATTTACTATTCAGCTGCGTGCTTCTCTGCCCTCCCATGATGTGGAGATACCTGACTGGCTGTGCATACCCCCAGGTGGAGTCTACGAAAACTCAGAGGTCACATTTTACTTGCGCAATAATAGGTAAGGCTGGAAGACCATATGAAGAAGAGAATGCATTCAAGTCTGTTCCCCCTTTCCATGAGGGGTCATGGCTATGTGTGTCTTGAACCCCTAATTTCATTTATTTACTCATCTAGGAAAAAAATTTACTAATCTCAGACTTGAAATGATAAATGGAGAATTTTCTTTTGGGAGGGAGTTCTACACTTCTGCTACCCTGTGCTTAAATATGTGTTTCCTGAATTCCCTGCCTCAAACATTCAGGATATGTCCCCTTATCTTAGTTTCCCCTGTTGTATATTGAAGTATGAGAGACTAAGTCCTATCAGGAATTAACAGTGACTGTCTGTGACGTGTTGGGAGAACATGGCATGTACTCGTGTGATGAAAGCTTTTGAGAGTAAACACAAACGGAAGCTAGGTTAAACGGACATTTTCAAAACAATAAATATGTTTCAATAAAGTTAGAGTTTTTTTCAGGCACTAGTCTTCAAACATTATTGGAACAGCTGCAGTGCAACAATATAATTATATATGATGACAGTGCTGAGAAAAGATGGTGATAGGAAAATATCTACTTCTGCTGGAGTGCTTTGAGTAAGTCACAAGGTTCAATAAGGCTGACCAAAGTGGTACAGGAGATTCATTTGATTTCACGTTGGGTCTTGCAGTGATGCCAGATTGTGTACAGGTAAGTACACTTGTACATAATGATCAACTATGTGGATTACGTCCAGGTTACCCTGGGAATTAATGAGGTTAAAGCCACATGTGTGAAAATTATTGATACATTGGAGGCATATTTTGTATTGTATGGTATGCCTGTGCTGCATGCAAAACAAAACTTTTTACTGTACCTAGGTATATGTGACCATAATAAATCAAATCAAATCAAAAAACCATGACTTACACAAAATTCGATAAATGTACCCAGAGATGTAGGAATGTATCTACTCATTGATTCTTGATTTGTTACTGATTCGAAGAAAACTGAGAATGTGGTCATCTGAAAGAGGGTCCAATTCACGACAGACGAGAAATCAGAGTAATAGATAATTTGCAGTCCTGAGAAACTTGATGCTGCTAAAAATAACTAAATTAAGTAGATAAGGAGGCAGAACTGAGTGGTAATCAGAGGAGTAAGCGAGTGAGAACCTGAATCTCAAAGTAACAGACACTATTGAGATTGTGAAACAATAAAGTGAGGAAAAGTAGAGGAAAACAGAACATGTAGTAAGAAAATCAACTAATAACAGCAGCCCAGACTAGATGTTATTAATACAACAGAAACAGGCAGAGGGGCCTTTCCGAATAAGTGTCATGTCAAGCTCAAAACGTTAACTCTGTTTTTCTCTCTCCACAGGTGCCGCCAGATATGCTGAGTTTCTGCAACATTTTCTGTTTCCATGCGACTGTATGTTGATTGACACACATTTTAATAAAGCTGTGGAAAGAGAAATCCATCCAATGTTAATCAGTAGATGAGTGTTTAGCTAAAACATGGAAGAACTCAATATCTTCTAAGCTAGTCACTAGGCAGATTCTGCCAAATACCACAAGAAGACGCACCGAAGCATCTCACAATGTTCGGAGGGTTGATGTGGACTTGATGGGCTAAGTAGCCGAAATGTCACATATTGTTACTTGGAAATGTTTTCCGCTAATTCTTAATGAGTGTAAAGATGATTCATTTTAAATGAATTAAAAACCGGCAACCTGAAATGAAACACACCAAATGGTGTGGTTATGCTGTTCAATGTCAAGATTCTCATCTTTGTGCTCAAATCCATCCACAGCTTTGCCTCCCCTTATTCTCTCTCTAACTTCCTCCAGACGGTGAGGAATCCAGTGAGAACTGTATCCATTTCTGCTTCTAAATTCCTGACTTATTTTTCTTACATCTGTGGTTGTACTTTCCGCTGTATGCAAGCCCAGCTTTCAAATTCTGTTACTAAAACTTACTTCATTCAAGATATACTTAAAATCTACTACTTTTGACCAAATTTTAGGTCTCCTGCATTATTACCACTTCAAGTGTCAAGTTTTATTTCATAAATACTCTGTCAAAACACTTCAGGGATGTTTTACTGTGTTAAAGGCCTGATATAGAGATCCGTTTAAGTGTTGTTGCTGTTAATGCTGTCATTGTAATTGTCTCGACAGTCAGCTGCCCACACGCTTCTATTTTGAAGTGCCCAGTCCTTTCGTTTTAGTGCCATCTAATGGCATACTGCCACCGTGGGATGATTACAAGATTAAGGTTCAGTTCAAACCAGAGACCCCTAATATATTTGATGTAATTGCTATCTGCAAATTTGGAGATGATGAAAGTGAGAAATATTTAAAGCTGGAAGCGACAGGTGAGAATTAATTTTATCAATATTCAAACTCTATAATGAAGAAACACAAAGGACTTGCATTTATATCAAGCCTTTCACAACAACAATGCCTACTTCTTTTTAATTCATTCATGTGATGTGAACATTGCTAACAAAGACATTATTTGTTGCCCATTCCTGATTGCCTTTGAGAAAGTGGTGATAAGCCACCATTTTGAATCGCTACAGATACACCATTACTGTTAGGAGGGGAGTTCCAGCATGTTGACCCAGTTACACAGCCGTGATCTAGTTTCAAGCCTGGATTGTGTTTGTTGACCTTATCCTTCTAGTGGTAGAGGTTGTGGATTTGGAAGTTGCTTAGTGAGCTTTTAGATGATATGCAATGCTGCCACTGTGTGTTGATGGTGGATGGGATGTTATCCTCCACACCATATATACTTTGTACATTAACCTCTGACAATCACCACATCCTCAGGTTTCCTGTTTATCCATTTTGCTTGTTATTTCCTGAAAGAATTCTAGTTCTAATATATTAGTTACTTTGGAAAAAAAACCCTCTTTAATAGCATTGTTGCATCTGCCTAAACCCACTAGGAGTTGATAAGTATCCTGCTATAATTTTCTTAATAATGGATTCTAGAAATTAGATGATGGCAAATGTTAGAAAACGACAGGCCAGTTAGTCTGCTTTCTGTCTTCCTCCCTTATTAATAAAGTTGCTACATTAGCCACTTTCCAATCTATTGGGATCCCTCTAGATTCAAAGGGATTTTGGAAAATTATAGCCAATACATTTAATATCACTACAGCCACTTCTTTTAAAACCCTATGAAACAGGCCACCAATTTTAGGTCCAATCATTTTTGCAGCACCTTTTCCTGTTGATAGTGATTAAGTTTTTCCCTCCTTTTTGCCTCTTGATTTTTCAAGTGTTTTTAGGAATTTTTCTAAGTTTTCTACAGTGAGAAAAGCACAGAGTACCTATTCCCACACTCCGCCACTTCCTTTTTTTCATTATCAATTCCCTAGATTTATTCTCTGGAGGATCAGCACTACTTTTAGTTCTTCTTTTCCTATTTAAATACTTGTTGAAACTGTTTAACTATCTCTAGTTTCGCCTATGTGTTATTCATTTCTTGCTGGTTCCTAAAATCTATCCAATATCTTGAAGTGCCTCTAACCTTTGCAGATTTGTGCACTGTTTCTTTCAGGGTGATATGATCCTTAACTTTGCAATTTAGTCACAGTTGATGCAGACCTCTCAATTTTAAGCAAAATACTGTGGATGTTGCGGATCTGAAGTAAAAGCAGTACGTGTTTGAGAAACTCAGCAGATCTGACAGCAGCTGTGGAGGCTTTACAGGCCTATGCAGTTGAAGGCTCCCCTGCCAATGGTGGAGTGATGGAAGTTGGAAGATGTGCAAGAGACATCCTAAATAATTGCTAATACCTTTAATAAGGCAGATTTCTGAAGAAGAGACATATCAGACTTGAAACATTAACTCTGTTTTACTGTTCACAGCTGCCAGACCTCCTGAGTTTCTCCACTTTTTGTTTGGGGAAAAGAAAATTGTTGTTCTAATCATGTTATTCTGCTGCACAGCCAAATACCCTCATCTGTTGGTGAGTCCACTAAATGAAGAGTCTCACACATCCTCACAGGAGGATACACAGAGCATCCTAAACTTTGGACATGTTGCTGTTGGCAGTACAGTTGTGAAATTTATGGAGATTCATAACTGCTCAGTGGTGAGTATTTCTGGCAGTAGATTTGGCAAGAGGCAGGTAGGCAAAAGGTTTTGATCTGCTCCAGCTTTGCTGTTTGAGCACTCTTGGTGGAGTTGCAGCATTTTTCTGAACACGAGTCAGTTTGAGCTTATAACGTGTCTATAGTGTAGTAAAATGTCCCAAAGTGGTTCACAGATCGTTATCAAACAAAACCAGTTACAAAAACATAAGCACATAGGGACAGGTGGTCAAAATTCTTTGTTTGAAGATCTGTCTTACGCAGATAGACCATGAATTTTGGAGAGCTTAGGGCCTACATGTTGAAGGCACATCTGTCATTGGTGGTGTGATGAAATTGGAGATGTGCAAGACACATCTTCTTAGATGGTAATTCCTTTGCCAGTGCAGATGAGGGATACCCGTGCTGGAGAATGGAATGCTTTCCTACAATGTGTACTCAATTCCAATCTCAAAAATTCAAAACCAAATGCAGTGTGTCCTCGATACGATGTATTGCTCTTTCTTGCCGCCGTCTCTTCAAGTACATCCCATTAAAGTATAAGTGCAAAAATTTTTAGGCAGTGAGCTGTTATAAATGCAATTCTGGAAGGGGCAATGGAAACAGAATTAGATATCAACCATCTAAGGAGGAGTGAATGAACACTGGTGAGGCAGTAGCCTAGTGGTATTATCACTATAACCCAGAGACCCAGGTAGTGTTCTGTCACCCCAGGTTCAAATCCTGCCATGACAGATGGTGGAATTTTGAATGTGACAAAAATCTGAAATTAGGAGTCTAATGACGGCCATTAATCCACTGCTGATTGTTGGAAAAACCCATCTGGTTCACTAATGTCCTTTAGGCAAGGAAACTATTGTCCTTACCTGGTCTGGTCTACATGTGACTCCAGACCCACAGCAATGTGGTTGACTCTTACCTGCCCTCTGGGCAACTAGGGATGGGCAATAAATTCTGGCCTGGCCAGCGACACTGTCATCCCGTGAATGAATAATAAAAAAGATTGACAAATCATTTTGAGGACTGTGGGGAAGGAGCAGGAGGGTGAGATTAATTGAGTAGCTCTTTCAAAGACCTGGCCTTGATGAGCTGAATTGTCTTCTCTTCTATGATTTGTGCATTCATTATGTACTATCAGGCCAAGCAGACATTAGGTTAGATGTAGAGACGAGCTACCTGTATACTGTCCCACCAAGAATCTGCTGCAGCACAGGTGAGATAAAACAGGATAACAGGAAAACATTTAAATAAAGCAACCTCAGAATATTTCAAAGATAACAAGGTGTAGAGCTGGATGAACACAGCAGGCCAAGCAGCATCGGAGGAGCAGGAAGTCTGACGTTTCAGGCCTAGACCCTTCTTCAGAAGAGGCTTCGCAGTGGAGTTAAAATTTGAAGGGTCTAGGCCCGAAACATCAGCCTTCCTGCTCCTCCGATGCTGCTTGGCCTGCTGTGTTCATCCAGCTCTACACCTTGTTATCTCAGATTCTCCAGCATCGGCAGTTTCTACTATCTCAGAATATTTCAATAAGTGTTTGTCCTTTTCTAATACTGTCCCTACTTTCATGCTGAAAGTAGGTAAGGAATAAAGCTTCTATTACAGCACAATATCCCATAAAGCATACTTCAGTGAATTCTCTCAACACAAGCACATCAAGCTGTTCCAGGTCAGATGAAACATCAAGCTTTCCTGCTCCTATGATGCTGCTTGGCCTGCTGTGTTCATCCAGCCCCACACCTTGTTATCTCGGATTCTCCAGCATCTGCAGTACCTATTATCTCTGATGGAACACTTACTTTGTCAGTAAGATTATCAATAAGGGAAGCTCTTTCAACATACTTCAGCGCTACAAAGTAGCCTATCATTGCTCAAACTCATTTTATTGAGTTGCATAGAATTTACCGTTCAGAAACGGACCATTCTGCCCAACAGGTCTATGTTGGCATTTATGCACCACATGCATGATCTGTTATTCCCTCTTCACCTAATCCTGTCAGCATAAACTTTGAACACGTTCTCCCTCTCAATTAAAGGAAGATTACTCTGTGTGATGTTTATCCCCATGCTGTGTAGCAGTCGTGTAAGCCTAGTCTGGGAAGTACAAATCCACAGCCCTCCACCTCAGAACCTGGAACAGAAACAATTAAGCAGTGGTGAGGTGTCCTTAAATCCAAATAATAAACTTTCCTCATCTTCAGTGCAGTCCCCATGTCCCTTACTCTCATACTCTATCCTTGTGTCCTACCCCCTCTTTTAAGTCATTGAATCAGGAGGTGACGTTGTCATTGTAGCAGCAATGTTAAGCATGAACAATGGCTCTCAGCAGTCAAGAGTGCCACCAACTGGCATGTTTGGGTCACTGCAGCCTTTTGCAAAACTGCATCTTGAAATTCTGTAATTAACCTCCATGAAATTCCTTATTGAAAAAGCAATAAATTTACTACAAAAGTGAAGTAACCTACATTGTTAATGATGTGCTTGCACTTTTTAAATGCTATGTAATTTGATGTAACAATTGAAATCCTACTTTGCTCTTTCACTGAAAAAACAGCTATGCAGTTTGATTTACTGTATTGTGTGAGTCTTCTGTTATTATCTGGCATCGTGCAATACAGTGTAGGTGCTGCACCCATAGAAACCCTTTCTACAAGCTGAAGTGGTAAACCAAGATCTCTCTTGAACTATTGGCTGTCCAGAAACAATATTTGTTTCTCAACCAACCTCATTAAGATAGATAATCTTGAGGAATCATTTTCAGGGCTATGAGTATAGAGCATAAAAGCATTATTGCATTTCTGCTTGTTAGCTTATGTTGTGTAAATTTGGCTGACTTTAAAAATACTTTATTGGCTCTAAGGCACAAGTCAGGAGTGTGGTGGAATTCTCCCCGCTTGCCTGGATGAGTGCAGCTCCAAAAACACTCAAGGAGCTTGACACCATCCAGGAAAGAACATCCCCCTTGGAAGATAACATCTTCCAAGCCCACAACCACTGCCACCTAGAAGGACAAGGACAGTAGGTACATGGGAACACCACCAGCTGCAAGTTCACCTCCAAGCTACAGACCATCCTGATTTCAAAATACTTTGCTGTTCCTTCAGTTCGTTTGGAAATACCATTCCATATTGTTGGAATATCTCTGCAATTTCCCTGTAGATTTGTTCCTCTACATCCTTACTGTTAGTTGGTGGCCTTTAGAGCACACCTGAGCAACTTGATTGCACACAGAGATAATAGGAACTGCAGATGCTGGAGAATCCAAGATAACAAGGTATGGAGCTGGATGTAAACAGCAGGCCAAGCAGCATCGTAGGAGCGGGAAAGCTTGACGTTTCGGGCCTAGACCCTTCATCAGAAATGGGGGAGGGGAAGAGGGTTCTGAAATAAATAGGGAGAGGGGGGAGGCGGATAGAAGATGGATAGAGGATAGGTGGAGAGGAGACAGACAAGTCAAAGAGGCAGGGATGGAGCCAGTAAAGGTGAGTGTAGGTGGGGAGGTAGGGAGGAGATAGGTCAGTCCAGGGAGGATGGACAGGTCACGGGGGGGAGCGGGATGAGGTTAGTAGGTAGGAGATGGGGGTGCGGCTTGAGGTGAGAGGAGGGGATAGGTGAGAGGAAGAACAGGTTAGGGAGGTGGAGATGAGCTGGGCTGGTTTTGGGATGCGGATGGGGGAGGGAAGATTTTGAAGCTTGTGAAATCCACATTGATACCATTGGGCTGCAGGGTTCCCGGGCTAAATATGAGTTGCTGTTCCCGCAGCCTTCGGGTAGCATCATTGTGGCACGTCAGGAGGCCCAGGATGGACATGTCGTCTGAGGAATGGGAGGGGGAGTTGAAATGGTCCACGACTGGGAGGTGCAATTGTTTGTTGTGAACTAAGCGCAGGTGTTCTGCAAAGCGGTCCCCAAGCCTCCGCTGGTTTCCCCGATGTGGAGGAGCCAACGACGGGTACAGCGGATGCAGTATACCACATTGGCAGATGTGCAGGTAAACATCTGCTTGATGTGGAAAGTCTTCTTGGGGCCTGGGATGGGGGTGAGGGAGGAGGTGTGGGGGCAGGTGTAGCACTTCCTGCGGTTGCAGGGAAAAGTGCCGGGTGCAGTGGGGCTAGAGGGGAGTGTGGAGCGGACAAGGGTGTCATGGAGGGAGTGGTCCCTCCGGAAGGCAGACAAGGGTGGGGAGGGAAAAATGTCTTTGGTGGTGGGGTCAGATTGCAGATGGCAGAAGTGTCGGAGGATGATGTGTTGGATCCGGAGGCTGGTGGGGTGGTACGTGAGGACGAGGCGGATTCTTTTTTGGTTGTTATTGCAGGGATGGGGTGTGAGGGATGAGTTGCGGGAAATGCGGAAGACACGGTCAAGGGCGTTCTCGACCACTGCAGCGGGGAAGTTGAGGTCCTTGAAGAACGAGAACATCTGAGATGCACGGGAGTGGAATGCCTCATCCTGGGAGCAGATGCGGCGGAGGCGAAGGAATTGGGAATAGGGGATGGCATTTTTGCAGGAAGGTGGGTGGGAGGAGATGTATTCTAGGTGGCTTTGTGAGTCGGTGGGCTTGAAATGGACATCGGTTTCTAGGTGGTTACCCGAGATGGAGACAGAGAGGTCCAGGAAGGTGAGAGAGGTGTTAGAGATGGTCCAGGTGAACTTAAGGTTGGGGTGGAAGGTTTTGGTGAAGTGCATGAACTGTTCGAGCTCCTCATGGGAGCACGAGGCAGCGCCGATACAGTCATCAATGTAACAGAGGAAGAGGTGGGGTTTAGGGCCAGCGTAGGTATGGAACACATTTTGTTTCTTAGTGAACTGTTCAAGATTTAAAAAGAAGAAATTGTTCTTTTATCCAGAACAAGGGGAGACATTGTTGAAATTAAAGCCAGGCCACTCAGGCACAAAATCAGAAACACTTTTTCGAACATAGAGGAGTGGAAACTCAGATAGCAGTTTCTTCAAATGTCCAAGAATGTAGAATGAGGAGGGGTTGGATTGGTTTGGAGCTTTTAAGATGGAGAAGAAGTTTTATTTTGGTTAAGAGTGTCAAGGGATGTGGCACAAAATGAATGAATTCAAGGTACTGATCAGCTATAATACAATTGTACGGTGAAGCAAGCATAGGGGTTTGAATGATTTCTGTGTAACATTACATCCATTTTAAAGTACAGACAAAGGATATTTAGCCTATCTAATATATGTCAGGTATTTACGCTGTAAGTGAGCCATCTCCAACTCTGTCATTTCCCTCCATCGCTTTCTCCCTCTTGTGCTTGTCTATCTTCCTCTTAATTGTATCTTTATACCGTTCATCTGAATTACTGTTATTGGTAACCAATTCCATAATATTACCACTTTCTCAGTAAAGAATTTTCTCTTAAATTTTTCTCTTAAATAGTCACTTTCCTCTATTTATGACCCCTAGTTCTGGTTTCATCCATGAGTCCTGCTTCCTTGACTCAGTGAAATGACCAACTTAATTGGAGCATTACTTAGAGCATTATAACTTGCAAGCCAAGACTTGCTCAATGATTTGACACAGAACTCTGAAAGCTGGATACTGGAGAGATGCTTTCGTTTCATTAGCTCAGGATTGAGTTCATTGTTGAGATTATATTACCAGTAGTGAGACATTCCTATAGTATAAATTTGACTTTGAAATCTCTTTTGCCAGTGTTTTTTAGCTGCTGTTTATTTGCCTTGTGTTTCCAGGTGAACAGTTCATTTCAAATCACGCATAACCAGCCCCCTGCACCACTCAACTCAGAATTTGTTTGTGAGGTCAGTGAGGGCACAGTTCAAGCCGGCAGCACGTACCAGATCCCCATTATGTTCACTCCTCAGACTGTTGGTACTCAAAGTGTCGATTACTTCCATGTGGTGCGGCCCAACAACAGCTCTACATCCGTGCTGAAGACAATTGGATCATGCAAAGGTACAAATTATTTCCAAAGGATAAAGCCAAGCTGAAACAATAGAAAATAACTAATAAGATGTCCTATAAAGCTCCTGTACTGCCCAAGCCATGATCTTGCATTTTTCTCTACTTCCTCTCCTATCTTCCCTCATGCCATGCCTAACATCCACCCTTGGGACCCTCAATCACCCAAAGTCCCCTCTTGCCCTCATCCCCATCCCCTTTAACTGATCCACCTGACTCTCTCCAGGTGCCATCCCTGTCTCCTTGAAATCTGTCATCATTAGCCTTCTCCTCAAACATCTATCCTTTGACCATTGTCTTTGCAAACTATCATCCCATCTCCAAAGTTTATAAACATGTTGTCACCTCCTAAATCTGTTATGGATTACTGTTACACAGTGAAGGAAGAAGAACAGCTGGAAATGCTCTCCTTCAAAGTAGACATGAGAAGGGGGAGAGGAATTCAAATTTATGTTAATAGGGTTAGATGGAGAGGAATGGCAGGATACAGAACATAAATATTTATCATAGAATCATTGAATCCCCACAGTATGGAAGCAGGCCATTTGGCCCATCGAGTCCATGCCAACTCTCCAAAAAGCATCTCACCTAGACACACTGTCGCACCCCGTCCTGTGACCCTACATTTCCTATGGCTAATCCACCTAGCCTGCACATCCCTGGACACTATGGGCAATTTAGCAGGGCTAACTCACCTAACCTTTATGCTGTGCAAGGAAACTGGAGCATCTGGAAGAAACCTATGCAGACATGGGGAGAACGTGCAAACTCCACACAAACAGTTGACCACTTGAACCCAGGTGCCTGGCACTGTGAGGCAGGGGAGGCAATGGCCTCGTGGTATTATTGCTGGACTGTTAATCCAAAGACCCAGGTAATGTTCTGGGGATCTGGGTTCGAATCCCGCCATGGCAGATGGTGGAATTTGAATTCAATAAATATTTGGAATTAATAATCTAATGATGACCGTGAATCCATTGTCAATTGTCGGAAAAATCCATCGGGCTCACTAATGTCCTTTAGGGAAGGAAACGACCATCCTCACCTGGTCTGGCCTACATGTGACTCCAGACCCACAGCAATGTGGTTGACTCTTAACTGCCCTCTGGGCAATTAGGGATGGGCAATAAATGCTGCCTAGCCAGTGACGCCCTCATCCCATGAATGAATAAAGAAAAAACAAAAAAAACTGTGCGAACTGCTGTGCCATTGTTCTGCCCTATTAGCTCATACCTGTAGAGCTGAATGGCCTACTTCCTAGAACACTCTGATTGGATCTCTTCAATCAGATTGCATTCCTCCTAGATACTGAAGCAACTTTTATTAAAGTCACAATGATATCCAATGTGACTGCCAAATGTACATTTTCCCTCACCAATCGTCTTAATCTGTAATGCTATGTGAAAGGCTGATCTATTTTGTGATTCATTCTGGAGCTGTTGGATTGGCTGGGAAGGCTCAAGTCAAGCTACCTTCTTCAATGGCTGATTAGCCACTGGATATCTTGCTAGGCCATTTCAGAGAGCAATCAAGAGTCATCTGTACTGCTGTCAATCTGAAGTCATAAATAGGCTGGAGCTGGTGAGGATGGCAAACTACCCTCCCAACTAGCTCATGCTTACAAAACCAAAGTACAGTGTCTAACATTAGATTTGATTCCACAATTGGATGGAGTATGTTAAATAATCCTCCTAAGTGTGCCAAAAATACCATTTGCACTACCAGTTTAAGATTGAGTCTGACCGACAATTTGGTGCACTTGTACTTACTGGAAGTTAAATCTATTAAAACAGAAGTCCTTGTTCTCTGCAGACAGAAAAATAAAACATGTACACATTACATCTGTTCTAACAAGATAGCTGATATTCATTGGTAAAGGCATTGTCCTGAGGATTGAACCAATCAGAATTAACCTCCTTAGTTAACAGGCAAGTTTTGATTAAATTTAAACTATCAGTCATCTTTTAATTCATGCATTCTTTATGACAATGCCTCTGCCAATCATATCCATTTGTCTACTACTTGTCATCTACTTGCTGTTCTCATAGAATATCAAAATGACGTTCCCTTCACATTGGTACTTCTTGCAAATGTCCTGATGAGTAAAAGACACAATTTATCTTCTTTCAGCAATGTTCAAGTTATTTACTGCAAAGTGACTATTTTTTTAAAAAATTAATCATCTGGATGGGTTTTCACAAGTTTGTTTTACCTTTTTTATTTACTTAACTAAATTTAAATTCTGCACCTGCCAAAATAGGATTTGAATTTAGGTCTCCTGGATTATAAATCCAGTCACGTAATCACTATGCTATTGTAGTCTTTGTTGCAACTACCAAAGCTACAACACTTTTCAAACTTACAACCACTACCACCTAGTGGACTGCACCAGTTCAGGAAAATGGTTTACCATCATCTTTTGAAGGAAATTACAGAAAAGAAATAAATGTTGGCCCACTTAGCAATTCTGGTGGCTGAATTAAAGAAGAATATTCAGTGTATCCTGAAGAGAAGGAGTTCCTTAGATTTGGGCCATTATTGAGTGAAGAATTGAATACCACTTGTTGGACAAAGAAAGTGGAGGGTTGGAAACATGTCCTATGGGCTAAGAGGGATAGAAGGGGCAGAAAGAGGGTGGAGAGATAAGAGTTGTGTATGGCTATAGATGTATTTACAAATGAATAAATATTTGTTGTTCAAGCTTTGCTCTTGCTGTGTAAAGAGCAGAATTGCAAAAACAAGTCTTTCATTATATCATGGCTGGTCAAATTTCTCATTTATATATTCTCTTTTGGGAAGGGAACTGTTGAAGTTGCTTCTTCCCACACTTTCAGGCAGTGCATTCCAATGCATACTGACTCAATATGTAAAACACTTCTAATTTTTCAATCTTTTTTTACTAATTACCTTAAAGTTTCCAGCTATTAAACTTCCTGGCAGCAGAAAGTAGTTTCTTCCTATCTACTATCTCAAAACCCTCAACTTCCTGAACTCTTCATTGGCTCACTAAGATACCAAGTATGGAGGGTTTTTCTTGTAAGAAGAAGTTGAGTAAGTTGGGCTTGTACTTATTGGAGTTTCGAAGAATGGGAGGGGACGTTATTGAAAAATATAAGGTTTTTAGGGAGCTTGACAAAGTAGATACGGAGAGGGAGAGTTGAGGATTATCAGATCAGCTGTGATTTCATTGAATGACAGAGCAGATGTGATAGGCCGAATGGTCTACATCTGTTCCTACATTTTAAGGTGTCATGACTTAGGTTATATAGGGCTTTTGATAGAGAATTGTCGGTGTTAAAAGACACTTAACGGCACCTTTGGGCTTTAGTGCATAGATGAGCACAAGAATCATGAAAGAGTAGCCTGCTATTTATTGTGCCCCCACAAACTGCGTCATGGACTCCCTGTGCCCTCCAGAGCGAGAAATCAGTGAAACTACTTGATCCGGCAAGATGATGGTATAGTGGCTCTGCCATTAGACTAGTATTCTAGGAGCCCAGGCTCTGGGGTGCTGAGTTCAGATTCCATCGTGGCAGCTGGTGGAATTCAAATGCAAATCCCTGTGATAAATAAATCTCAGATTGAAAGCATCATAAGGTTGACCATGGAACCATCATCAATTGTAAAAATCTGGTTCAATAATGTCTTTGAGGGAATGAGATCTATCGCCTTGGCCTGACCTGTATGTGACTCCAGACTCTCAGTAATGTGGTTGACTCCTTATTGCCTACTGAATGGCCCAGCAAGCTACTCAGGGATAGACAACAAATGCTGGGTGGCCTTGTTGCCCACATTCCGCAGATGAAGCCCACACTCCACGGATGAAAAAGAAACTTCCACTTGCCATATTGCTGTTAAAATATTAACAACTATAAGCTGTGTTCAGTTAGATTTAACTGGGTTTTTAACTGCAATCTGTGCAATAATTACTGCTGAGAAATTGATATTGCCATGAAAAATAATCAAATATTGTTAAATATCTCATGATTAACTTCATTTTTTATTTCAGCCACTCTCTTTTACCCATTTGTGTCACAATTTATATTTTGCTTTGTGTAAAACGTTTGAAAAGTAATTACATTATTAGTACTCTTCACTTCCTGAAAATCCTTTAATGTGATTGACTGCTTGGGTAGCTTAATGACATTACTAGTACACATGCTGAGAACCCCCATTAAAGAATGCGTTGTCAATAGTTGCATGAGATAGGCAAAGTTCTTGCCACAGAGACTTTTAGATGTCTCTGATGTGGAGGTGCTGTTGTTGGACTGGGGTGGACAAGGTCAGAAATCACATGACAACAGGTTATAGTCCAACGGGTTTATTTGAAAACACAAGCTTTTGGAGCCTCAGTCCTTCTTCAGGTGGACTGGGGCTCTCGAAGCTTGTGCTTTCAAATAAACCTGTTGGACTATAACCTGGTGTCGTGTGATTTCTGACCTTTAGATATCTCAGTAAGGCTTTCTTTGAGATCAATAGCCCTCGCTTTGCTGCTAACTACGAAAGTCATGTCTCATTTTAACATTATCTAGTTTAATAAGAAAGCCCTGGATTCCTTAGAATCTTCATGTGACAGAAACCTCTCATTCCTGTACATAATTCTGGTCCCTTTCAGGTTTCTCAAACTTAATTTTGAGGAGCTAAACTGAGCCATTAGGTGGCAATCTAATGTGTGAATATTTTCAAGCTATTTGATTATGTAGAGAAGCACAGTCAGCACAACATAATTTTGACTCAGTGCCTGCATATCCTGGTTCAGTAGTGTTCATTAGATGCCTATAAGGAATAGGCACTCTGCTGAATTTCAGAATTCTTGATGTTTCAAGTTACGGCATTAAGGAGAAGAGGGTTGGTAATAAGGCAAGAGAAAATCCAAAAGAGAAAAGCAAAGAAATATTTGTGTGTATATATTACCTTTCAAAGCACCACAACATGCAAAGGTCCTATTGATCTGATTTTGTGTTAGTGGAGATTAATTCAGGGCCCTGGAAAGAACTCAATGGGCCTGGCAGCATCTATGAAAGGAGAAACCAACTAATGTGTTGAGTCAAAGAGGACTCCTCCTGTTCGTCTATTTCTCTCCACAAATGCCACTAGATCTGTTGAGTAATTGCAGTACTTTCTGCTTGGATTTCAAATTTTCAGCATCCAAGGACCAGGGCAGCATATACATGGGAACACCACCTCCTGCAAATTCCCCTCCAAGCCACTGTCCTGACTTGGAAATATATTGCCATTCCTTCAGTGTTGTTGGGTCAAAATACTGGAATTCCTTCCCTGTTGCAAGATGGCGGCAGAGTAGGATGCTCCACCCGGGGCTGGTCTGCTTCACCTGCTGTTCTTCTTTTCTTCTTTCCCTTCTCTTTTTCTCCCTGTTTTTCTCTCTCTTCTTATTTTCCCATTGACTCCTGGCCTATGATGACGACTCCCGGCCTCCAGCAAGAAGCAATGATCCCCAGTCTCCAGCATGGCAAGGCAACCTCGGCCTCCAGCAGTGGCCTCCTGGATTTGGCTTTGTGACCTCCTGCCAAGGTGTGACGACCTCCTGACCTGGCACAGTGGCCCCTTCTCGTATGGGCCTCCAAGCGTGGCATGGTGACCTCCTCCCACAGTGGCCTCCTGGTGTGGTGTGGTGACTTTGCAGCCTCTCAGCATGGCATGCTGACCTTCTGGCCTCCTGCAGTGGCTTCTCAGCATGGTGTGTCGCTGGCGCAGAGCAGAGCCAGGGCTCACTGCGGACTGGAAGCTAAGCACCAGTGTGGTCTGCTCTACAGAACTCTTTTCTGTGATGCTGGACATTTTATTTCTATAACAAGTGTTGTAACAAAAGAAGCTGTGCCTCGGTACTTTTGTATCTAAGTCAGTGCTGTAATTGGCGACATATAAACTTTTTACTATACCCATTGAGTATATGTGACAATAAATTCTATTCACATTGTGGGTCTACT
Organism: Ginglymostoma cirratum; assembly: GCA_024137785.1. Classification (NCBI taxonomy): domain Eukaryota; kingdom Metazoa; phylum Chordata; class Chondrichthyes; order Orectolobiformes; family Ginglymostomatidae; genus Ginglymostoma; species Ginglymostoma cirratum. Next base: position 90,005,708 of record JAHRHZ010000145.1, on the reverse strand, counting down.
ACTACCACCTCAAAGGCAGCTAGGAATGGACAAAAAGTGCTGGCCCAGCCGGTGATGCTGATGTCCCACATGTAAATAAAAGAAAGAAATAACGCTCCTACTTTTGTGTGAGATAGTGCTTTGAGATCTTTTATTGTCCACTTGAGAAAGCAGGTGGATCCTCACTTTAATATATTGTCTCCAAGTTGGCATCTCTGACAGTGCAGCATTCCCTCATCACTGCACTGGCAATGTCTGCCTGAATTAACATGATCAAGTTCCTAAAGTTGAACACTTAAAGGTGAGGATACTACTCATCTGAGTTACGGCTAACGCTATACACAGCCACTCAACACTAGTTTCACAGGGACTAAGTATGTATCTCTGGCAAAGATGTAACTGGTAATAAGGAGTGGAAAGTTTGGCCCAAATAGCAAAATTTTGATACTGCAGCTCAGCATCTTCAGTAGAGAGGAAACAAAAGTTAGAAAGAGGAAAATAATGATTAAGGAAATACACACACTGTACTTACTTTCTTGTTCCAGGCCCAGTGGTGTCACTTGCACACCTGAAGCTGAATTTTGGTTGTGTGTTTCTCGGTGAGACAGTGACTTATGCTACTGAAATCAGTAACACATCGGATGTACCAACATTTTACCAATTTGAAATTGACTGCAGACAGAGCGTGTTTGTCATTGACCGACCATGCGGCGTTCTGGGAGGGGAGTCAACGGAGAGGCTAAGGGTAACATTCCGTCCCTCGCATGCCATAAACTACTACAGAAGAGTAGCTTGCCTCATCCACCATCAGGTAAAGTGCAGACAATGCTAAAATATAGCGTGGAAAATCATTTGTACAAGCCGTATCCGTTGAGAAAATTAAGTTGACTGAACAAGGCTCATAAATTTCCTGGAGACAGCAAGAACTGCAGATGCTGGAGGCAGAGATAACACAGTGTGGAGCTGGAGGAACACAGCAGGCCAGGCAGCATCAGAGGAGCAGGAAAGTTGACATTTCAGGTCGGGTCCCGACCTGAAACGTCAACTTTCCTGCTCCTCTATGCTATCTGGCTTGCTTTGTTCCTGCAGCTCCAAATTGTGTTGTCATAAATTTCCTGTATACCTAAGCACATTACAGCCATTGTAGAACTTCCGCAGAGGAAGAATTGTGGACTGTGTCAGTCATCTAATTGAAATGTAATTAATGACTCATTGCCCGCATTTTGTTAGCGATGATGTGGAGGAGTCAGTGTTGAACTGGGGTGGACAAGGTCAAAAATCACATGACACCAGGTTGTAGTCCTGGTTTATTTGAACGCACAAGATTTCTGAGCCCAACTCCTCCTCCAGGTGTTAGTGAGCTAACACCTGAAGAATGAGTGAGGTTTTGAAAGCTTGTGTTTTCAAATAAACCTATTGGACTATAACCTGGTGTGGTGTAATTCCTGACCTTGCATTTGGTCAGGGTAGTCAAACAGACTTTCAAATACTTGATCTTGTCTCTTGTTCAGAATTTTATTCTTGTTCATGACCTTTTACACTAATCACAACAGGTTATGTTATACTTTTCAAGTTGGATATTCCTTGCAATTTGGACCTTCTACTTCCACTTTTTTGGGTAATTATTAAAAATGTACATGGTCCCTTGTGATGAGACCGCAAGATATAGGATTAGAAACAGGCAATTGATTGAATCTGTTCCGCCATTTAATAAGATCGTGGCTGATCTGACAATCCTCAACTCCACCTTCCTGCATTTTCCGGATAATCGTTGATTCTCCCACTATTCAAAATATGTCTATCTCAGTCTTAAATATACTTAATGATCCAACCCCTACAGCCCTCTGCAGCACAGAATTGCATAGGTTCACCAGCCACTTAGAGAAGAAATTCCTCATATTCTCTGTCCAAAGTGTGCCATCCCTTATTCTGAGATTTTGCTGTCTGTCCTAGATTCTCCCACAAGGGGAAACAATGTTTCTGCATCTAACCTGTCAAGCCCCTAAGAATCTTATATGTTTCAAAAAGGTCACCTCTCATTCTTCTATATTCCAATGGATGCAGTTGCAATCTACTTAGCCACTCCTCTAAGACAGTCCCTCTATGCCTGATATCAGCCTACTGGACGTTCTGTGGACTTTCTCCAATTCCAGTAATAAGGGAACCACAATTGTTCACAGTATTTCAGCTGTGGTCTGACTAGTATCAGTAAAACAAGGGACTGTAGATGCTGGAGATCTGAAACTAAAACAGAAAGTGCTAGAGAAACTCATCAGGTCAAGCAGCACCTTGGCAGAATTAACATTTTGAATGTAGTGACTCTAGGTTAGTTCTGTTTCTCACTTCACAGGTGCTGCAGACCTGCGTTTTTCCAGCACTTTCTGTTTCTATGATCTGATTGGTGCTTTACATAAGTTCAGAAAAACCTCCTTATTTTTAATATTCCATTCCCTTTGAAATAAAGATCAACATTCCAATTGCCTCAGATGCCACCTTTTCAGACACAAGGACTCCCAAATCCCTGTGTTTTGCGGCTTTCTCCATTTAAAAATATTCAGCTCTTCTATTCATCCTGCCAAAGTGCATAACCTCTCATTTTCCCATATCATATTCCATCTGCTAAGTTTTTGCCCATTCGCTTAACCTATCTGTAATTTTTGGCAGATTCTTTGCTTCATTCTCGCAACTTGCCTTTTCATTTATTTTTGTATCACCCACTAGGTTTAGTGCATTCACTTTCCTCACCCGAGTCACTAATATATATTGTAAACAATTGTGGCCCCAGCGGTGGCCCCTGTAGCATTCTGCTAATCACAGGCAGCCTCCCTCATAATGTTCTCCTTATCCTAATGGTCTGTCTTCTAGTAGCTAATCCTCTATCCATGTACTACCTCCAACACTATGAACTCTCACCTTATCAAGTAGCCATGGGGGTGGTACCTTAACAGACGCCTTATGAAAATCCAAATATATTGCATCCACTGCTTCTATTTATTTATCCTCTTCGAAGAGATCAGAAAATTGAGTACTGGAGTTCGGGTATCATGTTGAGGTTGTACAGGACTTTGGTGAAGCCACTTTTGGAGTACTGTGTACAGTTGTGGTCATCTTGCTGTAGGCAAGATATTTTTAAATTGGAAAGAGTTCAGAAAAGATTTACCAGGATGTTTCTGGGACTGGAGGGTTTGAGTTATAAGGAGAGGCTAGGTAGGCTGGGACTTTTTTCATTGGAGCATGGGAAGTTGAGGGTGACCTTGTAGAGGTTTATAAAATCATGAGGAGCATAGATAAGATAAATAGCAAAGTGCTGCTCCTCCAGTTTGCAGGTGGTGTCATTGTGGCGCTAGAGGAGGCCCAGGATGGACATGTCATCAAGGGAGCGGGAGGGGGGGTTAAAATGGCTCGTGAATGGAAGGTGTTGTTGATTAACACGTACAGAGCGCAGATGCTTAGTCACCGAGTCTGCGCTTGGCCTCACTGATGTAGAGCAGACCACATCTAGAGCAACGGATACAGTAGCCTAGGTTGGAGGATGTACAGGTGAACGCCTATCGATTTGGAAAGTTTGTTTTGGGCCTTGGGTGGAGGTGAGATGGGAGGTGTAGGGGCAGGTGTAGCACTTCCTGCAAGTTGCAGGGAAAGGTGCCGGGTCTGGTGGGGTTAGTAGGAACTGTGGAGTGGACGATGGGAGAGAGATCCACTGAGGTCTTTCTGGAGGGAGAAGGAGGCCCCACCCCTTCTCCCTCTCACCTCCCAGACCTGGCACAACCTGTCCATCTTCTTTCCCACCTATCCGCCCCACCCTTCCCACCAACCAATCCCAACTACTCCCTACCTGCATCCACCTATCACCACCCCACCTACCTTTTGCCAGCCCTACCCCTGCTCTCTCTATTTATTTCCCAGCCCCCTTACCCGTCACCAGTTCTGAAGACGGGTTCCGACCCAAAATGTCAAATGTTCATCATGGCTTTTCTCTCCCCTTTTGTATATTTAAAGAAGTCCTTGCTGTCATTCTTGATATTACTTGCAAGTTTACCTTCAAAGTTTATTTTCGTTGTCTTCTTTTTGGACCATCTTTAGTTGGTTTTCAAACCTTCCTCAATCCTCTGGTTTCCCACTAATTTTTGCCACATTAAGTTCTTCTCTTTCAATTTGATGATAGCCTTTACTTGCCTAGTTAACGAAGGTTGGCATATCCCCTTCCTATAATCCTTCTTTCTCACTGGATTTCGTCTTTGTTGTGAGCCATGAACTTTTTTTTAAAAAAAGTCATCATTGTTCTGGCATCATTTATTAAACTTGTCTCATTACCCATCACCAAGTTCAAAATGGCCTGATCTTGGTTGGATCTACAATGTATTATCCAAGGAATCCGTCCTGAATACATTCTATGAATCATTCCTCATGACTTCCTCTACCAATATGACTATCCCAATCAATATGAAGATTGCAGTCTTCCAGGATTAATGCACTGCTTTTGTTGCATGCCTTCGTTATCTCCTGATTTATTCTTTGTTCCGCTGTATAGTACTGTTAAGGAGTCTTTAGACTATTCCTTCTAGTGACTTGGTTCTGATACTTGGGAATTCTCGGATGTTCTGGAGCAGTTTGCAAAAAAAGTCAGCAGTGTCAGGAAAGGAGACATGGAAGAAATTAGAGAGGTACAAGTGGGGGAAAGAAAAGGCTAATTTCCAGTTGTACACTACTTTCTTGATCGGCATTGTATGCATTTTGAGATGAACCATTTATCCCTTTTCCCTCAAATGTCTGACTTTTTTTTCTACAATTATCTGTATTATTGGCTTCAACCATTCTCTGTGGTATCCAGTTCTACATTCTTGCTACTGTTTGGTTAAGAGGTCATTCTGAATTCCCCACTGGATTTCTCAATGACCAGTAATGCTAATGGCCTCAGATGATTCTCTTCCCTATAAGTAGAAATTTTTTCTCCGTATGCCCTCTATCACATCCTGCATGCTTGCTAGCCCGTACTGCAACTTAGTGATTGATGTTTCTATACTTTTGAGATCCTGTGTTACTCTACTTAGACTGGCACCTTCCGAGTGATGTGACCTTGTATACTTCCTTGCAAATTGCACAGCTCCTATTTATCTGAGTTCAAACTTTGTTCGCTAATTGCTTCCCCATTCTGCAAACTTAATTAAATTGGTTGTAGTCGTCCTGAATACTAATTATCCCAATTAATACTAATTATCCCCATTAATTTAGGGGATGTGGTGATGTTGTGGCAATGTCACTGAGTTAGGAATTCTGAATCTCAGATTAATGAACTAGGGATGTTGGTTTGAATTCCACCATGACAGTTGGTGAAATTTGAATTCAGTAGAAATGTGGAATGAAAAGATAGACCAATTATGACATTGTAAATATCACCGATTGTCATAAACAAAACATCTGGCTCACTAATAAGAGATAACATGGCATGGAGCTGGAGGAGCACAGTGGGTCAGGCAGCATAAGAGTACCAGGAAAGTTGATGTTCCAGGTTAGGACCCTTCTTCAGAAGTGTGGGAGGGGGAAGGGAGCTGGGAAATAAATAGAGAGGAGGATGGGGCTGGGTGAAGTAGGTGGGATAATGATAAGTGAGTGCAGGTAGGCAGTGGTGGGGATTGGTCAGTGAGGTGGGAGGAGCGGATAGTTGGGAGAGAAGACGGACAGGTTGTGTCAGGTCAAGGAGGCTGGATTGAGAGGAAGGGTTGGTCATGGGATGAGGCCGGGTTGGGGAGATTTTGAAACTGGTAAAGTCTACATTAAGTCCATTGGGTTGTAGGCTCCCAAGGTGGAATATGAGGTTCTCCTCCTCCAGTTTCTGGGTGGTGTCATTGTGATAGTGGAGGAGGCCCAGATTGGACATGTCGTCCAGGGAGTGGGAGGGAGAAGTTGAAGTGGTTTGTGACTGGAAGGTGTTGTCATTTGTCGCGAACAGAGTGCAGGTGCTCTACAAAGTAGTCTCTGAGCCTCCGCTTGGTCTCGCCGATGTAGAGAAGGGCACATCGGGAGCAGCGGATGCAGTAGACCACTGACAGATGTGTAGGTGAATCTCTGTCTGATGTGGAAGGTTTATTTGGTGCCTTGGATGGAGATGAGGGGGGAGGTGTAGTGGCACTTCCTGCGGTTGCAGGCAAACGTGTCAGGGGTGGTGGGGCTAGTGGGGAGTGTGGAACAGACGAGGGAGTCGCAGAGACAGCGGTCCCCTACGGAAGGCAGATAGGGGTGGGGAGGGAAATATATCTTTGGTTGTGGGGTGGATTGCGGGTGGCGGAAGTGGTGGAGAATGATACATTGAATAAGGAGGTTAGTGGGGTGATATGTGACAACAAGGGGGATTCTGTCTTTAATTCTGTTGCGGGGAGCGGATGTGAGAGCAGAGGTGCAGGAAACGCAAGTGATGCGGTCGAGAGCATTTTCGACCACTAAAGAGGGGAAGTTGCGGTCCTTGAAATAAGAGGACATATGGGATGTTTGGGAGTGGAATGCCTCATCTTGGGAGCAGACGTGGCAGAGGTGGAAGAATTGGGAATAGTGGATCGCATTCTTTCAGGAAGTTGGGTGAGAGGAGGTGTAGTCTAGGTTCTGAGAGAGTTGGTGGTTGGCCCAACTGGTCCCCCTCCACTGACACCCTTGTCTGTTTAACCAAACTTGTCCTTACCCTTAACAACTTCTCCTTCAACTCCTCCCGCTTCCTACAGACTAAGTGGGTGGCCATAAGAACCTGCCTGGGCCCAAGCTATGCCTGCCTCTTTGTAGGATACGTGGAACGGTCCCTGTTCCGCAGAGACACTGGCACTATCCCCCACCTCTTTATCCACTACACTGATGACTGTATCGCCGCTGCCTGGTGCTCCCATGAGGAGCTTGAACAGTTCGTCAACTTTACTAACACCTTTTACCCCAAGCTCAAGTTCACCTGGACCATCTCTGATATTTCTCTCATTCCTGGACCTCTCTGTCTCCATCTCTGGTAACCGCGTCGAAACTGACATCTATTTCAAGCCCACTGACTCCCACAGCTACCTAGACTACACCTCCTCTCACCCACCTTCCTGCAAGGATGCAATCCCCTATTCCCAATTCCTCAGCCTCCGCCGCATCTGCTCCCAAGATGAGGCGTTCCACGCCCAAACATCCCAGATGTCCTCTTATTTCAAGGTGGTCGAAAATGCTCTCGACCGCAGCACTTGCGTTTCCCACGCCTTTGCCCTCACATCCCCTCCCCACAACAGAAACTAAGACAGAATCCCCCTTGTCATCACATATCATCCCACTAACCTCCGTATTCAATGTATCATTCCCCACCATTTCCGCCACCTGCAATCCGACCCCACAACCAAAGATATATTTCCCTCCCCACTCCTATCTGCCTTTCGTAGGGACTGCTATCTCCGCGGCTCCCTCGTCTGCTCCACACTCCCCACTGGCCCCACCACTCCCCGGCACCTTTCCCTGCCACCGCAGGAAGTGCTACACCTGCCACTACATCTCCCTCCTCATCTACATTCAAGGCACGAAACAAACCTTTCACATCAGACAGAGGTTCACCTGCACATCCGCCAATGTGGACTATTGCATCCACTGCTCCTGATGTGGCCTCCTCTACATCCATGAGACCAGGCGGAGGCTCGGAGACCGCTTTGTAGAGCATCTGCGCTCTGTTCACAACAAATGACGACACCTTCCAGTCGCAAACCAGTTCAACTCCCCCTCCCACTCCCTGAGTGACATGTCCATCCTGGGCCTCCTTCAGTATCACAATGACACCACCCAGAAACTGGAGGAGGAGAACCTCATATTCCGCCTTGGGAGCCTACAACCCAATGGACTTAATGTAGACTTTACCAGTTTCAAAATCTCCCCACCCCCGGCCTCATCCATGACCAACCCTCCCTCTCAATCCAGCCTCCTTGACCTGACACAACCTGTCCGTCTTCTCTCCCACCTATCTGCTTCTCCCACCTCACTGACCAATCCCCACCACTGCCTACCTGCGCACACCTATCACCATCCCACCTACCTTCCCCAGCCCCACCCCTCCTCTCTCTCTTTATTTCCCAGCTCTCTTCCCTCTCCCCCATTTCTGAAAAAGGGTCCCGACCCGAAACATCAGCTTTCCTGCTCCTCTTATGCTGCCTGACCCACTGTGCTCCTCCAGCTCCACACTGTGTTATCTCTGACTCCAGCAGTGGCAGTTCTTACTGTACCGGGTTTGCTAATTTCCTTTAGGGAAAGAAATCTGTTGTCCTTGCTTGGTACGGCCTTGGTATTGACTGCAATCCACAACAATGTGGTTGACTCTTGACTGCCTTCTGGGTAATTAGGGTGTAATAAATGCTGGCCTAGCCAGTGACACTTGCATTCCATGAACAAATAAAAATAATTGGTGTCATTGTTTCATCCGCAAAGTTAGAATTTGCATTTCCGATGTCAAATTCAGAATTGTTAGTTTAAATTATTAATACCAACGGTCCTTGTGAAACACTGCTTCCCATTTCCTGAGATACATCTTTACTATCATTCTGTGCAGAAGCCTGTCGGCAATCCATTTTGCAATCATTTCACAGACTCCATATTCTCTGAACTGTTTCATTCATATATTATGAGGAACCTTAAAAGTGGCCTGCTGAAAATCCAGATAGATTGCATCCAGTATATTATCAATGTCTGTTGTCTCTGTTACCATCTCAAAAATTCAATAAGGCTGGTCAAGCAAAGTTTTTCCTTTTTGAAACACAAGCTGATTATTCATAATTGCACTTCTCTTTTACAGATGTTCTTCTATTGTCCCAAAGATATTCAATTTCTTTTTCTAATTTTAAAATGATTGGTCAACAGCCCTGGTATGTTGTGACTCCCTTAAGTAATTTACATTAGCTATCTGACAATCTGACACCACATCCTTTTCTAAAGAAATTACTAAATATGCATCTTCCAAACCATTGCCCTCCATCACTTGAAAGATAAGGGCAACAAATGCACAGGAACAGCACTACCTGCAGAATCCTGTCCAAACCACTCACCATTCCGACTTGGAACTATATCAGCTATTCTTTCAGCATTGCTGGGTCAACATCCTGGAATATTCACTCTAACAATATTGTTGATATCCCTTCAACACAAGGACTTCTGCAATTCAAGAAGGCAGCTCACCATCGCCTTATCAAGGCTAATTAGGAATGGGCAGTATGTGCTGGTCTGGCCAGCTATGCTGACATCCTATGAGTGAAATAAAAATATTGTTCTGAGTGTTCTGGGGAAGGATCATCAGACGCGAAATGTTAACTCTGTTTTTTGCCTTTACAGATGCTGCCAGACCTGCTGAGCTTTTCCAGCAATTTCTTGTTTGTTTCCTGATTTACAGCATCTGCAGTTCTTTCATATTTTAAAAAAAAATTGCATAATGCCTTAGTTATCTTTTCCCTGTATTCTTTTAAAATAAGCAAAGTAATCTGTACATCTCAGATGTCCTCGTTCTTCAAGGACCGCAACATCCCCCCCCGCAATGGTCGAGAACGCCCTCGACCGTGTCTCCCGCATTTCCCGCAACTCATCCCTCACACCCCGTCCCCGCAATAACAACCAAAAAAGAATCCCCCTTGTTCTCACGTACCACCCCACCAACCTCCGGATCCAACACATCATCCTCCAACACTTCCGCCATCTGCAATCCGACCCCACCACCAAAGACATTTTTCCCTCCCCACCCTTGTCTGCTTTCCGGAGGGGCCACTCTCTCTGTGACTCCCTTGTCCGCTGCACACGCCCCTCCAGCCCCACCACACCCGGCACGTTTCCCTGCAACCGCAGGAAGTGCTACACCTGCCCCATCACCTCCTCCCTCACCTCAATCCCAGGCCCCAAGTTCACCTGCACATCTGCCAATGTGGTATACTGCATCCGCTGTACCTGTTGTGGCCTCCTCTACATCAGGGAAACCAAGCGGAGGCTTGGGGACCACTTTGCAGAACACCTGCGCTCGGTTCGCAACAAACAATTGCACCTCCCAGTCGTGAACCATTTCAACTCCCCCTCCCATTCCTCAGACGACATGTCCATCCTGGGCCTCCTGCAGTGCCACAATGATGCTACCCGAAGGCTGCAGGAACAGCAAATCATATTCAGCCTGGGAACCCTGCAACCCAATGGTATCAATGTGGATTTCACAAGCTTCAAAATCTCCCCTCCCCGAACTGCATCCCAAAACCAGCCCAGCTCATCCCCGCCTCCCTAACCTGTTCTTCCTCTCACCTATCCCCTCCTCCCACCTCAAGCTGCACCCCCATCTCCTATCTATTAACCTCATCCCGCCCCCTTGACCTGTCCGTCCTCCCTGGACTGACCTATCTCCTCCCTACCTCCCCACCTACACTCACCTTTACTGGCCTCCATCCCTGCCTCTTTGACTTGTCTGTCTCCTCTCCACCTATCCTCTCCTCTATCCATCTTCTAGCCGCCTTCCCCTCTCTCCCTATTTATTTCAGAACCCTCTTCCCCTCTCCCATTTCTGAAGAAGGGTCTAGGCTGGAAATGTCAGCTTTCCTGCTCCTATGATGCTGCTTGGCCTGCTGTGTTCATCCAGCTCCACACCTTGTTATATCTTGTCCTGAATTGCTTTTTGGATTTAATAGTAACTAACGTTAATTGATGGCAATTCACAGATGTTGTAAATTACTGTGAAAGGTATGAAGCTATTGAAGATTTTAACCAGCAAACTTATCCTACCGTTATTACAGGATCCTTTGTTTATGGACCTAATTGGCACTTGCCACACGGACCAGTTGACGCCAGCAATTCTGAAGGCCAGACACATTGAGCTGTACCGTACTAACATGGTGCGTGGACTGACATTCTACCCACCTGATATATTGAGTATGATGCTACAGGAGGGCAAACTGCAGCTCCTTGCTGATGGCACACTGATTTTGGCTCCTGATCAATGTTGCATGATTGCCGAGAAGAGCGATAATGAGGTAAATGTCCTGCCTAACCCATTCAATTCTTGACACACCACCAAACTTCCAATTCCCCTGTCCCCAACACCTCATCTAACTAAAAACCACTAATGCAAGAGCTAGGATTAGGGGTCAAATCTAGAACTGGGGTCATTCATTTTGTTGTTTTAAATACCAGTATACATGCATCAGTAATAAAAGTGTATTTATTAAGATTGCATCAGATGTTTAAGAAGAAAATAAAGAATATAATCCATTATTTCGAGGGAAACAATGGCCTAGTGGTATTATCAGTAGACTATTAATCCAGATACTCAGCTAATGTTCTGGGGACTTAGATGCAATTCCATCATGGCAAATGGTAGAATTTTAATTCAGTAAAAGAATCTGGAATTAATGATGACCATGGAATCGATGTAGATTGTTGGAAAAACTCACCTTGTTCACCAATGTCCTTTAGTGAAGGAAATCCATCATCCTCATCTGATATAGCCACGCGTTACTCCAGACCCACAGCAATGTGGTCGACTCTTAACTGCCTTCTTGGCAATTAGGAATGGGGAATAAATGCTGGCCAGCCAGTGACTTCCTCATCCCATCAGTGAGCAAAGAAGAAGTCCTCTCCAGTACATCACATTATACAATTTCAATATGTGTACGCAGCCCTTTATTGAGTCATGAGTTCTCAGATAAATTGTACTGTATAATCCAGAATTAATCACAATCCTTATATATGATTACAAAATTATATTATGTCGTGACATCAGTATTATAATGTGGGTGTAGTAAGATGCATTTACATCTCTAAATTTCTTCCAGTCATCCTGTTACCATGTATACTTTACTTCATTATTATAAACTCCAATGAACAAATTAACATCTTCCAGACTATTAGAGTCATAGACAAGTTACATTGACACATTCTGTTCGTTCTCAGTAGAACCCCACTACCGCTGACGACCCCCCACCCCCCCACCTCGTACATTTCTGTTCCTCCATGGTTCCCAGCTTCATCATTCAGAAAATATGCTTTTCCTTTTGGGGTGAAATATGCAATTTTCCCTGAGGGAAGAGGGTTTAATTTCCTGTTTTACTCTGTGTTTTAAACGTATGCTTCCTTCACAGGACTACCCAACGGCTCCAATACTGTTCCCCAATATTCCTTCTATTGTTGAGTATTTTGACGATGGCATCCAAAATGATGTTACCATGTTTCCACCTCATGTTTCAGTCAGTGAGAGAAAGTTAGATTTCGGCAAGTGCCTGGAGCTCAGCCAGATTAACCCTCTTCCTCTTTCAATGATGAATCACACAAAAGGCAAGGTCACAGTTCTCTGGACATCTCCACCAGGCAGCATCTTCGCTGTGGTACCACAAACCATCGACATCCCTCCTTTGAAGAGTATGGCTTTCCGCATCTATTTCAGTCCTGATAAGCTCAATATGCTATATGCGGCTGAACTGGAATGCTTTGCTTATTATAAGGTCAGTAGGTGTCAGAATTTCAGAATTGACTCCTGTACTTTTGGGTTTTATTGCCGGATTAGAGCCTTGCCTCAAGTGTCAGAGGATCCTGGGTTCAAGATCCACATCAGAGATGTGAGCTCAGAATTTCTGGGCTGGACTTCCATAAAGCACTGAAGGCACGCTGCACTGTCAGAGGTGTTGTCTTTCAGATAAGACACCCTAACCACCCTTATGTGGCACAATTACGATTCCACGGTTTTATCTTGACCAGAAAGGTTTATCCAGTGTCCTGGCTAACATTTATTTCTCAATCAGTACCGTTGACTAGTCACTATCTAATTGTTGTTTGTGGGAACATGCAGGGAAACTGTCATGTTTCCTACATTGTAACAATGACTACACTTGACAAAATAAAACCTAACTGGCTCCAAAGCACTTTGAGAGATCCTGAGGCTTTCTTATGAGCATTGCCACAATCCTGAACTCTGGATGAATATCCAGCTGAATACCAATGCACTTAACATTCCTGTTATATTGTTAAGTGGAAGTTTATTTGGAAGTTTATGTATTGTTGCCACATCTCCAAATTGTTGGTGTCATTTACAGGTTATACGTGATTACCGTTTAGTGGATGACAGGACATTCTGTCCACCATGGTCCGTCACAGTAAGTGTGCAAGCGAACACCTTCCAGCCAGGACATGAGCATTTCATTCCCAAATGTGTCCTTGAGTCTCTTGAAGTGGTAAGTGCATATTTTATAGAGATCCATTTTTTTTAATCAGTGTGGTCAAAGTTTGGTGAAGCCAGTAAATTGAACCTCCTGTTTATTTTAGACAGAGAACTGACAATGGAAGGCTGCAAGGAAAGAGGGATCAGAGAGACAGTAAAGATTGGGTAGTGCCCCAGATTACAAACTAACCTTTCAAAAGGATTTTTCAAGAGGGGATAGAGAGAGACACATCCCTCAAAAAAACAAGAAGGGGACTTAACATTAAGAGAAAGAGAGATTTTCTTTTCAACTTATTCCTATTTAAGGGAAATGTAGATTTGTGTGTCAATATAAATTAAGGGCAAAATTTCATGGGTCCTTGCTGGTTGGTTTGCAAGTGGGGATGAAGAGACCGTGGAACTCTCTTTCTGCCCATTCTCACCTCTGTTGAGGGCTCATCCCCAACCTCAATTTTGGTTCTTAGCAAATAACATATAACAATGCTTCACTGACAGCCCAGAAATCCATTAGACTGTTGAAGTACCTCAGTTGCAGAGAAAACATTGCATAATTGACAGTTTTGGCCCCTCTGATCTGTTCTGACAATTGTACAACATTTATTTATACAAGATGATGTGGTTTCAAGTGCTTGCAGTTTCTGTCATTGATGTTTTATCGGTCTGAATGATTAAAATTTGTATTTTACACAAAGGATTTTCTTTTTGTAATGGAATAAAAATATATGAATAAAATCAGCTGGGACCCTTATGCTAGCTTTATATTCCACACTTATTATTTAGGTTTAAACCCCACCAAGCGCCATTTGCACCAATATTTCTAGAGTGATAGAACATAGAACAATACAGCACAGTACAGGCCCTTCAGCCCGCGATGTTGTGCCGAACTTTTACCCTCATCCTAAGGTCTATCTAACCTCCACCCCTACGCTATACTATCACCCATATGCCTATCTAATAGCCGCTTAAATGCACCTAATAAGGCTCCACTACCCTCTCCAGCAATTCATTCCACGCCCCGACCACTCTCTGAGTAAAGAACCTACCCCTGACATCTCCCCTATATCTACCTCCACTCACTTTAAAACTATGCCCCCTCATAATAGTTACCTTCACCCTAGGAAAAAGTCTCTGGCTGTCCACTCTATCTATACCTCTGATCATTTTGTACACCTCTATCAAGTCACCTCTCATCCTTCATCGTTTTAAAGAGAAAAGCCTCAGGTCTCTCAATCTTTCCTTGTAAGACCTTCCCGCCATTCCAGGCAACATCCTGGTAAATCTCCTTTGCACCTTTTCCGACGCTTCCACATCTTTCCTGTAATGAGGCGACCAGAACTGGACACAATACTCCAGATGTGGCTGAACCAGGCTTTTGTATAGCTGGAGCATAACTTCATGGCTCATGAACCCGATCCCTCTATTAGTGAAAGCTAACACACCATACGCCTTCTTAACAACTCTATCCACCTGGGCGGCAGCTTTCAGGGAACTGTGGTCATGAGCCCCAAGATCCCTCTGCTCCTCCACACTGCCAAGAACCTTTCCGTCAACCCTGAATTCTGCTTTCAAGTTTGTCCTTCCAAAATGAATCACCTCACTTTTCAGGGTTAAACTCCATCTGCCACTTCTCAGCCCAGCTCTGCATCCTATCAATGTCCCTTTGTAACCTAGAACAGCCCTTCACGCTATTCACAACTCTACCCACCTTTGTATCATCAGTGAACTTACTAATCCACCCTTCCACTCCTACATCCAAATCATTTACCTGGGCTTAGAGAAAGAGAGATTTTCTTTTCAACTTATCAGCTTTTCAACTTCAAAACACACACACACACACACACACACACACACACACATACACACATACACACACACACACACTCCCCACCTTGTTATCCTAGGCTCCTCATTTAATTATCACTTTGTCATGAATACTCATCTTAAAGAAGATGCATCCTGATCCTGCACTAAGAAGGTTTGTCCCTATATCCTTCAGTTTCACTACCTCATTCCTATCCTTCAAATGATCTCTCTGAGTGTACTTCTATCAATTTTGCTTGTGGTCATCATCATTGCCTCATATTTCATTTTGGGTGTCAGTTAGCTTAATTGGCTGGACAGGTAGTTTGTGAAGCAGAGTGACGCCAACAGCACCGACTCAGGTTTGCCATGATGGTCCAACCTTCTAAATCTCACCTGAGGTATGGTGACCTTCAGGTTAAACAACCACCAGTCACCCCTCTGTAATGAGAGAACAGCCCTATGGTCTGATAAGACTATGGCAGCTTTCTAATATTTCATTTACTTTGTTCCCTTGATATTCATTCATCATGCAATTAGAAAAATTCTTTAGAAAGCAAATTATATTTCAAGTGTGGCTGTTGCTGACAGACTTTGTTGTCCATCCACCTCGAGGAAATGATGGTGAACATGCCTTAAACAATGTTAGTTATTTGTTATGTGCATGAGTTGCTAAGCCACTTCAAAGACAAACAAGTGGAACTAGAGTTTCACATAGGCTACACTGAATAAGGTCAGCAGGTTTTCTTACCTAGAAAGGTATGTTTGTGAGCTAGTTGGGTTTATACTACAGGTGAAAGCACCGTGGTCATTTTTACTGAATTCAAACGCTCAAATTGCCAATGATGGGATTTGAGCTCATTGCGTCTGGATTATTAATCCAAGCATCAGAGTTTAATGTGGAGTTTTGGTCTCCTTCTTTAAGAAAGTATGTAGATGCATTATAGAGTTACAAAGCATGGAAGCAGACACTTCGGTACAACTTGTCCGTGTCGATCAGACAACCCAATTTGACCTAGTCCCATTTGCCAGAATTTGGACTATGTCCCTCTAAACCCTTTCTGTTTCTATTAGAGCCAATTCAGAGAAGGTTTACTTGACTGATACCCTAGATATCTTGTAAGGAACGTTAGACAGAATGCACCTCTTTTCATTGGTGTTTAGAAGAATGAGAGGAAATCTTTATGGAACAAAACTCTTAGAGGACTTGGCAGGGTGAATGTGGGATGGCTGTTTGTGGAGGAGATTAGAACTGGATGGGGTAAGGCATGGAGTTTAAAAATAATTAATAATTAAAATTAATTAAATTAATAATTAAATTTTAATAATTAAAAAATAATTTAAAAACAATTAAAGCATATATTTTCTCTCCATGTTTGAGAGTCTTTTGAAGTCTTTTTCCCAGAGAGCCTTGGAAGCAAGATCATTGATTACTTTTAAGGCAGAGATAGATTATTGACTAATAAGGGGGTCAATGGTTATTGGACAAGAATGTGGCATTGAAGCTACAATCAGATCAGCCTTGATCTTGATGAATAGCGGAGTAGTCGAGAGAGGCTGATTGCTCACTTTTGCTGTAATTCAAATGTTTGTGTGTATATTTAAGAATGCATTTTTGATTCATAATTCACGTCACTTTGCTTACTGCAGGTGTTGCCAGCAGTGAATGAGAAAGGAACGATTTACAAGACCCTGCTGCTCAAGAATACAGGGAACATGGTCATTACCTTTTCTGTGGATACGCAGCATGAAAGCACCATCAGAATCAAACCAGATGTAGGTTTTGTGCTCCCTCAAACACATCAGATATTGACAGTGCGAGGGACCCCACAGAATGAGTGCCTTACCAAACACACAGTGCTACTACATCTGAATGCCTCGGAGAAATTCAATCAGGTACTCGTAAGAAATCTTAGGTTTGGAGCATTGTGCACATTTGTAGGTCCTTTAAAGTCAGAAATGGGCGATTAAAATGGAGAATAAAGAGATGGCAGACCAATTAAATACATATTTTGGCACTGTCTTCACAAATAACGTACAAAAAATGTTTGGGTCACAGAGTCTAGTGAGATGGAGGAACTGAAGGAAATCAGTATTAGTATTGAAATGGTGTTGGGGAAATGAATGAAATTAAAGTCCAACAAATCTCAAGGGGCTGATAATCTACATCCCAGAGTACTTAAGGAAGTGCCCCTAAAAGTAGTGAATGCATTGGTGGTAATCTTTCAAGATTCTATAGACTCTGGAGCAGTTCCTATGGATTGAAGGGTAACTAATATAGCCCTACTGTTTAAAAAAGGAGGTAGAGAGAAAATGGGAAATTATAGACTGACGAGCATGAATTGGTAGTTGGGAAAATGCTGGAGGCCATTATCAAAGATCTAATAGCAGGGTATTTGGAAAACAGTGACAGGACTAGACAGAATCGACATGGATTTACAAAAGGGAAATTAGGCTTGACAAGCCTAACGGAACTTTTCAGAGATACAACTAATAGAATCGACAATGGGGAGCCAGTGAATGTTGTTTACTTGGACTTTCAGAAGGCTTTTGAAAAGGTTCCACATTAAAGATTGCCATGTAAAAATTAAAGGGCATGGGATTAGCAGTAGTGTACTGGCATGGATAGAGAATTAGTTGGCAGACAGGAAACAAACAGTACAAATAAACAAATCTTTTCAAGTGGCAGACAGTGACTAGTAGGGTACCACAGGGATCAGTGCTTGGACCTCAGATATTCAAAATATATGTTAATGATTTAGATGAGGGAACTAAATGTGAATTCTCCTCGAATTTTTATTCATTCATGGGATGTGGGCCTCACGGGCTAGCCAGCATGTTATTGCCTATTCTATGTTATCCTTGAGAAGGTGGTGGTGAGCTGCCTTTTTGAACCACTGCAGTCCATGTGCTGTAGGTTGATCCACTATGCCAATAAGCAGGGAATTTCAGGATTTTGACCCAGTGACACTGAAGGAATGGCAATATTTTGCCAAGTCAAGATGGTGAATGGCTTGGATGGGAACTTGCAGGTGGTGGTGTTCCCATGTATCTACTGTCCTTGTCCTTCGAGAGGGAAGTAGAGGAAAAACCGGTTAGGGAGGTGGAGATGAGCTGGGCTGGTTTTGGGATGCGGTTGGGGGAGGGGAGATTTTGAAGCTTGTGAAATCCACATTGATGCCATTGGGCTGCAGGGTTCCCATGCTGAATATGATTTGCTGTTCCTGCAGCCTTCGGGTGGCATCATTGTGGCATTGCAGGAGGCCCAGGATGGACATGTCATCTGAGGAATGGGAGGGGGAGTTGAAATGGTTCGCGACTGGGAGGTGCAGTTGTTTGTTGCGAACTGAGCGCAGGTGTTCTGCAAAACGGTCCCCAAGCCTCCGCTTGGTTTCCCCGATGTAGAGGAAGCCACAACTGGTACAGCGGATGCAGTATACCACATTGGCAGACGTGCAGATGAACATCTGCCTGATGTGGAAAGTCTTCTTGGGGCCTGGGATTGAGGTGAGGGAGGAGGTGTGGGGGCAGGTGTAGCACTTCCTGCGGTTACAGGGGAAAGTGCCGGGTGTGGTGGGGCTGGAGGGGAGTGTGAAGCGGACAAGGGAGTCGCGGAGGGAGTGGTCCCTCCGGAAGGCAGATAAGGGTGTGGAGGGAAAAATGTCTTTGGTGGTGGGGTCTGATTGCAGATGGCGGAAGTGTCGGAGGATGATGTGTTGGATCCGGACGTTGGTGGGGTGGTATGTGAGGACGAGGGGGATTCTTTTTTGGTTATTATTGCGGGGATGGGGCGTGAGGGATGTATTCCAGGAAATGCGGGAGACATGGTCGAGGGCGTTCTCGACCACTGCGGGGGGGAAGTTGAGCTCCTTGAAGAATGAGGACATTTGAGATGTACGGGAGTGGAATGTCTCATCCTGGGAGCAGATGCGGCGGAGGCGAAGGAATTGAGAATAGGGGATGGCATTTTTGCAGGAGGGTGGGTGGGAGGAGGTGTATTCCAGGTAGCTGTGGGAGTCAGTGGGCTTGAAATGGACATCTGTCTCTAGGTGGTTGCCCGAGATGGAGACAGAGAGGTCCAGGAAGGAGAGAGAAGTGTTAGAGATGGTCCAGGTGAACTTCAGGTTGGGGTGGAAAGTGTTGGTGAATTGGATGAACTGTTCGAGCTCCTCGTGGGAGCACGAGGCGGCGCCGATGCAGTCATCAATGTAACGGAGGAAGAGGTGGGGTTTAGGGCCAGTGTAGGTACGGAAGAGGGATTGTTCCACGTAACCTTTGTCTGTAGGAAGTGGGAGGAATTGAAAAAAAAGTTGTTGAGGGTGAGGACGAGTTCGGCTAAGCGGATGAGGGTGTCGGTGGAGGGGGATTGGTCAGTTCTGCGGGACAGGAAGAAGCGGAGGGCCTTTAGGCCATCTGCATGGGGAATACAGGTGTATAGGGACTGGACGTCCATAGTAAAAATGAGGTGTTGGGGACCGGGGAATTGGAAGTTCTGGAGGAGGTGGAGGGCGTGGGTGGTGTCACGGACGTAGGTAGGGAGTTCCTGGACCAAGGGGGTGAAAATGGAGTCTAGGTGGGTGGAGATGAGTTCGGTGGGGCAGGAGCAGGCGGAGACAATGGGTCGACCAGCGCATTCAGGTTTGTGGATTTTGGGGAGGAGATAGAAGCGGGCGGTGCGGGGTTGGGGAACGATGAGGTTGGAGGCGGTGGGTGGGAGGTCACCTGAGGTAATGAGGTTGTGGATGGTTTGGGAGATGATGGTTTGGTGCTCGGGGGTGGGGTCATGATCTAGGTGGCGGTAGGAGGAGGTGTCAGAGAGTTGGCGCCTGGCCTCAGCAATGTAGAGGTCAGTGCGCCATACTACGACTGCCCCTCCCTTGTCCGCGGGTCTTATGGTGAGATTGGGATTGGAGCGGAGGGAGCGGAGGGCTGCACATTCTGCGGGGGAGAGGTTGGAGTGTTTGAGAGGGGTAGAGAGGTTGAGGCGGTTGATGTCTCGATGGCAGTTGGAGATGAAGAGCTCCTAACTTTAGTGTGGCATGTGTGGATATTCTCCAAATCTTGTTGCATTTGAACATGGACTACTTTAGTTTCAGATGATAAAAACATATCTTTTGCACTGATGCATTGTGCTCTTCCGTCATTGAAAATTGGGATATTTGTTGTGCCTCCTCCTCCTCCAATAAATTGTTTAATTGGATGTGACAGGACTGCAGAGATTTGATCTGATCTATTGGTTGTGGGATCACTTAGCTCTGTCCGTCATTGGCTGCTTATGCTGTTTGGCATGCAAGGAGTCCTGTTTGTAGCTTTTAGGTATGTCTAGTGCTGCTCATGGCACGCCTCCTGCACTCCTCTTTGAACCAGGGTTGATCCACTGGCTTGATTGTCATGGTTGAGTGGGAGATATGCCAGGCCGTAAAGTTGCAGATTGTGCTGGAGCGACTCTGCTGTTCTTGATGGCTCACAGTACTTCATGGATGGCCAGATTTATGTTGCTAGATCTGTTCGAATTCTGTCACAAAAAAATCCCCATATGCAAACAGTTAATCAAACCACAGAGGGCAAATTAAGCAAGTTCCAAGGCACCTCGAGAGCTCCCACATGTTGCACAATGTGTTTTACCAGGAAGGGCTAATGTACCATTGCCTTCCCTCAGTTTTTTAAAAGTTTCATCCAAAAAGAGAGGCACCTAAAGCAATGCAGAACTCCTACAACATGGTGTGAAGTGTCAGCCTAGATTGAGTGCTCAAGCCTCATGAGTTGAAATTTGAAATGTTATGACAGGCTCAGTTGACATTTATAAAATAGATTATAAATGACAGAAAAGAATAGACACATATCCAAATCCTTTCTCTTGGAATTTTTTTTGTAGGAGATTAGGTTGTACTCCATGGTTGAAAAGCCACAGATAATTCTGGATGGAAATGGATATCTGTACTTTAAACCAACATGTGTTGGCACTTTGTCGGAACGATCCTACCTCATTAAGAATGTGTCTCAGATGCCATTGTACTTTCAATGGAAGATATCAACAGCTAACTCCAGGGTCTTGTCTGTTGAACCAACCTTTGGGATCATTCAGGCCAACGAAGCACTGGTGAGTTCCAGATCCAATTTTGCAGTTTAAATAAACCAAAAGAAGCAGAGTGAGTAAATGCACTTTGTGCGGAGGAAGTAATTTCCAAAGCATGGAGGACCCTGTCTTTGATCCCTAGACTGCACTAAGTTATCTTCCCTCCTGCTAGAGGAGTGGTTATTGGTGCTACAATCAGAACTTTTAGTATTAGGGAGGGAGAAAGTCAGTCAGATTTTTCTGTTCTCATTTGCCCCATTGACAGTTACTGGAATGTTGGGGTGCTTTTATGTCAAGTGAGAACTTGTTCTGACTTATTTATGATGCCTACCGTGAATGAATAGCTTATCAGTACCCAGGATACCAAAGCTCGAAAGGGTATGTGATGATGATGTCATTTAGATTGTCCTTCCTCACCATCATATGTCCCAAGGTATCCTGTGTTAAAGGTGATCCATAGACCAGTGCATGAGGCTGCTACACATTCTACCCATGGTTCTAAAAATTGAACTGATTTGCACCGATACTGCTTCAAAGTTATGGCCTCCATTGTAATAGATCGTTTGGCTTTGCATACAGTGTGCAATCTCTAACACACACACCAAAATGACCAGAGAGACCATTAGAATTACAAATGATAAACTTCAAAAAGGGGCCGTGTGACCATTTGTAGAGTTTTCCAACTAGTCCCATTCACCTGCTGTTTCCCTGTTGATCTACACATTTCTTTCCATTTGTGTTTATGTAATTTTTAGTCTTACCTCAGATCCTTTCAGAGATACAGCACTGTTAATTGCCGCAGTGAATCCTCTGCACATCTTGTATTTAAGGGTGTGTCCATAGTTCTCAATATCTAGCCTTATGTTTATGTAAACAAAGGCCATCACAATTAAATCTTCCTATGATCTAATATGGATATTCATGTCCTTTAGATCGTCATAGAATTCCTACAAAGTGGAAGCAAGCCATTCAGCCCATCGAGTCCACACCAACCCTCCAAAGAGCATCCCACCCAGACCCACCCTATCCCTGTAACCTTACATTTCCCACGACTAACCTACCTAGCCTGCACATCCCTGGACATTACGGACAATTTAGCACAGCCAATCCATCTAACCTGCACATGTTTGGACTGTGTGAGGAAACAGGAGCATCTGGAGGAAACCCATGCAGGCACGGGGAGAACGTGCAAACTCCACACAGACAGTTGCCCGAGGGTGGAATCGAACTCGGTCCCAGGCGCTGTGAGGCAGCAGTGCTAACCACTGAGCCATCATGCTGCCCGAGACATCTTTGTTGATGTACTTATTCTGTCTTGTGGAAGCTGGATCAAGCTGGGGAAGATGAAGCCAGATGTGAAATCTTAAACTGCTTTATTTTTGCCGTAGATGGACAAGAACAGCAATCAGATTCACTTATGTCAATCAGGACAGCTTAGCCTCACAAATCACAGAATGATTAGGCATAGCAGGAAACCATTCCATACTGTGTTAATACAAAATACATCCCTATTTTAATGACTAGAAACGATTAAAGTGTTTCTGGTACAATAGGTATGACTTACAGTTGTTTTTTTTTGTTTAATTGGTGTGACTTGTTTCAGTTGCCATGACTGGCTAATTTTTTGCCGATTAACTTGACTCAGCTGCCCAATTTGGAGAACATCAAACTTTACTGCCTTGCTTATGATCAGTTTTAGAGGCATAGCGTATTACATCACAAATAATCTGTCTTTGGGGTGGTTACAACAGGATACTTAGATAATTATGATATGATCAGGCAAAGATAACGTGATTTTATGAAAGGGAAATTTTGTTTAATGAATCCAGTATTTGGAAAAGTCATATCTACAGTAGTTAGAGGGGAACTGGTCAATGTGATGTACTTAGATTTCCAAAAGATATGTGCTAAGATGCCACCTCAAACTCTGCTGTGTTAAATTAGAGCTTATGATGTAGAAGGTATTGTATTAGTATGGATAAAGGATTAATTAGCTGGCAAGAAACATAGAGTAAGGGTGAATATGTTTGTCTCGGGTTAACAAGCTGATACTCTTGGAGAGCTACGTGGGTTGGTGTTAGATTTTCAACTCTTCATAACCCAAATTAATAATTTGAATGCGGGGACTTGACATATGATAGCTAAATTTACCAATGACACCAAGATACACAGGAAAGTAAGTTGTCAAGAGGAGCTAGAGAGTCTGCAGAGAGTTATGAACAAGTCAAGTGATCAGGCAATAATTTGCAGTCGTGAATTGTTCACTTTGTCAGGAAAAGATAAATAGGTATTAGTAAATTTAAATGGGTTGCAGAACTTGGTGGTACAGTGGGATCTGGGTGTCTTTGTACATGAATCAGACAAAGTTAGTCTGCAGGTGTAGCAAGTGATTAGGAAGTCAAATGGAATGTTATCATTTATTGCAAGGATAATGGAATATGCAACTCAGGAAGTTTTACTGCAGCTGTACAGGGCATTGGTGGAACCACATCTGGAATATTGTGCACAGTGTTGGTCTCCTTAATGTAGAGATATAAAGTTGTTTTAAAAGCAGTTCGGAGAAGTTTAATGTGACTCGTTCCTGGGATGAAATGGTTATCTTACAAAGAAAGATTGAAGTTCAGAATAATGAGAGATGATCTTATTGAAACATATAAAATCATGAGGGGAACTTGACAGGTTGGATATCTGAAGGATGTTTTTACTTGTGAGAGAGATTAAAACTAGGGGACATCGTTTAAGAGGTCTCTCTTTTAAGACAGATGAGTGTTTTTTTCTCTGAGGGTCATTAGAATACGGATTTCTCTTCACATGAAAGTAGCGAAATAGTCTTTAAGTTTTTTGAAGTCAGAGTTAGGTAGATTTCTGAGTATTAGAAATTGAGGAAGTACAATAGGCCACATGTGGGTGCATAAACTCCCAGAAGGTTGTCAGGCTGAAGGCAGTTACATTTCTCGCCCCCACCGAGAGCTCCTCTTCAGATATTCTCAAAAGCTACTTTTTGATTTTTCAGCAACACCTTTTTGACTCTCCCATATTTTAGTTGCTATATGGGGTAATTGGACTCACGCAAAAGTAGAATTCAACAACTTTCTAATAAACAAAAACAACTCACAATGGAAAGCGAGATAACAAGGTGTACAGCTGGATGAATAAAGCAGGCCAAGCAGCATCAGAGGAGCAGGAAAATTGGCGTTTCGGGTCTGGACCACAATGGAAAGCATTAATTCCAAGAAATCATAGTATTAAAATCGCGCAAGACTAAAGGCATACAAGAATGAGAGAGCTGAGGGCATGGCTGACAAAGATGGCACAAAGGACATCATTGATAAAAGGTACTGCAGATGCTGGAGAATCCGAGATAACAAGCATGGGGCTGGATGAACACAGCAGGTCAAGCAGCGCCGTAGGAGCAGGAAAACTTGACGTTTCGGGCCTAAACCCTTCATCAGATTTTCTGATGAAGGGTTTAG
>JAHRHZ010000145.1:89948903-89971212 GCA_024137785.1 Ginglymostoma cirratum | reverse complement strand
GTTTTCTCCTCCACAGATGCTGCCAGACCTGCTGAGCTTTTCCAGAAACATTGTTGTTGTTAAATTATTCTCTTTCTGGAGTGAGGCAGTTGACTGGCATTGCATTTGCAAATTTTCACTAGATATTTTCACTATTAATTATGAGCTCTAACTTTCTGCAGCATGTTTAATGTGTAACTAGTATAGAAATCTAGAGTTTGCTTGAGATATTGTTTGTGTGAGTTAAACAGTGGAACAGCATCAAGCGACCAGTGATTTCCTGAGATCCATGCCACACAATGCATCTCTTGATCCTCTACACTTGTTGGCCAAGTTGCACAAGGGCATGCAATACAAAAACAATTTTATTTCTTTTGTGGAAGATTTAGCTTACAGTCTTCGCTATTTCTCTTGTAGCATGAGTCGATGTCCCTCGGTGTCTACTCCAGTGATGGTGGATTTCAACTTTGGAGCAGCACCCATCTGTGCAGATCCATCCATTGTCCTGCTAATGATTGAGAACAAAGAGATGACACCTGCTGACTGGTGGGTACCACATGCATTAGACAGGAGGGCAGGAGGAACTTAACCTGTGATCAAAGTGGAAAAATCTAATATCCTTATTCCACAGTTGTGTGGAATAAAGGCAGAACTGTAAAGATCCAGGTTTAATTTCACTGAACATAGAGGAAGACCCAAGAGAGAATTTCTCCAAATAAGGAAAGAAAGGACTCACATTTATTTAACACTTTGACATATCCTCTCCCCCACTGAATTGCTCTTCCCAGTCTCTCTTATTCGTTCATGAAATGTGCACTTCACTGGCTGAGCCAGCATTTAATGACCATTATTAATTGCTCTGGAAAAGGTAATGGTAAGCTATCCTTTTGAGCTGCACAGCTCTTGGAATGTAGGGGCACCCACAGTGCTGTTGGGAAGGAGTTCCAAGATTTTGACCGAGTGATGGTAAATGAATGGCAATAGATTTCCAAATCAGGACGCTGAGTGGCTTGGAGGGGAACTTGCGTGTAGCGACATTCCAATGCATTGACTGCCATTGCTTTTCATGATGGTAGAACCATGGATCACTCTTCGAAGGTGCTGTTAAGGAGGGAGTTCCAGAATTTTGACTGAGCAAGAGTGAATGAATGATGATAGATTTCCACATAAGGATTGTGCGTGGCTTGGAGGGAAACATGCCATGGTGACATTCCCATCACCTGCTGCCCTTATCCCCCTTTGTGGTAGAGGAATTGAATGTAGTCAGCCAGTCTGTAAATTGTCCAGCTTCTGAAGAAATAGGGAAATTATGCAATGAGCCTCCATTCTCAACATTACTTTGCTGATGATTCTGCCAAATTTTGAATGTGTGGTTATATATGGACTCATTTCAATTTCATACCTGTTTCTCTTAGATATTTTGCTAGATAGAGAGGGAGGGGAGGCTTCAGGACTCCAGTGTTAAATGCTCTTAAAAATATTTGGATTAGATTTCAGGCAACATTTCTTTTTTGGAGATTCACTGACCCTTTCCGTGGATTGCCAGGCAACCTACTGTGGTTAGTTTTACTATAGGCCTTCAAAGGCAAGTTCCTTCAGAGTAGAAAAAACATTTCAAGTATATGTCAGGTGAAATGACAATTATCTTTACATAATTAAGACTTCAAAATGGTGAAGTTTTTAATAAGATTAGGTGAGTAGAAAGTATTTCCACTGCTAGGAGTATCAGTAACTAATGGATACAATAGTAGAACAACCAGGGGGGGAGATGAGAATTTATTTTTGCGGCATATTTTCTGCCCTGGAAAGCATTGCCTGAAAGGAAGTTGAAAACGGGTTCAACACTAGCTTTCGAAAGATGATAATTGGACAAATAGCTGAAAAGAAAATATTTGCAGGGCTGTGGGAAAAGTGCTAGTTGGTGGGGAGAGAGATTACTTGAATCGGATTTTCAAAGATGCTGTACAAGCCGCATGGCCTGAATGGCCCTTTTCTGTGCTTCATGATTCTGAATGACTTTTCTATGACCAGGACAAGTAACCCAAGATTGAGAGTAAATTTTGCATTTAAGTTCTGAATTTATAACCTGGAGGACAATTATATCATTTTTTCCTTTGATTTGCTCCTGTCATTTCATCCAGGGCCTTCCTGTTTCCTAAAGACCAACAACTGCACCTGGAATACTGGGCGGAGACTGGAGAATTCAACCCCACTGAGCTGCACGAAATGAGGATTAACGATAATCGGCTGTTCACTGTGGAACCAAGATCTGGATGCTTGCTTCCTGGACAGCGAGAAACCATTCAACTAACTTACAGGTATTAAGACTAGAGATGGTATGGGGGAGCATCTATGTGAATTTTCTTCCTGTCACACATGGCAAACATTATTATGACTTGTCCAAGTACTTCCAATCTGAGGCAAGAGTTGATCATGTCTGTATAGTTTTGCTGGATGTATTGCTCCAAATTAAGTTGGGAGTGAACCGAATTCTTTAAGATGCTCAGGCCATCTGAAATAGTGTATTCTAGAAAGATGCCATGCAGTTTGTTAAAATGATTTCAAACAGAGGTCTATCAGGCAGAATAGTATCAGGTACATTGATTGTCTCCAATCAATGTATATGTACTGTTATGCATTCAGTCTTCAGTATTAGCAGCCTCAATATCAGCTGCTTGCATTCTAGGCTTTGAAATTGTCTTCCAAAAGCTTTGTACTTTCCTCTCCTCAGTTAAGATGATCCTTAAAACTTATCTCTAAAACCAACTCATTCTAATTTCTCATCATATAGCTTGGTCAACCATTTGCTGCATAATTGTTTCTATGAAGAGCCTTGGAAGGTTAAAGGCTCAACATAAACATAAGTTAATGCCATAGTGTTTGTAACAAAGTGTTACGTCAGGTCAGAAACTGCATGCATTTAAAAAAAATTATTTCATTAATCGAATAAATTAATGATTTTAAGCAAAAATTTCAGTGAATCCTTTTCTTCAAACTTATATTTCTCCAACTGCGTGCTAAAGATGAGTGAAAATGGCTACTATCATTGCGTGTAAGGAGCAATAGAGATATGAGAATATCCTATAATACCAATACAGAGGAGCAACAGGTACTTGAGGTCAATGGGCATGTGTCACAATATCTTATAAAAAGTTTGCATAAAGACTGCAGGGGTAAATTACAATACCCTGTATAAAGTTGTGATGTGGAGGTGCCGGTGTTGGACTGGAGTGAGCAAAGTCAAAAGGCACACAATACTAGGTGATAGCCCAACAGGCTTATTTGAAATCACAAGCTTTCATAGCACTGCTCCTTCGCCAGCTGATGAAGGTGCAGTGCTCTGAAAGTTTGTGATTTCAAATAAGCCTGTTGGATTATAAATTTTGTGTTGTGTGACTTCTGACTCTGTATAAACTCAACAATTATGTTCCAAATAAAATGATGAACTCTTAAACTAAAGCTGTGCTATACAAAGGCTCTAACTCTGGATAAAATATATTCGCTATTAATCAGAGTTGAACAAAAGAGTACTAGTGAAAACTTTTGAACTAATCTTCATTTCTACACAAACCTCGAAGTTTAAAGCTTTATTCTGATCTGAGATGGATATAAACTGCACATTTAAGTATCTACAACAGATTTTTGACATCTGTTTTGAAATAGCAATGAGAAGAACTTTATACTTTAATTGTTCCCTCTTCTCAGGCATGAATATACAGGCACTGATCGGATCCCCATTGTGTTGAAACTTTCACATGGTCGTGAAATTTTGGTAAGGAATAATTTGTGTTACCCAGAGAACATTTTGTTTTAATTAAATGAGATGAACTGTACAACTGGAAAAAGATTTCAAAATGCACCAGATACAGGGCAAGATTCTTCAAATACTGCCCACTGCTAAGGGTTATTGGGACAAATAGTTGTCCCTCAACAGTTGCAGGAATGACAAAGCTTGTTATAATTGCAGAAGCCAAGGAGTGAGATTCGTATTGGCCAATCAAGGTTCTATTCCTTGACCAGTGGGGAAAATCTCAAACTGCAGACATGTGTTTATATTTTGCAATCTTAGCAGTATTTTAACTGAAAGATTTGTATTGTTATCACCAATGGTCAATGTTACGTCATGCTTTGGAAGATTACCTGGGATGATTCTCCTCTCTGCCTTCACAAGGCATGTATTCACTTTGTAACTTCACTTGCTAAGTCAAGTCTTTGGGATGAGAGAGACTTATTTTCTACATAGCTTGTGCCTAAAGTAGAGGAATGTCTTGTTGAGAATGTTAATGGTATAAGCATGCTCTTGTCGTCTGCTCATTTTTATCTTATTTGCTCCATAGGTGTTTGCTTCAGTTATGATCTAGTTGATGATAGTACTGGACAAGTCAGATTCCAGAGTGAGACCTGACTTTTTTTTGTTTATTGTGGCAATCAATCACTGAGCACATTCACAAGAGGCTGCCAATATATGCTCAACAAACAAACATTGAATGTTTTTATACAAAAGAAATACACAAACTATGTTACACTATACAAGAACTATAGACAGTGGTCTCATAGAATCATACAGAAGAGGCTGTATGACTGCTAGACTGACAAAAACACTACTCTAAATCTACACTAGTCTCACTTTCCAGCACCTAGCCCATAACCTTGAATGTTATGACATTCCAAGTGCTCATCCAAGTACTTTTTAAAGGTTGTGAGGTTTCCCATCTCATCTATCCTAGGCAGTGCATTCCAGATTCCAACCACTCTAAGTGAAAAATATTTTCCACAAATCTCCCATAAACCTCCTGCCTTTCATATTAGAAATGTGGCCCCATGTTCTTGACCCTTTTATTAAGGGGATCAGTTGCTTTCTATCCGTCCTCTCCATGCCCCTCATAGTCTCATACAGCTTGATCAGGTCCCCTCTGAGTCTTCTCTGCTCTAAAGAAAACAATGCAATCCAGCCTCTCTCAATAGCAAATATCAGAAAGAAAGATTCAACCCTTTTGCCACAAAAATGACCTTACAAAAATGCATTAGATGTGGGAGCAGAAGTCAGCCAATCCACATATCAAGTCTTTTCCACCATTCAATGATGTCACCCTCAGCTCCACTTTTCTGCCTTTTCCACTTGCTAAGTCAAGTCTTTGGGATGAGAGAGACTTATTTTCTGTATAGCTTGTGCCTAAAGTAGAGGAATGTCTTGTTGAGAATGTTAATGGTATAAGCATGCTCTTGTCGTCTGCTCATTTTTATCTGATTTGCTCCATAGGTGTTTGCTTCAATTTCTATACAACTCCTGATTCTTTTACTAATTAAAAATCTGTCTACCTAAGCTTTGTACATACTCAACAACCCAGCCTCCACCACACTCTGTAGAAAGCAAAAACATGATGAACAAGATTCAGACCAGCACGTAGCAACATTGGGGATGGGGTTCATGGTCTGAAGTTGATGAATTCGATGTTGAGTCCAGAGGCTATAAAGTGCGTAAGCAGAAAATGAGATGTTGTTCCATGAACTTACATTGAGCTTAACTGTATCATTGCAGCAGCCTACAGATTGAAATTTGTTCAATAGATGTGTGTGTTCCTGGCTGGACTACAATTTATTGCCCATCCCTAATTGCCCTTGAGAAGTTGATAGTGAGCTGCCTCTTGAACCACTGCAGTCCAGTTGTACAGAAGGACTCAGTGCAGTTTGGGAGGGAATCCAGGATTTTGACCTAGTGACACTAAAAGCAACAGCGATATATTTCAAAGTCAGGATGGTGAGTGTGTTGGAGCAGCAACACACATCCAGTTTGAGTTTGGTCTCTCCAATCACTTAAAAAAATTATCTGTGTTATTTGTGAAATCTTGCTGAGCACAAATTGGATGGCACGTTTCCTACATTACAAATGTGGTTACCCGTCCAAAATATTTAATTAGTTCCAAAGCATGTGGGAATATCGTTTGTTATATTCATTCATGGCATGTGGGCTTAGCTCGCTGAACCAGCATTTATTTCCCGTTTCTAGTTACCGTTGAGAAGATGGTGGTAACCCACCTTCTTGAACCACTACAGCCATTAGGGAGGCAGTTCTGACAAAGTGACCCAATGACACTGATGAAATGATAATGTATTTCAAGGCTAGGATGGCGAGATGGTACTGGTCATGGTTTTGGAAGATGCTGTCAAAGAAGAGTTGGTGAATTTCTGCAGTGTGTCTTGTAGATTGTACACATTACCACTACTGTGTGCTAATGGGGGAGGGAAAAGTTGGCACCACATCTACAGACAGTCAAGCGGGCTATTTTGTCCTCAATGGAGTCACGATTCTTGAGTGTTGTTGGAGCACTCATCCAGGCAGCTGGTGAGTATTCCATCATACTTTTGACTTGATCCTTGTAGATTGTGAATGGGTTCTGGAATTGGGAGGTAAGTACCTCTCTGCAGACCTCCTGGTCCCTGACTGGCTCTTGTAGTTACAATACTAATTTGGTTGGTCCAGTTCATTTTATGGTTAATGGTGACCACAGGAGATTAATAATGGGAAATGGTAATGCCATTGAATGTCAAGGGACAATGGTTAGATTTTATTTTGTTGGAAATGGTAATTGTCAGGCAGTATCTGAGTCATAGAGATGGACAGCATGGAAACAGACCCTTCGGTCCAACTCATCCGTACCGACCGGATAGTCTAAGTTAATCCAGTCCCATTTGCCAGCATTCCTTTAAACCCTTCCGATTAGTTTACCCATCAATATGCCTTTCAAATATTGTAATTGTGCCAGTCTCCACCAGTTCCTCTGGCAGCTCATTTATACATGCACCACCCTCTGCATGAAAAAGGTGTCCCTTAGGTTCCTTGTAAATCTTTCCCCTCTCACCTTAACCCCATGTCCTTTAGTTTTGGCCTCCTCTACCCCGAGGAAAAGACCTTGCCTATTCATCCTATCCATGTCCCTCGTGATTTTATAAACCACTATAAGGTCACCCCTCAGTATCTGACGCTCCAGGGAAAATAGCCCCAGCCTATTCAGTCTCTCCCTTTACCTCCAACCCTGGAAATATTCTTGTAAATCTTTTGGGAACCTTTTCAAGTTTGTGGTAAATGGTGTTGAACAATGTAATCATCAGCAAACAACCCTAATTCTGACCTTAACATGGTGGGATGATCATTGATGAGACAACTAAAGATGTTTGGGCCTATGTCAGCATCAGGGAGCAAACTATTGCTAAGCTAACCTGCTCCCAATTCCTCCGTGTCCCTACTCCCAATTCCTCTGCCTCCACTGCGTCTGCTCCCAAGATGGGATGTTCCGCTCTCTAACATCCCAGATGTCCTCTTATTTCAAAGACTGCAATTTCGCTCCTTCAGTGGTTGAAAATGCTCTCTTATGTTTCCTGCTCCTCTGCCCTCACATCCCCTCCCCCCAACTACAACAAAGACAGAATCCCTTTTGTTCTCACATCACCCCACTGACCTCCGTATCCAACGTATCATTCTCCGCCACCTGTAATCTGACCCCACAACCAAAGATATATTTCCCTCTCCATCCCTATCTGCCTTTCATAGGGACTGCTCTCTCTACGACTCCCTCATCCACTCCAAACTTCCCACTAGCCCCACCACCCCCAGCACCTT
Source organism: Ginglymostoma cirratum (assembly GCA_024137785.1). NCBI lineage: Eukaryota > Metazoa > Chordata > Chondrichthyes > Orectolobiformes > Ginglymostomatidae > Ginglymostoma > Ginglymostoma cirratum. The sequence goes on along the minus strand of JAHRHZ010000145.1, from coordinate 89,963,615 downwards.
TCCCTGCAACCGCAGGAAGTGCTAGACCTGCCCCTACACCTCCCCCCTCACCTCCATTCAAGGCACAAAACAAACCTTCCACATTAAACAGATGTTCACCTGCACATTTGTCAGTGTGGTCTGTTGCATCTGCTGCTCCCGATGTGGCCTCCTCTACATCGGTGAGACCAAGTGGAGGCTCAGAGACCGCTTTGTAGACCATCCGCGCTGTGTTCGCGACAAACGACAACGCCTTCCGGTTGTGAACCATTTCATCTCCCCTTCCCACTCCCTGAGTGACATGTCCATCCTGGGCCTCCTCTAGTGACACAATGACGCCGCCCGGAAACTGGAGAAGCAGCACCTCATTCCGCCTTGGGAGCCTACAGCCCAAAGGTCTCAATGTGGACTTTACTAGTTTCAAAATCTCCCAACTCCTGGCCTCATCCCATAACCAATCCTCCCTCTCATCCCCGCCTCCTTGACTTGACACAACCTATCCATCTTCTCTCCCACCTATCCACCCCTCCCACCTTACTGACCACTCCCCACCACTGCCTACCTGCACTCACCTATCACCATCCCACCTACCTTCCCCAGCCCCACCCCTCCTTTTTCTATTTATTTTGGAACTCCCTTCCCCCTCCCCCATTTCTGAAGAAGGGTCCTGACCCAAAATGTCAACTTTCCTGCTCCTCTGATGCTGCCCGGCCTGCTGTTTTCCTCCAGCTCCACGTTGTGTTACCTCTGACTCCAGCATCTGCAGGTCTTACTATCTCTATATAAATACATGCATTTTTTTATTTTCTGTAGTGTGTGATAGCGTTGGAAAAAGTACAAATGGAAGTCATAATTCAGACATGATGGGCCAAATGGCCTCCTTCCACACCATAACTATTATGTGATTCTGTGAAGTAGTTTGACAAGATGTTAAATATTCCGAGTTTGTATCAAATTACAGCTTATGATGTCGCTGAGAAATGACCATGCGTAATGCAGTAAAGGTTGATAAATATTTACCTTCAAGTGGGTTTCATTTAAGAAAAACATTGAAGTGTGCCATCTGTGCCAAGTTTCATACACTGCTATTTCCTTGAGCAAATGCTAGAGCAGGTGCACCGGAATAACATTGGTCTGGGAAATTCCTATGTTGCATAAAATTCCTGTTAGCGGGCTATGCTTTGGTTTTATTTAACTTAATAACCACTTGGCGGAGAATGGAAAAAAAAACGCGTTAACCATTACTTGTATAGCTCATGGGATTCCATTTCCAGATGGTTGCTCTCTTAAAGCCCTTGGCATTAGTGGCAGCATAGATATAAAACTGGCGTAGAGTTTGAAAGCAGGGAGTAGTGGTGAATAGGTGTTTTTCAGGGATATGTACAGAGGTGTTCCCCAAGGCTAAGCATTAGGACCACTGCTCTTTTTGCCATTTTTTCCATAACATGGACACCATTTCAATGTTTGCAGATGACGCAAAGTTCTGAAATGCAGTACTCAATAAGTAACAGATTTGAAGCGGGTTTTATTTTCTTTATTCTTTCTTGGAATGCGGGAATCCTTGGCAAGGCCAGCATTTGTTGCACGACCCTAACAGCACTCGAGCTAAGTGTCGTGCTGGGGTTGTTTCACAGGCAGTTGAGTCACAACCACATACATTGCTGAGAATCTGTAGTAATTGGCCATACCGGTTAAGGTCACAGATTTTCCTTTCCTGAAACGGATTGGTTTTTATGACAATCATTATGGTTACCATTACTGAAACTAACATTACATTCCAGGTTTATTCATTGAATTTAAATTTCGCTCCCTCGTGTGGTGGATTTTGAATCAAGGTCCCTGGAACATTAGCTTGCACCTCTGCATTTCTATTCCAGCAACATTGCTAGTATGCCACTATCTACCCCAAATGCAGCTAGACCTGTAAAATGGGCAGTCATTGACAGATGAAATTTAATGCAGAGAAATGTGAAGTGATACACTTTAGTAGGAAAAGTTGAGGAGAGGCAGTGTAACTGTGTGAACTGTTGCTGAGGCTTATGTGCATACATCTTTGAAAGACACTAGCTCTCTAATGTCCTTTAGAGAAGGAAATCTGCCATTCATACCTAGTTTGGCCTTTTTGTGCCTCCAGACCCACAGCAACGTCACCGACAGCGTCTGTTCTAATTTTCTTCCCGGCTGTGCAGATCTCTGAGGCCTGTGCACAGCAGCAAGGTCAGACAGAGCTAGAAGCCAGTGCCACAATTGATATGCCAATGATGATTGGTGGCATGGGACTTTAGTGCAGCTGTGCAGCTTAAAGGGAATGTCAGTGTTTGACTAGCAATTTTCCTCTGAAATGGCCAGGAGGGAATTTAGGGATGAACAACAAATGCCAAACTTGCCGGTAAAGCAAACATTTCGTGGAAGAATGACAATTATCAATAAAGGAAAATAGTACAAATGCGAGGACATTGTGCCAAAGGATTATAAACTAGTTAGAGTCATAGAGATATACAGCATGAAAACAGACCATTCAGTACGACTTGTCCATACCAAGCAGATAACCTAAATAAATCCAGTCCTATTTGCCAGCATTTGGCCCATTTCCCTTTAAACCCTTCCTATTCATATACCCATCCAGATGCCTTTTAAATGTTGTAATTGTACACACCGCCACCACTTCGTCTGGCAGCTTATTCCATATATGCACCACCCTCTGCGTGAAAAAGTTTCCCCTTAGATCTCTTTTAAATCTTTCCCTTCTCACCTTAAACCTATGCTGTCTAGTTTTGGACTCCCCCACCTGGGGAAAAGACCTTGTCTATTAACCATACCCCTGCCTCTCATGATCTTATGAACCTTTATAAGGTCACTCATCGATCTCTCACGGTCCAGGGAAAATAGCCTCAGTCTATTCAACCTCTCCCTAATTCTGGCTCATTGTGAAGCCTCACTAATGTAACGTACAATTGCATCGTCCCAAAATCACAGAGCATTTGCTCACTGAGTCAGTTTTGTGATGTGATATTTTAGTTCTAGTGCCTCAAGCATTCCATGCCAACAACATCTTATGGCCCATTTCTGTTTATTTTTTGTGGTATTTGCTCTAGGAGTAATATCGGCTAACAGTTCCAGAAAAATGCCTGCCATTCTTTGAATTGTGCACTAGGATCTTTCATGTCCACCTGAACAAGCAGATGGGACCCACATGTTATGATTTGTTCTTGGGTACAGAAAGAAAAAGACTTATTATATATAGTACCTTTTATGACCCCAGTATAACCCAAAGTGATGTGCATTCAATTAAATACTTATGAAGTGCAATTTCAATTTTGAAGTATAATGTCCAAGGTAGCAAATGCTAGGGTTCCAAAAGCAGCAAAGTGATAAACAGATAGTATGATCGATGTTATTTGAAGGATAAATGGTGGGTTGTTGGGGCTTTGGTTTGCCATCTCATTTGACAGGCCTGCACTCTTTCAGTTGCTCTAGAGTGTCAACCCACTCTTGGTTTTGTTCTTGCCTGTGCCTTGGGACTTGAATCCACAATATTCTGTCTCAGGGGTGAGAGTGGTGAGAGTGCTAGGCGTCAATGAGATTCAAATTAGGCAGATCTGCAACAATTTTCCCTGACGAGGTACTCGCCCAGATGCCAGCTATTCCTCTGTGCACAGTCATTTCTTCTTATTCATGTTAGTGTATTTCCTTCCACTGGCAGGGGATGTTAGCACTACTGACATCATTGCTTGCACCTAGAACTGGATGCATCATTCCACCTGTATGGAGCATGTGGCTTCTGCAGTATTTTGCTTTCCATAGAATTATAAAGAACAGAAGAGGCCCTTTGGCCCATCGAGACTGCACTGATTTAAAAACTACTCTGAATCTATACTAGTCCCACATTCAATCTCTCTGGCCCATAGTCTGAATGTCATGACATTTCAAGTGTCCACCCAAGAACTTTTTAAAGGTTATGAGGTTTCCCACATCAACAACCCTCCCAGGCAGAGCATTCCAGACTTCTACCACCCTCTGGGTGAAAAGTCTTTTCCTCAGCTCCCTTCTCAACCCCCTGTCTTTCATCTTAAAATTATGCCCCTTTGTTATTGACTATTCAGCTAAGGGAAACAGTTGCTCTCTCTCCACCCTGTCCATGCCACTCATAATCTTATTCATCTCAATCAGAACCCCTCTCAGTTTACTCTGCTCTAAAGAAACAACCCCAGTTTATCCTGCCTCTCTTCATAGATAAACTGCTCCATCCTAAACGGTGGCTCAGTGGTTAACATTGCTGCTTCACAGTGCCAGGAACCCGTGTTCAATTCTACCCTTGGGCACCTGTCTGTGTGGAGTTTGCACGTTCTTCCTGCGTCCGTGTGGGTTTCCTCTGGGTGCTCTGGTTTCCTCCCAAAGTCCAAAGATGTGCAGGCTAGGTGATTTGTCCATCCTAAATTGCCCGTAGTGTTTAGGGATGTGTAGATTAGATGGGTTATAGGGGGATGGGTTTGGGTGGGATGCTCTGAGGGTCACTGTGGACTTGTTGGGCTGAAGGGTCTGTTTCCACACTGTAGGGATTCTATGATCTTTCTATGAATATCTTGATGAATCTCCTCTGCACCCCTGCAATGCACTCTCATCCTTTATATAGTATGGTGACCAGAATTGCACATAGTACTCTAGCTGTGGCCTAATCAAAATTTTGTAATCCTCCAACATAACCTCTCTATTCTTATAATCTGCATCATGGACCAACAAAGGCTGGTGTCCTGTATGCCTTCTTAACTACTGTATTAACTAACCTGTCCTGCTGCCTTCAGGGATCAATGGACAAAGCCTCAAGATCCCTCTGTTTCTATGAGCCTCCTTGTTATGTCTTCCAAAGTGCATCACCTCACATATATCAGAGTTAAATTCAGTCTTCCACTGATCTGCCCATCTGACCAATCTGTCTCTACCTTCCTGTAACCGAAGACCTCCTTCTTAACATTGGCTGGGTGTTTAATCTCTGTGTCATCCGCAAACTTACTTATCATCACCCCATACTTTCTTCTATATCAATTATATATATCACAAATAATAAGGGATCTAGCACTGATCCCTGTGATATGTCATTACTCACCAGCCTCTAGTCACAAACAGCCTATTGCTACTACCCTCTGTACCAACCACTAAGCCAGTTTTGGATTCAACTTGCTAAGTTAGTTGGATCTCATGTGCTTTTACCTTCTTTATCAGTCTCCCATGTGAGACCTTATAAAAGACTTTGCTGAAATCCAGATAAACTACATCAACTGCAATACCCTCATCTACGCACTTGGTCACCACCTTGAAAATTCAATAAAATTTGTTAGGCATGACCTCTCTCTGACAAAAGCTTGCTTACTAACCCTGGTCAAACCTTGCCTCTTCAAGTGAAGATTAATTCTCTCCTTCAGAATTTTCTCCAATAGTTTCCCTACCACTGATGTGGGACACATGTTAGCTGCCCCTCAGTCCTCTAGAATCTCCCCTGCCAAAGAAGAATGAAAAATTTCATTTAGAGGCCCTGTAATTTCCTCTTTTGCCTCCCACAGCATTTTATCCAGCCATATGTGGTGGATATGGGGAGACAATGGCCTTGTGGTATTATCGCTGGACTGTTAATTCAGAGACCCCAGTCATGTTCTGGGAACCTGGGTTCAAATCCTGCCACAGCAGATGATGTAAATTTGAATTCAATACAGATTTGGAATTAACAGTCTAATAACGATCATGAATCCATTGTCAATTGTTGGAACAACCTATCTGGATCACTAATGTCCTTTAGAGAAGGAAACTGCCATCCTTACCTGGTCTGGCCTACGTGTGACTCCAGACCCACAGCAATGTGGTTGACTCTTAACTGCCCTCTGGGCAATTCAGGATGGGCAATAAATGCTGGCCTAGCCAGTGATGCCCACATCCTTTGCATGAATTAAAAAAAGTGCATGTCACCGACATGCAAGGAACTCTCACCATGATTTTTCCATTCTCAGTTCTACTTGTCATTTTTCCACCCCCTGCCATTCAGCGCTATGCTCTAGACCCTTCACTGCTTCTTTCCCACTTGGCACCTTATTCCCTCAGGCCCAGGAACAGCAGGGCAGCACAATGGTGAGTGGGAGGTAGGCCGTGTAGAGAGTCAGGAGTGGAGCTGCAAGTGTTTGGTGTGGGACAGTAAGCAAATTCAGGATTTCATCCCTGGTTTGAATATGTTTAAAACACTTGAAAAGCTCTAATTTTATTGCCTATATTCTTTGTTGTGGACATGTTGTACGCACTGCAGCATCACTGGCAGTGAGATCACAGACACTGTGATTGCGTGGGTGGTGAGAGCACCTCTTACAGATGCAGCAGTAACAAATGTGATCTTTAAATTAATCTTGGGGATTACCTGTGTCCCATTATTTGTTTAATTTTGATTTACCCAGTGGAGAAAAAACTTTTTAAAAGCAGGTGATCCCCTACGTTCCCTTTATGTCTGAACACATTCTTAGGGCTCTTGTGGTGCTGTGGTTGTGTGCCTACCTCTGGGCCAAGATACCGGGGTTCAGGTCCCACCTGCTCCAGAGATGTGTAATAACATCTCTGAATAGGTTGAATTGAAAATATTCAAAAGCATTTTTAACAACTTCAAGTCAAACTAGTACTAATGCGGCAATGCAAATTATTTTTTAAAATCATCTTTGTCTCCTTCCAGTTAAATTTCATCGGCATCACGGTGCCCAAAGATCGTTGCTACATTCACTTTCTTGTCACTCATCATAAGTTTGCACCAGTTTGTATCAGCACTTCCAACCCACCTAAGCAGGTGAGTGTATCCCTCAAGATATCAAAGCTCTTTCTGCAGTTGTGTATGTAATAGTTCGATCGTGTTGGAGTAAGTTCATTTATAAATGCTGAGGATAAAGGTAATTGAGTATGATTTAATGGGTAACTTCTGATTTTGAAAAAAAAAAATCCCTAGTTCTAGATTCTCCCGTTAGAGGAAGCATCCTCCCCACATCTGCCCTGTCAAGACCCCTCACGATTTTAAATGTTTCAATCAAGTCACCGCTGATTCTCCTAAATTCAAGTAGTTATCAGGCTAGCCTGTCCAATCTTTCTTCATGACACAACTCATCCATTACAGGTAAATCTTCTCTTAAATGATTTGCTTTGATTTGATTTATTATTGTCTCATGCACCGAGATACAGTGAAAAGTATTGTTTTGTATGCTATCCAGGCAAATCGTACCTTACGTAAGTACACCAGGGTAATAGAACTGAATGCAGAATATAGTGTTACAGCTACAGAGGAGGTCCAGAGAAACATCAACTCTAATGTATGAGAGGTCCGTTCAAAAGTCTAATAACAGCAGGGAAGTGGTTGTTATGAGTCTTTTGGTACGTATTTTCAAACATTTGTATCTTCTGCCTGAAGGAAGAGGGTGGAAGAGAATATAACTGGAATGAGAGAGGTCTTTGATTATGTTGACTGCTTTCCCAAGTCAGTAGGAAGTATAGACAGAGTCACTGGTTTGACAAGGTCGAACTGCCTCTACCCATTTACATCCTTCTTTAATAAGGTGACCAATATTCAGCATAGTACTCAGGATGTGGAATCACTGTGTAATGTATAACTGTAGCAATTTTCCTTGTGATAAATGTTAACATTCAGTTCACTTTCCTCACTACTTGCCTACCTGCGTGCTAAACATTTATGATTCAAACATGAGGATACCCCAAATTCGTCTGCATCTCAGCTCTGCAAACTCTCACCATTTATACAAAGTCAGAAGTCACACAACACCAGGTTATAGTCCAGAGATAAAAGGTACTGCAGATGCTGGAGAATCCAAGATAACAAGCATGGGGCTGGATGAACACAGCAGGTCAAGCAGCATCATAGGAGCAGGAAAACTTGACGTTTCGGGCCTAGACCCTTCATCAGAAATGGGGGAGGGGGAGAGACCCCTTGACCTGTCCGTCCTCCCTGGACTGACCTATCTCCTCCCTACCCCCCTACCTACACTCACCTTTACTGGTTCCATCCCCGCCTCTTCGACTTGTCTGCCTCCTCTCCGCCTATCCTCTCCTCTATCCATCCTCTATCCGCCTCCCCCTCTCTCCCTATTTATTTCAGAACCCTCTTCCCCTCCCCCATTTCTGATGAAGGGTCCAGGCCCAAAACGTCAAGTTTTCCTGCTCCTAAGATGCTGCTTGACCTGCTGTGTTCATCCAGCCCCATGCTTGTTAACCAGGTTATAGTCCAACAGGTTTATTTGAAATTACCTTTTTTTTTTGTTCCTTTTATTCATTCATGGGATGAGGGCGTCGCTAACTTGGCTGCATTCATTGCCCGTCCCTAATTGCCCAGAGGGCAGTTCAGAGTCAACCACATTGCTGTGGGTCTGGAGTCACATGTAGGCCAGATCCGGTAAGGATGGCAGTTTCCTTCCCTAAAGGACATTAGTGAACCAGATGGATTTTTCCTGATAATTGACAATGGATTCGCAGTCACCAGTAGATTCTTAATTCCAGATATTTATTGAATTCAAATTCCACCATCTGCCATGGCAGGATTCGAACCCAGGTCCCTAGACATTATCTGGGTCTCTGGATTAACAGTCCAGCGATAATACCACTAGGCCATCGCCTCCCCTGCTGAAGGAGCAGTGGTTTGAAAGCTTGTGATTTCAAATAAACCTGTTGGACTGTAACTTGGTATTGTGTGACTTCTGACTTTGTCCACCTCAGTCTAATATCGGCACCTCCACATCATGGTCTCCATTTATATAACACACTTCTTTTTTACCCTTCCTTTCAAGGTGGTCTATTTCACATTTTCCCACATGTGCCATTTGGCAGACTTTTGCTCATTCAGTTCACCTATCAATATCAATAGCCTCCTTATGTTTAGTAGTTTGGCTGACTAGTTGCAAAGTACAGGACATAGGGGGAAAGGAGTATTCTTTGATAGTCACAAATCCAACCAAGTCTCAAAGGAGCCATTTTAGCTTCTAATTGGTGCAGAAGGATAGTATATGCCTTGGACGTTTTGGGCAGTCCGATGGAAGGACTGTGGCGGATATAGCAGAAAGGGACGACATTAAGCTGTGATATAGTCTTCAGGATAATGTCCAACCAGCGCTGGCAATACTTGGGGCCCTCTGGAATGCATTGGCTGGTCACCAAACAATTGTCGTGGCTCTCTGTACTCATCTCTTTCCTTGCTTCTCTTGCTTACCGTAGATTTATGAGCTATACAATGGAGGCTCGGTGCGAGTTATATATGACATTCAACTGGATTCTGTGAAAGACGTTAAGGAGCAGAATTACAACCATCCCATCTTCCAGTGCCTGAACCCACGAGGAGAGATCCAGCCAGGAATGACTGCTTACATTGAGTGGATTTTCTCACCACTTGAGGCTCGATCCTACTCGGTACGTAAGTTACAACAGAAAGAAAGACTTCCATATATCAACAGCTTTTTTAGCCTCAAGCTATTCCAAAGCACAATATGGCAAGCTAGCACTTCTGAAGTGAGGTCTCTGCTTTAATGTAGGAAAGTGGCAAATAATTTGCACGCAGCCAGGTTCAACAAATAGAAATGTGACCAGGCCCAGACACAGATATTTCCCAAACTCCTGAGTGAAATCTCCCTTTCAGTTCTTTGAAATAGTGCCATGGAATCTTTTGCATCCAACTGGGAGGGGACAGTGTCCGTTTAACATCCAATTTGAAAGTTGGTTAATCTGACATTCAGACATCTCCCAGGAGTGAGATGCCAGGCTCTTGTGTCATGGTGGTAGTGAGGAAGAGTGTACACACCACTGCCCTCATCCTGATGGCCACCTTTGTGTGCGGCTGCATCAAGCTGTGCATTGACCCTTGGTACGCAAACACCAAGTGTCACTATGTACTGAGGTTCTACCTGTCCCGGTGTTGCGAAGAATGGGACTAGCCTTGCTGTCACACGCCAAGTAGTTGGACAGTTCCATATCACCTGCCCTTCATGGAGAAATTTGCAAAGAAAAACACCTTCAACCACAAGTCCATCAGGAAGTGGTCAGCACGTAGCATCGTTGAGACCCTGTGGGAAAAGGAGAGGGTGGATTCTGTCACATGGTTCCCTGAGCAGACTGTCAAAGTCATTTGGCAGAATGCCTCAACATCAGAACTTTCCAACAAGCACCAAGATGTACTTGGATGGTGGTGAGAATGGCACTACAAGATTCTTCTTGTATGCCCGGTCTGTCTGCACCATCACATGCTGCCCTTGAAGCAGCTAATGGGGGGCGCGTAGAGACTGTCACACATCTCCTTCTGAAATGTGTCTTTGCAAAGGAATTCAGGAGAAAGATGCAATAGTTTTTATTGAGGCTCGTTCCAAGCAGCTCTGTGACACAGGGCTGTGTCCTGTACGGTCTGTTCCCTGGAGTCCACACCGAGACAAACATCGATTGCACCTGAAGGACCATCAACTCGGTGAACGATGCTCTTTGGTCTGCCCAAGACCTGTTGGTCTTCCAGAACAAGGAGCTGACCACGGCCAAGTGTTGTAGACTGGCACATTGCAAAGTCCAGGACTATGTGCTGAAGGATGCACTGACACTTGGGGCAGCTACTGCCAAGGTACAGTGGGGAAAGCCCACCGTCTGAGGTCCTTCTGGTGAAGTTAAATGGGAGTCCATTCAGTTATCAGACCCTCCCGGTGCCTCAAATGCATGTAAATATAGTCTCGTGCAAGTAAGAAATGCCTTTGGTCTGTATATTGGATAGAGTCAAGTTATGCTGTTTGTTTCCTCGATATGCTATTGTACAGAACCGAACTGAATTTGTGTGTACGTACGTGTATGAATAAAGTATATTTTTGAAATTAAAAAATGTAGTGTCTCCTGTCTGGACCAGGAGGCTCAGGTTCAACTCCCACCTTCCCCCGAGGTGTGTGATAACATCTCTGAGCAGGTTGATTAGAAAATAAAACAAGATTTGCACATGCAACTTTCCTGACTCCAGCAAGAGAGCTGCTACTGAGCCACACGTAACACTGTGGAATGTTATCCTCTTGTGATTGCTTCTCCCATTGACACTTAGCGATAAAGGAAAATTAACAATTTGAGATGATAGTTCATTTAAAGAAGAAAGGTGAAATTTGTTTTTATTAACCAAAACAAGAAGAACATACATTAATGGATTTTTACCAGAAAATTAAAATTAAACGTTTATTGCTTACGGAAACAAAAGATGTGAATGTTTGAAATGACTAGATGAACTGTTAATATTAATATTATTCTAATGGCAGAAAATATTGTTGATTGGTTCTTGAAAACTTTGACACCATGTTGCAAGATGAACATAAATATCTCAGTTGTTGTCTAAACTCCAGTTTATTATTTCTCAACATTTCTAATCCCCTTGTGAGTTTTGTGGGAAATACAATAATGATGATGTCATAAAATTGAAAACATGCATTTAATGTAAAATGGAAATAATGGAAAGATGTCACAAAGCATGGACAGAGGATCAAACACTTGAAAATATTGAGTAGGCAAAGCTGTTAAATGGCCAGAATGATGTTGGTTTTATAAATATGTGAAAAGAGTAAAGATGTATGAATTTACCTTAAAAAAAATTAGCTAAACCACTGTACATCTCACCTGAAACAAAACATTTTCTACACTGCAGCATCCCTTCATTGTTGCCAAGGTGAATCAACCTGGATTAAGGGACAGCAGAACTGCATATGCTGGAGTTAGAGATAACACAATGTGGAGCTGGAGAAACACAGCAGGCCAGGCATCATCAGAGTAGCAGGAAAGTTGACGTTTTGGGTCAGGACCCTTCTTCAGAAAAATCTGCTGTATTCCTCCAGCTCCACATTGTTGTCTCAACCTGGATTTATGCTTGAGGCTCTGGACTAGGACATGAAGTCACAATCTCCTGATTCAGTGGCGAGAGTGAAACTTTTCTTGTTAGAACTTGTTGTCAACAGACTGTTTTCCGTGTGAAGTGATACTACCTGTGGTGATTAAAGAAATTGGCTTAATATTGTGATGTTAATTACAGTGAGTCTGTCAATAACTTGCTGTTATTGCAGAGCAAACTGACGACATCTGGTGTCCATGCATGTATAAAACCCAAAGTTGCTGTCAGTGAAATGCTGTTCTTCACCAATGGAATCTGAAGAGATCACTGTAATGGCATGGCTTAAGAAGTTATCCCCTAGTTTTGCATTAAAGACAGAGTAAGGAGTTAGGATTTGCAGAATCAGGATTAACAGATAGTTGTAAAAGTGTAATAAGTGATGATAATAGCTTGAGAAGCTCTCTAGAGCCAAAATATTAACTGGAGTATGGAGTCTCATTCCCACAAGCGAATTAATGTTGAAGTTTTTTTTAAAACATTGAGAACAATTTTTAAATATTCTTTTGTTCTCCTATGTGTCTCTCTTATTCCCATGTTTGAGACCCAGTCATTGTTTGTCCCGAACAATGATTTAAATATAATTTATGTTTCCTGATTTTTTTTTTATAACTTCAGTTTTGTAGTCAGTATGTCTCAGTGACATCGGGGAAACCAAGCAGAGGCTTGGGGACTGCTTTGCAGAACACCTGCACTCAGTTCGCAACAAACAACTGCACTTCCCAGTCGTGAACCATTTCAACTCCCCCTCCCATTCCTCAGATGACATGTCCATCCTGGGCCTCCTGCAATGCCACAGTGATGCCACCCGAAGGCTGCAGGAACAGCAAATCATATTCAGCCTGGGAACCCTGCAGCCCAATGGCATCAAAGTGGATTTCACGAGCTTCAAAATCTCCCCTCCCCCGATCGCATCCCAAAACCAGTCCAGCTCATCCCCGCCTCCCTAACCTGTTCTTCCTCTCACCTATCCCCTCCTCCCACCTCAAGCCGCACCCCCATCTCCTACCTACTAACCTCATCCCACCCCCTTGACCTGTCCATCCTCCCTGGTCTGACCTATCTCCTCCCTACCTCCCCACCTACACTCACCTTTACTGGCCTCCATCCCTGCCTCTTTGACTTGTCTGTCTCCTCTCCACCTATCCTCTCCTCTATCCATCTTCTATCCACCTCCCCCTCTCTCCCTATTTATTTCAGAACCCTCTTCCCCTCCCCCATTTCTGATGAAGGGTCTAGGCCCGAAACGTCAAGCTTTCCTGCTCCTACGATGCTGCTTGGCCTGCTGTGTTCATCCAACTCCACACCTTGTTATCTAGAATTATTAAGCTTGGTTGGTTAAAGACCCTTCTTGCTGCTGCTTGCCTACAGAGAGCAATTGTGCTGGGAAGCTAAAAACTTCTGCTAATAAGCCAGTGAATAGTCTCTGGGCAGCTGAAAGTGAACAGTGAAAACTCTTCCTTCACAACTCAGAGCCATCTCATAGCTTTACAAATCTGAGTGCTGAGAAGGAGCCTTTCCAATCAGGAGCGTGCTTAGTTGCAAGTTTGCTATTTGTTATGTGAGAAAGCAAATCAGGATCCAGAGGGTAACCAGGAGAAAGGGATGAGTGTGGAATTTGCTACCATAGAGTAATTAAGGCTAACGGCATGCCACATAGAGTCATAGAGTCATACAACAGAGAAACAGACCCTTCGGTCCAAACAGCCCATGCCAACCATAATCCCAAACTGAACTCGTCCCACCTGCCTGTGCTTGGCCCATATCCCTACAGACATTTCTTATTCATGTACTTATCAAAATGTCTTTCAAACTTTGTAACTGTACCTGCATCCACCACTTCCACCAGAAGTTCATTCCAAACAGAAACCACTGTCTGTTTAAATAAAAAATTGCCCCTCATGACTAAGGGGAAATTGGAGAAGCACATGACAGATAAAAGAATAAACAACTAGACTGAGATGAAGTAGAAAGGAAACACTGTGGACCAAAAACACCAGCAGAAGCTAGATAGGCCAAATGGCCTGCTATGTGTTATAAATTCTTATCATGGAATCCCTACAATGTGGGAGCAGGCCATTCGGCCTATTGAGTTCACACTGACTCTCGAAAAGCACCCACACTATCCCTGTAATCCTGCATTTCTCATGGCTAGCCCACCTAGCCTGCATATCCCTGCATATTATGGGCAATTTAGCATGGCCAATCTACCTAACCTGCTCATCTTTGGACTGTGGGAGGAAACTGGAGCACCCAGAGGAAACCTGCACAGACACTGGGAGAATGTGCAAACTCCACACACAGTTGCCTGAGGCTGGAATTTAACCCAGGTCCCTGGCACTGTAAAGCAGCAATGCTAACCACTGGGTCACTGCACAAACCAACTGAGCCATTGTGTAATTTCAACAGTTCAGGTGCATGCCCAACATGTACGTTGGGTATGTGAAACTCAAACCAGAGCAAACAGTTTGGTTTGAGGTCCAGAACAAGAAAGGAGCAGTCACTTTGTTGGGGTTTTTTTACAGACTCAATAACAGTTGCACAGAAATAGAGGAGCGGATTGGGAGGCAGATACTGGAAAGGTGCAGAAGTCACAAGGTTGTAGTCATGCCTCACAAACCTTATTGAATTCTTTGAAGAGGTGACCAACTTTCCAAATTGATTGGAAACATTTTAGTTGTATTAGCTTAGATGGAGCAGATGTAGTCCAGTGTGTTCAGGAAGGATTCCTGACACAGTATGTAGATAGACCAACACAAGGAGAGGCTAGATAACAAGCATGGGGCTGGATGAACACAGCAGGTCAAGCAGCATCATAGGAG
>JAHRHZ010000145.1:89907314-89943903 GCA_024137785.1 Ginglymostoma cirratum | reverse complement strand
TGTAGGAAGTGGGAGGAATTGAAAGAAAAGTTGTTGAGGGTGAGGACGAGTTCGGCTAGGCGGATGAGGGTGTCGGTGGAGGGGGATTGGTCCGTTCTGCGGGACAGGAAGAAGCGGAGGGCCTTTAGGCCATCAGCATGGGGAATACAGGTATATAGGGACTGGACGTCCATAGTAAAAATGAGGTGTTGGGGACCTGGGAATTGGAAGTTCTGGAGGAGGTGGAGGGCGTGGGTTGTGTCACGGACGTAGGTAGGGAGTTCCTGGACCAAGGGGGTGAAAATGGAGTCTAGGTAGGTGGAGATGAGTTCGGTGGGGCAGGAGCAGGCGGAGACAATGGGTCGACCAGGGCATTCAGGTTTGTGGATTTTGGGGAGGAGATAGAAGCGGGCGGTGCGGGGTTGGGGAACGATGAGGTTGGAGGCGGTGGGTGGGAGGTCGCCTGAGGTGATGAGGTTGTGGATGGTTTGGGAGATGATGGTTTGGTGCTCGGGGGTGGGGTCATGATTCAGGGGGCGGTAGGAGGAGGTGTCAGAGAGTTGGCGTCTGGCCTCAGCAATGTAGAGGTCAGTGCGCCATACTACGACTGCCCCTCCCTTGTCCGCGGGTTTTATGGTGAGGTTGGGATTGGAGCGGAGGGAGTGGAGGGCTGCACGTTCTGCGGGGGAGAGGTTGGAGTGTTTAAGAGGGGTGGAGAGGTTGAGACGATTGATGTCTCGACGGCAGTTGGAGATGAAGAGGTCGAGGGAGGGTAGGAGGCCTTGGGGTGGTGTCCAGGAGGAGGGCTTGTGTTGGAGGTGGGAGAAGGGGTCAGTAGAGGGAGGGTTCGATTCCCGGTTGGAGAAGTAAGCGTGGAGGCGGAGGCGGCGGAAAACTTTGGATTTGGTGCTTGGCAGTGAACCGGGCAGAAAATGCATTCCTGATGAAGGGTCTCGGCCCGAAACGTCAAGCTTTCCTGCTCCTATGATGCTGCTACGCCTGCTGTGTTCATCCAGCTCCACACCTTGTTATCTCGGGCTAAGTGTTAGACCTGTTGGGAGGAGAGCATTTTGTCGGTAGCGATCATAACTCTGTTACTTTTACAATAGTCGTGGAAGAGGATAGGTATATACAGCAGGGTAAGGTTTATAATTGGGGGAAAGGTAATTACAATTCTGTTAGGCAAGAACTGGGTAACATAAATTGGGAACAGATGCTGTCAGGGAAGAGCACTATTGAAATGTGGAGATTTTTTAAGGAATGCAGACTGTGTGTGCTCAATATGTTTGTCCCTATCTAGGGAAGATGCGGTCGAGTGAGGAAGCCTTGGCTCTCAAGAGAGGTCAAACGACTAGTTAAGAGGAAGAAGGATGCTTATGTAAGGTTTAGGAAACAAGGATGGAAAAGGCTCTAGAGGGATACAAGTTATCCAGGAAGGAGCTGAAGAAAGAGCTTAGAGGAGCTATAAGGGGGCATGAGAAAATCTTGGCAGATAGGATCAAGGGAAACTCCAAGGCTTTTTACACATAGGTGAGGAATAAGAGAATGACCAGAGAAAGGGTAGGGCCGATCAGGGATTGTAATGGGAATTCGTGCACGGAGCCTAAAGAGATAGGAGAGGTCCTTAATGAATAGTTTTCTTCAGTATTCACAACTCAGAGGGACCTAGTTGTAGAGGAGGACAGTGTAAAACAGGCTGGTAGGATAGAGAAGGTCGATGTTAGTAAGGAAGATGTGCTAGGAATTTTGAGGAAGTTGAAGATAGATAAGTCCCCCGGATCTGATGGGATTTATCCAAGGATTCTATGAGAAGTGAGGGAAGAGATCGCAGGGCCTCTGGTGATGATCTTTTCGTCCTCACTGTCCACGGGTATGGTGCCGGAAGATTGGAGAGGGGCAAATGTCATTCCCTCGTTCAAAAAAGAGAATAGGGAAATTACAGGCCAGTTAGTCTTACATCAGTGGTGGACAAATTATTGGAAAGGGCTCAGAGAGATAGGATTTATGATCACTTGGAAAGGCACAGTTTGATTCGTGATAGTCAGCATGGATTTGTGAGGGGTAGATCATGACTCACGAAGCTTATTGAATTCTTTGAAGAGGTGACCAAACAGGTGGTTGAAGGTAGAGCAGTGGCTGTGGTATACATGGATTTAAGTAAGGCGTTTGATAAGGTTCCCCATGGTAGGCTCATGCAGAAGGTAAGGGGGCATGGGAGAGGGGGAAATGTGGCAGATTGGATTCAGAATTGGCTGACCCTTCGACAAAGGGTGGTAATGGCTGGAAAATATTCAACATGGTGGTCAGTTACGAGTGGTGTACTACAAGGATCTGTCCTGGCTTCTCTTCTATTTGTGATCTTTGTAAATGATTTGGATGAAGGAGTGGAAGGGTGGATTAGCAAGTTTGCTGACGATACGAAAGTGGGTCGCATTGTGGACAGTGCAGAGGACTGTTCTAGGTTACAAAGGGACATTGATAGGATGCAGAGCTGGGCTGAGAAGTGGCAGTTGGAGTTTAACCCTGAAAAGTGTGAGGTGATTCATTTTGGAAGGAAAAACTTGAAAGCAGAATTCAGGGTTGACGGAAAGATTCTTGGCAGTGTGGAGGAGCAGAGGGATCTTGGAGTTCATGTTCACAGTTCCCTGAAAGCTGCCACCCAGGTGGATAGAGTTGTTAAGAAGGCGTATGGTGTGTTAGCTTTCATTAACAGAGGGATTGAGTTCAAGAGCCATGAAGTTATGCTCCAGCTATACAAAAGCCTGGTTTGTCCACATCTGGAGTATTGTGTCCAGTTCTGGTCGTCTCATTACAGGAAAGATGTGGAGGCCTTGGAAAAGGTGCAGAGCACAATTTACCAGGATGTTGCCTGGAATGGAGGGGAGGTCTTACGAGGAAAGGTTGAGAGAGCTAGGGCTTTTCTCTTTAGAATGACGAAGGATGAGAGGTGACTAGATAGAGGTGTACAAAATGATCAGAAGTATCGATAGAGTGGACAGCCAGAGACTTTTTCCTAGGGTGGAAGTAGCTATTACGAGGGGGCATAGTTTTAAAGTGAGTGGAGGTAGATACAGGGGAGACATCAGAAGTAGGTTCTTTACTCAGAGAGTGGTCGGGGCATGGAATGCATTGCTGGAGAGGGGAGTGGAGTCGGCCTGATTAGGGGCATTTATGCGGCTATTAGATCAGCATATGGATGATAGTATAAGGTAGGGGTGGAGGTTAGATAGACCTTAGGATGAGGGTAAAAGTTCGGCACAACATGGTGGGCTGAAGGGCATGTACTGTGCCATACAGTTCTATGTTCTGTTTTCATAATATGAATCCTATCATTATAATGCTGGCCATCCATTACACAATGACAAAAAGACAAGGGGAAACATTTCAAATATGGTATAATAGAAGATCTAGAAATACACAGAGAAAAACGCAAGTTAATATTTTTTGAGATGAGCCTTCATGAGGATCAAGTTTTGCTGATGGGCAACTACCTAACTATTGAACTCAGTCTCCCTGAATGTAGTCTGAATGATAGAGTGTTTGGATAGAATCTCAATTAGTTTTTGAATGTTGTGGTTCATTCTGATACTCCTGATCATCAGCTTTCCACCTTGAATTGAAAATATTTCTTGACTTTGCATGTTTTCCAATTGATTGTATTTCTGGTTGCTGTCTTCTCTCTAGGTGAATGTCCCTATCCATATCCTTAATGGAGACTCTGCCTTGGTGACTTTCACAGGTATAGGGTATGACGCACGGGTGCTAGGCAGCAGTGCCTCTTTCAATGACTCTTCTTCATACTTTGGAGCTCCACCTATTCAGCGAGCACCAGTCCTCGGGCAGGTGAGATTTAGACTGATTTTCTGACTATGCAATTCAACTCCTTATTTGAAAGGCCACTTAAACATCTTTATGACACATAGATCTGTTCCTGTTACTTGTTAAATCAGATTAAAGAAACTGTGCAGAATTTGTTAGGAAGGAGCAGCATGGTTAATGGCTGTTTGCTAGTGTGGAAATATGAAGGATGAAACATGTCGTGAATTGTGAGTTGTCACAAGTGGCCGGGTGATTTGTGTCACTCTATAGTTAATATTAAAATGGAGCAACTGAAACTCAACTTCCCTGTGAGTCTCAACAAATTGATGCTTTCACACTTTTATTGTCTGTTAATCCCGTCCCAGAAGGTACTAAAAGGCAAGAATTATTTTAATGGCAACATTTATATTCCTGAGATGCGCGTCAATCTTTTCCACACAGAAATAGATCAATTAAAACTGCAGAGATTTGTCATTACAGAACACTTTGTTCTGCAAGGTTTTTAATTCATTTTGTTATTTTAATTTCAGTTTCTTTTCTATCACTGTTATTCTGATGTTTCTTTTACTGTCTTTATTTCACTTTCTGCAATTGATTTAAGTAATCCATCCCTTTTCCTCCCCTCCTGCTCTGTTACTTTCTCAATCCTTAAACCTCACTATTGAAGGAGACAGATTTGTATTCCTGCTGCTGACCAAAGTTCCATTTCTCCTAAAGCCTTCACCATGTTGTTACCAGCTTGAACCTTCCAACACTTTCTGGCGAAAAATATTCCGAGGCTGAGAGATAACAGAATGAATCTAAGAGGCAGAGCACATCATGAGTTGTCAAATTCTGTAAAAAAAAAAATTGTCATTCTGAACTTCTTCAGCCTCAGCTAGAGAAAGTAGCTCTCCCACTTCTTGTTAGAACAAAGAGCTGGGAGCCTTCTTGTTATTCATATTTCAGATGGTGCTATGAGTACGTTGGAGATTTACACTTGTGCATAATTGATATAAATGCGGGACACCTAGCTCATTTGTTCAGAAAGAGCCTCCAGTCCCCTAAATTACAGGGAGGTTCGGTAGAACATAACGGTCACCAAAGGTCGGATGGGCGAATGCCTCTTTCTGTTGTAGTGTAAATGCAGCAGGATAAATCACAGTTTGTTAAATTATTTCACTGCATCAGAGTCCACTATCTTGAAGTGTTGACTGCTCTTTGCTTTCACTAGATTGAACCTGAACTCCTTTACCTCTGAATGCTGATAACAATTAATGACTGTCATGCTTTGACTTCAGGCTATTATGCAATCTCTTACATGTCCCAGCTGTTTTGCGGTTTGGCCTCAACATGGATGTAGTAGTCCACTGTTATAAGAAACAAAAGTTGCCTCAGAATTCAATTTCAGTTTTCAAATTTTCGCTCATTTCAACTTGAATAGGAGAGGACTTCTCTAGGAGCAAATTACTGCAGATGCTGAAAAGATCAAATGCTGGAGCTCACATCCGTTGGACATCATCAATGGAGAGACAGCAAGCTAACATTTTGAGTCTAGATGACTCTTCAACAGAGCTGAAGTGAAGTGTGGAGGAGGCGGCATTTACACTATAGTTGGAGGGAACATGGAGTGTTGAGTGGTGGGGGAGAAAGGATGTTGGTACAAAAACATGTTGCTGGAAACTCAGCAGCATTTGTGAAGAAAAAAATCAGACTTAACGTTTCAGGTCCGGTGACCGTTCACAGATGCTGCTAGACCTGCTGAGCTTCATTTCTGAAGAAGGGTTTAGGCCCGAAACGTCAGCTTTCCTGCTCTTCTGATGCTGATAGGCCTGCTGTGTTCATCCAGCTCTACACCTTGTTATCTGAGCTTCCAGCAAATTCTGTTTTTGTTCCTGATTTACAGCATCTGCAGTTCTTTCAGTTTTTATGAAAGGATGTTGATAGTTCAGATTAAGTGATCAGAATGTGAGAATGGCAGACTTAACTAACTGCCAGACTTAAAAGGACAGTCCCACTGGGGAGGGGAGAGACAACATGGTGTCAGAGAATGTAACAAGTAAAGCTTAAAGAAAGAGAAGGAATGAAGAAATGTGATTTGGTTTACAATTTGAAGGACTTCTACAGCATTCCTCAGACATGTCAGTGACTTACAGATAATTAAGTTCTCTGAAAGTGTAATCACTGTTGTAGTACAGAAAACTGGCTCAGAAGTGACATGACACCAGGTTAAAGTCCAACAGGTTTTATTTGAAATCATAAGCTTTCAGACCGCTGCTCCTTCATCATGCGAGTTCTGACCTTGTCCACCCCAGTCCAACACCAGTACCTCCAAAACATTACAGAAAACTGAGTGCCTGATTTGTGTAAATCAAAGTTCCACCATTAGCAATGTGATAATGGCCAGATGATCTGATTCTTAGTGATGTTGGTTGAGAGAGAAATATCAGACAGGGCAACAGGGACAATTCCCCAGCTCCGCCTCCTCCTACTTCAAAAAAGTTTTTAAACTTCCACTTGAGAGGGTTGGCCACAGTGGGGTTGGAGAGATGAAGTGGGAGCGGGGGCAAGGACAATTTTATGACTAAATCTAGCCTGATAGTATTAGTGTAATATCAAGGGATCACTGCACTGTCAGACGTGCTGCTGACTTTCGGATGTGACATTAATCCACGGTCCCATCTGCCTTCATAGCTCCATTTGAATAAATGCAGGGGAGTTATTCTGGGCCAACACTTACCTGACTATCGTCATCGCTGTTAAAATAAATCAATGTCTGGTCGTTATCACGTTGCTATTTCTGAGACCCTGATCCGTGTAACTTAGCTATCTTGTTTTCAATTTTGTATCAGAGACACCTCTTTGCAAACTACTTAATTGTTTGTAAACAATCATTGTAAGCTTGCCGATATTCCAAGTTTGGTAAAAATGTGTTTTAAAAAAAAAAAAATTGGAGAGTTCTTGCACTTATGCCAGCAAGAGATATTCTAAAGACCTGCAATTTCCTTTTTGGCAGCTGATGTTTTTGTCAGAAGAGCGAATATCTTTTGGAAATGTTCCTGTCTTCACAAAATCAAGCCGCATGATCTTCTTGTACAATGTTTCTGAGACAGAAGATATTTCATACAAATGGTATGCGACGTCAGTGCACATCACTGAGGTGAGAGAGGTACCAAACTACCCAAGAGTTTCAAATCATTAATAATAATACTATGACCAAATTTGTTTTCATGTCCACAATTAAATGCATATTAAAAACAAACATAATGGACACTGATGTTCTATTGTTTGGTTGCAGCAAAAGATTTTCAACCAGATATTTTCAGAACCAATCCTTAAATGGGAACTTGGCCCTCTGTTTGCAAAATCAAGGGACTCCATGTTTCATAAAGGCGACTGCAAAGGTCAATGAGTATTTCAAGTGGTGATTGGGCTCAGGACATCACGCTGCAAAATTGGCCTCTACCCTTTTTCTCCACCCCTCCATCAGCCCACCTAGCAATGGTTTCAGGCTAATGCAAGAGGTACAGGGCATGCAGATGGATTTAGACGTACATGTCCACAGTTCCCCGAAAGTCAATATGGCAGTCAGGAAGGCATTTGGCACCCTTGCCATCATTGGGGTCGGAATTTAAAGTGTAAAAATTGACAAGTCTTGCTGTAGTTGTATAGAACTTTAGTTAGGTCATTTTGGAATATTGCATGTGATTATGGTTGCCATACTACCAGAAAGATGTGGAGGCTTTAGAGAGGGTACAGAAAACATTTACCAGGATATTGCCCGGTTTATGAGAAGTGATTAGAAAAACTAGGTTTGTTTTCACTTGAATGTTGGACCTGACAGAGGTTAAAAAAATGTTATGAGAGGTATGGATATAATGGATAGTTGGAGCATTTTTCTGAGGGTAGAAATGTCACTTACTAGGGGCCGTAGGTTCAAGGTTAAAGGAGGAAAGTTCAAAGGAAATGTGAGAAGCAAGTTTTTATACGGGGGTTGCAAGTGCCTGGAATGCTGTGCCAGAGGAGGTGGCAATGTTTAAGAAGCATTTTGACAGATACTTGAATAGGTGGGGAGAAGAGGGATATGGACCACATACAGGCAAAAAGGTTTTGGTTTAGAAAGGCGTCATGTTTCGGCACAGGCTTGGTGGGCCAAAGGGCCTGTCCCTGTATAGTATTCATTTTGATCTTTGCACTTAGTGAACCCAATTTCAGCTTCCTTCATCATTACCAATCTGTTATCAAGGTTTTATTTTCACCTCTGAAACTCTATAGTTTTAATGCACTACTCCCAAAACTCTCAAAAATTCATGACTGTATATTGGCTTTGTACTTAACCAATTCCATCCTCCATGAATTCTGATTCATCCAGAATCCTGCTGCTGGTATTGCCCCTTTACAAGAGTCCACACTCCTGCTTTTTCCAATCTTTACTCTGCCTCAGCAAATAGACATTGAACAATACTGTTTTACTTCCTCAATGACTTTGCCTGACTTTCCGTCTGAGATAACATTCGCTACACATCACTGTCTGACATTGATTATGGTTTTGGTCCTAATGAAAAGTCAGTGGAAAGTCGAACGTTAACTTTGCTATCTCCCCACAGATGCTGCCAGACCTGCTGAGTTTCATCAGAAATTTCTGTTTTTGGTTTATGGTTTGTTCTTCATTGTGGCCATCTGTTCATTCAGCTAGTGTGTCCTGTCCCTGTGTAACTCCATTCCTCCACAATGACCTGTATTTTGATACCTTTCCTACATAGAATCTCCTAATATTTTTCATTAGCGCATTAGCTTGTGTGATATGACACCAAGTCAAATGTGGATTTTTAGGACACATGACCAAAAGCTTGATTAAAGAGTGATCTGCCAGAGGGAAGTGGTGGAGGCTGGTACAATTACAACAATTTAAAAGACACCTGGATGGGTATGTGAATAGGAAGGGTTTACAGGGTTATGGGCCAAATGCTGGCAAATGGGACTGGAATAATTTAGGATATCTGGTCTGCTTGGACGAGTTGGACTGAAGGGCCTGTTTCCATGCTGTGCCGCTCTATGACTCTATGACTGTAAGTGATGTGAAGAAGGGAGAGGTTGAAATTTCAGAGAGACAATCCAGAATTTAGGGCTGAGGCAGCTGAAAGCTGATGGCTGCCAAAGATGGAGTGATGAAAATCAGGGGCATAAAAAAAGACAGAGTTAGAGCATACAGAGGGTATTGTAGGCTTGTACAGCTGTAGGGATTATAGAGATGGGGAAGGGTGAGGCCACAGCAGGAGTGAAATATTTGGATGAGAATTTGTCATTAACGGCCTACTTTTTTTAAAACTCACTTCTCTTCAACAGTGTTGTTTCTCCATTTTCTCTTATCTCCTGCTTGGTATTCAATTTTCAGCCCATAACCTGTAATAATAAAATCGGTGCCTCTTTCTGTACAGTAGGAGTGTAATCATGTGTTCAAACACTAGTGCAGTATGATTTGAGAACATCTTTTCCTGTTTTGGCCCATGCTTCAGTCTCGTGGTCGAATGTTGTTTGTTTTTTGAATTTAGCTATATTAATGCTGGTTTTGGAATCCGTTACGCTTTGATTCAAGCCTTTCTAACTTGTCACCACTCTTTTTACAGGTTTTGAATGTTAGTCCTGTCTGTGGAGTGCTTCATCCTGGAGACAGCACACATTGCATTGTCACGCTGAGAACGCATAAAAACCCTTGCTTCTATGACTTAGATCTAATCTGTGAGGTATCTTCTTTCGATTTTTGAACAAAAATGTTTTGAACTGATGGGAAACTACTTATTTAGGAATCATTGGAGTCAGCTGCATTTGTAGTCTAATCACGTTTATTTATCTGAAATTTCCCTGTTCCATCTTGGTAGTACTATGACCTCAGTATTAGAAGGTTATTGGTTCAAACCACACTGCAAGGACTTGATTTGATTTGGTTGGATTTATTATTGTCACATGTACCTAAGTACAGTGAAAAGTTTTGTTTTGCGTGCAGTACAGGCAGATCATACCATACAAAGTGCTTTAGGGTAATAGAACAGGGTGAGAAATACAATGTTATGGCTGCATAGAAGGTGCACAGAGAGCGAGATCAGCATTTAAATTTGAAGTTTGAGAAGCCCATTCAGATGTCTAATAACAGTGGAGAAGAAGCTGTTCTTGAATCCATTGGTACATGCGTTTATGCCTTTGAATCTTCTGCCCATTAGAAGAGATTGGAAGAGACTATAACCAGGTTGGGAGGGGTTTTTGATTATGTTGGCTGCTTTCAAGGCAGTGAGAAGTATAGATGGAGTCAATGGATGGAAAGTTGGCTTGCGTGATGGTGAGTGCCACATTTAGAATGACATTTCAGTGTGGTCATGATGGGGGAGTTCTGCACTGCTAAGAATGCTGTCTTTTTGATAAGATACTAAACCAATGCTGCTGGTGGATGTAAACATTCCTGCATCACTATGTTGAAGAACGGCAGTGTTGTCCCCTGTGTCCTTGTCAATATTTACTCCTTAATCAATATCACTAAAAACAGATTATTGGAAATCAGCATATTGATATTTCTGGAGTCTCAGTGTGCTCAGATTGTCAACCATGTTTCTTGCCTGCAACAGTGACAAAGCTTGAAAAAGAAGTATTTAACTGACACTGAGGTGCTTTGGAATGCGTCGAAATCATGTCAGGCACTATGTAAATGACATCTTTGTTTCCTTTTAAGTGTTATTAAGTCATCCAGTGCCTAACCAATAACATGACTTCCCAGGGTCTCATTCCATTTCATACTTGGCCCTCAGTTCAAAATTCTAATGTAAAATGAGTTGTTACAGTCTCAACCCAACACTTGTAGTTTTGTGTAGATGATCAAGGGTATAAAGCTCCAAGAGTGATGATTACCAACAATCTGTCCTGGACCAATCACATTGATGCGACAGTCAAGAAGGCACAACAACACCTCTTCTTCGTCAGGAGGCTAAGGAAATTTGGCATGGCCGTAAGGACCGTCACCAACATTTATTTTTCCTTTAGAAAAGCTATTATTGAATCTAATTCCAACATCCTTTCAGGCTATGGAGCTATTTTCCCTAGAGTGTTGGAGGCTCAGGGGTGCCCTTATAGACGTTTATAAAATCATGAGGAGCATGGATAAGATGAATAGCCAAGGTCTTTTTTCCAGGGTGGGGGAGTCCAAAACTAGAGGGTATAGTTTTAAGGTGAGAGGGGCAAGATTTAAAAGGGACCTAAGGGGTAATTTTTTCACGCAGAGGATGGTGCATGTATGGAATGAATGCCAGAGAAAGTGGTGGAGACTGGTACAATTAGAATATTTAAAAGGCGTCTGGATGAGTATATGAAAAGGAAGGGTTTGGAGGGATATGAGCCAAATGCTGGCAAGTGGGGCTGGTTAATTTAGGATATCTGGTTGGCATGGATAAGTTGGACTGAAGGGTCTGTTTCCATGCTGTAGAGCTCTATGATTATTAATAGTTACGGAACTAGAGCAAGTAAATAGAGTTCAGATGCACGCCATCTACAATCTAATTTGAATAACAATACAAATTTGAGTGACCTCCTTGTGTCCTGATGTACAAAACTGCAACATTCAGTAATTCTGTCTGATTGTAACTGACTTGATCTCCCCCCTGCCCTTCACTACCCCATCAACTCCCCTGGATAGGTTTACTCCAAGCAACAGGTGACACAGTATCAGAAGGAACTCCAGGACTGGGAGAAAGAGAAGGAACGGCAAGAAGTTGAATTCACTATCACAGAACGGGGTCTGCAGGACAGCCAACAGCCAGTGTTCCAAAGACAGGTAGCCTCAGCCAAAATAAATCCTGTTGCAGGGTGGGGTTTGCAGGTTTGGGCTGAGGTGGTGGGATTGGGCTCAAAAAATAGATAATCTGGTTATTATTGCATTTCTGTTTGTGGGAGTATTTCCTATGTTACAACACTTCATAAGCTGTTCTCTTTTGCCTGTAGAGCACGTTAGGAAAAACTGAGATTGTAAAATTCACTGTATAAATGTAAATTATTATAATGTGCCTATATCCTGATGTTCCTGATGTAATATCTGTACGGTCGAATGTTTTGTTTTCCAATATATGAACTGCATTTCTCTCCTTTCTCTCTGCAAGTGTTGCAAAGACACGCACAAACTTTATAGGAAGTCACAAAGGGAAGCAAGCATTATGAAGTACAAGGTAAGAAAACAAAGAGCTGATATGCTGCAGTTCCTTGTAATACGATTAAACTTTTCTCGAGTTGACTGAGTTGACATGTTTTAAGTTATCTGAAAATTTGTTTATTTTGAACACTTTGCCTTCTTACTAACTGTTATGGACCAGACCAGACCCCTCAAAGTATTTTTTTGGAGTAGCCTAGACCCTAACATATATTTTTGTAAAAGGTAGTTGTAATGCGCTGTGTTCCAGATATTATTATAAAACCCACCACTCGGTTTTAATCAAAATACGTTTTATTTTTGCTACACAGTTAAAATACAATGAAAAGAAGAATTGGCATAAGTTTATTCTATTGCAATACTTAACATATCATTTAACCGCTAATCAACAACTGTTCCAAATTAGGCAGTATCCCATAAACACACCCTTGCCAAAGGCAATTCAGCTACACAGCTATTAGTCTCACGTACTGTCTCTCTCCAGTGCAGTAGAAAGTAAACCGAAAGAAACAATCTATCCCTTTTGATTATTAAGTGGAAGTCTCTCTATCTAAGACTTCACTCTAGCAGCCGAGAACTCGAGCATTCAGTTCCAGCACCTGGCAAAAACCTCCAACTAACTGAAAACAAAACTAAAGTCCTTTTGGAACAAAAACAGAAGTTGCTGGAAAAGCTCAGCAGGTCTCGCAGCACCTGTGAAGAAAAAGTCAGAGTTAACATTTCGGGTCTGGTACCAGCTCTGAGGAAGGGTCGCTGGACCCGAAATGTTAACTCTGATTTTTTCTTCACAGATGCTGCCAGACCTGCTGGTGTTTTCCAGCAAATTCTGTTTTTGTTCCTGACTTACAGCATTTACAGCAGGTCTTTTGTTTTTTAATAGAGTCCTTTTGGATCTATGTGACCCTCACCCCGCCCACTCCTGATTCTTTTGTCTTACCTTAAATAAACACCCAGGGAGAACTCAAAGCAGTTTACTCACTGACTGTCTGAAGGAGACATTTCAGCACTTCTGTGACAACACCCTTCTGCACCAGAAACAGGACAGAATACATCACTAAAAGGCACAGTATTGTCATACTGATGTTGCTGCATCTGAAAATCTCTTTTGTTGAAGGATGTTTTGTTAGATTGATTTGGAAATCTGAAATCAAGTTTATTTCCATTATTTGAATAAAAGGACATGGGTAGGTTTTGAAAGGGGGAATTAGTGTGACATTACCAATTTTAATCTCGTGCTCTGTTTGGGAAATCCCTAGGATGAAGTGTGATGCTGGCTTTGACTTCACTCTGCTTTTAACGTCAGCAAGAGCAATAAAAGCAAAAGATGTAGACGATACTCAGCATAATAGGTAGCACCTGTGGGAAAGTACTTGTAGAATCACAGAGTCATACAGCAGGGAAACAGGTCCTTTGGTCTAACCAGTCCATGCCGAACATAATCCCAAACTAAACTAGTCCCACCTGCCTACTCCTGGCCCATATCCCTCCAAACCTCTCCTACTCATGTACCTATCAAAACATCTTTTAAATGTTGTGATTGTACCCACATCCACCACTTCCTTAGTAGGTTCATTCCACATGTGAACCACCCTCTGTGTAAAAGATTTGCCTCTCATGTCTTTTTTAAGTGGTTGATCCAAAACTTAATTCTGTCAACCGATGTTGAACAAAGAACAAAGAACAAAGAAAACTTACAGCCCAGGAACAGGCCCTTCGGCCCTCCAAGCCTGTGCCGATCCAAATCCACTGTCTAAACCTATCGCCCAATTCCTAAGGATCTTTATCCCTCTGCTCCCCACCTACTCATGCATCTGTCCAGACGCACCTTAAATGAATCTACCATGCCTGCCTCTACTACCTCTGCTGGCAAAGCGTTCCAGGCACCTACCACCCTCTGTGTAAAGTACTTTCTGCGTGTATCCCCCTTAAACTTTTCTCCTCTCACCTTGAACGCGTGACCCCTCGTTATTGAATCCCTCACCCTGGGAAAAAGCTTATCTCTATCAACCCTGTCTATACGCTTCATGATTTTGAAGACCTCAATCAGGTCCCCCCTCAATCTCCTTTTTTCTAATGAAAACCATCCTAACCTACTCAACCTCTCTTCATAGCTAGCACCTTCCATACCAGGCAACCTCCTCGTAAACCTTCTCTGTACCCTCTCCAAAGCTTCCACATCCTTTTGGTAATGTGGCGACCAGAACTGTACACAGTATTCTAAATGCGGCCGAACCAAAGTCTTGTACAATTTTAACATGACCTGCCAGCTCTTATACTCAATACCCCGTCCGATGAAGGCAAGCATACCATATGCCTTCTTGACCACTCTGTCCACCTGTGAAGCCACCTTCAGGGTACAATGGACCTGAACTCCCAGATCTCTCTGCTCATCAACGTTTCCCAAGGCTCTTCCGTTTACAGTATAGTTCGCTGTAGAATTAGACCTCCCAAAATGCATCACCTCACACTTGCCCGGATTGACCTCCATCTGCCACTTCTCCGCCCAACTCTCCAGTCTATCTATATTCTCCTGTATTCTTTGACAATCCCCTATGCTTTCTGCTACTCCCCCAATCTTCGTGTCATCTGCAAACTTACTGATCAGACCACTTATGCCCTCTTCCAGATCATTTATGTATATCACAAACAACAGTGGCCCCAGCACTGATCCCTGTGGAACACCACTGGTCACCTTTCTCCATCTTGAGAAACTCCCTTCAACTACTACTCTCTGTCTCCTGTTGCTCAACCAGTTCTTTATCCACCTAGCTAGAACACCCTGCACACCATGTGACTTCACTTTCTCCATTAGTTTACAAGTTGCCTGACCATCTTAGGGTGCATTGTTTGGGCAGAGTTTATTGAGTGTCTAATCCATGCACAAGTTAATGGGAGTGCTTGATATTGACCAAAATAGGAAAGTAATGGGAAAGCCACCTTGTAGCTCAACAGGCACCAAGCTTTGCCACGCCATTGAAAATGAATTAAAATACAGAAGGCAGATTAGCTCAAAGTATGTTTATCCGTGCACAGACGCTCCCTCCAATCAAGGAGCCGAAGGAAACATGGGAAGGTCAACACAGTGAAAAACCCACCCCAGGAACATGGCCGAAACCAACACCAGTTAAACCATTCTTGCTACATCTAGGAGTCACTGCCAGATCCCATTCCATGGAGGAATATCACAAGAACTTTCCAGCAGAAGTTTCTAAGCACTACATCTTGAGGTATGGATTATCTGAATGTAGGCACAGGATGTGTGTGTTGATTCGCCAATTTTGAT
The DNA here is from genome assembly GCA_024137785.1 of Ginglymostoma cirratum. Classification (NCBI taxonomy): domain Eukaryota; kingdom Metazoa; phylum Chordata; class Chondrichthyes; order Orectolobiformes; family Ginglymostomatidae; genus Ginglymostoma; species Ginglymostoma cirratum. The sequence continues at coordinate 89,928,658 of JAHRHZ010000145.1, read as the reverse complement.
TAGTTTTATTCCTGGAGGCTACATCACGTGAACTTCCACCTCTAATTGCTGGTCACGTGAATAAACATACTCAGGGTGCACTGCCTTCCCATGGTCAATCAGAAAGCAAACAAGAACAGAAATTGCTGGCGAGACTCGACAGGTCTGTGGGGAGAAAACAGAGTTAATGTTTTGAATCCTGTGAATCTTCATCAGAACTTTGTAAGTTTTGCCAGCAATTACTATTTTTTTGTTTCAGATCTCCAGTGTCCGTAGTTCTCTGTTTTATTCTAGAAAGCAAACAAACTCTTCTGATGGAAAAGTATAGACACCTGAAATGTTAACTCTGTTTTTGTCTCCACGAATGCTGCAAAATTGTATTTCCAGCATTTGCTGTTTTTGTTTTAGATTTCTGGCATCTGCAAATGCATAATTCTTGAGTCCTGGTCAAATAGCTGTGTCTGCTCATTGTCAGTAGTTTTAAAATGAAAATGATAATGTATTCAAAAAGAATTGTGGGGTGGGGGAAGAAATGGGCTATTCATGTAAATATTGTGTGCCCACATCACATTGGAATTGGAAATAGTGTATCCATTGTTGCTGCCTCTCCTACAAAATCCCACTCATCGACTCATTGCTCCTCCTCCAACTGGTCTTTGGCCTGGCTGTATCATTGGCCACCTTTATTGCTGCTAGTCACCTCCCTCATGATCCAAGTGGCCGATATCCCTTGCTCTCAGCTGACCCCGTCTCATTGTCCCCCATATCCCCCTTTACAAATTTCATAACAATGTGCCAAAGGCAATTCTGCACATAGTTAAAGAGGGTAGGTTGTGGATTGAGAGGTACAAGACTTAATTGGGTTGCTGTATAGCCCTGGCACTTCCACTTGCTCCATTAAGTAACAAATCCATTCTTTGTAAAGTGAAATTATTCCAGGTCAGTGTAGATTCAACAAGACAAGCTGCATAAGTCTCCCAGGTCTGTTCTGTGGAATTTGGGAACGTGATTGTGATTTTTGCATCTGAAGTCAATCTTTACAGCTTGCATGGCATTACTTGTGCTTCGCAGCTATAAGTAGGATTATTTTGTAATGTTAAGTCATGGTAAAGGTTGGTTGTGGCCAGGAATTTTAACTTCCACAACTGAGGTCCATACACAGCTTATCTGACTACAGATGTCTTTAACCTGCACTGAGAGATTGTCTGTTTAACGCTCTAGCCCTTTGCAAAAAATTATCTTTTTCACTCTGAGTGTGGTTGCAGTTTTTTTTCCCCACTTTGATTGTGCATTTGTGGTTAGGATGAAGATGGAAGGCTACAGAGTTAGTGCTTGATGTATAGGAGTTGGGATGTCATTTTGCAGTTGTACAGGACATTGGTGAGGCCACTTTTTGAGCACTGTGTACACTTCTGGTGACCATACTATAGGAAGGATGTTATTAAATTGAATAGGGTACAGAAAAGATTTAAAAGAATATTACCAGGACTGGAGGGTTTGAGTAATAAAGAGATGCTGAACGGGCTGGGACTTCTTTTCCCTGAAGGATAGGAGGTTGAGGGATAACTTTATAGGTTTATAAAATCATGAGGAATATAGATAAGGTGAATAACAAAAGTCTTTCCCGAGGACCTGGGTTTAAATGGAGAAAGGGACCTGACAGGCACCCAGAGGGTGGTATGTACATGAAATGAACTACCAAAGGAAGTCGCAGAGGCAGGTACAGTTACAATATTGAAAAGACATTTGGACAGGTACATGAATAGGAACGATTAGATATGGGCCAAATGCAGACAAATGGGACTAGTTTAGTTTGGGAAAGCTGGTCGGCATGGATGAGTTGGACCGAAGGGTCTGTTTCCTATGACTGTGTTGATGGAATGAGTTGCAGGCTCAGTCTGTCAGTCTGGGTCAAGCCTTCATGTTCCTTTCTGCCTTGCCCTCCCTGTCAACCCATTGGCTTTGATCTTCTCCACGTTTCCTCCCATCTATCTACTTTACTCGCTGAGCCCCAGACATGCGGCTTAATCATCCAAATATCATAATGCACTGTTTTGCCATTGAAGCTCGGGTGCTGGTGACCATTGATGACCCACCCCTCTCCCATCTGCAATCCCCTTCCCCTCCCATGCTCTATTTCTTCCACCTTGATAATCATTATCCCCTCTGCAGCCCAGCATGCTGCCTCCAATCCTGACTTCCTCAACTTGCCGACTGCAGCCGTGGCTCCTGATAATGTTCAGGAAACAAAACCCCTGAAGTGACCATTCTCCTTCCTGCCCCAAAGAAGTTTGGAAAGACAGCCCTGCCTGTTGAGTGACTAGACCCCTCACTGTTCTTTGTGCAGCTCCTTGATTGACTAACAACTAATACCCACACTTATTGCATAGGATCTGCAAGACTGACTGTGGCCCACTCACCAGGCTCCAGTGGACCTGCGACTCTGGATTTCCCAAGCAGCTGACAGACAATATCCAAGCGCCTGGGCTGAGATTAAACAATTTCTTTGATTTACTGTACACGTAGTACCCGTAGACTTGACTGAAGATTACCCCCCTTAGACTTTGAGACATTGCCATTTGGTTGAAGCACATTCATTATATTTGCTGTGTAAGCTGCTGGTGCATGCTGCAAGTATGGTATTGATACAGCACTGGGTGTGTCATCCAGCAACATGTCTACTCCTTTGATAGCCTACAGCTGGCATGTATGACAAACTGTCTGGCTCAGTGTCTGCACGGAAGGCAATGCAAGACAAAGAATTGTTAGCCTGTAAGCTGTGAATAATGAGGCAAAGCATAAAAAGCCAAGGCATGGCAGAAATGCTGTGACCATCCAACTAGGTACAAAGTGAGTCAGCACTAAAAGAACACACTAAGAGACCTGAGATGCACCTTGCTCCAATCCATGAGATGTCTCAGTGGCCTGGCAGCGGCATTGCAGTAGAAGGTGGTGGCACACACCACATGTAATATTGAATTGGTGAACTATATTCTCAGTGAGTCAAAATGTGAATGGTGAGATGAGGTGCTTAGCTGATACGGGTTGTAGGCAGTCTGTGATATTGGGGACTGCTGGCAAAGATGGGGGGCCAGGGGAAGAAACGGTGTTTTACAGCCAGATACCTTGCTCTGCCTTTCATGAAGGAAATTGTCCATATCTACTTTCTCTCTGCCACATAGGAGAATAGCAAATTGCAGAAAATGAGGTGAAATTAGGTAATAATGAAATATAAATATAGGCAAATAGGCCTCTTACCACTTAAAAACATAGAACATAGAACAGTACAGCACAGTACAGGCCCTTCGGCCCATGATGTTGTGCCGACCTATTATCCTATTAAGATCAATCTACCCTGCATACCCTACATTTTACTGTCATCCATGTGCCCATCCAAGAATTGCTTAAAAGTCTCTGAAGTATCTGAGTCCACTACCACCGCTGGTAGTGCATTCCACACGCCCACTACCGTCTGTGTGAAGAACCTACCTCTGACATCTCCCCTATACCTTCCTCCAATAACCTTAAACTCATGCCCCCTCATAATAGTCATTTCCGCCCTGGGAAAATGTCTCTGACTATCCACTCTATCTATGCCTCTCCTCATCTTGTAAACCTCTATCAAGTCATCTCTTATCCTTCTTTGTTCCAATGAGAAAAGCCCTAGCTCCCTCAGCATTTCCTCATAAGACCTGCCTTCCAGTCCAGGCAGCATCCTGGTAAATCTCCTCTGCACCCTCTCTAAAGCTTCCAAGTTGCTAGTAAGATTCTTATCTCATTGTTCAAACCTTCGGTGGAAAATCAAATTTCTTTTTCTTGACATCAGGAATCTCATTTCTCCAATTTCACCATAGTTTCCCAACTGATTTCTCATTGTCCATATTGTTCAGGGGCTGGCGAAATTCAGCCCTTGATGTCCACAAGTTAATACTTTCTGATTCACCTAGCTTTATCCCTGTCCTATATTTCTCAGCTGTCATATCCTGAAAGAGACATTGGTGACCAAAGACTCCATATTAATCTTGCTTTCAAGGCACTGATCAACTTCATTGGTGGCACATTCTTTTCTTTTAATTCGTTCATGGGATGTGGCCATTGCTGGCTGACCAGCATTTATTGCCTGTATCTAGTTACCTTGAGAATGTGGTGTTGAGCTGCCTTCTTGAGCCACTGTAATCCACAAGCTGTGTGTTGACCCATAATACCCTTAGGGAAGGGAAGTGAGTGAATTCCAAGATTTTGACCCAGTGATACTGAAAGAATGGTGATATATTTCCAAGTCAGGATGGTGAGTGGCTTAGAGGGGGATTTGCAGGTGGTGGTGTTTCCATGTATCTTCTGCCCTTATCCTTCTAGATGCAAGTTGTTGCGTGTTTGGAAGGTGCTGTCTAAGGGACTTTGGTGAGTTTCTGCAGTGCGTATTATAGATCATACAGACTGCTACTCCTGGGATGTGGTGTCCATCAAGCACACTGCTTTGACCTGAATGGTGTCAAGCTTCTTGAGTGTTGCTGGAGCTGCACTCATCCAGGCAAGTGGAGAGTATTCCATCACATTCCTGACTTGTGCCTTGTAGATAGTAGGCAGACTTTAGGGAATCAGGAGGTGAGTTACAGCAGTATTCCTAGCCTCTGGCCTGCTCTTGTATCTGCTGCGTTTATATGGTGAGTCTAATTGAGTTTCTGGCCAGTGGTAACCCCCAGGATGTTGATAGTGGGGGATTCAGTGATGGTAACACCATGAATGACAAGGGGATGTGATTAGATTGTCTCTTATTGGAGATGGTCATTGCCTGGCATTTGTAACACACAAATGTTACTTCATCCAGTTTGTGAAGCTTTTTCCAACAACCTTTCCCATCAGCATCGGACTTTATAAATCATGAGTTCTTACTGAATATTCAAAAAAATCTAATTGTCAATGATAAGGCTTCCTTGAATTAGGGGTGCGAGTCATAACGGACTCATAGAGACATACAGCACAGAAACAGACTTTTCAGTCCAACTCATCCATGCTGACTGGATATCCTATATAATCCAGTCCCATTTGCCAGTATTTGGCCCATATCCCTCTAAAATCTTCCCACTCATAAACCTATCCAGATGCCTTTTAAATGTTGTAACAGTACCAGCCTCTACCACTTTTCCTGGCATTCCATACATGCATCACCCTCTCCATGAAAATGTTGCCCCTTAGATCCCTTTTAAATCTTTCCCCTCTAGCTTTAACCTATGCCCTCTAGTTTCGAACTCCCCCACCCCAGGGAACGGACCCTGTCTATTTACCCTATGCATGCCCCTCATGATTTTATAAACCTCTATAAGGTCACCCCTCAGCCTCTGATGCTTCAGGAAAAATAGCCCCAGTCTATTCAGCCTTTGCCTATAGCTCAAACCCTCCAACCCTGGCAATATCCCTGTAAATTTTTTCCTGAAACCTTTCAAGTTTCACAACATCATTCCTATTGCAGGGAGATCAGAACTGCACGCAGTATTCCAAAAGTGGCCTAACCAATGTCCTGTACTGCCACAGCATGACCTCCCAACTCCTGTACTCAATGCACTGACTAATAAAGGCATGCATACCAAACGCTGCCTTCACTATCCTGCCTACTTGTGACTCCACGTTCAAGGAACTGCCGAGGTCTCTTCGTTCAGCAACACTCCTCAGGACCTTATCATTAAGTGTATAAGTCCTGCCCTGGTTTGCCTTTCCAAAATGCAGCACCTCACATTTATCTAAATTAAACTCCATCTTTTGTTTTCTTTATTCATTCACTGGATGAGGGCATCGCTGGCTGGGCAGCATTTATTGCCCATCCCTAATTGCCCAGAGGGCAGTTCAGAGTCAACCACATTGCTGTGGGTCTGGAGTCACATGTAGGCCAGACCAGGTAAGGATGGCAATTTCCTTCCCTAAAGGACATTAGTGAGCTAGATGGGTTTTTCCGACAATCGGCAATGGATTCATGGCCTTCGTTAGACTCTTAATTCCAGACAATTATTGAATTCAAATTCCACCATCTGCCATGGCAGGATTTGAACCCAGGTCCCCATTGGCCCATCTGATCAAGATTCCGTTGTACTCTGAGGTAACCTTACAGATCCAATTATTAGGCCTGTGCTCACAGGGATTGAGTTTTTTTGCCCTAAGACTACAAGACGTTATGCAGCAAGAGGCCATTTGGCCTATCATGTCCAATCTGCCATTCAATGAAACCATGATTCCCTGGATAATTTGATATCGATCTCAGCCTTGAATATAATGATGCAACCTCAACTGTCCTGTGTGGTAAAGAATTCCACAGACTGGCCACCCTCTTAGAGAAAAAGATCCTTTTGATATCTGTCTTAAATGAATGACTCCTTATTCTGAGGTTATGTCCTCTGGTCCTCCCACAAGAGGAAGCAACTTCTTCATACCTGAGAGCACTAACTTGCTAAATAGATGCTACAGAAGACAAATTGCATGGTGTTTTTGCAGTAATAACAGTGACGTTGCATTGCTTTCTGATTTGGTAGAAACCTTATATCTGAACCACTGCCGTCTAGTTCACAACCTGGATGCGAGGAGAAAACATGTGGAAAGTCGGAGAACAATTCAGCTGATTGCCTCTTGTCTGCCTCAAAAGAAGACTGGAAGCTTGTAACTGATATCATCACAACAGTTCTGAGGTAATTATGATTGTTTTAATGACATGGACTTTGAGGCTGAGTTTCCATTGAACAGTACCATTGAGCTCCTTTCCTCTCTCAGTCCTGTCTTCCAAGGATTTCCATCGATACAAAGCCAAGTTGATGTCACCTAATTACTACAGCAATAGTCTCTGTGAAGCCATCAAGTGCACAGTTGCTGTTTTGGGCCATAGTTTCCAGAGAATTGTTCCTTTAAATTATTTTGTTGGCAAAGTCTTCACAAGAAAAATGGCAGGAATAAGAAATGTTAGGGGGAGACTTTAATCGCCTCTCACCCCCAGAAAACACATAGAATAGAGTTAATTTCCATGTTCAATATCACCTCTATCCCTGCCCTGCCAACCTGCAGAATTCTTTTTTTTAAAGGAGGTGGGATTAGAGTTGATCAAACAACCCACTTCCAAGAAGCATGTTAGTATTTAAACATTATAATGAGACTACATGTTAGTATTTAAGCATTATAATGAGACTACATGCCTTATATTTAATCTCTATGTCAGATTTAACTTTGCTCAATCTTGTTTCTCAGGCCCACGGAAACTGATAGCTAGAGGTTAAATAAATTGGCATTTTTACATAGATAACAAGACCTTCTAGATAAGGTCTAGATAACTAGACCTTCTAGGCCCAAAACGTCAGCCTTCCTGCTCCTCTAACGCTGCTTGGCCTGCTGTGTTCATCCAGCTCTACACCTTGTTATCTCAGATTCTCCAGCATCTGCAGTTCCTACTATCTCTGAGGCATTTTTACATCACTGCTTGTGTTCTAGGAGAATTGGGACTGACTCCTTCTGACCCCCAAAGCTAACTGGCCCTCATTTAATCCCACCAGGACCAAGGAACAGCACCTTTTACGCTAGAAATTCATGATGTCTGCAATGACTCTTACCAATTCTTATAAATGCACCATAGAAAACATCCTATCTGGGTGTATCACATGGTGGTATGGCAAATGGTCTTCCCAAGACCGCAAAGAACTACACAGAGTTGTGGCACAGCGCAGTTCCTAATGCAAACCAGCCTTCCTCCATTGAATCCATCCATACTTCCCACTACCTCAAGAAAGCAGCCAACGTAATCAAAGACCCTTCCCACCCTAATTATATTCTGTTCCACCCTCTTCTGTTGGGCAGAAGATATAAAAGTTTAAATACACGTGCAAACAGATTCAAGAACAGCTGCATCTCCACTGGTATCAGACTTTTGAACAGACTTTTCAAATGTTAATTCTGATCTTTTTCTGCACCTTCTCTGCGGCTGTAACACTGTATTCTGCACTCTGTTCTGCCACCCCGATGCACTTTGTATAGTATAATTTGCCTGTATAATATACAAAACAACACTTTTCATAGTATCTCAGTACATCATCATCATCATCATCGTAGAATCCCTACAGTGTAGAAACAGGCCCTTCGGCCCAACAAGTCTACACCAAACCTCAGAGCATCCCACCCAGGCCCATCGCCCTGTAACCCACCTAATCTACACATCCCTGAACACTATGGGCAATTTATCATGGCCAATCACCTAACCTGCACGTCTTTGGACTGCGGGAGGAAACCAGACTACATGTGACAACAAAAAAAATCAATCAATTGTTTTTGCTCCTGCTAACCAAGCTATAAGTTTCCTACTTGCACTTGACTTGTGATCTCTCCTGGAGTAGTGCTGGCCCAACAGGGATTTGAATCAGCCATTTCAGCTGGATTTCCATCTGAAAAATTGCTTGGAAAACTGCTCACAAAGTCCATCGCAGTAAATATTGGGACCATTAGATGATATGTTGCTGCAATGGATTGGTGTAGATTGTCCAGCAACTTCTGTCGATCCATAACTTACAGTGAATCTCTTTCTTGTAACAAGTAGCTGAATAGTTCTCGTGTTGATAATAGTGATCTCCAAATTCTGCTATCCATCAACTTGAGGTCATCCAAAGATTTGCTGCCTGTATCGTATCTTGTAGCAAATCCCATTTTACTTAACTCTGGCGCTTGCTGACCTATATTTGCTTCTGGTCAAGTAATGACTTGATTTTAAAATGTTCACACTTGTTTCCAATTCCATTCCTAGCTTCGCTGCTCTTGATATCTGTAATGTCCTCCAGTCCCACAACCCTCCAAAACATCCATGCTTATCCGCTTCTGGCCTCATGGGCACCTCCAAATTTAGCCATTCCCATGCCTCCAGCTGTGTGAGCATTAAGCTCCAGAATTCTGTCCCTAACTTTCTGTGTATCTGTCCTCCTTTAAGACAGTCCTTAGAACCTGCCTAGTTTTTGGCCATCTCATCTAAGAGCTCCTCATGTGCCGTGGTGTCAAAATTTGATATATAATGCTTCTGTGAAGGGGCTTGAGATATCTTATTATGTTAAAGGTACTGTATAAATATAAATTCTTCATAATTCATTAAATATTGAGACTTCAAACTTCAATCAGTTTATCCTAGATAACAAGGTGTGGGGCTGGATGAACACAGCAGGCCAAGCAGCATCATAGGAGCAGGAAAGCTTGACGTTTCGGGCCTAGACCCTTCATCAGAAATCAGAGATAAAAGGTTGTTTGTTATATTATGCAACTTCTAAGGGCTAATTAAAACCTATTATGTTTTTGTTTTGTTTAATCTAAGGTGTCTGCAGGAAGACAGTCACTTTCAGCACGTAATGGTTGAAGGAACTGCTGAGCCCATCCCTTATTACAGACAATTCTGGAGTGAGGAAGGTGAAGAGTTGGCTCTGAAGAACAGTGAGCTTGCAAAAGCTAAGGACGCAGACGCTTCCCAGGTTCAGGAATCGGACAATATCCAACCCATAGAAACCAAAAAAGAGCAGATCTCATATATACCAGTGGCTTCTGATGCTGGTGGGGATCAGGAGCCAGACAATACTCAAACAACAGATGCTGACGTAGAATTGACATTGATTGTGACAAAGCTCAGAGATTCTGGTCAGGATCAAGATGCGGACAACAGTCAACGAAATGAAGGTGAAGGAGAGGAGACCTCGACTGTAGCTGACAGCTCAGATGATGGTCTGAGCCAGGAACTGGAAAACACCCAACAGACAGAAACCGAAGATGAGTCGGCCTCGAATATACCACGGAGTTCCGATGGCGTTCAGGGCCAGGAACTCGATGACGCCCAACCAACGGAAGCCGAAGAGGATGTGAACTCGATGACCTCAGCAGTTCCTGATGCAAATCAGAGCTTGGAGCAGGCTGGTAATGAAACAGAGGAAGACTGGCTGACTGAGGAAATGCAAGCGTCATTGAGTGCCATTCGCATGGAAGAGCAGCTCGCGCGGAGGCGAAATCTGAAAAGGTGAATAACATTGTAAAGGAGAAACACTTGGCCTGCTGTGTTCATCCAGATCTACACCTTGTCATCTACAATGTTTTATATAATAGGTATTGGTAAGCCTTTTCCTATTTCTGCAAACTTCTTCAACCTTATGATCTTGTTAATGCTGCCAGACCTGCTGAATTTCTTCAGCACTTTCTCTGTTCGATAGCCTTGCATGCTGTGGTTTCAGGGGATTAGCACTGCTGCTTTTCATTTAGAAGCACTATACGTTCAAGATCTACTCCAGAGACTTGAACATAAAAATCTACGTGGACCTATGATGCAGTACTAACAAGTCAGACGACTGTTTGCCCTCAAAGATTTTGTGGCATTGTTTTGAAGACAGGCTATTCATAGAGTCCTGTTCAATATTTATCTCAATTATCATGTTTAAAGCAAACATTATCTGGTTATTATCACGTCACTGTTCATTGGAGCTTGCTATGTCTATAATAGCTGCTACATTTCCTACATATAACAGCGATAATATTTCAAAATCATTTCCTTGGCTGTTATACTCTTTGGGACTGAGATTTTGAAAGGTGTTTTATAACTTTTTGCTTTCTTCTTTCATCTCACCAAAATCTCCTCCAGTTCTGGCCTTGTCTGGACGTTTTGATGAGAGCTGTGCCTTGTCCTGACAGGGCTGTCTGCTGAAATTTCCTTCCTAAACCTCTTCTCTTATCGGTCTCTCTCTTCTCTTTTAAGACTCTCTTTTTAAGCTTACCACTTTGACTAAACTGCTGGCCATCCTAAGATCTCCTCATATAGTTAGAATCATAGAATTTTACAGTTCAGAAGTAGGCCATTTGACCCATCATGTCTATAATGACTTCCAAAAGAGCTACAGCTTGTCACATTCTCTAGCCCTATCTCCATAGCCCTCTAACTTCATCACTTTTAAATGTATACCTGCTCTCTCTTAAAGCTGCCTATGGAATCTACCACCACCACTTTCCTAGGCAGTGCATTCCAAAACCTAACAACTCTGAGTAAAAACTTTCTCCTCATTTCATTCCTAGCTCTGTTGCTGACAATTTTGAAATTGTGACACCTTTAGTTATTGACCTCCAACTAGTGGAAACAGAACATCCTTCTTTACCCTGTTAAAATTGTTCATAATTTGAACACCTCAATAAAGTCACTTCTTAATCGTCTCTGTTCCGAGGAGAATAAGTCCAAACTCTGGAATCTTTCCTTGCATCTAAAATCTCTCATGCCTGGTATCATTCTCCTTTGAACTCTCTCCAGGACTTTAATATTCTTCCTTAAGTAAGGGTGCCCGGAACTGAACATAATATTTCAAATGTGTCCAGTCTTGTGTAGTAAGTTCCTGCGAGGCATCTCAGTAGTTTTACAATTTCAAAGGTGCCACATAAACACAAGTTCTTGTGGAGGACTGGATGGTCAGTACAAACATACTAAATGGTTACTTAAAATCAATATCCAGGATATGCAGGCATTTACTGTTTGGATGGTGTGCAGAGTCGGGGTTTAACCTGGGAGATCAGTAATAACATTCAGTTTCAAATATTGGCAGACTCTTGTATTTCTCATTGATGCAGATTTATATATTCATTGTAATTATTTTAATAGAGATAATAAGAATTGCAGATGCTGGAGAATCCGAGATAACAAGGTGTAGAGCTGGATAAACACAGCAGGCCAAGCAGCAGCATAGGAGCAGGAAGATGCTGCTTGGCCTGCTGTGTTCATTCAGCTCTACACCTAATTATTTTAATAGCAGCTTTTAGAATAATCTTACATAACCAATTGGGGTGTTTGATAACCTCTTATCCCTCCCAATCACCCTTATCTGTATCCAGAATCCCGGAGTTCTGTGACTTCTTGGAATCAATTCTGGAGAACACACTGCAGAACATATTGATAGAAGCCAGTCGTGGGGAGGTCATCCTGACAGCTCGACCCAGGGTAATCAGTCTGCCTCCTGTAACGTCCAGGTAAAACTCGGGGGTCAGGGAGTGAAATTATCATTTGGCAATTGCTTGACACTGGTCACTTGTGCGATTATCCGCGTGCTACATGTTTGCCATGTTTCACTGACACTCTGTTCCTCTGATGGATTGTTTGGTAAATACTTTAGAAAATGTGGTATCCTTGGGTGGTGACAGTCAGGGGTTTTGGATGTGGGGAGTGCTGGTGCAGAAGATTTTGTGACTATTCAAAGAAAGAAATTGAAAAAGAGTGTCCTGACAGAGGTTCCTTTATTAAAGTTTAATTCGGTTGAGTGGTGTAAACCTAGAGCAGATGTCAATTTTGAAGAGTCCTTAACCAGCGATGATGCGTTTTGGTGAACACCAAGAATGAAATAAGGATTTCAGGAGAAACATCTGATGGGGATTGATTAGAATGTAGAATTTGTCTCATGCAGAGTAACTTAAGCTAGATTAGCACAGATGGATGTTTGTGGGAGGGCACTTGATTGGAGTATAAATACTGGCATAGGATGGTTAAGCTTTTTAATTGTAATATATATTGACTATAATATGACATAACCCAAGCATATTATGTATTCTTTCATTTGCATTTCTGGAAAAGTCAGCATTTATTGCACATCTTAATTGCCTCGGAAATGGTGATTGTGAGGTGTTGTCTTCAAGCACGGTGATCATGCAGCCACTGTGCTCTTTGGGAGAGAGTTCCAGGGTCTTAGCCCAGTGACAGCAGGGTGGTGTGTTTCTTGAAGGGGAACTGCAGGCATTGCATGAGAGAAAATCTGTTTTCTGAATTTGCCAAATTGCCAAGGGTTGTGTTTATGGGGTGTTATAATATTGAAATATTTAGTTAGTCATAGGCACTTTATTATTTTGTTAAGTTTTTCTTTCTTGTGTTGTATTTTAACTATCGTGTTTGAATAAATTGTGTCTTGCTTAACATTGAGTAGTCTGACCGGTTGAATTGTACCTGGAACACACTGCTCTACATTTGTCTATGAAATAAGAAAAGGTTATGCTCTAGGCTACCTTCTTAAAACATTTTGAGGGTGTCTACTCTGGTCAGAAATTTCTGATGAAGGGTCTAGGCCCGAAACGTCAAGCTTTCCTGCTCCTATGATGCTGCTTGGCCTGCTGTGTTCATCCAGCTCTACACCTTGACCCTTATTTAGTAATGGCTCTTTCAATCACTACGAGTTTTCTGGCGTGGAAGAAGTCACTTTGGAAGTTTTACAGAAAGTGAGCAAGATGAAGTTTTGGAATTGGCAGACAAGCTGGAGTTGGAGTTACCTTTGTCCATGCAAAAAGGGCAGGTAATTGCAGCAATAGCTTGACATTTACAATTGCCAGAAATGTCACTGGAATCTTTGGAAATGGCTAAAATTCATTTACAAATGAAGCAGCTTGAATTAGAGGCAAAAGAAAAAGAAAGAATAGCCCTGGCAGAAGAAAACAATAAGGAAAGAATAGCCCTAGCAGAAGAAAAGCAGAAAGAGAGAAAAGAAAAGCAGAAAGGGAGAGAGTTTGAATTTCAGCAGTTCACGATTAGAGACGAATGTCAATTTGAAAGGGCTGTGGTGAACGTATAAGGTAGGCTTAGTGAGAAGGATAGTGATGACGAACAAACCCATTGTAACCAAAGGCCTGGTGGGGATCTGTTAAGTATGTCCCAACATTGCCTAAATTTGATGAGAAGGATATCGAATCCTTTTTCATTTAATTTGAGAAAGTGGCTAAACAAATGAAATGCCTGGTGACCTCATGGGAATTGTTGATCCAGGCAAAGTTGATAGGTAGAGTGAGTGAGGTATTCACAGCACTATCAGAGAAGGTATCTGGGGAGTATGAGGAGGTAAAGAAAGCCAACTTAGGAGCATATGAGCTAGTGCCAGAAGCCTACAGACAAAGTTTCAGAAATCTAAGGGGGTAAAATGTACATTGAGTTTGAAAGGGTCAAACAAAATATTTTTGTTAGGTGATAAGGGCATTGAAAGTAGATCAAACATATAAATGCTCTTAGAGAGACAATTATTTTGGAGGAGTTCAAAAATTCACTTCCTGAAATGGTGAGAATTTACGTGGAAGAGCGGAGAGTTAGAATTGCAAGATTAGCAGCAGAAATGGCAGATGATTATTGGTTGGTTTGTAAATCAAAGTTTGGCTTCCGACATCAGTTGTAGAAGTGCTACTCAAATTTTTTACTAGATACGGACTACCCACAGAGATACAATCAGATCAAGGTGAAATTCTACATTGAAGTTATTCAAGGAAGTTATGGATAGCTTGGGAATAAAACAATTCAAATCCATTGTGTACCATCCAGAATTCCAGGGAGCATTACACTGTTGGCATCAACTTTAAAGAACATTTTGAGGGCTTATATTCAAAGGATTGGGATAAAGGAAACCCATTTGGACTTTTTGCAATTAGGGATGTACCATATGGATCTACCAAATTCAGTCCATTTGAATGAGTTTTTGGGCATGAGGTGAGAGGACCACTGAAATTAATTAAGGACAAAATGGTGAGTCGGAGTTTAGAGACCACACATTTGGAATATGTGTCAAATTTTAGGCAAAGATTAAATAAAACGGGTGAGTTGGCTCGACAGCATTTTAAAGTAGCACAACATATGATGAAACAGGAAGCAAACAAGAAATCAAAAATTTGCAGTTTTGCTAGTGGAGATAAATTTTTAGATTTATTTCGAGTGTGCTGTGAACCTTTAAAAGCAATGTTTAGTGGGCTTTATCAAGTCGAAAGGAAATTGAGTGAGATGAATTAATTGATAAGAATGCCAGACTGAAAGAAAGCTCACAGAGTGTGTCACATGAATATGCTCAAAAGGTATTTTGATAGGGAAGGAAGGTGAAAGGGGAATGTGTTACTGGTTACAACACAGATTGAAGGACCACGTTCAGACAATTTTGAATTTAACATTCCTCAAATTAAATCGGACAATGAGGAAGATCTCAAAAATTCTATCTCATAAATCTCATAAATTACTGAATTACCTCCCAGAGGAAAATCGAAATGACCTGAAGGAGTTATTACAATTACATAGGGAGACGTGAGAATAAGCTGGGAAGTGCTAATCTAATTACACATGACGTAGATATAGGAAATGCTGTTCCAATGAAGCAACATCTTTATAGACTTAACGTTCTAAAGTTGTCACGCGCTCAAAAAGAGATTGAAAGCCATCTCAAAGACAACATAATTGAAGTGATTTGCAGCAACTGAAACTCACCCATAGTCATGATGCCAAAAACCAGTTGGCACCCAACGATTATGTGTGGATTATTGCAAAGGAAATACAGTTACAATGTCTGATTCATATCCTACTCCATGTTTGGAAGACTGTATTGAGAATTGGGGCAAGAAACTTATATTTTAAGTTGGACTTACTCAGAGGATACCTGCAGGTACCTTTACCTGAAAGAGCAAAATGAATTTCGGCTTTTGTGACACCGAATGGATCGTTTCACTTTAAAGTCATGCCGTTTGGTATGCTGTGCCAGCCACATTTCAAAGACTAACCAATAAAGTCACTTCTGAATTACCGAATTGTGTGGTGTATATCAATGGAGGAGGCTAGTGGACAGTAAGGAGGTAGTAACTAAAGCCTGTAAGAATCTAGATAATGAAGTCAGTGTGACAAAGGAGACGAGTAGGCAGAGAGCAGATGATGAATGCAGAGGGACAGGTGGTTTGAGGTGCATTTGTTTTAATGCGAGAAGTGTAGTAGGTAAGATAGATGAACGTAGTGCTTGGATTAGTACCTGGGGGTATGATGTTATAGCTATTACTGAGACTTGGTTGAGGGAAGGGCAAGATTGGCAACTAAATATCCCAGGATATAGGTGCTTCAGGTGGGATAAAAAGGAAGGTAAAAGGGGTGTAGGAGTTGCATTACTGGTCAAAGAGGATATCACAGCTGTGCTGAAGGAGGGCACTATGGAGGACTCGAGCAGTGAGGCAATATGGCAGAGCTCAGAAATCAGAAGGGTGCGGTAACAATGTTGGGGCTGTACTACAGGCCTCTCAACAGTGAGCGTGAGATAGAGGCACAAATATGTAGACAGATTATAGAAAGATGTAGGAGCAACAGGGTGGTGATGATGGGAGATTTTCATTTTCCCGACATTGACTGGGATTCACTTAGTGTTAGGGCTTAAGATGGAGCAGAATTTGTCAGGAGCATCCAGGAGGGTTTTCTAGAGCAGTATGTAAATAGTCCAACTCAGGAAGGGGCCATACTGGACCTGGTGTTGGGGAATGAGCCCGGCCAGGTGGTTGAAGTTTCAGTAGGGGATTACTTTGGGAATAGTGATCACAATTCCGTAAGTTTTAGAATACTAATAGACAAAGATGAGAGTGGTCCTAAAGGAAGAGTGCTGAACTGGGGGAAGGCCAAATATAACAAAATTTGGCAGGAGCTGGGGAATGTGGATTGGGAGCAGCTGTTTGAGGGTAAATCCACATTTGATATGTGGGATGCTTTTAAAGAGAGGTTGATTAGAGTGCAGGACAGACTTGTCCCTGTGAAAATGAGGGATAGAAAGGGCAAGATTAGGGAACCATGGATGACAGGTGAAATTGTGAGACTAGCAAAGAGGAAAAAGGAAGCATACATAAGGTCTAGGCAACTGAAAACAGACGAAGCTTTGGAAGAATATCGGGAAAGTAGGACCAATCTGAAACGAGGAATTAAGAGGGCTAAAAGAGGTCATGGAATATCTTTAGCAAACAGTGTTAAGGAAAATCCCAAAGCCTTTTATTCATACATAAGGAGCAAGAGGGTAACTAGAGAAAAGGTTGGCCCACTCAAGGACAAAGGAG
The DNA here is from genome assembly GCA_024137785.1 of Ginglymostoma cirratum. Taxonomy (NCBI): domain Eukaryota; kingdom Metazoa; phylum Chordata; class Chondrichthyes; order Orectolobiformes; family Ginglymostomatidae; genus Ginglymostoma; species Ginglymostoma cirratum. Next base: position 89,911,852 of record JAHRHZ010000145.1, on the reverse strand, counting down.
GGAAGTTATGCGAGGAGTCAGAGAAAATGAGTGAGATTCTTAATGAGTACTTTGCGTCGGTATTCACCGAGGAGAAGGACATGACGGATGCTGAGGTTAGGGATAGATGTTTGATTATTCTAGGTCAAGTCAGCATAAGGAGGGGGGAAGTGTTGGGTATTCTAAAAGACATTAGGGTGGACAAGCCCCCAGGTCCGGATGGGATCTATCCCAGGTTACTGAGGGAAGTGAGAGAGGAAATAGCTGGGGCCTTAACAGATATCTTTGCAGCATCCTTGAGCACAGGTGAGGTCCCAAAAGACTGGAGAATTGCTAATGTTGTCCCCTTGTTTAAGAAAGGTAGCAAGGATAATCCAGGTAATTATAGACCGGTGAGCCTGACGTCAGTGGTGGGGAAGCTGCTGGAGAAGATACTGAGGGAAAGGATCTATTTACATTTGGAAGAAAATGGGCTTATTAGTGATAGGCAGCATGGTTTTGTGCAGGGAAGGTCATGTCTTACCAACTTGATAGAATTCTTTGAGAAAGTGACAAAGTTGATAGATGAGGGAAGGGCTGTAGATGTCATATACATGGACTTCAGTAAGGCGTTTGATAAGGTTCCCCATGGTAGGCTGATGGAGAAAGTGAAGTCGCATGGGGTCCAGGGTGTACTTGTTAGATGGATAGAGAACTGGCTGGGCAACAGTAGTCAGAGTTGTAGTGGAAGGGAGTTTCTCAAAATGGAGAACTGTGACCAGTGGTGTTCCATAGGGATCTGTGTTGGGACCGCTGTTGTTTGTGATATATATAAATGATCTGGAGGAAGGTATAGATGATCTGATTAGCAAGTTTGCAGATGACACTAAGATTAGTGGAATAGCAGATAGTGAAGTGGACTGTCGGAGAATGCAGCAGAATATAGATAGATTGGAGAGTTGGGCGGAGAAATGGCATATGGAGTTCAACCCAGGCAAATGCGAGGTGATGCATTTTGGAAGATCCAATTCAAGAGCGAACTATGTGGTAAATGGAAAAGCCTTGGGGAAAATTGATACACAGAGAGATCTGGCTGTTCAGGTCCATTGTACCCTGAAGGTGACAGCGCAGGTGGATAGAGTGGTCAGGAAGGCATACAGCATGCTTTCATTCATCGGACGGGGTATCGAGTACAAGAGTTGGCAGGTTATATTACAGTTGTACAGGACTTTGGTTCGACCACATTTGGAATAGTGCATACAGTTCTGGTTGCCACATTACCAAAAGGATGTGAATGCTTTGGAGAGGGTGCAGAGGAGGTTCACCAGGATGTTGCCTGGTATGGAGGGCGCTAGCTATGAAGAGAAGTTGAGTAGATTAGGATTATTTACATTAGAAAGACGGAGGTGGAGGGGGGACCTGATTGAGGTCTACAAAATCATGAGAGGTATAGACAGGGTGGATAGCAAGAAGCTTTTTCCCAGAGTGGGGGACTCAATTACTAGAGGTCACGATTTCAAGGTGAGAGGGGAAAAGTTTAAGGGAGATATGTGTGGAAAGTCCTTTACATAGAGGGTGGTGGGTACCTGGAACTTGTTGCCAGCGGAGGTGGTAGAGACGGGCATGATAGCCTCGTTTAAGATGTATCTAGACAGATACATGAATGGGCAGGGAGCAGAGGGATACAGATCCTTGGAAAATAGGTGACAGGTTTAGATAGAGGATCTGGATCGGCGCAGGCTTGGAGGGCCGAAGGGCCTGTTCCTGTGCGGTAATTTTCTGTGTTCTTTGTTCTTTGTTCTTTGATGACCTGGTAATTTTTAGTCACAGATGGAAGGAACATTTGCAGCATCTGTCAGGATTGTTTGTTCAACTTCTGGAGGCAGGCTTGACGATAAACCTGGCTAAGGGTGAGTTTGCAAAAACCCAAGTCACATTCCTGATCCATGTTATCGGATAGGGACAGATGTCCCCACGCAATGTGAAAACACAGATTATTGGGGAGTTTCCCATACCATTGAAGAGGGCATAATTATGATTCCTGGGATTGAGTTTTTTTTCTAACTTGTACCAGATTTTAGCTGTGTGGTTGTTCCACTGACTGACTTATTGAAGAAATGTAGAAATTTCAATGGACGGAGGAGTGTCAGAAGGCATTTGACACCCTGAAAGCTGTGTTAACCGCTGTCCCAGTGTTAGCCACACCTAATTACACAAAGCCATACAAGCTGGCTATCGATGCGAGTGACGTGGGTGTCAGTGCTGTACTCTTGCAAGAAGATGACGAGAGGATAGAAAGTCCTATTGGGTATTTTTCCAGAAAATTGAATGATCGTCAACAGATATAATCCATGATTGAGAAGGAAATCTACAGCCAGGTGTTGATGTTACAACATTTCAACATTTAAAATGCCAGTAATTTGTCTGAGATAATTGCAAATACTGATCGTAACCCCTTAAAAGATTTTGGAGAAATTTAAGGGCAAAAATTCCAAACTATTTAGACGGAGTTTCTTATTGCAACCATTCAATTTGAAAATGATAGATGTGGCAAGGCGAAAGAACGTAATTGCCGACACGTTATCACAACTTTGATGAAGAAAGATGGAGGTGTTTGGTGCCGGGAATAAACAGCCTGAAATAGACAGTAGTAGTGAAGGTTGAATGTTTAGAGTCAGTGTAATGTATATGTATTGTAGCATACTGATAGCGTAAGACTAAGGGTTTTTTTAAAAATGAAGCCATCTTTGAATATTGACAGCTTTCTTTAAGAGGGTAGGTGTGATGTTGCAGTGGCTTTAAGAGGTATATTTTATCCTGGCTTCTTTGCAGAGAGAGATGAGAGCTACTCATTAGCCTGTGGTAAGGTAAACAGCTTGTGATTGGATTTTTTAAAGTTGGCACATTAGAAGCAGCCTGGATGAGAGTGACCAGCTCTCTGAGACCAGGATTTCTAGGTTTATTTTAGTTTTTAGATTCAGCAGAAGCTGCTGGAGTCTTGAAAAAGTAGATGCTATTTCCGCCTCTCTTGGTTACAGCTAAAAGCCAGGGTTTCTGTTCCTACTGTGGGTGTTGCATGTGCCAAAATCTGATTTCTGAATTTGCCTTTTTGCCAGGTGGTGTGTTTATGGGATGTTGTTAAATTGGAACAGTTAATTAGTGATAGTTACTGTACCTATTATTCTGTTAAGATTTCCAGTAGAGTTGTTATTGTAAGTTCTTCTTTCTTTCATTGCATTTTACTCTAGTGTTTGAATAAATTGTGTTTTGCTTAATGTTGAATTGCACCTGGATCACAGAACTTTACATTTGCCTTTAAAATAAGAAAAGGTTAAGGTCCAGGCTGCCTTCTTAAAATATTGTGAAGGGGTTTGGTCTAGTCAATGACAATGGTGAGTGTCTTGGAGGTAAACATGCCGAGTGGTGGGTGATTGGACTGTTCTGGATTCGCCTGATTGGGGAAACCCCATCAAATTTCCAAAGAATTTGTTTTCCCTTCAATCAGATCATTTCTCACTCGTTTGAATTCCAGGGATTGTAAGCCTAGTTTATTCAGCCTGTCCTCATAAGTCTTTCCAGGTATTCCCCACCTTGAAGAAGTTCCGATCTTCTCCTCAGTGGGATTTCTGTTTTAACCTTCTGGCCTGCTCACCTTCATTGTGTTGTCAATACTCGCTTTCACAGCCACATCTCCTTTTTGATTGTTTTCAAGTCTGCCTTACCCCGCATGGATTCCAATTAGAGCTCCATGCTTCATGTTTCAAAATTACCCAGGATTACAGGTATCTCTGGGACATATAGCACTCCTCAGGCAGCTCTCTTGAACTCCACTCTCAGTACCAAATGTGCCACATGCACACACTCTCACACCGCTCAGTCTGTGCTGACCCCCATTTCCATTTCAATGTTAGTCATTCTTTGGTTTAAGAAGAAACTTTTTCTTTTCCTTTCAGATGTTAGCTCCAAAAACTCTTGGGTATCAATGCCCCTCTGGATTCCTTCTCTCCTCCTCTTCCCTCCATCTCCATCCCTCCTCCTTGTTCAACTTCTTGCCGTATATTCAGTATACCCCCTGACCTGTCCCTCTCTGATGCTGAGCAATGTCTGTTCAGCAAAAGACTTGGTTTTATCTCTTGCTGCTCCCACCTCAATGCATTTTTGGCATGACCTTCAGTCATCTTCGTCTCCGTGGCCACTTCTCTGGATAGGAATCCTTTCACCCGTCTCCAATACTCCCCCTCCACATGGTTCCCTCCCTGTGGTCTTTCATCTGCATTTGCTCACCTCATTGAGAACTGCTAACATGACATTGGCCACTTTAATTTCTCTGCTTCCCTCACCCACTCTAACCTTCTGAACTTGCTGTACTCCATTCTCTCAAGTCTAACCCTGACTTTGTTATCAGTCCTGCTGATAAGGGGGCATGCTGACCTCTCCCTTGCAGAAGGTGAATGTAACTCTTAGACATCTCCCTCTACCTCCCCCCACCACTCCAAGATTTTATTTCCAGGACAGTCACTGACCTCATCTTCTCTGGAGATTTCTCCTCCACAGCCTTCTACCTCATAGTCCCCTAACCA
>JAHRHZ010000145.1:89882846-89899399 GCA_024137785.1 Ginglymostoma cirratum | reverse complement strand
TTTGACCAACATGCTTATTACATTCAGATAAAAACTTCAGACGACCAATACCTCAATGAGTGATTGATGCTGATTTTAATAAAATGCTTAATTCAGCGAGTTGAACACTTTAGATGACCCAAATCACAACTTCACCAAATGACCTAACTTTTGATGCTGGCTTCACTGAAATACTTATTTCAGCCTGTTAAGCACTTTAGAAGGCTAAAATCCCAGCTTAATCAAACGCCTTAATTTTTGATGCAGGATTGACCAACATGCCCAGTTCAATGAGATAAGCACTTCAGAAGTCAAAAATCTCAACTTCACCAAATGATCTATCTGTTGATGCTCGTTTCACTAAAATGCTTATATCAGCGAGTTGAGCACTTCAGAATCCAAAAATCTGAACTTCACTAAATGACATAACTCCTGATGCTGCATGGACTAAAATGTTTACTTCAGCCAGTTAATCACTTTAAATGACAAAAATCACAACTTTTCCAAATGACCTAAGTTTTAATGCTGCTTTGACGGATATGGTTATTTCAGTGAGTTCAGCACTTTCGATGACAAAAATATCAACTTCACCAAATGAATTAAGTTTATACCAGAGTAAGAACAGCGAACGCCTCCGCTGCAGAAACAACCGCCTCCATCACCGAAACCAACACCGTCATCGCCGTTGCCGCCGCCGCCGCCGCTCCGCCAACCGCCGACGCCGCTCCGCCCACCGCCGAAGCAGACACAACACCCGACGCAGATTTCTGATGAAGGGTTTAGGCCCGAAACGTCAAGTTTTCCTGCTCCTATGATGCTGCTTGACCTGCTGTGTTCATCCAGCCCCATGCTTGTTATCTCGGATTCTCCAGCATCTGCAGTACCTTTTATCTCTGAAGGAATCCTTTACTGGATAGTGTCATCTGTTTCACTCATGACTTTGATACCAACTGAATCAACCTTCGAAACAAATTATTGTCCCTGCAAGATAGCTTAATCCACAGCTTTCTTGATCTTATGACACTTGTACAATTTGCTGTCACAATGATCTGTGCTTCTGACTGTCTGTGTGGCCACCTAGTCCTACTTATATGACCCTTTCCTTTCTGTCCTGGATATGCATTATGCCAGTAAATGTACCCTTATTGGTAAATACTATAGAACTGGACAAAGTGAGTGTCTAACAAGAGAAATAAAAGCAAAGGTAAATAACTTGTTGATAGATATGAACAGCACTCTTTATCGATCCTAAATTTGCAAAGTCCCCCTCTGTACGGTTGATCAGTTTACACGAGAAATGTTCCATAGGTTCATTTCTTTTAGTGTCAATCAGTTCTATGACCATGTAGAGATTCTGGAAGATGCCAAACTTTATCAAGGATAGATACCTAGAAGCTCCAAGTATTACTTTTTACTCCCCAGCTTCCTTTTTTTTAACCGCTGAGTCCTGCGCAGAAACAGATAAAAGGTAACATACTTATGCCCATTAACAAGCAATTCCTTGGCACAGTCCTCAATGTTAGCAGTCTCATCACTACTAAAGAATATCATGTTTTAAATAAACAATTTATAAACAATAAACAATATCTTGTTTTAAATAAACAATGCCATTCCCCTGCATTCAGTTTCACCTTCACCGTGACTGCCTGTATAACAATACTCCTTTTGGACCCAGCTCATTTACTCCAGGAACATTTATACCTGCCTTTATTAGTCTAAGTTTGATGATTCTAATCCTCCCACAATTCGTCTCCCATCCTCATAAAATTGAATTCATACAATGCTCCACTGCCCTGTCCAATCTGACACTACATCCTGTTTTGCAAACATCCCTGTGCTCACTGATCAACATTGGCTCCTGGTGTATCAATGCCTTGATTTTAAAATTCTCACACTTGTTTTCAAATCCCGTAGTAGCTTTATCCCTTCTTATTTAAATATCCTTTTCTGCCTGTACAATCATAAGATCTCTTGTTGAGAATAAAAATCTCTAATTCTGAATTCTCCTGTGTCCTCATTTAAGCATTCAAGGTCTTGCCTTCGGGTGTCTGGGTACTGTGCAATGGAATCCAGTCTTTAACACATTCCACCTCTCTATCTTCTCCTGCAAGTGATGCCATAAAACCTGGCTCTCCTATATTCTTTTGTAACTCACTATGAAATTTTGTGTCAAATGCTGCTTGATAGCAGCATTTCTTAGAAGCACCTTGGGACATTAATTGTGTGATATAAATGCAAGTTGTTGTTAAGTGTTGATACGGTGCGAACACATTTACTGAAGCTGCATTTGAGAGCATAATTCAACTGCTACAATGTAGAATGCTTTTTAAACATTGGCAAACGTTAGACCAACATGGACAAACTGACTTAAGACTGAGTCCCTGAGTTACGACTTACGAGGTACAGCTAAGGATGGGAACAGTTTGGAAAAGGCATTGTGATGAGTATCAGAGATCCTGCCAAATATAATGGCACTTCCTGCAAATGGACAGATTGGCTGGCATTGCAGGCAAAGCTCGGAGAACCTTGGAGATGCATTTGATTTGATTTGATTTATTGATGTCACACACTGTAGTAAGTGAAAAGTTTTGTTTTGCGAGCAGTACGGGTAAATCATAATATATAAGGACGTATAGATCTTTGAGAAGGTGACTAAACAGATGGATGAGGGTAAAGTGGTTGATGTGGTGTATATGGATTTCAGTAAAGCATTTGATAAGGTTCCCCATGGTAGGCTATTGCAGAAAATTCGGAGGCATGGGATTGAGGATGATTCAGCGGTTTGGATCAGAAATCGGCTAGCTGGAAGAAGACAGAGGGTGGTGGTTGATGGGAAATGTTCATCCTGGAGTTCAGTTACTAGTGGTGTATGGCAAGGATCTGTTTTGGGGCCACTGCTGTTTGTCATTTTTACAAATGACCTGGATGGGTTAGTAAATTTGTGGACGACGCTAAAGTTGGTGGAGTTGTGGATAGCATGGAAGGACGTTGCAGATTACAGAGGAACATAGATAAGCTGCAGAGCTGGGCTGAGAGGTGGCAAATGGAGTTTAATGCAGAAAAGTGTGAGGTGATTCACTTTGGAAGGAGTAACAGGAATACAGAGTACAGGGCTAATGGTAAGATTCTTGGTATTGTGGACGAGCAGAGAGATCTCGGTGTCCATGTGCATAGATCCCTGAAAGTTGCCACCCAGGTTGATAGGGTTGTTAAGAAGGCGTACGGTGTGTTAGGTTTTATTGGTAGAGGGATTGAGTTTCGGAGCCATGAGGTCATGTTGCAGCTGTACAAAGCTCTGGTGTGGCCGCACTTGGAGTATTGCGTACAGTTCTGGTTGCCGCATTATAGGAAGGATGTGGAAGCACTGGAAAGGGTGCAGAGGAGATTTACCAGGATGTTGCCTGGTATGAAGGGAAGGTCTTATGAGGAAAGGCTGAGGAACTTGAGGTTGTTTTCGTTAGAGAGAAGAAGGTTAAGAGGTGACTTAATAGAGACATACAAGATGGTTACTGGTTAATAGGACATTAGGCTGAATCAGTTGTTTGTGAGGAGAGATCTGCATGGTCGATGGGGCTGTTGTTGATTCCATTGTCAATGCCAGATGGTCCTTCAGGAAAGCTTTCAGCTTTGTAGAGGCATTATACAATTGAGTGGTCAGCTTGGCTATTTCAGAAGGCATCCCCTTCTTGAATTGTGGAGGTAGTTGGCAAGGAAATATTTGCTGCCTCCTTCATATGACTACTTCAGGACTCCTTCATGTGGCCCATGTACAACCTCAGGCCACATCAAAGGGCAGATAGAAGTTGTTATGACTCACTGGGACAGTGCATCGTAAATCACACCCTGCATTTCCCAGAGTCGTAACATATGTTAGCTTTCTTTTAAGGTAAGCACAATACCCCAATGTACCCGACCTTCAGATTAAAGTTGATAGAAAGCATGGACCAGGTTTCTATACTAAACAAGAATTACTACTTATATTAAGTGATTCAACCATGTTGCAGCTGTACAAAACTCTGGTGAGGCTGCACTTGGAGTATTGCGTACAGTTCTGGTCACTGCATTATAGGAAGGATGTGGAAGCATTGGAAAGGGTGCAGAGGATATTTACCAGGATGTTGCCTGGTATGGAGGGAAGGTCTTATGAGGAAAGGCTGAGGGACTTGAGGCTGTTTTCGTTAGAGAGAAGAAGGTTAAGAGGTGACTTAATAGAGACATACAAGATGATCAGAGGATTAGATAGGGTGGACAGTGAGAGCATTTTTCCTCGAATGGTGATGGCCAGCACGAGGGCACATAGCTTTAAATTGAGGGGTGATAGATATAAGACAGATGTCAGAGGTAGATTCTTTACTCAGAGAGTAGTAAGGGCGTGGAATGCCCTGCCTGCAACAGTAGTAGACTCGCCAACTTTAAGGGCATTTAAATAGTCATTGGATAAACATATGGATGATAAGGGAAGAGTGTAGGTTAGATGGACTTCAGATTGGTTTCACAGGTCGGCGCAACTTCGAGGGCCGAAGGGCCTGTACTGCGCTGTAATGTTCTATGTTCTAGATCATAGGTTGTTTAGCCAGAGTGGGGCATAGATTTAAGAGAACATTATTAGTACTTTTTACGGACTTAGAATTGAGGTTTAGTGTGGAACGGTTGTAAGAAATGTGATAATAAGATCTGCTGTAGAGAGCTTGCAAAGAGTCACCTGGTGTTGGTGCCATCTTGTTTTCAGAGATAGTCCTTGACAAACAATTGTGGGATGGTAGGAGGGATGGAGAGAGGGAGAGCCAGTTGGAAGGGGAATGGTTGGAGAATAATGCCAAGGGTTCGGGTGTTGGACTGTGATCACAATATAGAATGGAAATTGACGTTTAGGGTGAAGATGTGGAATTGTGGAGGGACAGAGAAAGAGGCAATTGTTAGAGAAGGGAGGCTGAAGACATTCCTGAGTCCTCAATGTGAGCGCTCATGATTCCCCTCCCCCACAGGTGGTGGTGTTTAAAAGTATCTCCATTTTCTTGACTCATGGGAAATATGCACCATGGGAAATTTCAGAACAGTGTGAAAATAGACCTGTGATAGATGTTGTCCTGACATGGTCATTTGAAGTCTGTTGTGGAGCATGTTTCATTATCAAACAGTAAGAATTAATTTCCATACAGCAAAGCATCTCATATTTAAAAACAAATCCCAATTTTCTCCCCTGTAGGAGTGAACTTTTTGCTGAGGTAGAGCTCTCTAACCCAGCGAGTCCTGAAGCACCTTTGAGCTCTGACTAGGACAGTGAATGTCGGTAGGAAACCTATTTATTCCGCCATTGACAGCATCAATTTCAATGCCTCACCCTTTTCCCACTTCAGAATCCCTCCCTCTCAACACCCAAATCTTGCTGCCAAATTCCTTTCTAGCCAAAGTCTGTCCCTCTGATTTGTGTTCTAACCTTTAAAATCTCTTCCTCATTCCACCTCTTTTGTATTCTTCACGATTCACTTCCCATTTTATTCCCTGCAAAGCATTTCTTGGCATTTTTTCAATGTGAGGAGCTGCTCTTTAGAATTAAGCCTGACATTTACACTTACCAGTGTAATTCCCTGTCGATAACCAAACTAGTGTAGGATCATTTGTGTTTGCTGTCTTTAGACTTCGTCTCATTAGAGGTGAGGTCAGTCAAGATTCTAAAGTGCTCTAACTAATAGTTTTAATAACACGAACACAGGTCGTGCTGACAGATTTGCATGCAACGGTTAAATCACTAATAAAAGTAAAACGTGGAATGGCCAATTCTTCTGCCTTGTGGACATTGAGAGGTTAATTCTCTGGCAACATCCTGGGTGGTAGGAGGTTAATAAATTACCCACTTCCTGCGTTGTGAATTTCCTAGTGCAGCTGCTGCGTTGAGCACTGTCCATAGACGGATCCTTGCATCATTCTTGATGACAATTACAATTCTTTTGCTAATTTTCCTTTCCCTTTTGCCTGTGATTTACATAGATTAATGCCAGCAAACAGCGCCTGGTGTTTACAAAGATTAGTCGCAGTCGCCAAAAGCCCCCTCATCTGTACCCTTCTAGATTGTCTTCCATAACATCTTGGGTTTATTTTTCCAACACGTCCTCCTGAACATGCTTAATAGTTCTATTAACTAAATTTCTGCTCCTGTTTAGGAGGAAATCACTGCAGGTAAAGTCCAGGAATTCTTCGCTGGAAGTCCTGCTGAGATTATCAATGTCATTAATTTTAACTCAGCAGGACCCAGAGCAGTTGGAGTAGTCTATCTGCTACCCAATAAACATTGATCAAGGATTACACCTGAATCAGACTAATACTCTATGCCTTAGTCCCATAATAAGCTACCCGAGGAATAACCTGATAGATTTTGATTAATTTTGACAGTAATATTTAGCTTTCTCTGAATTTAGTATACAAGACACTGAAATTAAAAGATCAGAGAGTAAGACCGAAATGGACCACAGCCTCCCAAAGTAAGTGAAGTTACTTCACAAGTAACTTATCTCTAGCATTCACGATGCCTGTAAGATGTATAATATTTTGTACAACCGATATGTCATGGAATCACGGAAACTGCAGCTTAGAAGGAGACCATTGGCTCATCATGCCTGGTTTAGCTCTTCAATTAGATCAACTCACCTCAATCATTATCTTTACCAAGGTCAGTGACTAGAAGGCAATAATTATCAGGTATACAATACAATAATTGATACCCATTCCACAGAATCATAGAACAGTAGAGATGGAAACCATTTGACCCGCTGAGTTTGCACTGGCCCTCGTGAAAAATAATGCAGTGAATCCAATTCCTTTCCTTCTTCCTGTTGCCGTGGAATTTTTTCCATCTCCTAATAATTCTACCTGGACCCACTTCTTCCAGCTATGCCTTAAGCAGGGAGGCAATGGCCTAGTGGTATTATTGCTGGACTGTTAACCCAGATATCTAGGGAACCCGGGTTCGAATTCTGCCACAGCAGACGGTAGAATTTGAATTCGGTAAGTATCTGGAATGCAGACTCTAATGATGACCATGAATCCATTGTCAATTGTTGACAAAGCCCATCTGGTTAATGTCCTTGCCTGGTCTGGCTTACATGTAACTCCAGACCCACAGCAATGTGGCTGACTGTAACTGCCCTCTGGGAAATTAGGGATGGGTAATAAATGATGCCTAGCCACCAATGCCCTCATCCCGAGAATAAACCAAAAAAAAGCTGTCATCGTGCGAAATTACCACCATTGCCCAGCCCTCTCATTATTTCTGTAATGTCCACCCTTCTTATAACCCCATGAGATATTTGGAAATTCAGGAAAGGTAGTTTCAATGTGGAAGGTTTAAGCTGCAAAACAAATTTAAGCCCTTTCTGTAATTAGTAATTAGTGGGTAGGAAATCACAATGCTTGTGTCTTCCCAGCCATGTATATCACTGAATATAATGTATGTCTTTGCAGTCACTTCATGGAGACCCGTGTCACTGCCATGTTTCACCTGTAACAATGGCTCCCCCACAGTCTGAAGCTGCATTCGTAGTGCCGCTGCTATCCTGGTGCTTACCCATTCTTCAACAGCGCCCACATGGTGATGGAGGCTGGTGACTCTACCTGACCCTCACTGAGTGACCTCTCAAAGCTGAAACCCAGCCACCATCTCTCACTGGACTGAATTTGCCACAAGCAATTTCTTACTTCTCCCTTTTCCTGAAGGATTGGGGTCTGCAGATCTGAGAGAGACAGTATTACCCAGTGGGATGCTGTAGGTAGTCAACTGAACTTGTTAAAGTCCTATTAAGGGCAATTTTTGAACATTAATTGTAATTTTCCAATTCCTGAGGCAGAGAAGGACTGCTTGGAGGTGGTGCCTGGTTGGAAGATCGAGCTTGACAATAGCCCTGGCAAGGTTAAAGCCCCTTCCTGACTGATTGCAGTAGCATCCACAGGCCATCCTTTAGAGGGAATCCCCTGCCGCAACAATGGCCTGGCTGCTGAGACAATCTTTCTATCTCATAACATTGAAAATGATAGAGTGGGAGAAACCTTTCACCTGGGGTACCATCTCCTTCACACACCTGAGAAGGCAGCCTGCTGCATCTTCAGTGCTGGAAGGTATCTTATTGGCCTGTCCAGCTTCAGGAGCCTGTCTGTCATCCTTAATTGAATGGCAGTAGCTTGAACTCTAACAATGAATTGGTAAACATGTAGAAAATCATAACTGGAGTGACTCATTCCAAACTATTCCACTATGGGGGAGGCAATGGCCTAATGGCCTACTATGTTAGACTATTAATCCAGAAACACAACTAATGTTCTGGGGTAACAAGGTGTAGAGCTGGATGAACACAGCAGGCCAAGCAGCGTCAGAGGAGCAGGAAGGCTGACGTTTCGGGCCTAGACCCTCCTCTAATGTTCTGGGGATCCAGATTTGAATTGGGGGACTTCAATGTACAATAGTGGCTCAGCAGCAATACTACTGATTGAGCTGGTCAGATCCGAAAGGACTTAGCTGCTAGACTGGGTCTCTGTCAGGTGGTGAAGGAACTGACAAGAGAGACAAACATACTTGACCTTCTCCTGATCAATCTACCAGCTGCAGACACATCTGTATGTGACAATATTGGTAAGTGTGACCACCACAAAATCCTTGTGGAGATGAAGTCCTGCCTTCACATTGGGAATACCCTCCGTCTTGTTATGTGACACTATTATTGTGCTCAATGAGACAAATTTCGAACAGATCTAGCAACTCAAGACTGGGCATCCATGAGACGCTGTGGGACATCAACAGCAGCAGAATTGTACTCCAACACAATCTGTAACCTCATAGCCCAGCATATCCCCCACTCAACCATAACCATCAAGCCAGGGGATCAACCCTGCTTCAGTGGAGAGTGCAGGAGAAGCACCAGACATACCTAAAAATAAGGTGTCAACCTGGTTAAGCTATCAAACAGGACTACTTGCATGCCAAACAGCATAAGCAGTAAGTCACAGGCATGGCTAAGAGAACCCACAACCAATAGATCAGATCAAGCTCTGCAGTCCTGCCACATCTAGTGGACAATTAAACAGCTCGCTGGAGGAGGTGCCTCTACAAATATCCCCATCCTCAATGATGGAAGAGCCCAGCACATCAGTGCATAAGATTAAGCTGAAAAATTTACAGCAATCTTCAGCCAGAAGTTTTGAGTGGATGATCCATCTCTGCTTCCTCCAGTGGTCCCCAGCATTACAGGTACCAGTCTTCAGCCAATTCAATTAACTCTACGTGATATCAAGAAATGGTTGGAGGCACTGGATACTGCAAGGGCTATGGGTCCTGACAACGTTCTGGCAATAGTACTAAATGCTTGTGCTCCAGAACAAGCTGTTCCCAACCAAGCTGCTCCAGTACAACACTGGCATCTACCCAAAATGTGGAAAATTGCCCAGGTGTGTGCTGTCCACAAAAAGCAGGACAAATCCAACACTGGAAAAACTAGAATCAATGGCTATCAGAGGGCAAACTCTCTGCTGGTTGGAGTCATTCCTGGCACATAGGAAAATGGTTGTGGTTGTTGGAGGTCAGTCATCTCAGCTCCAGGACATCTCTGCAGGCATTCCTCAGGGTAGTGTCCTAGGCCCAACTATCTTTAGCTGTTTCATTATTGACCTTCCATCCATCATGGGGTCAAAAGGCGGCACAGTGGCTCAGCAGTTAGCACTACAGCCTCCCAGCGCCAGGGACCCGGGTTCAATTCCAGCCTCAGGTGACAGTCTGTGCGGAGTTTGCACATTCTCCCCGTGTCTGCGTGGGTTTCCTCCGGGTGCTCCGGTTTCCTCCCACAGTCTGAAGATGTGCAGGCTAGGTGGATTGGCCATGTTAAAATTGCCCATAGTGTTCAGGGGTGTGTGGGTTATAGGGGAATGGGTCTGGGTGGGATGCTCTAAGGGGCGGTGTGGACTTGTTGGGCCAAAGAGCCTGTTTCCACACTGTAGGGATCCTAATGAAAAGTTTGCTGACGATTGCATAATGTTCAGCACCATTCATGACTCCTCTGATACTGAAGCAGTCCGTGTTCAAATGCAACATGAGCTGGCTGATATTCAGGCTTGAGCTGACAAGTGGCAAATAAAATTCATGCCACACAAATATCAGGCAATGAGAGACAATCTACGCACCACCCCTTGACATTCAATAGTGTTATCATCACTGAATCCCCCTCTATCGACATCTTGGGGGTTCCCATTGATCAGAAATTCAACCGGACTCACCACATAAACATAGTGGTTACTTGAGCAGGTCACTGGCTAAGAGTATTGTGGGCAGTAATTCACCTCCTGACTCCCAAAAGCCTGTTTAACATCTACAAGGCACAAGTCAGGAGTGTGATGGAATACTCCCCACTTGCCAGGATGAGTGCAGCTCCAAAAACACTCAAGAAGCTTGACACCATCCAGGACAAAGCAGCCCGCTTGATTGGTACCACATCCACAAACATCCCACTCCTTCCACCACTCACACTCAATAGCAGCAGTGTGTGCTATCTACAAGAAGGACTGCAGAAATTCACCAAAGATCTTTAACAGGACCTTCAAAACCTGTGACCACTTCGACCTAGAAAGATAAAGGAAGCAGATACATGGGAACACCACCACCTGCAGGTCCCCCTCCAAGCCACTCACCATCCTAACTTGGAAATACATCACCATTCTTTCACTGTATCTGGGTCAAAATCCTGAAATTCCCTCCCTAAAGGAATTGTGGCTCAACCTGCAGCAGTTCAAAGAAGGCAGCTCAGCAGCACCTTCTCAGGGGCAACTATGGATAGGCAATAAATGCTGGACCAGCCAGTGATGCCCACATGTCTTGAGTGAATAAATTTTTTAAAAATCACAAACGGTGGGAGCCCATGGAGAAAATCCTGCCCCCAACATAATTGGCAATGAACTAAAGGAAGACTTGAAGAGGCTTTACACAGTGAGTTGCTATAACAGGGAAGTGCTTCCTGAAGGGCATGTAATAACAGATTCAGTTGTAACTTTCAAAAGAGAATAAGGTAAGCATCTGGAGGGAAGAAAATGGTAACACATTTGGGTGGTAACAGGGTTAGAGAATGAGACTACAAGGTGTAGAGCTGAATGAACACAGCAGGCCAAGCAGCATCAGAGGAGCAGAAAAGCTGAAATTTCGGGCCTAGACCCCTCTGAAGTAGGGTCTAGGCCCAAAATGTCAGCTTTCCTGCTCCTCTGATGCTGCTTGGCCTGCTGTGTCCATCCAGCTCTACACCTTGTAGTCTCAGATTCTCCAGCATCTGCAGTTCCTACTATCTCTGGAGAATGAGACTGATTGAAATTCAACAAGCCATTACAATGGGCATAATGGGCAACTATTATCATTGGGCGCCCATACAGCAACAAACTTGAGGCACCCATTACCTCTATCAGAACAAATCTAAACGAAACTAAAACTGTCTCATTCCTTCTTTAAAACACATGGTATAGAGATACAGATCAATCTTAAAGGTATCAATCATTTTTCCACTTTGGAAACCAAGTTGCAAGTTAATAATAATAGTGTATCATGAACCTTCTTCACAATGGAATGAAAACAAATCAATTTTTGTGGGAACAGGAGTAGACCAGTCAGCTCCTCTCACCTCCCCCACTATTTATCATCCTATTTACTGACCACCAAGTTCTCAGCAAATCAGTCTGCAACTTTGCCTTTGTCTGTCACTTCCTCCATTCTTGTAGCCCTCCAAGATCCTCCAATTCAGACCTCATCCTTTGATTTTATTTGCTCGACTATTGGCATCTGTGCTTTTAGCTGTCCGGATCTCAACCTCTGGAATTCCCTTCCTAAACCTCTCCATCTCTTTACTTTTCTTTTCCTTTAAGACATTCCTTGGCTGATCTTTTGGTCACCTGTCCTGATGTCGTCTTGTGTGACTTGGTGTCAAAAATGTTTTTAATAATTATTAACTGTCCTTCGACATTCTGTGTAACTGCGCTATGCATGTATACGTTACTGTCCAATGTGATCACAATGGAGATATCTCTTTCCTTGTTATTGATGTTTTTAATTGTGGGTTTATATTTTCTTCCTTGCTTGTTCACTAGGTATTCATATCTGCTTGGAAATAGGAGATCAGCGTCGACCACACTCATAAATGCGCAAGCTGTATCTTATGGTAATTTTTCGTTAAAAATGTGGCTGACTCCTGAAGACCACCGCAGATCTTACATCTCATTGGCCGCCAGTGGCATCAGCAGCCGTACTATCTAATGTTTGAACTGTTGCCCCTCACTTTCAGAAGTACTAAACCCTGGATGAGGAGGCACTACTCTAGGTTTGGAGCAACTATTAGGTTAAACAATCTGATCTGAACCGGAGAGGGGAGGGGGAAAGAAAATGAAAGCAACAATTCTGGAACATTCCAAAAATTAATGGAGTAAATTATATTTGTTAGTTATTAAGTAAACAAGGATAGTCAGTTAATGTTAAAATGCAAGCAACTAGCAAGATCCCCTTGACCACGGTGTTGCATATTTTAGTTTCAATGGTCATGGATGGAGTTAATGACAAGGTTTTGCTGAGCATTCCAATATTTGTAGTTAAATAGAATGCCACCACAGTGCCTTTTATTTAAAAAGTACAACAATTAAAAGTGATTGATTGCTTTTCAATTTAGTTTTGTCTGATTTTTCTTTCCCTTTTATCGCACAGAAATTATTTTAATCGGTCAATACTTTCCCTTGGACCCTTCGTTAGGTTGATTTTTATACTGGGTTCCTATTGCAATGCATTATAAACCAACACACGTTTTCCCAACCATTTTCCACACAACCTAATGCAGCACATGTGTTGGCTACTACTCCTATATCCAGGCAGGTTCCTCTCGTTCTTGAACAGAAGAACGAGTTCCTGTTTACTTTTTTTTTCCCTTATTCATTAACAGGATGAGGGCGTCGCTGGCCAGGCAGCATTTTTTTGCCCATCGCTAATTGCTCAGAGGGCAGTTATGACTCAACCACATTGCTTTGGGTCTGGAGTCACATGTAGTCTAGACCAGGTGAGGATGACAGTTTCCCTCCCTAAAGAGTATTAGTGAACCAGATGGGTTTTTCTGACAATCAACAATGGATTCATGGTCATCATTAGACTCTTAATTCCAGATACTAATTGAATTCAAATTCCACTGTGTGCCATGGCGGGATTCGAACCCGGGTCCCCAGAACATTATCTGGATCTCTGGATTAACAGTCCAGTGATAATACAACTAGGTCATTGCCTCCCCCATTGCCTGCCCTCTGGACAATTAGGGATGGGCAGTAAATGATACCTGGCCAGCTATGCCTCCATCCTGTGAATGAATAAAGAAAAAAAAGCATGGGCTCTTGTGAGTATATACCTCTGAGCCAAGAAGAACTGGGTTCATGTCCCACCTGCTCCAGAGCAGTGTAATAACATCTCCGAACAGGTTGATTAAAAAACATCCCTGATCACAGGCTTTCAATCACAATCATTGTCCCTCCTATTTGTAAGATAAGTTTGGATCAAGTTTGTCAACTTGACTTGGATCGCACGGGTTCTTACCTTTTGGACGAGCCTTCGATGTGGGACCTTGTCAAAGGCCTTCTTAAGTCCACGTAAACCACATCAACTGCACTACCCTCATCAATCTATTTAGTTATTTTTTTCAAAACACTCAATTAGTCCAACAGGATTTCCCTGTCATAAATCTGTGCTCACCATCCCTGGTAAATCCTTCCCTTTCCACGTGTTGATTAATCCTGTCACTCAGAATTGTTTCCAATAACTTCCCTACCATCGACAGTGTAATGAACTGGTTTGTAATTACCTGGCCTATTCCTGCTGCTGTTCTAGAATAACCGAACCACACAAGTTATCCTCCAGTCACCTGGCACTTCATCTGCCGTCAGTGAAGTATTAAATATCTCTGCCAGGGCCCCAGAAATCTCGTCCCTTGCCTCCCATAGCAGTCTGGGAAACACCTTATCGGGTCCTGGGGATATATGTGCCTGTATGCCTGATAAAACACCAAATATATCCTCCTTATTAATCTTAATATGTTTAGAATCTCATCATCCCAATTGACATCCCCAACTGCAATGCATTTCTCCTCTGTGAATACAGATGACAGATATCCATTTAAGACTCACCCACATCCTCTCGCTCCACACAAACGTTGCTTCTTTGGTCTCTCACTTCTTTGGTCATCTTCTTACTCTTATACATTTAAAGGCCTTGGGGTTTTCTTTAATTCCATCTGCCAGGAATATTTCATGGCTCTTCTTTGTTCTCCTAATTTCTTTCCTAACCAACCCCCTACACTCTCCATACATTTGAAGAGGCTCCCCAGTTTGTAATGCACTGTACCTGACACATGTTTCCTTATTTTTCTTTATAAAACTCTCAATACTCCTTGACATCCCGGGTTCCCCAGATTTTCTGCCCTTGCCCTTCACTCTTAGAGGAACATGCTGGCCCTGAATTCTCAATGTACTATTTTTAAAAGGCTCCCATTTTCCAAATGTAGACTTAACTGCAAATAGCTGCTCTTGGTCTATGTGTGCCAGATCCTTTCTAATGTCACTGAAAATTGGCCTAATTTAGACACAACTTCTTCGCTTTCCTTATCCATTTTCATAAAAACTGAAATTTACAGAGATATGGTCACGGTCCCAAAAATGTTTGCTCACTGATTTTTCACTTTTCACTGGTTTCATTCCCCAGGGTTAGGTCTAGCACTACCCCACCTTTAGTGGGCCTGTCTATGTTCTGGTACAAAAAGCTCTCCTTGATGCACTTTATAAATTATACGCTGTCTGATCCTTTCATGCTAAGACAATCCCAGTTAATGTTAACAAGGTTGAAATTCCCTAAAACAGTAATACCAGTTTTTCTCGCAGCTCTCTATGATTTGTGTCTATATCTGCTCCTCTATTTCTGTCTTCTACAATTTCAACATCACCTTCCTACCCTTGTACCCTTATGCCCCCAATAGAACATAAGAACTAGGAGCAGGAAGTAAGCAATTCAGCTGCTTAAGCCTCCAATGCCATTTATGGTTGATCTCATCTCGGCCTTAACTCCACTTTCCGACCCACACCCTACAACCTTTCAATTCATTACTAATTTAAAAATCTGTTTCTCTCCTCCTCAAATTTACTCAATGGGCTGGCATCCATTACACTCTGGGGTAGTGGATTCCACAAATTAATAAAGTCAATGTCATTATTTTTTATTATCTGCTCAGTTTACCTGTGCTGCCACCATCGACCATATACACCAAGTTACGAGACAGAACACAGGAGAGAGATAGAGAGCTTAGTGGCATGGTGTAAAAACAACAATCTCTCCGTCAATGTCAGCAAAATGAACGAGCTGGTCATTGACTTCAGGAAGCAGAGTGGAGGACACGCCTCTGTCTGTGTCAATGGTGCTGTTGTGGAGATTGTTGAGAGTATCAAGTTCCTGGGGGTGGAGATCACCAACGATCTGTCCTGGTCCACCTACGTCAACACAATGGTCAAGAAAACAGAGCAATGCCTCTACTTCCTGAGAAGGCTAAGGAAATTTGGCATATCCACAAGGACTCTTACCAATTTTTATAGACACACCATAGAAAGCATCCTATTTGGACGCATCATAGTGTGGTTTGGCTGCTCTTCCCAAGTCCACAAGAAATTACAGAGAGTCATGAACACAGCCCGGTCCATCACACAAACCAGCCTTCCATCCATTGATTCTATGCTTCCTGCTGCACCGGGAAAGCAACCAGTATGGTTCTGCCAACCCCGGTTCCACCCTCTTCCGTCGGGCAGAAGATATAAAATTTTGCATACACATATGAATAGGTTTAAGAACAGCTTCTTCCCTGCTACTATCAGACTTCTAAATTGACCTCTAAAATTTTAAGTTTAATAATGATCTTGTTTTCTGTGCACCTTCTCTGCAGCCATAACCTTGTATTCGTTACTTTGTTCTGTTACCCTAATGCACTTTGTATGGTATGATCTGCCTGTACTGCATGCAAAATAATAATTTTCACCATACCTAGGCACATGTGACAATAATAAATCAAACCAAATCTCACTGCGTCTGCACCCCTTTTAGAATTGTACCCCCTTTTTAAACATTCTTTCAGTGGTCTTCTGACCACCTCACTTTTCTTTGCATTAACTCTCCTCTGCCATCTATCTGCCCATGGCACCAGCTTGTCAATGTCCTTTATGTTTTGTATTTTATGTTTTACCGTCTGAAATAAGCTAACCCCAGAGCTAATCAGTCACTGATGACAGCTTGATTATTGAGCCATTGTCATTTACAAGAACCGTACCAACTAGTGCAGTGCTTGTAATCAACACACAGCTAAGGAGCTACTTATGACACATGCCATCCCAGACAGACCAGGAGCGAAGCAGTGAGTAGATTCCTTTACTCTTTACTCAGGAACTAATTATCCAATCACTATTGACTATTGAGAGATTGTTTGAAACCACATATTAGTCAGAGATAGTAGGAACTGCCGATGCTGGAGAATCTGGTATAACAAGGTGTGGAGCTG
>JAHRHZ010000145.1:89868316-89882446 GCA_024137785.1 Ginglymostoma cirratum | reverse complement strand
TCAGCTTTCCTGCTCCTCTGATGCTGCTTGGCCTGCTGTGTTCATCCAGCTCCACACCTTGTTATAACACATTAGTCAGTACTGCATTCCTGACATTGTAATGAGTGGCAGTTGCCCTCAATTCACAATGAAGAGTTCAGCCACTTCATGAACGATTGCGAAATTCAACACCAGACATAAGTTCCATACTAAAAAAAAACTGTAGATGCTGAAAATCAGAAACACAAACAGAAACTTCTGAAAAACCTCAGCAGGTCTGGCAGCTTCTGTGGAGAGGAAGTAAAATTACCATTCAAGGTCCAGTGACCCTTTGTGGGAACTTTTTTCCAGCAATATCTATTTTTGTTTATCACTTCCACACTCTTCCCAGCAATTGGAAAAGCTGAATCTGCAATGAAAACCATCAAAGGGATCATCAAGAAACTGAGCAAGTTCAGCTCAGACTTGCACAATGCAATCTTTGAATAGAGAGTACACCTACTGAAAACACGGAAAGTAGTCCAGTCCAAAGGCCAATGTGGCCCTTGTAGTAGTAAGGGCATGGAATGCCCTGCCTGCAGCAATAGTAGACTCGCCAACTTCAAGGGCATTTAAATGGTCATTGGATAAACATATGGATGATAATGGAATAGTGTAGGTTAGATGGGCTTCAGATTGGTTTCACAGGTCGGCGCAACATCAAGGGCCGAAGGGCCTGTACTGCTCTATGTTCTATGTGGCAACACACCCAAACTATTAGAATCATAGAATCTCTACAGTGTGGAAACAGGCCCTTTGGCCTAACAAGTCCACGCCAACCCTCACAGCATCCAACCCAGACCCATCTCCCCATAACCTACTTAATTGACTCATCCCTGAACACTACAGGCAATTTAGCATGGTCAATTCACCTAGCCTGGACATCTTTGGACTGTGGGAGTAAACCGGAGCACCTGGAGGAAACTCTCACAGACACAGGGAGAATGTGCAAACTCTACACAGACAGTCATCCAAGGGTGGAATCAAACCTGGGTCCCTAACGCTGTGAGACAGCAGTGCTAACCACTGAGCCACCGTGCTGCCATTTAGTAGGGGGAAAAATGGCTGAGGCCAAACAGAATAATAGGTGTGTGTGAGAAAACAAGGTAAAATAACAGAAAGGCAAATTTCCTCTTTGACAAAACTGCCAAATCATATAAATGAACACTGAAGAGTGAGTGCTTGTTTAAACATCTGATGCTCTCAAAAAAGGTCAGCCCAGACTGAAAACAAAAAATGCCAGAAATCACAGCACATAAGGCAGCATTCTTGGAGAGACAGCAAGCTAACATTTCAAGAATGAGAGATAAACGGTACTGCAGATGCTGGAGAATCTGAGATAACATGGTGTGGGGCTGGATGAACACAGCAGGCTAAGCAGCATCATAGGAGCAGGAAAGCTTGACGTTTCGGGCCTAGAATGATGATTCTTCATCAAAAGTCAGTCCATGTGGCAACTCGAGGCTTGAAACAGACATCATCTGAGTTCTACATTGTGAACGTGATTGACCAGGCACTGCTGCATCCACAGATATCTACGTTCAACTTGAGGAGTTGTGCTTCCATGGCAGGTGTTGGATCAAGAAGAAGGGGTCTAACCAGCTGGATGATTGAGTAACCTCAGCACAAAGATTGATAGATTTTTGGGGAGGGGGAAATGGAGAAGACATTTGTGTGATGTATTGGCTCCTGGTTCACTACACCACAATCTGAAATGGTGATTTGTGTAACCCTCCCCTCTCTACTGTCCTTGATTTTCTTCAGTTCAGTGCTAGCAACTGTGCTCAGCTATCTTGAACCTTTATCCCTAACCATCAGTCCCAGAGACTCAATACAGAAAATTAATGAATCAAATGAGTTTTTACAACATCAAAGTCACCATTAGCCAGCTTTCTTAAACAAAAATTGAATTAAAATTTCACCATTTGCCTAAGGTGGAATTTAAACTCATGTCCCTGAGCATTGCCTTGGGTTTGTTTAATGACTAGACCATTGATATTTTCAGTGGACTATCAGTCAGGATGTTATGATGTTGTGAATTCCAAATATAATATCTACAACAACGTGTATTTATTTATATAACACGCTTAATGTAACAAAACGCCTCATGGTACTTCGCAGGAGTGTTATATAAAATTGCACACAAATAAAATCAAAAACATGGTTAAAGGTATGTTTTTTAAACGTGTGTCTTAATAGATGGTTAGCCATAAAGCAAGAAGGATAGACTTAGGGAGAGTACATTTCACAGATTTTAGAGTCTTGTGGTGTAGTGGTAGGGTCCCTGTCTCTGGGCTGGAAGTCCTGGCTTGAAGTCCAACTTGTTTGAGAATTGTCATGACCCATATGAAAAGACTGATTGAAAATACTTATAGTTGCAGTGCTGGGGTGAAGAAAATCAAGGATACAAGAGACGAGCTGAGCACGGAGCTCTCAGAAGCTTTAAGACTGCAATTGATTACAGAGATAGGGAGGGGAGAGCCATGTGAGAATTTTAGGCTGTGTTATTTGTGAAACACAGTCAGTGTCTCACACTAACCTCTTGCACTATCTCCATTTCCCATTATACCTAAAAATCAACTTTTGTGTTCAATATATTCAATTATCCATCTATGATTTTCAAAGGAAATGTTCATGGAATATGGTAATCACTCAGCCAGCATTTGTTGCCCATCCCTGATTGCCTCTAAGTGACTTGCTAGGACCATTTCAGGGGGCAATTAAAAGACAACCACATTGCTCTGAGCCTGAAGACATATGTAGGGCATATTTCCATCCCTACAGAGAATTGATGAATCAGGTGGATTTTTACAACAATCTTCAATGTTTAGCCTTTTAATTCCAGATTTTTATTCAATTAAAATTTCACCACCTGTCATGGAGGAACACAAAACAATACCCGTAGAACAATTAGCCTAGGCATTTTGGACCACTAACAATGATATTACCATAATGCTGCTACCTGACAGTAGCTATTACCAAAGCAAATAAAGAAGGAAAAGCAACATAGAGGCAGGAATTTTGGTCTCATTTTACATTCTCCTGCTCAGCATTTCTGTGAAATCCATTACAAAGGATCTTCTGCCTGATTCTAACAATAAAACGCAATTTATCCTTGACTGGGATCTGGTTACATGAACCCTATTGAGAGACAAATTGAAATGTGGACTTTTAGTGAACCAATTTGCAGTAAAATTGTAATCATTTCCAAAAAACTTTCCAAGGTACATTCTGTGATTCTACATTTATGATTCTATTTTGAAACTTAGGGTTCAAAACAGTTAGTTTAGCTCTAGGGTTCTTGTGGTAGCGTCCCTATCTCTGATCTAGGTTGAATGGGCTTCAAATGGGTCCAGAGGTGTGTTGTAACATCTCAAAACAGGTTGGTCAGAAAATATCTTTATTTCAGCAGTGCAGGAAAAGTAAAATATTGTGAACATTATTTTGAAGTGCCAAACATTTTTATTCAAAACAACTTCGGCGTAAGGAAAATATAAGACTGAAAGTAAGCAGGGGAATTTCAGATAAAAAAAATAAACAAATTAATCCCGAGAGTTCAGGTGTAACCAACTGGACCCAGAATATTTTCCTATTTTGTTTAAGCTCTCTGTAATAGCCAAGGTGCTGGGTTGGAGTACGGAACGGTTGAGAGGTACCGCTTGTTCCCCTGAAGACTGTGATTGTGGACGGTCCGCTGATAGCAACGGGAAGTGAGAGATTTGGAGCTGAGGTTTGTTTGTTTTTCTTTAAAAGTATAAACATTTTAAAACTTTAAATCGTTCGGTTTAATTTCTAATTTTGGGGGGCATCGATTGTGTTTGTCTTTAAACCTCTTCCCTGACTTTGGTGCCTGGCTCCAGGTCCCCCCCCAGTTCGTCAGTGTCAACAATCCCCTATTTGTAACAACATTAAAAAAAATATATTTATTATTTATTTACTTAGGCCGATCTCCATCCCATAATATTTACAGTCTCCTGTTTTATACAATAATTGGTAAAACTATCCAGGGGTGAGATTAGTTTCTTTAAAAATTAACTATTTTGTGATCATCATCCAGGAAGAAAAGAAAAAGTTATATTTCTGGTCTATTTCCCTGTCATTAATAATTTGACACTAAAAGTCCAAGTTAGTTCCTCGCGTCTGTTCCATCTTTCAATGAGATAGTGGCACATCTGTGACCCAACTCCATATTATCCACAAAAACAGTTAAGTGAGTGAGCAAAGATCTGGCAAATTTGTATTTTTTCCTTTCACTCGTGGGATGTGGGCATTTCTGGATGGGTTGGCATTTATTGCCCATCCCTATTTGCCCCGTGAGAAGGTTGTGGTGAGCTGCCTTCTTGAACCGCTGCAGTCCGTGTGCTGTAGGGGCACCCACAATTGTTTTTCCTTTATTCATTCACGGGATGAGGGCTTTGCTGACCGGGCAGCATTTATCCCCAGTGGGCAGTTTAGAGTCAACCACATTGCTGTGGGTCTGGAGTCACATGTAGGCTAGACCAGGTAAGGATGGCAGTTTCCTTCCCTAAAGGGCATTAGGGAACCAGATGGGTTTTTCCAACAATCGACAATGGATTCATGGTCATCATTGGATTCTTAATTCCAGATTTTTTTTGAATTCAAATACAACCATCTGCTGTGGTGGGATTGGAACCCAGGTCCCCAGAACATTATCTGTGTCTTTGGGTTAACAGTCCAGCGATAATACCACTAGGCCATTAAGGAGGAAATTCTAGGATTTTATCCCAGTGTCAGTGAAGGAAGGAGATATATTTTCAAGTTGGGATGGTGAATGGCTTACAGGGGAACTTGCAGGTGGTGTTGATCCAATGTAACTGCTGCCCTTGTCCTTGCTTGGGAGTGGTTGTGCATATGGAAGGTGTTGTCTATCTGCAGTGCATCTTGTAGATAGTAGAAATTTGACATTCAAGTACAATGCGGAAAAGTATGAAATTGTCCATTTTTGCAAAACAAAAAAAAAGCGTATCTGAATGGTGAGAGGCTGCGGAGCTCAGATGCCAAGAGACCTTGGTGTTCTCATGCATGAATCACAAAAGGTTAGTATGCAGGCATAGCAAGTAATTTAGGAAAGTTAGTAGAACGTTATGGATTATTGCGAGGGGAATTGAGTGCAAAAATAGGGAGGTTGTGCTTCAGTTATACATGATTGGTATGACCACATCTGGAGTATTGTGTACAGTAATGGTCACTGTACTTATGGAAGGAGGTTGGGCACTCAAAGAAAGGCAAAATACTGCGGATGCCGGAAATCTGAAACAAACAAAGAGAATGCTGGAGAAATGCAACAGGTCTGGCAGCATTTGTGGTGGGAGAAATGCTTTGAGTTCCCTGTTTCTCCAGCAATTTTTGTTTTTGTTTGTTTCAGATCTCCAGCATCCACAATTCTTTATTTCCATATTATCCATGTTTACCCTAATCCCCTTTCAACGTGCTTGAATAGTAACAAATCTATCATTTTCAATTTAAAATTAACAATGAAACTGGCACCGAATGTTTTGAACAGAGGAATAAACTTCTATCAAACTGTTTCTTAATATTTAAAGTCAAACACTAGGTCATTCCTTGGTCTTTTCTGTTGAAAAGAATGCCCACTTGTTGAATCCTTACTGACAATTTCTCTCGGGAAAGAGTATATTGTTCTGGTGAAGGGTCATAGACCTGAAATACTCAACCAGTTTCTTTCTTTAGTGGCTGACAGAACTTTTTATTCATTCCTGGGATTTGGGTGTCACTGGCTAGGTTAGCATTTATTGACTATTCTCTTACAAAAGAGAATATGCTTGTCAAGCTAAAAGGAATTCTTTCCAATCCTAATTTTCTTTTCCACATTTAGGGGTCATGAGGGCTGAAACAGGAGAGGATGTTGCTTAACAATGCTACCTGTGTTAGGAATTGGCCAGTAGGTAGCAGAAACAGGGACGGAAATCACAGACCCCCATCCCGAATGAAACACGGCAGGCTCCTCTAAAGCCTGGGCCCTATTTCTGTGACTCAGATGTACAGTTCTGTTCTCGACCCTGGTAGATAGCACCCTCTTCCCTGAGCCTAGCAGTTGTCACTTCAAGTGTAACTCTAGGAGGTGGAGTCCATGAACTGTGTTGACACTGAGGGATTGATGCAGTGTTGGAGGTACAGTCCATTGAATGAGATTTTAAAATAGAACTCTGTCTACCCTCTCGTATTAAAATCACATGGCATTATTCAAAAAGAGATAAGTCCACCCCCCCCGATAATATTTATCCGTAAACAAATAAAGGACACTATCTGGTTATTGAGTTCCCTGTGTTGCTCATACTGCTTCAGAACATATGTGAGGTGATGCATTTTGGAAGATCCAATTCAAGAACGAACTATACGGTAAATGGAAAAGCCCTGGGGAAAATTGATGGACAGAGAGATCCGGGTGTTCAGGTCCATTGTACCCTGAAGGGGGCAACGCAGGTCGATAGAGTGGTCAAGAAGGCATACGGAGGCTTTCATTCGTCGGACGGGGTATTGAGTACAAGAGTTGGCAGGTCATGTTACAGTTGTATAGGACTTTGGTTCGACCACATTTGGAATCGTGCGTACAGTTCTGGTCGCCACATTACCAAAAGGATGTGAATGCTTTGGAGAGGGTGCAGAGGAGGTTCACCAGGATGTTGCCTGGCATGGAGGGCGCTAGCTATGAAGAGAGGTTGAGTAGATTAGGATTATTTACATTAGAAAGACGGAGGTTGAGGGGGGACCTGATTGAGGTCTACAAAATCATGAGAGGTATAGACAGGGTGGGTAGCAAGAAGATTTTTCCCAGAGTGGGGGACTCAATTACTAGAGATCACGATTTCAAGGTGAGAGGGGAAAAGTTTAAGGGAGAAATGCGTGGAAAGTTCTTTACGCAGAGGGTGGTGGGTGCCTGGAACGCGTTGCCAGCGGAGGTGGTAGAGACAGGCACAATAGCGTCATTTAAGATGTATTTAGGCAGATACATGAATGGGCAGGGAGTAGGGGGATACAGATCCTTGGAAAATAGATGACAGGTTTAGATAGAGGATCTGGATCGGCGCAGGCTTGGAGGGCCTAAGGGCCAGTTCCTGTGCTGTAATTTTCTTTGTTCTTTGTAATTAACTGTAAAGTGCGTTGGAATATCAAAGGTGCTATTTTTTTAAATTCCAGGGATTTCTTTTCAATGGCTGAAGTGGAGAAGTTGGCTGATGATCTCCTCACTCAGCCGTGGCTCTCCGTGCGTATTGGTGACTCTCCTTTCCTGCTGAAGGCCACTTTCAGCGACGCTGCCTACAAATTGATGCTGTGGGATCACAACAGTGTCTGGTGGGAGGAGATGAACTCGGATGATCTGAAACAAAGGGCTCAGGTATGTCTTTGGAATAGGGTTAGAGACATGGGAGAGAGAGATGACAAAAATGTCTGGCTCCATTTGTTTGGCTAATCTTAGGAGCAGAGGAAAACAGTTCACCGCTAGAGCCTGTTCACCATTCAGCTGCTTCATGACAGATCTTGACTCCATCAACCTACTATCATGACTTTTAATTCTGTGCCCTAAAAATATCGATCAATCTGAATTTTGACACCTCCAGATAGATCACCTTCAATCTTCAGTATTTGAGGGAAAGTAGCCTTGTGTAACACACAACCATTGAGAATGAGAGCAGGCTTGGCAAGGGCAACACTGTTCATGTGGCGGACTTGCCAAACATGTTTGATGCATGCTGCACAGCAGACTTTTGAACAAAGTTAAAGCTCACGATTAAAAGGGACTGTAGCAATATGGATACAAGTTGGCTGAGTGACTAAGGAGGGTTGGATCAAAAGCAGGAAGTGCCTGAGAAATTCAGCAGGGCTAGCAGCTTCTGTGGAGAGAGAAACAGAGTGTGTGTTTCAAGTCTGATATGACTCTTCTTCAGAATTCCTATTCTTCTGTTCTGAAGAAGAGTCATGCATTAGGGCAATAGTTCCAGGAGTTGACCCAATGACATTGGAGGAGTGGCGATATGTTTCCAAGTCAGGATGGTGAGCAGCTTGGAGGTGTTCTTGCAGGTGGTGGTGTTCCCATGTATCTGCTGGCTTTGTCCTTCTAGATGTAGAGGTCACAGGTTTGGAAGGTGCATTTTGGGAAGCTTTTGTGAACTTCTGCAGTGTAACTTGTAGATGGTATACAATGTTGCTACTGAGCATTAATGGTGGAGGAATTGGATGTTTGTTGAGGTGATGCCGGCGAATTGGGCTCTTTGTCCTGGTTGGTGTCAAGCTTTTTTGAGTGTTATTGGAGCTGCACCCATCCAGGCAAGTGGGGAATATTCCATCGCACTCCAGATTTGTGTCTTGTCAGTGACGGATGGGAGTTGTGAGGCTAGGAGGTGAGTTACTTGCTGTAGGGTTCCTAGCCTCAGAATTGCACTCGTAGCTACTGTATTTGTATGGCTCATTCAGTTCAGTTTCTGGCCCAGGTTGTTGATAACGGGGGATTCAGTGATGATAATGTTATTGAACGTCTAACAGTGATGGTTAGATTCTGTCTTGTTGGAGATGGTCATTGTCCGGCATTTGAATGGCACAAATGTTACTTGCCACTGTCAGCCCAAGCCTGGATATTGTCCAATTCTTGTTGCATTTGAACATGGACTATTTCAGTATCTGAGGAGTCGTGAATGATGCTGAATATTATGCAATTGTCAATGATCATCCCCACTTCTGATCTTTATAATGGACACAGAGTCATGGATGAAGTAGCTGATGATGTTTGGGCCTACGACACTACTCTGAGGAACCCTTGCAGAGATGTTCTGGAGCTGAGATGACTGACCTCCGACAATCACAACCATCTTCCTCTGAGCCAACCAGAAGAGAGTTAGCCACCTTATTCTCATTGACTCCCCTTTTGCTAAGGCTCATTGACATACACTGTCAAATGTGCCCTCGATATCAAGGACAGTCAATTTTACCTCACAACTCAGTGCAATTACATCGGTTTAAGGTCTGATCAGAGCTTTGTACAACAGCAGTCTTTCTCATTAAGAGCTTTCAACTGGAAGTACTTAAGGTATGGGACGTTGTGAGTTAGAATGGAGAATTACTGGGATTGGCTGGGGTTGGAGCGGATGAGGGAGAGAGTGTTCGAGATAAAAGGTACTGCAGATGCTGGAGAATCCGAGATAACAAGGTGTGGGGCTGGATGAACACAGCAGGCCAAAATGATTTCTGATGAAGGGTCTAGGCCCGAAACGTCAAGCTTTCCTGCTCCTATGATGCTGCTTGGCCTGCTGTGTTCATCCAGACCCACACCTTGTTATCTATGAGGGAGAAAGTGTGTTAGGTCTGGGAATGGCAGGGTCAGGCTAAGTCAACATGGTTTTATGAAAAGGAAATCATGTTTAGCCACTGTATTGGAGTTCTTTGATGAAATAATGTGTTGTGGATGAAGGAGAACAGGTGGATGTACTGTACTTGGACTTCCAGAAGGTATTTGTTAAAGTACCAAATCCAAGCTTATTGTGGCAGGAAGAATAAAGAGCAAGTAAGTTATCCAAGTGGTCTGCGACAGCATGGCTGGGAGATACAGCAGGATCTGGGTGTCCCGAGTGCTAAAATCACAAAATGTTAGTATGCAGGTACAGCACATAATTAGGAAAGCTAACAGAATATTATTGTTTATTGCGAGAGGAATTGAATACAAAAGTAAGGAGGTAATTCTTCTGGAATACAAGACACTGATGAGACCACGTTGGAATACTGTGAATGTATCGGTCTCTTTATTTAAGGAGGTATATAAATGCATTGGAAACAGTTTGGAGAGAGTTTACTAGGGTAATATGTGAAATTGGAAGGGTTTCTTATCAGGGTTTGTTGGATAACTGAGAGTGTTCGAGAGTGGATCTGGAAAGGATGTTACTTCCTGAGGAGTATTTAGAAGTAGTGGTCACTGTTTAAAGTAAGGGATTGCCGATTCAGTACAGATGAAGTGTTTTTTTGTTAGAGTGTCTTCAGAACTGCTAGGAAGTTAGAAGCAGGAGCAGGCCATTCAGCACGTTCCTCCATTCTATATGATAATGAGTGATCATTCACTTGAATCATTTTTTTGTGCACAGTCACCCGATGGTGTCTTCCACCTCCTGTTTTGAATTGCCATCAGCCTTAGTGAAGGCAGATTGTGCATCCACTTGTTGGCTGTTGATCATTTTGCCACAGTGAAACTAAAAGGAGAAATAAATTACAGTCCAAAAATCTTTGATCCTGTCGCCCACCCTTTGTATATATTGTCATTTAATGTAGATTAATTTGATTTGATTTGGTCTGTTGTTGTCACATGTACCTAAGTACATGTCCCAGGCTTCACATGTTCTCACTGAGAATGATAGACCCAAAGGAACCATCAGACAAAGAATGACCACGCTGGGTGCTTAGGTACCTTATAGCCTTCAGGACTCAGCTTTGAGTTTAACAATTTCAGAGCATGAACACCTCCTTCCAGGTCTATTACCTACCTCCACAACCCCAGATCCAGCCATGAAATGGGTTGCTATTTGCACAGCCAACCAATTTTCAATATAGCTGCCACTATCCTCGACTTAGCTTCTGTTCTTCCCTGGCTTACTTTCGATAGTCCCTTTCCCTGCTTACTCCACCCCCTGCATCTCTTTCTGTCTCTCTCTCTCTCTCTGGGTTCCATTTTCTATCTGCTCACTTTCACTAAAGAAAGAACGGTGTGAGTTTTAGGGATAGTCACGAGATACGCATTTATACTCTTATATTACTGGCTGTGTTTGTGAGCCATTTAATGTATTTTATTGAGATAGCTTTGTTTTGATGATTAAACCATAATTCTGTTTGTGAAAAAACCTGGTTAATAGACTCAGAGATAGTAAGAACAGCAGATGCTGGAGTCAGAGATAACACAGTGTGGAGCTGGAGGAACACAGCAGGCCAGGCAGCACCAGAGGAGCAGGAAAGTTGACTTTTTTGTTTTCGGAACCTGATATAGATAAAAATATTTAATTGGTCATCTTGGTGAGTGGATAAAGTTTTTCATTTTTGTTGTATAAAATTTTTGATATGTGTTGCGGCCAATGCCCAGCAGGACTGAAGAGATGTCTAGCCTCAGTTGTAACAACAGATAAATGTGCATTTATATAGCACCTTTCACATTCTCAATGTCCCAAGTGATTTATGGGCAATTAATTTTAAAGTACAAAAATCATACGACACCGAATTATAGTCCAACAGGTTTATTTGAAAACACAAGTCTTGCTCCTTCTTCAGGTGATAGTAAGTAAAAGGTAAAAGGGTCATTGTTTAATACAATTGCATCAGTTCAAACCTAAGATGGAGTAATATAGTCAACCCTGCTCCAGTACATCATCCTGCCAGTTTATTTCACTGAAGTACTTTCAGTTTCTTGCAGAACAATTAAACATTTCCATTAGCACTGGTCTGGGGCATGGCAGGTTCCTGGTTGTTATCACTCACTGCGCAGAAAGATTCTTGCAGTTCTTGTGCTACTAGCTAATGCAAATGGCCTTTCTTTGGCTGCCTTATCCAAACCTGTCATAATCCTGCACACCTCAATTAAATCTCCCCCTAATCTGCTTGGATCCCAGAAGAGTCTCCCTAACTTCTCCAACCTGACCTTTAATTAAAATAAAACAAAGAACTGCAGGTGCTGTACGTCTGAAACACGCAATAAACAGAAATTGCTGGAGAAACTCAGCAGGTCTGGCTGCACCTGTGTAGATACAACAGAGTTAACATTTCCAGACCTTTAAATAAAATCTTCCTCCTCTGGAACCATTCTGGTAAATCATCCACTGAGTCAAGGCTATTCCAAATGGAAGTGTTTCTTTATACATACTGCCTGATTGCCCCTTAATTGCCTCTGTTGTGGCTTAGCAAGACTCGCATTCAATTTAGCTAGTGTTACCATATCCCAAGAATAAATATTTAACAAAGAGAAGAGCTGCAAGCCTGCAGACTACTGTGAGGTGGAAGGGAAAGTGCTCTTGGTGGATGAGAAACATCCTACTCACAACAAATAAAAACATATGAGAATGCACCTCAAAGTGATAGCGGTGCAAACTGTGCAATTCCCCAATGCTGACCTCTCTCACCTTACCGAGTAGGCACAATTTGAGTACGTTCATGACTCAAAATATGATGGGTGGTAAATGTAGCGTGGCTCAAGAAGAACAGTTGACTTTGTTCCTATGATTTACGAAGCACTGAGGGTTGCCTCGTCTTGTGTCTGTTGAAGAGGGGCATATATAAAGTGAGTATCAAAGGTCTTTTCCCTGGGGCGAGGGGGCATATTTTTAAGGTGAGAGCAGAAAGATTTAAAAATGACAGGAGGGACAACTTTTTATACACCGAGAGTGGCACGGAATGAGCTGGTGGATGCAGGTACAGTTATTAGATCAATCTTTGGGTATGCTTAAGGTAGAGATTGATAGATTTCTGATCAGCTATGGTGCACAGGGTTACAGGAACTGGCTGAGTAAAAGGCATTGATGTGTTTGATCAGCTGGGATCATATTCAGTGGTGGGGTTGGCTCGATGGGCTGAATGGCCTGCTCCTGTTCCTATGTTCCCATGTCATTGAATGGCAGTTTCAATTTACATTGAATGTAAATTCTTTCTGTCACTTGCTGTTGTTTTTGCTGCTTCTCACACCAGCAGATGCTCCTCAATGTGATCCTTTCTCCTCAGGAACTGAACAAGCGGCTGAAGGCGCCTGTGTCAGCGTTCTGCCGGTACCTCCGTGAGGCGGTGGGCCCCCTGCTGCGAGGCGGAGGCCGCGATCCCCTCCCTGGCTTCATGTGTGAGCGAGCTCAGAACCTGCTCAGCATCAGCCTGAGGAGTGAGTTATCCGGCGTGCCTTTCTACTGGACTTTCCGCTGCACCGAGGCCCCCATGAGTATGGTATGTACTGCACCCACACCAGTCTCTGCTGGCTATTGCTGAGGGCAGGGAGATCTAA
This sequence comes from Ginglymostoma cirratum, assembly GCA_024137785.1. NCBI lineage: Eukaryota > Metazoa > Chordata > Chondrichthyes > Orectolobiformes > Ginglymostomatidae > Ginglymostoma > Ginglymostoma cirratum. The sequence goes on along the minus strand of JAHRHZ010000145.1, from coordinate 89,869,440 downwards.
TCAGAATGATGTACAGATGACTGGATAATGTTGCAGGTTAGGATGTTGGCCTGCCCATCTTCAAAAAATTTGTATTAATAAAATTGAATGTTAAGCACAGGTGGCAGCCATTCATAGTTTTAAAGTCATGCAGCATAGAAACAGACCCTTTGGTCCAACTAGTCAATGCTGACCACAATCACAAACCAAACTAGTCCCACCTGCCTGCGCTTGGCCCATATCCCTCCAAACATTTTTTATTCATGTACTTATCTAAATGTCTTTTAAACGTTTAACTGCTCCCACACCCACCACTTCCTCTGGAAGTTCATTCCACACATGAACCACTCTCTGTGTAAAAATGTTGCCCTCATGTCCTTTTTAAATCTTTCTCTTCTCACCTTAAAAATATGCCCCCCAGTTTTGCACTCCCTTACCCTAGGGGAAAAAACCTTGCCATTCTCTTATCCATGCCCGTCATGAATCTATAAGCCTCTGTATGGTCAACCCCTCAACCTCCTATGCTCCAGTGAAAAAGGTTTCAGCCTATTTTTATAACTCAAGCCTTCAAGGCTATCCTGTTCTTGGCTATGTATCAAATTGTGGCTGATCCGTGCCTCATGAATTTGCCTGCCTTTGTCCTTTATCCCTGAAGACCATCGCCCAACAAATGTCAATCATCAACAGCTCCAATTGAAAAAGAATACTCTTTTGGGGAAGAAAATTCTCAATTCCCACTAACCTTTATGTGATAAAGGTGTTTGTTGACTTTACCCCCATACCGCCCCAGCATGGTGCAGCGCTCACTTTAACCTTGCTGCTCCTTGTCTTGGACTCCTCTGCACTGGAGGAAAAGCTTCTGTTTTTGAGCCAAAACTGACAACCCTGACTTGTCTCAGAGATAAAAGGTACTGCAGATGCTGGAGAATCCGAGATAACAAGCATGGGGCTGGATGAACACAGCAGGTCAAGCAGCATCATAGGAGCAGGAAAACTTGACGTTTCGGGCCTAAACCCTTCATCAGAAATGGGGGAGGGGAAGAGGGTTCTGAAATAAATAGGGAGAGAGGGGGAGGCGGATAGAGAATGGATAGAGGAGAGGATAGGTGGAGAGGAGGCAGACAAGTCGAAGAGGCGGGGATGGA
>JAHRHZ010000145.1:89824553-89867916 GCA_024137785.1 Ginglymostoma cirratum | reverse complement strand
CCTCCCCCTCTCTCCCTATTTATTTCAGAACCCTCTTCCCCTCCCCCATTTCTGATGAAGGGTTTAGGCCCGAAACGTCAAGTTTTCCTGCTCCTATGATGCTGCTTGACCTGCTGTGTTCATCCAGCCCCATGCTTGTTAACCCTGACTTGTCATTGTGCAGGAGACCAGCATCCAGGACTTTCTGATTCAGCATTGTTAACCTTCTTAACGTTCTTACAAGTGACCTGCTGGCAAAACCAGCATTTCTTGCACATCCCTAATTTCTCTGGAGAAGGTGGTGGTAAGCTGCCTTATGTAGCTGCTGCAATCCAGACGATAGCGCTGTGAGGAAGGAGTTCCAGGATTTTGACAGTGAAGGAACGGCGATATATTCCCAAGGTAGTACGGTGCATGGCTTGGACGGGAACTTGCAAGGATAATGTTCCCATGTATCTGCTGCCCTTGCCTTCTAGTTTAGAGAGGTCTGTGGGTTTAGAAGGCACTTTTGAAGAAATCTTGGTTCTTGTGCTGCATCTTGTAGATGGTGCTGTCTGCTGCCACCGTATGTTAGTGGTGAACTGAGAGAATGTTTGAGTACAGGCAGATGATGATTGAGTGACTTGTGATAGATTCTGTGTGAAGTTGCTTGCTGCAATGTTATTGCATGCTTTCAACTTTAACACAACTTATTTGCCTTAGGTGACTAAATGAAGGTAGGTACAATGGCAAAATAATTTGTAAATGTTAAATTGTTAACTTTTATATAAAATCTTCATTCCATGCTTAAAAGCTTCCCCCCCCACCCACATAGTGTACGATTGTTCACCATGCAGTTTCTGAAGAACAGGGTAGTTCTCCCTCTTGCTGACACCAATACTGCCAAAAACATTCAACCCACTACCATTTGCAACAATGAGCCAATGTCGCTATCTCATTCTAAACATCGTGTATGTGATAACATTGAGAATTAGAGATGAACTGGGAGCATGGAAATGTAAGCAATGGACGCAGCAGTCAGGCCTGTTTCGCCCACTCTGCCATTGAGCATTTATGGTTGATCATTCACAGCGGGGAGGTGATTGGGGGGAGGTGATGGTCTAGAAGTATTGATCCAGAGACCCAGGTAATGTTCTAGAGATTAGAGTTCGAATCCCTTCATGTCAGATGGTGAAATTTGAATTCAATGAAAATCTGACATTAGGAGCCCTAATGATGACCATGAATCCATTGTCAATTGTTGGAAAAATCCATTTGGTTCACTAATGGCCTATGTTTCTTTGTTCTTTGTTCTTGAAACTGCCATCCTTACCTGGTCTGGCCTCCATGTGACTCCAGACCCACAGCAATGTACTTGACTCTTAACTGCCCTCTGGGCAATTAGGGATGGACAATAAATGCTGGCCTAGCCAGCAATGCCCTCATCCTGTGAGTGAATAAAAAAAAAATTTCACCTTGCTGCCACTTTCCTTTACTATCCCTATATCTTTTGATGTCACTTGTATAGAGAAATCAATTAATTTCACTCTTGAACAAACTCGGTGACTAAGCTTTCACAGCGCTCTGGGGTAGGGAATTCCAAGGGTTCATTACCCTCTGCACTCCCTCCTGATTCAGAGCCAAATGATTTGCCCTTTGTTCTGAGACTGTGTTCTAGAGTCTCCAACCAGGGAAATATCCAACCTGCATCCACTCTGATAGATTTTGTAAATTGCAAAGCAATTACCTTCCATTCTTCAAAACTGTAGACAATACAGGCTCAATTTCTTCACAATCTCCTGTTTGAAAGTACAAATACTTAAATGATTATATGTGGCTATCTGAAGCCTTTGATTTTAATTTTGGGGATGCCACTGACAAGACTGGTATTTTTTACCCACTCCAACTTTATATTGACTAAGCTTAAGATAAGAGTCAACCACATTGAAGCCTTGTATAGGTCAGATTTGGCAGGGGGAGCAAATTTCCTTGTACAAGATGAGTCAGATGGGTTTCTTCATGTAAACGTGCGAAACAGGAAGAGCGTTTGCCATTTAGCTGCTTGAACCTGTTCAGCCATTCAATAAGGTCCCAACATCTGTTTTTATTTAATTCCTATTTGGAATGTGGGTATTTTTGGAGAAAGTAACATTTCTTGCCTTTAGACAATTGTCTTGGAGAGCTTGGTGGTAAATTGTCATCTTGCCCACAGCAGTCTGTGTGGTGTTTGCAGTCCTGCTGGGGAGGAAGTTCCAGGATTTGACCCAGAGACAGTGAAAAGGACGGCATGATGACTTAGTGGTTAGCACTGTTGCCTCACAGCGCCAGGGACTCGGGTTCAAATCCACCTTGGGCGACTGTCTGTGCGGAGTTTAGGTGCGGATGTGCAAGTTAGGTGGATTTGCTATGCTAAATTACCCATAGTGTCCAGGGATGCCCAGGCTGGTTGGATCAGCCATGGGAAATTCAGGGTTACAGTGATAGGGTGGGGGGGAGGTGGGATGCAGTTCAGAGTGTTGGTGTGGACTTGATAGGCCGAATGTCCTATTTCCACACTGTAGGGATTCTGTTCTAAGAAGCAGCAATTATAGTTCCAAGCCAAGATGGTATGTAACTTAAAGGGGAACTTGGAAATGGTGGTGTTCCCACGCGTTTGTTGCCCTTGACCTTCCAGATGTTAGAGGTTTTGGGTTTGGAGGATATTTTCAGAGGAGCATAGGTGAGTTACTGCAGTGCATCTTGTAGATGGTGTCAATCTGTGCTATCCAAGATATGAATTGGGATTGACTGGTTGATCACAGAGTGCCCGACAGTCAGTTTTGCTGTTTACCTGTTGCTGCATGACTTCCATGTCCAGAAACTATGAGGCTAGAGAAAAGTGCATGCACTTAACAGGCTTTACCAGCTTGTGGCATCGTGTTTCAGTTTGGTCCAGAGTAAGTGAGTTTTATGGTGACAATGCAAATGAATGAATAAGAAATATACTAGGAATGGAAATGTGAAGAAAGTATATTACAGTGCTAGAAACGTCAGAGACTATGGAGCACATCATGTCCAAGTGGACTCTCTGCGAGATTAGTTCAGTAAATCCCACTCTTCTGCCCATTCTCTGTTGACCTGCAGTGTTTTTTCTTCAGCTGCTTATTTGATTGGTCCGTACAGATTGAAGAAAAATTTTGGGGACATGCTCCACATCCAAAATGTCAGCAAAGTAAATTGACCAGGGGCCTCAGAACTGTAGGGAAAGGACGAGGTTGATGCAGTGAGTGCATTCAGACTGAAACTGGGTCTGTGTTCTTTCCAATGAAAGAGTAAAATGATGCAACACTTCCCAAGTCTGGAGAAAATACTAGAAAAATCCAAGTCTAGAAAAAATCAAAGGCAAAGAGAAATGGTTCCATTCAGAAAACCTGAGGAGGTTAGCAGTAGAATTCAACAGGTGATTTCAGGAATTGTCTCAAAACTTGTTCCTTCAGGTACGCTTTGGTGGGTTGGCTACAAAATTCCATCATATGTTTGATTTACAAAGCAGTGGATATAATTACTACTGTAAAATTATTTTGAGCTGAAAGTCAGATCAAGCGACCATGATTTTCGGGGACTCACATCTGAGTAAAAGTGAAAGGTTACTTTGACTCCACATACCTCTGTGAGATAGCATTCTCCCAAATGAAAATAACCAAGTATCATGCCCATCTCCTAGATACCCATTCGATGGGCTGTATATGACTGTCAGTTTCAAACTACAACTCACACTTCAAGGCAGAGGCAGATAATGCACAGCCATGGGTGTCACACTGAGACTTAGTGAGTAGAGGACAAAATTTATAGTTATATATACTTGGTTTGAAATTTATATAACATTAAAGTAAATACTTTTCCATTTTCTTCTGCATATATCCTGGTTTGCATTTAATTTCTAAAGGTGATCCTCTGTTTAAAAAGGTTGGAGGTCACTGCTGTAGATTGTGGCCTTAATTCCAGTCCAAAATTTCTCCCACTCAACCTTGAACATATTGAATGAGCCAGCCATCAGTGTTATCTGTGGAAGAGAATTATAAATATAACAAAGAACAAAGAAAATTACAGCACAGAAGCAGGCCCTTCGGCCCTCCAAGCCTGCGCCGATCCAGATGCTCTATCTAAACCTGTTACCTATATCCCTCTGCTCCCTGCCCAAATATCAGTAAACCTCAGAGAGAACATTCCTCCTCCACCTTCAATGGGAGAAACACCTTATTCTGAAATCCTGCCCACTTGTTCCTCACGAAGGACTAAAGGGGGAGGTGACAGTTTAGTGGTGTTATAATTTAATCCAGAGATTAATCACTTAATCCAGGTAATGTCCCGGCAACCCGGGTTCAAATCCTGCCAAGGCAGGTGATGAAATATGAATTCATTAAAATTTGGAATGAAGACACTTAATGATGATCATGAATTGATTGTTGGAAAAACCCATCTGGTTCGGTAATGTCCTTTAGAGAAGTAAACTGCCATCCTCACCTGGCCTGGCCAGACCTACAGTAATGTGGCTGACTATGAACCCTGCCCTGTGGGCAATTAGGGGTGGGCAATAGATGCTGGCCCAGCCAGCAGTGTCCTCATTCTGTGAGTGAATTAAAAAAAAAAGTGGAATCATCTTCTCAATGTCTACCCTATCAAAATCCCTCAGAATCTGTGTGTTTCAACAAGGCCCATTCTTCTAAACTACAATAATTTTAGGCTCAACTGCTTCACCTTTCCTCATAAGGTGATCCTTTCATCCCAGTATAGTCAAACTTCTGTGAACTACGAGCTAAGCAACAATCCAGTAGTTTCATAGATTGTATTACCGTCACTCGCTCTCTTAGTCCCGATTTATTTAATTATCTGAATTTGAATTCCCCCATCTGGCTTGGTGAAATTTCAGCTCATGTCCCTAGATTATTAATCGAGATCTCTGTTCTACCAGTACTGTAAAATGATCACTACTCTGCCATTCCTGTACATCTCAAATTTGTCATGTGAACACTTATTTAGGAGATTCAAGAGGTTTAGTCCTTCTGACTGTCTAACGAGGATAAGCTGCAGTGTCATCATTTTCCACTAGGGGGTAGAACAACACTGCTTTAGACATTGGCAATGGATGTATCTGAGCCTGACATCTGAAGACAAACGATAACGATCCACCCATATCTGAAACTTTATTTTTCTGTCTCATATTTTTATAATTCAGTCTGCTTCACAGTGGGATGAAGGAATGGTGGCAGAAAATATCCTGTGGAGTAGAAATGTTAGCATAAACTTGGTGGGCTGAAGGGTCTGTTTCTGGGATATGAATTCTGTGTTCAATTTGCACAGAGTTCTAAATTGGAGTCCAGATTTCCCTGTCCCTTTTTCCTTGATTTTTGTGATTGATGTCATAACATAATGACTATTGGAATCACTGTTAGCTGGTGAGGGAGAGGCAGATCTAGCAGATCACGAACTTGCTGGCAGGACTTGCAGAATATTTTGCAGTCAACGGTGACTATGTACTCAGCAGACTGCCTGTTTAAGCTGTGAGCTACAGCATTCAATCTGTGTTCTCAATGAACACTGGCTGTTTATAGAGTCTCCCACAAACTGCAGCAGGTAAAACTTGTGGCTCCCAGACTACAGCAAAGTTCACCTGATAAAAACTGGGTGATTTCTCCAGCAAATGCAGAGAATCGAGGAAATTAGAATGCAAATTGATGATGAATTCTCCAATCGTTCTGACGAATGACATAAAGTTGATATTGTCTCTTGTGACATTAGATAGAAAGTTGATTGTATAACGAATTGCTAATACTACATACGAGGTCAGTTTTGGAGAGATGTCATTGGCTTTGCACCATACTTGCCTGTCCTGAAGGCACTTGACCCTGTTCTATTCAAATGTCAAAACTGCTTGACAGCAGAGGCTTCTCGATTCGGGCCTGTCTGTTTTTACACTGTGAATTGTAAGTTCAGATTATTGTTGTATTTAAATTTTGGATGTGCCTAAAATCATTCCCAGTAGCTTACAATATTGTGACCAGTAAGTGTGATTGCTTGGAGGGTATTTCTGACTGGGCTTTGTGGTCTCATTCCATGCAACATTCTATTTTAAATGCTGGCTGTGACCTGTTTAATTTAGTAGATCACGTCTTAGAAAATCTAGATTAGAGACTATAAAAATTCTTTTCTTCTGTATTTTCTGGCTGGTAAATGTGCTGCTGCTGTTGCTGTATTACGGTAGTGAACGGGATGAAAAAAATCTACCACGATGACCCTGGTCTCCTTCGGTTATTCGAGACTGTCATTTGCAAGTCGGGATAGGATATCCTGTGGGACAGGAAAAGCAGTTGATTTCCATGTAAGGAGAGTGCTGACTGGATGGATGTTGGTGAGTGATTAGTAAAGGTGTTGCCATGGACAATGCACTGGTTAATTACAACTGACTGTCAACTGCCAACCTATGTTTAAATTTTAAGCAAAGCAAATTTGCTCTCACTAGTCAAAGTATTGCCCTGAGAAATGAACGAAAGAATGGCTGTCACTATTTTGTTGCATTGAAGTGGGTGTACTATGTGAACATGTTAACTCTATCTGCAAAGAAGAAGGCTCTGTGTATTAATATGTGTATCTTTCAAAAACATAGAAATGTGCCAAGCTGCAAATCCACCTTGCAAATCCATCAAAATAGCTCTCAGACTGCTGAGCTTTCTCTCAGAAGGAGCCCATGTTTGTGTACAAATGTGAGTCACTTCCCTAAAGATCTCATCCTGTGTCACTCTATTGGCCTTTAGGTTTGGGTGTCACATCTTAGGAATATATTGACCTTAAAAAGGGGATGCTGTGTGGAATTGAGGTTAAAATGTGAATGCTGGTTGCAAAGACTATAGTTGGCGTTCCTTTGAAGATAGGAGCTTGAAGTATGATCAAATCGAGGTATTTGAGATAATTGAAGGAATCAATAACTAGAGAGCGGGAGAGAGAGGAACTGTTTCCTCTGACATAATCCAGAACCTGGGTATAGTAAAATTAATACACAACTGTTTGAGGGAGAAATCAGGCAGCATTTCTTTTGTACACAAGATAGTGACATTCTGGAATTCTGTCCCCAGATAACTGACTGTGGATACTGATGGCAACAATGGGAAATAAAAGATGTTGAGAAGAGAGTTGAATAGTTATCTAAAGAAAAATAGTTGTGATCTTGCAGAGAGTTAGCATGAAATGATGAACTGAATGGTTTCCTTCTGCACGGTAACCATCCTTTGAAATTACAAGGTGTGGAGCTGGAGGAACACAGCAGGCCAAGCAGCATCAGAGGAGCAGGCAAGCTGAAGTTTCAAGCCTAGACCCTTTTCTGAAGAAGAGTCTAGGCTTGAAACGTCAGCTTTCCTGCTCCTCTGAGGCTGCGTTCATCCAGCTCTGCACCTTGTTATCTCAGATTCTCTAGCATCAGCAGTTCCTACTATCTCTGAAAACATCCTTTGAATCCTTGTTAGAATTAGAGATATGGAGCAAAAGTGGGAAGCGGAGCTGAGGTGCGTACTGGCTGTGACCTGAGTGGAAAAGGGACAAGCTTAATGGCTTTCTGTTGTTCTTCTGTGTCTTTAAAATCTTTGCCGTTTGAAGCGTTCTGTGAGAGGAGGAAGTTTGATTTTTCTGCTTTTGATACTGTAACAATAGTGTGTGTGCTTGACAATGATCCTAGGAAAGGTATTGGCCAATATTAGTTTTAAGCACAAAGATCACCTCCACCTTTGCACTATTATTTTAATAAATCGAATGAATGGAGAACAGCACCATGTTTAAATCATGAGAAATATTTAGTGCTTAGTTGTAACCTCCCTACTAAAGGAGTGCAGCCCTGTTGGAGGTGCAGTCCTTCAGATTATACATTAAACTGAGGTTCTTTCTGCCCTCTCAGGAAGAGGTGATGAATCCCTTAATGCTATTAGGGCAGTGATCTCCAGTGTCCTAGCCAGTACTTAATGGTGAGCAGGCCCGAGTTGCTGAATAACCCGCTCCTCCGAATTCACCCTTCGACTTAAATGTGATCACATGTGTCAATCTTTGGTGTTTGTGGGATCTTCCTGTTCACAAGAGACTGCCACATTTCCTACACCCCCTATAGTTGGAGATATTTTATTAAAATACATGGAAGATGTGGAGAATAATTTATTTCACACAGCGAGTTTTCAGAGTCTTGAAAACTCTGCAGTATAAGGTGGGGAAACATTCAGCAGTAACTAGAAAAATGAAATTGGATGTGAATGCATAACAGAAAAGATAGTGGTGTGGGATTAACTAAGTCTGTTTAAAATCCAGGCACAGTCACAGTTGACTAAAGACCTTTTAAAAGTCGAGTCTACATTGTATTGAAAAGACAATTGCAACCAAATTGCACAGCAAGCCCTCAAAAGCAACCATGGAAATTACCAAGTCAATCTTCTGGAAGTGAAGGATGAATATTGTTCCAGGGCTCCTTGTTTTCCTTCTGTGGGGTCTTTTATGTTCCCCTAAGGAGGACAGACATGGCCTGGTTTAACACCTCATTGGAGAGCTGTTATGTCCAATAGTGCAGTGCCCCAAAATCACTTTCGGATATGTGCTTAAGACTCTGGAGTGAGACTGGACCACTGACTTTGGAGGATGGAGTTCTAACCACTGAGCCAAGACCAACATGGGGAATAAGAATCCATGATCTATGGAACTGAGCTCACACTTTTTTTATTTGTTCACAGCACGTGGGCACCATTGGCTCGGCCAACATTTATCGCCTATTCCTAATTGCCCTTCCGAAGGTGGTGGTGAGCTGCCTTCTAGAATCACTGTGGTCCGTGTAGTGTAGGTACAGTCTCAATGCTATTAGGGAGGGAATTCTGAGATTCTGACCCAGCGACAGTGAAGGAACGGTGATATATTTGCGAGTCACGATGGTGAGCAGCTTTGAGGGGAACTTGCAGTGGTGGTGTTCCCATGTATCTGCTGCCTTGTCCTTCGAAATGATGCAGATCGCGGGTTTGGAAGATACTGCCAAAGGACCCTTGGTAAGCTGCTGCCGTGCGGCTTTTGGCTGGCACCACTCAGCAGCGGGCAGTGCTATGAAGTGAACTGCTTTATCGTTGATATGTCAAACTCCTTTGATACTGCTGCTGCTGCACTGGAACTGGGCGAGTATTCCATCACACTCCTGACTCATGCCTTGTAGCTGGTTGGCAGGCTCTGGGGAGTCAGGAGGTGAGTTATGCACTGCAGGATTCCTAGCCTCTGCCCTTTATGTGGCCAGTCCAGTCCAGTCCACTTTCTGGTCAATGGATACCTCCAGAATGTTGTGGAAGACCTGTCTGGACCACCAGAATAGGCCAGCGTCTGCAGTAGGAGTGGTTTGAATTCTCTTGGTTTCAGTCATTGCTCCAGGCGGCTTTGCATGTTCCACTGCCCTCTGTTGTACTTGGCGTCTCCCTTCTCTGGGAGATAAATTGCTGCTTTGCCCCCATCAAGAGTCTTTTTAATTATGTGGCTGAGCTTTTCCCTTTTCTTTCCTCACTCAGGGATGTAAATTTCTGTCATTTTTCATAAACCCAGTGTCATGATTTAATTAAATCCAGGCGCCAGGGTCATTTAAGAACCTTCTTTTTTAAAATAAAGCATTTGTTTTTCTACCATTGACTATTTTAAACAGTATCTGACTGTGGCAAGTTCTCAGTCCTCTCCTATCCCCTCTTTACTGCAAAATTATTGAGGAGAGAAAATTCTGTCCATTCGGTATTTGAATCTCAGAATTGTTGCAGCAGAGAAGATGGCCATTCGAATCATTGTGTCCTCACTCCCTTTCCTTGGGAGCAAATTACTCCCCCACCCTCTCCCCACATCCTTGCACAGTCTTCCTTTACAGGTATTTACAGTGTTTGGAAAATCGAGTAAAGCATCTGGACCTTTGAATTTGCCAGCCATAAAATGACTCAACCAGCCTAATCCCATTCAAGGCCAAAACATTGAATGTTTTCAAGAAGGAGCTAGATATAGTTCTTGCGGCTAAAGGGATCAAAAGATGTGGGGAGAAAGCGGGAGCAGGGAACTGAGTTAGATGGTCAGCCATGACCATATTGAATGGTGGAGCAGACTCAGATGGCTGAATAAACTACTCCTGCTTCTATTTTCTATGTATCCCGGGAGATTATGAAACTTCAAGTACAAATCCAAACACTTTTTAAATGGGTTGAGGGTTTTGTCTCCACTGCCTATTCACTCAGTGAGATCCAGACCCACAAACACCCTCTGGGTGCAAACTGTTTTCCTCATTTCCCCTCTAATCTTTCTATCACTTATGTTAAATCTATGGTTCCAGTTATTCACCCTTCTGCTAGTGTAAACGGTCCCTTCCCATCCACTCTATCCAACCTTGTACATTTCAATCCATTCTCTCCTTGGCCCCCTCCTTTCTCACAGGAATGACCCCAGCTGATCCAATTTTTCCTCAAAGCTGCATTTTTCCAACCCTGACAACATGTAAACTTAAAACAAGCACAGAAAATGCTGGCAGATCTCAGCAGATCGGGCACCATTTGGGGAGAGAAAAACAGAGTTAAAGTTTCGAGTCCAGTGACCGTTCGTCAGAATAGACAAATATTTTCATGTTGTTTCAGACATCCAGCATCTGTAATTCTTTATTTTGTTGTATTCTTGTAAACCTCCTCTGCACCCTGTCGTGCAGTTAAATCCTTTTAGTATTGAGGTGTCCAGAACTGAAAGAGTGGAGCTTGATTTCCAACACTCCACCCCAGTGAGGTGTGACGGTGTGTGCCATTTGCCCTGTTTGACTTGCCTGTAAATAGATTACTTTGCACTTCTCGTCAGTCCACATCCTACTGCAGTCTGCAGCTTCCCTCCTCATAATAAACTGCACAGCCAATTTTCCTGTCATTTGCAGACCTCTTGATCATGTCCCGTACATTTAAGTCCAAATTACTAACGTATCACTGAAGGCAGGGGACCTGACGTTTTCTTTAAATTCATTCATGGCACGTGGGCGTCGCTGGCCAGGCCAACATTTATTGCCCATCCCTAATTGCCCAGAGGGCAGGTAAGAGTCAACCACGTTGCTGTGGGTCTGGAGTCACATGTAGGCCAGACCAGGTAAGGATGGCAGTTTCCTTCCCTAAAGGGCATTAGTGAACTAGATGGGTTTTTCTGACAATCGGCAATGGATTCATGGTCATCTTAATTCCAAATTATTATTGAATTCAAATTCCACTGTCAGCCATGATGAGATTTGAACCCGGGTTCCGAGAACATTACCTGAGTGTCTGGATTAATGGTCTAGCGATAATATTTGTTGATTAGCCTGCCATGCGGAACCTTTGAAAATGATAGGTAGAGCACCTGCTATTTCTTCCGGCTGCTTCTAATAGCCTGGGCTGCATTTCATCCACTTGAACCAAACAAGCAAAATGTTCTCCCAGTGCTAGTTTTGCTCAGCCTCATTCCCTCCAACTAAGCCCAGGTTTGTACCTTGCCTTCTCGGACTTGCTACATACCGGATCAATGTATTCCATCCCACCATTGTCTTCCTGTTTGAATTGTGATTGAAATTATTTTGTATTGTCTGGCCTGATGCTGCCAGAGCTAAACCTGGGCAAGTGTTGCTGACTGTCATACAAGATGTTTAAACCAAGTCTTGGTCTGCTGATTTCATGTATAAAAAGGAGCAATGGAGCTTCCCCTCGTGTCTAGGCCAATATTCATCCTTCAGTTCACAGCAGGTCATTTAGTCATGATCACATTGCTGTTTATAGGATCTTGCTGTGCCATAATTGACTGTTGGGTTTGCTTCCTTGGCCAGGATGCAGAGTGTCTGAAGTATAGGATATACTGAGGTCTTGAAGGGTGCTGTACCAATGCAAGTTCTTTGACAAGTTACAGGCGCTGTGCATGTTGTCGGGCGTTGGATTTATTTTGAAGCTGCAAATATCTCCTTCAATATACTCTCCCTTTGTCACTGTAGCTTCGGTGTTGGAAATGAATGGACTTTTGTCTTAGTCTTCCAATTTGTTCTTTAACAGGAACTTCAATCATTCAAAGGGTTAAACTAATAGGCCTCTGGGAAAGAACAGAGTGAGTAGGACTAATTAGATAGCTCTTCCACAGAACCAGAACTGGCACAATGGGCTGAACGATGACTTTCCACAACCTCAACACTCAAGTGTGGCAAGGAAAATACTGCAATAATTAATACAGAAGTGCTGAAAGATGAAGGAGGTTTACATTGATGCAATACTTTATGACTTCTGTGTACCTGCACTGAAGTCATAGAGTTATACAGCCGTAGAGATGTATAGCATCTAGACCCTTCAGTCCGACTCACCCGTGTCGACCAGATATCCTAAATTAACCTAGTTGTATTTGCCAGCATTTGGCCCATGTCCCTCTAAACCCTTCCTATTCATGTACCCATCCTTATACCTTTCAAATATTGTAACCGTACCAGCCTCCACCACTTCTTCTGGCAGCTCATTCCAAGCACGCACCACCCTCAGCATGAAAGGTTTGCCCCTTAGGTCCCTTTTATATCTTGCCCCCCTCATCTTAAAGCTGTGCCCTCTAGTTTTGGACTCCCCTACCCTGGGGAAAAGGCCTTGACTATTCACCCTATCCATGCCCTTCATGATTTTATAAACCTCTATATGGTCACCCCCTCAGCCTCCGATGCTTCAGGGAAAATAGCCCCAGCCTAATCAGCCTCTTCCTATAGATCAAACCCTCCAACGCTGGTAATATCCTTGTAAACGTTTTTTGAACCCTTTCGAGTTTAACAACATTTTTTCTATAGCAGGGAGACCAAAATTGAACTCAGTTTCCAAAAGTGGCCTAACTAATGTCCTGTGGAGCTGGAGTAACACAGCAGACCAGGCAGCACCAGAGGAGCAGGAAAATTGACATCTCGGGTTGGGACCCTTCTTTAGAAATGGAGGGGAGGGGCAGCGGGGGAAGGGAGCTCAGAAATCAATAGCGAGAGGAAGGGTGGGGCTGAGGAAAGTAGGTGGGATAGTGATAGATGAGTGCAGTAGGGAGTGGTGGGGATTGCTCAGTGAGGTCGGAGGGGAGTATAGGTGGGAGAGAAAATGCACAGGTTGTGTCGGGTCAAGGAGGCGGGATGAGAGGGAGGGTTGGTCATGGAATGAAGCTGGGTGTGAGGAGATTTTGAAACTGGTAAAATCCACATTTAGGCCATTGGGCTGTAGGCTCCTGAGGCACCACTAGTAGATCTGCAGGCTATTTCATAAGATCAATGAGATCATTTCTACCAAGCTGGACAGACAGATGGCATCTTTGCTGAGCATCTACTCATGTGAAACAGCTGCTGAGTGCTTCCTGAGTGCTGGTAACAAGAATCTGATGGTCAAATAGCTGGAGTGGAATTCAAATCCTAAACATGCTGACTCAAGATGAAAGTGCTACTCACTGAACCATGGATGATATCCAGTGAAATTAAGGATGAAGCATTGTTTTTGGGCTGCTTGGCAAAAATGTATGTCTGATTACACAATGGAGCGGAACTAACCAGAGCACAGTCACTGATGTCAATCCCCACTGGGGCTAGTTAGGGAAAGCCAGGGTTATGCTCCTTTTGAGAAGAGAATCCTGAGAGGTAATTTGTTCGAGGTGTTCAAAATCATGAATGGTCTGGACAGAGGTTTTTTTTAAACTCACACGTGAGATGTTGACGTCACTGGCTGGCCACCATTTATTGCCTGGCTCTAGCTGCCCTTGAGATTTTGAAATGGTAAAATCCACGTTTAGGCCATTGGCTGTAGGTTCCCAAGGCGGCACTAGTAGATCTGCAAGCTCTTTCATAAGATCAATGAGATCATTTTTACTTAGTTTTGCTTTAGTACCTCGTGGTAGTGAACTGCCTTCTTGAACTGCTGCAATCCATCTGCTGTACGTTGACCGACAATACTCTTATGGAGGGAATTTCAGCATCTTGACCCAGCAGCAGTGAGGAAATGGTGATATATTTCCAAGTCAGGATGGTGAGTGGCTCAGAGGGGAACTTGCAGATGGTGTTCCAATGTATCTGCTGCTGTTCTTCTAGATGGAAGCAGTTGCGGATTTGCAGGGTGCTGTCTAAGGATCTTTGGTGAATTTCTGCAGTGCATCTTGTTGAAAGTACACACTGCTGCTACTGAGCATCAATAGTGGAGGGAGTAAATGTTTGTGGATGTAGTGTCAATCAAGCGGGTTGCTTTATCCTCGATGGTGTCGAGCTTCTTGAGTGTTGTTCGGGCTGCACTCATCCAGGCAAGTGGGGAGTATTCCATCACACACCGGACTTGTGCCTGGTAGATGGTGGACAGGCTGTGGGGATTTGGAAGGTGAATAACTCATGTAGTAGTCCTAGCCTGTGATCTGCTTTTGTAGCCACTGTGGTCAATGATAACTCCCAGGATGTTGATAGTGGGGGATTCAGTGATGGTAACACCATTGAATGTCAAGGGGTGGTGGCTAGATAGTCTCTTATTGGTGATGGTCATAGCCTGGCATTTCTGTGGCATGACTGTTACTTGCCGCTTGAACATGGACTGCTTCAGTGTCTGAGGAGTCATGAATGGTGCTGAACATTGTGCAAACATTTGGTGAACATCTCCACTTCTGACCTTATGATGGACAGAAGGTCGTTGATGAAGCAGCTGAAGATGGTTGGGCCTAGGACACCTCCCTGAGGAACTGCTGCAGAGATGTCCTGGAGCTGAGATGCTTGACCTCCAACAACCATAACCATCTTCCATGTGTCAGGTATGACTCCAACCACCAGAGAGTTTTCTCCTTGATATCCATTGATTCCGGTTTTGCCAGGGCTCCTTGATGTCAAGGGCTGTTACTCTCACCTCACCTCTGGAATTCAGCTCTTTTCTCTATGTTTGAACCAAGGCTGTAATGAGATCAGGAGCTGAGTGGCCCTGATGGAACTCAAACTGGGCATCACTGAGCAGGTTATTGCTGAGCAGATGCTGCTTGATAGTACTGTCGATGACACCTTCCATCACTTTGCTGATGATCAAGAGTGGACTGATGGGGCAGTAATTGGCCGGGTTGGATTTGACCTAGTTTTTATATACAGGGCACACATTTTCCACATTGTCGGGTAGATACCAGTGCTGTGACTGTACTGGAACAGCTTTGCTAGGGGAACAGCAAGTTGTTGAGCACAAATCTTCAGTACTATTGCCGGAATGGCGTTAGGGCCTATAACCTTTGCAGTATCCAGTGTCTCCAACTGTTTCTTGATATCATGTGGAGTCAAAACGAATTGGCTGAAGACTGGGATCTGTGATGCTGGGTACCACTGGGGGAGGCCGAGAAGGTTCATCCACTCGGCACTTTTGGCTGAAGATTGCTGCAAATTCTTCAGCGTTACCTTTTGCACTGATGTGCTGGGCTCTTCCATCATTAAGGATGGGAAAAATTGTGGAGCCGCCTCCCCCAGTGAGTTGTTTAATCATCCACCACCATGCACGACTGGATGTGACAGGATTGCAGAGCTTAGATCTGATCTGTTGATTGTGGGATTGTTTAGCTCTGCTTCTGACTAGTCACTTATGCTGTTTGGCATGCAAGTTTGGTGTTTGGTGGCTTCACCAGGTTGACACCTAATCTTCAGGGATGCCTGGCACTGCTCCTGGCAAGCCCTCCTTCACTCTCCATTCGGCCAGGGTTGATCCCCTGGCTTGATGGTCAAGATTGAATGGGGGATATGCCGGGCCATGAGGTTACGGATTGTGCTAGAGTACAATTCTGCTGCTGTTGATGGCGCACAGCGCCTCATGGATGCCCAGTCTTGAGTTGCTAGATCTGTGTGAAGTCTGTCCCATTTAGCAAGGTGATAGTGCCATACAACATGTTGGAAGTTATTTTCGATGTGAAGGTGGGACTTAGTCTCCACAAGGACTGTGCGATGGTCACCGTTAGCAACACTGTCATGGACAGATGCATCTACAACTGGCAGATTGGTAAGGATGAGGTTAAGTATGTATTTCCCTCTTGTTGGTTCCGTCACCACCTGCTGCAGACCCAGTCTAGCAGCTATGTCCTGTGGGACCTGACCACCTCAATCAGTAGTACTGTTGCCGAGCCACTCTTGGTGGTGGACATTGAAATCCCCCACCCAGAGTGCGTTCTGTGACCTTGCCATCCTCAGTCGTTCCTCTAAGTGTTGTTCAACATGGAGGAGAACCGATTAATCAGCTGAGGGAGGATGGCATGTAGTAATCAGCAGGAGGTTTCCTTGCCCATGTTTAACCTGAACCCATGAGACTTCATGGGGTTCAGGTTTAGTGTTGAGCACTCTTTGGACAACTCCGTCCCAACTGTATACCACAGCACCACCATCTCTGCTGGATCTGTCCTGCCGTTGGGACAAGGCATATCCAGGGATGGTGATGGTGGTGCCTGGGACATTGTCTGCAAGGTATGATTCCTTGAGTATGATTATGTCAGGCTGTTGCCTGATTAGTGAGACCAGAAGGTATTGTCTCAACAATAAAGGGGTTTCAGTTTAAGACTGAAATGAGGAGGAAAATCTTCTCTCAGAGGGTGTGACTCTTTGAAACTCCTAGCCGCAGAGAGCTGTGCAGGCAGATCCTTGTGTATATTTGAGGATGAGATAGATTCTTGATCAATTGGGGAGTTGAAGAAAGGGCAAGAAAGTGGATGTGAGGAATGTTGGATCAGCCACGATCTTATTGAATGGTGGAGCAGGCCCGAGGGTCAGAACACTCTATTCCTATTGCTACTTCTTCTGGTGGTCTTATGAGTGAGGATCTGGAATACGCTGCTTGAGTGTGTGGCGGAGGCAGGAGCTATCATGGCTTTCCAGAGGGAATTGAATAAGCACATGAAGGTGAAATTGTTTGCGTGGTGAGCTTTCATTTCATGAGGGCTAGCATACAAGAGCAGAGGTGTGCTGCTGAGGCTCTGCCCACAATTGGAAGATGGTGAGTGGCTTTGGGCCTTGTATCTAAGGAAGGATGTGCTGGCATTGGACAGGGTCCAAGGACATTACAAGAATGATCCAGGGGATGAAGTGCTTGTCATATGAGGAACAGTTGAGGACTCTGGCTCTGTACTTGATGGAATTTAGAAGGATTAAGGGGGATATGACTGAAACGTACATAATACTGAGAGGCCTGGATAGAATGACTGTTGAGAAGACGTTTCCACCAGGAGGAGAGACTAGGATTCAAGGTCACAGCCTCAGAGTGAAGGGACGACCCTTTAGAAATGAGATGAAGAGGAATTTCTTCAACCAGAGTGTAGTTAATCTGTGAAACTCGTTGTCACATAGGGCTGTGGAGACCACGTCAGTGAGTTTATTTAAGACAGAGATAGGTTCTTGATTAAAAACCAAAAGAACAGCGGATGCTGGAAATCAGGAAGAAAAATAAAGCTGCTGGAAAACCTCAGCATGTCTGGCAGCATCTGTGAAGGAAAAAACAGAGTTAACGTTTCATGTCCGGTTCTGAGAAAGGGTCACCGGACCCGAAAGGTTAACTCTATTTTTTCCTGTTATAGGTTCTTGATTAGTCACGGGATCAAGGGTCACGGGGAAAAAGTTGGAGAGTGAGATTGAGCAACATTTCAGCCATGATCAAATAGCAGAGCAGACTTGATGGTCCGAATAGCCTAATTCTGCTCCTGTAGCTTCTGGTCTAATGAGCTGGGTTGATTGGGGGCGTTGGGGGGGTAAGCAGGGCAAACAGAAAGCTCGACTGTAGAAGATTGACATTGCTTCCTTATTTTTTATGACCATTCCACTTGTTGAGATCTTTCTCCCATTAGACTCCCCTCGGCTATGCAGGTTTGCCCAGTCATGCCATCAATAATCACTGTCTGAGCAAATATATTGGGGCAAGGGGCATAGGGGAAATCTGTGAACCATTATGGAAAAACCAACAGAATGTGAGCTAATCCTGTGACATTTTATTTGTTTTTGTAAGGTGTTTTCCAATGGTGATATTCACACTTTTAATTCTCTGTATAAATGGGATAAAACACCAAGAAGCAATTTTAAAATGTGCTACTTTTGAACAGGTTGATTTATTTGGAACTAAATGTGAACTTTGAGTAGGGTCAGAAAGGTGGTATTTCAACAAATAAGCACAAATTTGAATAATCCACTGTTTGTTTCAAGCTTAGCTGGAGGATGTGGCACACTGGCTTTTACTGCCCATTTTGACTTGGGCAGACAGAGGGAATAAAATCATTTGTACTCTTTGCAAAGACACCAATCACTGTAACCAATATTTGCACTGACGGTCTCTATAAATGGAATCTAGGGTGGCTTAACGGGATAGCTCCTGAGTCTGAGTCAGCACATTGCGTGGTCAGATGTATTCAGGAGACGAGGCTGTGGCGTAGTGGGACTAGCACTGGGCGAATAATCCAGAGACCTGAGTAAGTCAGTGGGCCTAGGTTCAGGGTTCCACCAATTGGTAGATTGGAGTTTTAATTGCAGAGTCAAAATCCTGCCTTCATATTGAGGATACCCTCCATCCATTATTGCCACCATCGTGGTAAATGGAATAGATTCCAAACAGATCCAGCCACTTGAGCTCAAACATCCACGAGGTGGTGTGAGCCAACAACAGCAGCAGAATTGTATGCCAACATAATCTTTATAACCTCATGGTCTCATATAAACTCCACTCCACCATTACCATCAAGCCAGGGTGGCACGGTGTCTCAGTGAGAATGGCACGGTGGCTCAGTGATTAGCACTGCTGTCTCACAGCACCAGGAACCCAGGTTCAATTCCACCTTCACGTGACTGTGTGGAGTTTGCACGTTCTCCCCGTGTCTCTGTGGGTTTCCTCTGGGTGCTCCGGTTTCCTCCAACAATCCAAGGATGTGCAGGCTAGGTGGATTGGCCATGCTAAATTGCCCGTAGTGTTCAGAGATGTGCAGATTAGAGGGATGGAGCTGGGTGGGATGCTCTGAGGGTCACTGAGGACTTGTTGGGCCGAAGGGCCTGTTTCCACACTGTAGGGATTCTGTGATTACCCTGGTTCGTTGAAGAGTGCAGGAGTGTATACAACAGCAACATCAGGCATACCTAAAAGTGAGGTGCTCACTCCAAAACAGGACTATCTGCATGGCAAACAGAATAAGCAGCAAGTGATAGACAGAGCTAAGCAATCCCACAACCAATGGATCAAATCTAAGCTCTGCAGTCCTGTCACATCCAGTCGTAGGTGGTGGTGAACATGTAAATAACGCAGTGGAGGTGGAGGCTTCATAATTATCCCCATCCTCAATGATGGAAGAAGAGCCCAGCACATCAGTGCAAAAGATGCACCTTCAGCCAGGAGTGCCGAGTGGATAATCCAGCTCAGCCTCCGTAAGATGGATTGAAGATACCAATCTCCAGGCAATTGTATTTGCTTCATATGTATTAAGAAATGGCTGAAGACATGTGGTACTGCAAACTCTGGCGATGGTACTGATGATCTGTGTTCTAGAACTTGCTGTGGTCGAAGCCAAGCTTTTTCAGTACAGCTGCAACACTAGCATTTGCCCGGCAGTTGGAAAATTGCCCAGGTATATCCTGTACCCAAAACAGGACAAATCCAACCTGGCCATTTAGTACCCCATCAGTATGCTTTCAGTCATCAATAAGATGGTGATAGGGGGCATCCATAGTACTATCAAACAGTACCTGCTCAGCAGTAACCTGTTCAGTGGCACTCAATTTGGGTTCTGCCATGACCACTGAGCTCCTGACATCCTTAGACCCTTGGTCCAAATATGGATAAAAGAGCTGAATTCCACAGATGGGGTGAGAATAAGTGTCCTTGATTTCAAGGCTGCATTTGACTGAGTGTCAGGGAGTCCTAGCAAAGCTGGAGCCAGTGGGCATTAGGGAGAAAACTCTTCAATGGTTGGAGTCATGCTTGGGACAAAGGAGATAGTTGTGGTTGTTGGAGGTTGGCCATCTCAGCTCCAGGATATCTTTGCATAAGTTTGTTAGAGTAGTGACCGAGGCCTTACCAACTTCAACTTCTTCCACAACGATATTTTATCCATAGTGTCAGAAGTGGGGATGACTGATGATTGCATTTTCAGCAGCATTCATAAACCCTCACTACTGAAACAGTCCATGTATGAACCATGGTGCACCCTCAAACCCAGCCCTGCAATCATGACAGAGACTGCATTTGCATTTGGACTTGCTGTTCCTGACAAGTTCTGACATTTTTGCCAGAGAGAGGAGATGCTCGCTGTCCTGGCAGAAGTCGGGGCCGTTGGCTTTGCATCGCCCTAGCTTGTTCTAAAAACGCTTGACTCTTCTTCTCAATTGTTGAAAATGCCTGATGACAAAGACATCTCCATTTGGGCCTCTTGGTTGTTTCTCATCTTTCTTTGATTCACTCATGGGACATAGGCCATGCTGGCTGGGTCAGCATTTATTACCCATTCTTAGTTGTTCCTGAGAAGGTGGTAGTGAGCTGCCTTCTTGAACCGCTGCAGTCCGTATGTTGGTTCACCCACAGTGTACTTGGGGGGAGTTTCAGGATTTTGACCCAGTGACAGTGAAGGAACAATGATACATTTCCAAGTCAGGATGGTGAGTTGCTTGGAGGGGAACTTGCAGTGGTGGTGCTCCCGTGTATCTGCTGCTCCTCTTCTTCTAGATGGAAATGACCGTGGGTTTGGAATGTGCTGCCTGAGGATCTTTGAATTTCTTGTAGATAGTACACGCTGCTGCTAGAAGAGTGAGTGGTTGCTTACAGATGTAGTGCCACTCAAGCGGGCTGCTTTGTCCTGAATGGTCATGGAGTCATACAGCATGGAAACAGGCCCTTTGGTCCAACTAGTCCATATCTGTCAAGCTTTTAGAGTGTTGTTAGAGCTGTACTCATCCAGGCAAGCAGAGAGTGTTTCATCAGACTCCTCATTTGTGCCTCGTAGTTGGTGGACGGGCTATGGGGGGCATCAGGAGGTGAGCTACTCTCCACCGTATTCCTAGCCTCTAATCTGCTCTTGTAGTCACTGTCAATATAGGGCGAGTCCAACTGAGTTTGTGATTAATGGTATCCCCAAGGTTGTTGATAGTGGGGGATTTGGTGATGGTAACACCATTGAATGTCAAGGTGCGGTGATTTGATTGTATCTTGTATCAGGTCGTTGCCTGGCATTTGTGTGGTGTGAATGTTATGTGTGTTAAGATCCAACTTGTGAGTTTTTAGCTTGGCTTTCAGATTGCCTTTTTGTCAGACCTTGAGAGATCTTGTAGTGTGGATCCCTGGGGTCATATGACTGTCGGATTCTGCATTTGATATTTGGGATTCCTCTGTCTGAAGCACGTGTTTGACCCAGCAAAGCTGAGCTCAGATGAGCATGCGTTTGATGCCATGTAGACAACACTTTGCCAGAACCTTGGTCTACTTTTGCTGCTTTAGTTGCATGTAGACTTTAGACAGTGATGATTTGATGTTCTTTGTAGCTTTATGTAATACCTACATAAGAAATGATTAAGAAGCATTGCCTGGTAAACGTTGGTCCGTATTCTGAGTTAAACTCCTTGCTTTTTTCCCCTTATTCTTTCGTGGGATGCAAGTGTAACTGGCATTTGTTCCCTGTCTCAGTTGTGCTTGAACTGAATGACTTGCTTGGCCATTTCAGCGTTGGCCACACTGTTGTTGGTCAGGTGTCATATATAGGCCAGACCAATTAAGGATGGCAGATTTTCTTCAGTAAAGCAGGTTGGTAAGCCAAATGCATTTTCACAATTGTTGGTGGTTTTCACGGCCACCATTACTGAGACTATCTTATAATTCCAGATTTATGAATTAAGTTCAAAGCCAGCATCTACCATGATGATATTTCAACTTCTGTCCCTAGTGTATTAACTTGGGCCTCTGGCATGCTCCTCCAGGGACATTACCACAACACCATTGTATGCCTGTTTCATCTCCAAATTCTCTGAATTAGCCTGTCAAATGCTGAACTTGCATTTTCCAGGTGATGGTTGATGTTTGTCAAACAGTGCAGTGTTCTTGGAGAGAGTACTGAAGAGGATGTGTTGTTGATAATGACCGTGAGGTCTTGGTGTACGTGGCCAGAGGCGGGTTGATACAAGATCCTTGTCTTTATAAGATTTATTGGGAGGCCTAAGTGATATGAGGCTCGGGCAAAATGATCAACAAGCAACTGAACGGCCTCCAGAGTATGTGCTATGAGAGCGTAAAGCAGAGTTCACCCAGCAGCTGTTTATTAATTTTTTGTGCAAGCTTTCAGTCTTTGCAAGTTGAAGAGGTTGCTGCTTGACCTGAATTGAATTCTTCACCTCTCAATATTCTCTTCTTTAAGGAGAATTGCCAAAGGTGTTCAGAGTCAAAGGGTGGTCTGTACAGGGGAGATAGTGAAGGATTGGTTCTTGATCCTTCTACCAATAGGAACAGAAGGCACTGTTTTAGGGATATTGGTAAAAGAAGCAATGACAAATCGAGCAAAGTGTATTGTTACGCAGTCAGTGATTATAATCTAGAATGCACGGCCCTTGGGTGTGGTGGAGTCAGATTCTGTTGTGATTTTGGAAAGGGAATTGATAAGCCCCTGAACGGAAAGAAAATGCAGGGCGTGGGAAAAGGGCCGAGAGGGTGAGTCTAGCTAAATTTCTTTCACAGAGAACTGGCCTGCGCTCAACGGAGCAAATGTCATCCTTCTGTGGTGTAAACTATTCGATCATTCAGGGGTTATACAGTGATCTGATATTGTCTCTGTATTGAGTTCAGGTGGCTGCAAAGTATCTAACAGAAAATGGAGGCATTGTTCCTTTAGTTTCATTGAAACATTGTAGGAGTCTGAGGATAGCAGAATCAGAGTGAGAATGCAAAGACCATTGAAATGTTGAGCGGGTCAGAAATAGGCCATTCAGGCCCTCAGGCCTGCTCTGCCATTCTACAAGATTGTGGCTGACCTGTCCCAGGCTTCGACTCCTCTTTTATGTCAACTCCTCACAGCCCTCAATCCCTCTATTCCAAAGATCTTTCGACCTCCTTGAATACTTTTGGTGAACTTGTCTCTATAACTCTCTGGGCCAGAGAATTCCAGACATTCCATGCTTTCTGAGTGAAGATGTTCTCAGTTTAAGTGAGTGTTATTCTGTACTCTGTCCCCTAGCTCAAGCTTGGCCCACTCGCGGAAACATCTTCTCAACAACTACCCTGTCAAGCTCTTCAGAATCTGGTACATTTCAATACATTCATTTCTCATTCTTCTAAACTCAAAGGAATTAAGGCTTAACCTATTCTGTTGTTCTCAATAAGTCAACCCCTTCACCAGGGATCAGCCTAGCAAATCTTTTTTGAGCTGGTTCCAATCTGTACACGGTACTCCAGGTCCGACCTCACCAGCACTGTGCACAGGAAATGTTCAGTTGTTTTGCTACTGCTTTTCATTACTTGTCAACGACGTTTCCAGAACGGCTCTTGGCCAAACACTGAACAGCAACAGGCTACAGTTATTATCTAATCTTTGGTAGCAGTACACTTGATAGTGAATTGACATTCAGGAGGATTTGGACACAGTAGGTGCACAAGAGCATGGCAGATGGAATGTAATGTGGAAAAATGTGAGGTTACCCACTTTGAACATAGAACTGTACAGGACCATCAGCCCACCATGTCTGCACAGGTAGAAAGAACAGATGTGCAGAGTATTTTTTAAACGGTTAGAAAGTGTACAAAAAAGACAGGTGTCCTCATCAATAAGTCACTGAAGACTAACACGAAGGTGGAGCAAACAATTAAGAATGTTAATGTTAAGTTAACCTTTATATTGCAAGACAATTAGCATGCAATAGTGCTAGGTCTTGCTTCAGTTGTAGAATGGTTAGAATGCTCTTGGAGTACTGTGTATAGTACTGTGGAGTACTTTAGTCTCCTTATTTCAGGAAAAATTTTATTGCCGTAGAGGGAGTGTAGTGAAGTTTCACCAGACTTGTTCCCAGAATGAAAGGACTGTCCTATGCAGAGAAATTCGGGTAAAATGGACTCTTATTCTCTCGAGTTCCGAAAGGGTAGATGCAGATGTCTGCCCCATCTGAGGATTCAGTAACCAGAAGGCAGAATTTTAAACTGAAGGAGAAGCAATTTCGGACCAAGATGACTTTTTACTCAGATGGGTTGTGTACCTTTGGAATTCTCTACTTCTGATGGCTGTGAAATCTCAACCATTAAGTGTATTTTAAAATATAAATGGAGGTTTCTAAATACCAGTGACGTAAAGAGATTTGGAGATTGTGTGGGTGAAAGACTTAGAATTTAATGACTGACCACAACCCTTAAAGGTGGAACAAGTTCGCTAAGCTGAATGGCTCCTACATTTCTATGGAAACTCTCCTTGTACTGACATTCTTTGATGGGTACGTTTGTGCAAAACCAACACACAGATTTTGAGTTCAAAACTCCTGATCTTGCATTGCGTAAAACACGCTGTACCTTGTTAGTGCACAATGTCAGATTTGCTGAAAAGCGAGACGTGCAGTTGAAATTTTTTGTCTTGCACTGATCAGGATTGATACAAGAATTTCAAATTTCAAAGGGAATAGCAATTTATGCTGCATGTGAAAAGATTGGTTGGTAAATGATTCTGATTGAAAGACAGCTGTTCTGGTGCTAATTGGCTGCTTGAAAGTCTTTAGTTTGCTGCTGGCATATACCTGGATGTGATAATGGAAACTGTGGCCTCTCTGTGCTCTGGAGTACAATCTAGAACTAAGTCTGTGACCATCTACATTTATATAGCACCTCTTAATGATTGAAACCTCCTAAGGTGCTTCACAAGAACACTGTCAGACAAAAAAAATGACCAAGCACCACCCCGCTCCTCTCTATCACATGCCATAGTGTCCAAATTACTACTTCAGAGAGATCAGTTTAAGGACTGTCTTGGAGATGGAAGGAAGAGATTGAGAAGTGGTGATGTTGCAAGACGGAATTCCAGGTTCCAAGGCTTAAGGCCGAGGAAACTGAAAGCACGGCTATCAGTATTGGAAAGATGAAAATGAGGATTGCCGAAGAGGTCAACTTGTTGACTTAGATGCCCCAGTTGTAAAGGAACAATCATAGAACATAGAACATAGAACAATACAGCGCAGAACAGGCCCTTCGGCCCTCGATGTTGCGCCGCCCTGTGAACTAATCTAAGCCCATCCCCCTACACTATCCCATCATCATCCATATGCTTATCCAAGGACTGTTTAAATGCCCCTAATGTGGCTGAGTTAACTAAATCGTTATTGATGACCGAAGTAATCAAAAGTACAAGAGCAAGTAGGCGTTTTCTTAGTGAAGAGATGAATGGCTGTGTTATGTGAGCCCCAAAAAGAACTTTTCAGTCAACTATTTTCCTCAGTGTTGTACCAGATACGCTAAAACCCCACTCTCAACCTCTAGCCGTCATCAATCATGTTCAGAATTAAATGGTAAAAGTCTGAATAGCTCAGTCCACCTCCTAAGTTGACTTGAGGAAAGCAGCTTCCCACAAACTCAAAACATTTTAAAGCCACCAAAGCACTTCTGAAATATCACTGTTGTCAAGTAGGAAATGCAGCAGCCAGTTTGCACACAGGGGAATCCCACAGTGTGATAACTATAAGTTTTGTTTCTTAGAGAGACATTGATTGAGGTCTAATTATTGATTTGTGCACCTGGCAAACTCCATGGCAAGAAAAATGCAAAATCCTTTGTTCTCAACTGAGAGGGCTGATAGTGCCCTGGTGTAAAGTCTTATGCAGGTCTCTGTCAGTGCAGCACTCCCTCAGTACGGCATTGGCCCGGATTTTGAGTCCGAGTCTCTGGATTCGGACTTGAACCCACAAACCTCTGACTCAGAGGCGAGAGAGTTACCCACTGAGCCATGGCCAACACTGTTGGTCAACATTGAGGGAGGTTAGTGGTGAGATATTAACTTGTGGCGACGCCTATGAGGAGGAGGCATGTTGTACCACTGGCTGTGTTTCGTCCAGACTCGTGTGGTCATTGAGGCCCAGGAGACTGACCACATCCAATAGAAAGATTGCAGCCGATGTTGATTTTTGAGGAACTTGGGACTGAAGTGACCAAATACTAAAAAATGTGAAACTTTACGTTATTTGATTTTGAGACGCTTTTATAAACCTCAGTTTATTTGCTGCCAAAAGCCTCATAATTATTCATTCTCGTCGGCCAGCTGCACCTTGCTTCACATTTATGTACTTTGTTTTATAAGCATGCTGGTGAGTGATTTTATGTTACGAAGTCTGAACACTGTTCCATTTCTCCTCAAAAACAAAATACTGCAGGTACTGGAAATCTGAAATAAGAGCCAGGAAAAGACTGGAGAAACTCAGCAAGTCAGGTTGCAGGTGGGAGTAGAGAGAGAGTGTGAAAAAAATTGGGAGTTATTGTTTCAGGTCGATGACCTGTCGTCAGAAAAGGAGAAAACTGGTCAGCCTGAAATAATACAGAGATAGTAGGAACTGCTGATGCTGGAGAATCTGATATAACAAGGTGTAGAGCTGGGTGAACACAGCAGGCCAGGCAGCATCAGAGGAGCAGGAAAGCTGCCGTTTCGGGTCTGGACCCTTCTTCAGAAAATTCAGAAAATCTGAAGAAGGGCCTAGACCCGAAACGTCAGCTTTCCTGCTCCTCTGGTGCTACCTGGCCTGCTGTGTTCATCCAGCTCTGCACCTTGTTTATAGCCTGAAATATTAATTCTGTTTCTCTGCACAGCTGCTGCCTGACTGGCTGATTTTCTCCAGTTGTGTTTGCTCCTATTCTGCTTTTAGAAAATTCTGATTCTCTGTCGTGACCAAACATCGCTGCATCATGCTACATGTAAACATTGACTGTGTTTGACTCTCTTCAACTTCATCTACTTTTGCTTCTCTCTTATGCTCCTATTTGGAAGATGTTGTCTTGCATAGAATCATAGCATCCCTATGGTGTGGAATCAGGCCATTTGGCCCATCGAGTCTGCACCAGCCCTCCAAAGTCCACCTCACCCAGATCTAGCTGCCCAACCCTATCCCGGTAACCCCATGTTTGGCTAACCCACCTAGCTTGCACATCTTTGGAATTTGGAAAAAAACTGGAGCATCCAGTGGAACCTCACACAGATGCAGGAATATTGTGCAAACTTCACACAGACAATCGAACCTGGGTCCTTGGCACCGAGGCAACAGTGAGGGAACTGAGCTTCCATGCCATCCAAGAATATGCTTGGATATCGGGATATAATTTGTACAGTAGATCATCAGTGGGCTATTTTCCCATCTGGAGCATCATGGTGGTTGGACAGCCACAAGGAGCATGTCCTAGCAAAACAAAACCATGCTATACATCTCTCCATCATACTGAGGCCAAGAATAACAACTGTACTCACTATCACATTTTGAATCAACCAAATTAGTGCTGTCCAAGGATGGCATTTCCAACTTTTCTTTCCCTGTCTGGCTCATTTCCACATTAGACAGATCCCCAGAGTTCCCCCTCAGTGGCTCAGGCACATTCTGTGCTGCATGGCTGATGTTGTCTAAAGCAGCAGAGCATAATATCACCAGAAATCCAATTGTAAATTACATTTGGTGCATCTTGACTATCTCTGGAGTGGTGAATGCTTGTGGATGTGATGTCAATCAAGTGGCACCTTTGTGCGAGATGGTGACAAGCTTCTTGAGTGTTGTTCGAGCTGCACCCATTCAGGCAAGTGGGGAGTATTTGTCACAAAACTGACTTGTGCCTTATAAATGGTAGACAGGCTTTGGGAGATCAGGAGGTGAGTTACTCACTGCAGTGTTCCTGTCCACTGATGTTCTCTTGTAACCACTGTGTTTAAGTGGTGAATCCAGTTGGGTTTCTGGTCAATGGTATTTCCAAGGATGTTGATAGTGGGGGATTCGGTGATAGTAACACGTTTGAATACCAAGAGGCAGTGATTAGACTGTCTCTTATTGAAGATGGTCATTGTCTGGGATTTGTGTGGTATGAATGTTATTTGTCACTTGTCAGCCCCAGCCTGGATATTGTTCAGATCTTGTTGCATTTGAACAGGGACTGCTTCAGTATCTGAGGAGTCATGAATGGTGCTGAACATTGTGCAATCATCGGTGAACATCCCCACTTCTGATCTTATGGAGGGAAGGTCATTGAAGCAGCTAAAGTTAGTTGGGTCCAGGAGACGACTCTGAGGAGTTCCTGAACAGATGCCCTGGAGCTGAGATGGCTGACCTCCAGCAACCACAACCATCTTTCCCTGTGCCACATATGACTCTAAGAAGCGGAAAGTTTGACCCCATTGATTCTAGGGGCGTGAGGGATGTGTTCCGGGAAATGAGGGAGACACGGTCGAGGGCGTTCTCGACCACTGTGGGGGGGAAGTTGTGGTCCTTGAAGAATGAGGACATTTGAGATGTGCGGGATTGGAATGTCTCATCCTGGGAGCAGATGCGGCGGAGGCGAAGGAATTGGGAATAGGGGATGGCATTTTTGCAGGAGGGTGGGTGGGAGGAGGTGTATTCCAGGTAGCTGTGGGAGTCAGTGGGCTTGAAATGGACATCTGTCTCTAGGCTCACGCCCCGTCCCCGCAACAATAACCAAAAAAGAATCCCCCTCGTCCTCACATACCACCTCACCAACCTCCGGATCCAACGCATCATCCTCCGACACTTCCGCCATCTGCAGTCAGACCCCACCACCAAAGACATCTTTCCCTCCCCACCCTTATCTGCCTTCCGGAGGGACCACTCCCTCCGCGACTCCCTTGTCCGCTCCACACTCCCCTCCAGCCCCACCACACCCGGCACTTTTCCTTGTAACCGCAGGAAGTGCTACACCTGCCCCCACACCTCCTCCCTCACCCCAATCCCAGGCCCCAAGAAGACATTCCACATCAGGCAGAGGTTCACCTGCACATCTGCCAATGTGGTATACTGCATCCGCTGTACCCGTTGTGGCTTCCTCTACATCGGGGAAACCAAGCGGAGGCTTGGGGACCGCTTTGCAGAACACCTGCGCTCAGTTCGCAACAAACAACTGCACCTCCCAGTCGCGAACCATTTCAACTCCCCCTCCCATTCCTCAGATGACATGTCCATCCTTGGCCTCCTACAATGCCACAGTGATGCCACCCGAAGGCTGCAGGAACAGCAAATGATATTCAGCCTGGGAACCCTGCAGCCCAATGGTATCAATGTGGGTTTCACAAGCTTCAAAATCTCCCCTCCCCCAACCGCATCCCAAAACCAGCCCAGCTCATCTCCACCTCCCTAACCGGTTTTTCCTCTCACCCCAAGCCACACCCCCATCTCCTATCTACTAACATCATCCCGCCCCCTTGACCTGTCCGTCCTCCCTGGACTGACCTATCTCCTCCCTACCCCACTACCTACACTCACTTTTACTGGCTCCTATGATGCTGCTTGACCTGCTGTGTTCATCCAGCCCCATGCTTGTTATCTCGGACCATGAAAGGGTTTGTAATTCCCAACTTCTTGTCTCTCTCTTGTGACCGCATCTGTGCCCATGTGCCCTTCGACAGGCAGCATGTTGTAACCACAGGCATGTTTGACAGGTAGACGCTGCAGGAGCTGGGGTGCAATATAGCCATTAATTTTCTCTAAAGTTATATTGCCCAAATGGGCTTTTTTAATTAATTTGATTTGGATAATTATTTTTTGGTTTTATAAAAGAGTATGTGATTCCGTATAATTTTCATAATCAATGGGCACTGCGGGTGCTGAAATGCAGGTAAACCTTTGAAAAACATTTTAATTTAAATGTTCTCTAAGCTTCTTTTGAAATGTTGAGTTATGTTGTAGTGTTCCATATGAAGCGAGCTTATTTTCATTTAGAGTTATAGAGTTATGTAGCACAGAAACAGACCGGTTGGCCCAACACATCTCTGTTGACAAGATTTCCTAAATTGAGCTAGTTCTATTTTCCTGCACGAGGCCCATACCCCTCTAAACCTTTGCTATCCATGAAGCTGTCCAATATCTTTTAAATGTTGTAATTGTATCTGCCCCAACCACTTTCTCTGGCAGCTCATTCCATATACACACCACCCTCTGTGTTCCCACTCAGGTCCCTTTTAAATCTTTTTCCTCTCACCTTAAACCTATGCCCTCTAGTTTTAGACTCCCCTGCCCTGAGGAAAAGACCATTCACCTTATCTATGCCCTTCATGATTTTATAAACTTCTATACTGTCATCTCTCAATCTACCCTGCAGAGGAAAAAAATCCCAGCCTGTCCAGCCTCACCTTATAACTCAAACTTCCTAGTCTGTAAAATCTCTGTAAAATTTGTTTTGTCTTGTTCAAATTTGTTTTGTCAAAAGAATACTTCGATGTATTTGTAAAGAAGATCCAGTCCAGGTGGCATGTGCTTAGTGACTCAGTGGTTAGCACTGCTGCCTCACAATGCCAGGGACTCAGGTTCAATTCCATCCTCAGGTGACTGTGTGGAGTTTACGCATTCTCCTCATGTCTGCGTTGGCTGCCCCTGGGTGCTCTGGTTTCCTCCCACAGTCCAGAAATGTACAGGTTAGGTCAAGTGGCCATGCCATATTGCCTGTAGTGTCCAGGAAAATGCAGGGTTACAGGAATAGGATCGGGCGTGTGGGACTGGGTGGGATGCTTGTTGGAGGGTCACTGTGGACTCTATGGGCTGAATGGCCAGCTTCCACACTCTAGGGATTCTATGTGTCAGCACTGGGGTGAAGGGTAATTGTTTCAAGTGGTGATGTAAGCTCAGTGGTAAACAACAAACAATCTCTGCCAAACCATTCTTGTCTCAGTGTATTCTTCACAAATTGACTTAAGGATCCACAAACGGCAATGTAATTACTATGTAATCTTCCTGCAGTCAGGATCGAACACACCAGAAAGAACTCCTCTGCTTCTGTTCCAAATAGTAGCCATGGCATCTTGTTTATCCACCTGAATGGGCTTAAATGTCTTACCTGAAAGATTGTACTTCTGACAGTGCTCATTTCGCGCTGCACCGAGGCGTTGGTCTTAATTTTTGTGCTCATGTTCTGGAATGGCTGAACCTCTGACTCAGAGGTGAGGGTGTAACCAACTGACCGATATCTGACAAAGAAAACATAGAGGAGACATTGGTATGTCCCAACTATTGTGCTCCATAATGAAGAAATGCCTTTTAAACTCCCTACCTTAAAACAAATTACCCTTCAAAGAACAGAGAGAATTTGTAAGCCGAGGTTTGCTTGAACAAAAATATATTCTCCATTGTCACTAGTTCAAAATTTTGGAACTCCTTACCTAGCTGTACTTTGGTATATCTTGACCATATGGACTGCAGTGGTTCAAGAAGGCGTCTCTCAACCACCTTTTTGAGAAGCCACTTCGGATAATAATAAATGTTGTCTTGCCACTGATGCCCATATCCCAAGAGCAAGACAATGTTTTTATGGTTAGGTGGGGAAATTTGAGGAAATGGGACTAACTAGAAACATTTCTAAGAGACCCAAGACTCATCTAATGGGGTGAATAGCCTTTATTGTGCTTCAGTTCTGTTAATGTTTATGATGAATGTAACAGGTTTTCAAGTCATTTTGAGCAATATTGCACTCGACATCATTACACCATGTTTGACTGTTACATGGAAATAGCATGGTAGACCTGAATGGTAACCCCTTTCATTCCCCCCGTACCATCTCTAGGTATCTCATCACATGATCTGCCCATTAATGAATATAATGCAGGCTTTGCACAGACAGACTCGGGACCTGATGTTGCTCTTGGAAAGGAAAGATGCGGAGATTCTCGACTATAAGGAAAATGGTGCTACATTGAGTAGAGGTGAGGATCTTATGATTATCAGTCATGAAATTTGTTTTCTCTCACTGAATAAACACGGATAAACTTGAAGAGGCAGAGAAGAAACCTGTAGTCTGTCCCAAAGTGCTTTATAGCCAATTAACTATCTCTAAAGCATAGCTGTTGTAGTGTAGGAAATATGGTAAGTAACAACCAATTTGCACACAGCAAGCTCCCACAAATAACATTGTGGTAATGACCAGATAATAACTTTTTTAGGCATCTTTGCTAATGAATAAGTATTGGCTCAGGACATTGGCACGAACGGTCTCGGTGTGCTTCAGAATACTGTTGTCGCATCTTTTGCATCCATACCTGAGAATTCTGTTGTGAGGTATCAGCCAAAATAGTGTACTCAAGTCCCGGCATGGGACTTGAACCAGCTACCTTCTCAGTGAGAGTGCCTCCAGCTATGCTACAGCCAATACTCGCTCAGGTATGAAAGGGAAAGATGTCATGTGACCCATTTAAAAAGACTAAACTTGTACTCATGTCAAAAACAGAAATTGCTGGAAAGGCTCAGCAGGTCTGGCAGCATCTGTGGAAAGAAATCAGAGTTAACTTTTCAGGTCGAGAGACCCTTCCTAAGAACTTCTGTACTCGAGTCATACCTTTCACATCATTGGGATGTCCCAGAGTAGATGAACACAGCAGCCAATTTATACATAGCAAGCAGCAGTCTCTTTCCATTAATTTTTGCAGGCGGATAAATATTGGTAAGCTCTTCCATTATCCACCTACTCCAGTGTAGAATAAAACACTGTGGGTTTGCTTGCTGAATGCGTAATGTTGATGAACTCTGTCAGAACTGGCACAATTATATGAATGGGTTGGAGGGGGCTGTTTTCGGGCACTTTGCCATTATGTAGTCCATGCTGGTAGTACGTGTGGATGTGAGTGGAGAATTGAATTGGTTTGATTTATATTACCTTGCCCTTCATCTCCATAATTGATTGGCACCCCTTCAGCATTCACTGCCTCCATCACTGACAAAGGGTGACAGCAGGGTGTACTATCTGCAAGATGCACTGCAGTAACTTGCCCAGGTTCCTCTGACAGCACCTTCCAAATCCCCAATTTCAACCATCTAGAAGGACAAGAGTGGTAACTGCATGGGAGCTGTACCCCTTCAACCTGCACACTATCCTGACTTTGAACTGTATTGCTGTTTCTTTACAGCCCCTGGTTCAAAATCCTGGAACTCCCTTCCTAGCAGTACTGTGGAGGCTTCTACTCCCCAGGGACTGCAGTTTAAGAAGGTAGCACACCACCACCTTCTCCAAGGCAATTAAAGATGGGCAATAAATGCTGACCTACTCAGTAATGCCCACATCCTCTGAGTGTACAAAAAAAAAGGCATGATCAGCTCAATTGTAAGCAATCTGTCCTCTGGGTTAGAAGGCTGTGGGTTTAAGTCTCGCTCTGAAGTCTTGAGTGCATTATCCAGGCTGGTTATTCCACCCCCAGGACTGAGGGAGCGCTACACTGTCAGAGATGCCATTAAACTAAGGCCTGATCTGCCTCATGGACGGTGCCAATGACCACATGGACATTATTTTGAAGAAGATTCTTGCCCACTGATGCTAAGACAAATGTTCTGGCCTTGCCACCCTGCTGTTCATGGGAGCTGTCTGTGTGCAGATGGCCACCTACTTCATACTTTTTCCGACTTTATGCCAACAATGATATTGAGAGGTACTTCATTGTGCACTACACATATTGGAACAGTTTGTGGCTGTGATAAGTGCTACAAAAAATACCAGGCTTCCTATTTTTTCTTAAATGTTTACTGCAATTATCTGCAAAGTGCCAACCAGAATACCTGATAAATCACCGCTTGTGGGAATTAAAATGTTTTTCTTTTTGGGGTTGTGGGATGCTTGACGGGAGGTGAGTTTTGTAAATTTAGGTGTCATTTATTGGCAATAGATTGCCTCAAACTGTGTAGCAGGTACAGAACAACTGGGCTAGGGCTGAAGTATATAGAACAGCTGCCACACTCTCTGTTTTTCTGAGTCCCTTGTGGAATGGTCGCTTCCCTGTGAATTGGAGAGGAATTGTTGCTGTGATGCTGGTGTTAGTGTCGTTGAAAATGAAGCAGCTCCTTATCCATTCATTCCTTCAGTAAAATTGAACCACAATTTGAGGTGGTTCATCATGTTAAATCATCCCAGTTTATGGGCTAGATCTTGCTATTGAGTGGTATAGAGTCATAGAGATCCATAGCACAGAAAAGGGCTGTTTGGCCCATCATGTCAAAAACAACTATCAAGCTATTCTAATCTGATTTGTATCCAACCCAGACCACACCCCTACCCTATCCCGCATTTCCCTTGGCTAACCTACCTAGCCTGCGTATCCCTGGACACTATGGGCAATTTAGCATGACAGTCCACCAATCTGTACATCTTTGGACTGTGGGAGGAAGCTGGAGCACTCAGAGGAAACCCGCGCAGGTACAGGGAGAATGTGCAAACTCCATGCAGTCAGTCACCTGAGGGTGGAATTGAACCCAGGTCCCGGGCACTGTGAGGTTGCAGTTCTAACCACTGAGCCACTGTGCCACCCTACTGTTGTAGCCATGTAAACATTGTTGATTGTTGTCAAAACTCATCTGGTTCACTGCTGTTCTAACAGGAAACGAAATCTGGCATCCTTATGTGGCTTGGCCCACACTGAGCCCAAAGCTATGTAGTTGACTCGCTAATTGCCCTCTGGGCAATTAGCAATGGGCAAGGAGTGCTAGTCCAGCCAGCGATGCCCAAGTGCCATGAACTGATGATTTAAAAAATCTCCAGATCCTGCTGATCCTTTTGGACTCCAATAAGGAGAATTGTCTTCACTCAAATCTTTGGAATTCTCTACCCTTAGAGGGTTATAATATCAGACCATTGAATGTTTTTGAGGCTGAGCTAGATAGTTTTCAATCTAGGAGGATCAAGGGATTTGGAAGCGTGCAGAAAATTGACCTCAAGGCAGAAAGTCAACCATGATCTTATTGGACAGACCTGACTGGCCATATGGCCTACTGCTCCTACTTCTTTCGTTTTTATGGAATATAATTTGTGTTGTAGCCTTCTGCAATTGTGAGCTGACAAAGGCATGGTGAGGGCTTCTGATACTCTCGGTGAATGAGGTGACCAGTAGTCTATCTTCTTAACCAAACTATATTTAAGGATTGAGGAACAGACGGATGTCAAAGAAACAAGTAGCGTGAATTAGAGCCAACCTACATGCAGTTAGTTACAGAAAGTAAATTAAAAGGGAAAAACATTGAGAGAAAGAAACCAGAAACTTTTTTTCAAAATCTCTAAAAATAATGGAGGTTGCTGCACTCTTTGCAAAGCAATCACTGTTCATTTTGCCATAATCTCCTCCTTTTTTCACACAAGGGCCTGAGATTGGCACAAGGTATTGATGCTGATTTGAAGAGCTGGCACAGGCACAATGGGCCAATTGGCCTCCATCCACAGCATAATTATTCTGCGATTCTGTGAATTGCATATACATAGCAATGAGATTGAATAGTTTAAATTGTTTCCTTCCTGGGTCAGCTGAATTGATTAGCATTGTATTCTTATTATTAAAGGGGCTCTAATGCTGTTAATGAAGAGCGTAACTTTACCTGCCCCACTCTTACCCATCCCTAGTTTGCTTCATTCTATAATTGGCCTTCAGCTGCCTGGACCCAAAAGTCTAGAATTGCTCCTTAAATCTCTGCATCCTTTCAGAAACTTCTTGAAACCGACCTTGCTGATCAAACTTTTCGGTCGCCTGATCTAATATCTCCTGTGGCTGAGCATCAAATATTGTTCGATGATTGGTCTACGACGGTAAAGGTACTCTGTAAATGCAGGGTTTTGTTGTTCAGTGGGCATTCTCCACCCTCATAACCCACATGTAACAGTGTCTCTGTGGTTGCAGACTGGGTCAAGTATTCCTGGCACTCGATGACTCAGTCTTCACATATGACTAATTTAGCCAAGTCTTCAAGCAATGTTTTCTTAATTGAATTTTTCTGAAGACATAACAAAAACTGACTGAACCCAGCAAGTGCCACAGCCCAGAGATCATGCAGTTCCTTCATGGTGAATAAACAGCTTCGAATGGAGAGTTTGTTATACCTTGTCTGAGAAATGTCATAAAGGTGATCAAAATTACAATGGTTTCTGATGAGAGTAAATAAGGAAAAGTTGCTTCCACTAGTGGTTGGTTCAGAAACCATAAGATACGCAGATTTAAGATAATCGGCAAGATAAAACACAGGTGAAATTAAGTTTTTTATACATAAGTTGTTATATTCTGGAATGGTCTGCCTGGAATGTGTTGAAAGCAGATTCGGTAATAACTTTATAAGGGAAACTGGATTAATGTGTGAATGAGCTAAACTTGCAAAGTGCTGGGAAGGACAAGATGAAATGGGATTAATGGGGTAGCTCTTTCCAAGACACAATGGCTCAGGCACAATGGGCTGAATGGTCTCCTTCTGTGCTGTGTAGATGTTGAATTGATTGGATGAAAGGCTGTGTGATGGATATGAGGGAGGTGAGTTTGATCAAGTCTAATCCCATTTCACCATTGGTGGGTACTAGAGTTAATGCAACCACTTCTGTTAGCCATCATTTGGCAACCTTGCTCTGAATCCATGAGATGATCATCATGTGAATGGGGGAGATTGTGCAATGGGGAATGCTGGTCCAAGAATTTACGCATTCTTATCTTTGCTTTCAAATCCTTCCCTTAAACCTCCAAGATCTCTACATTCCTTTTGATTCTGGTTTCTTTCTCATCCCCCATCTTGTGCCATTGGTAACTCCATCTATACCTACTTGGATCTTAAGGATATTTGACCTAAATCTTTCCACTGATCTCACAACGCCTTCAAACCTCTTTGACCAAGCTTTGATCACCTGTCCCATCATCCTCTCACGTGGTTAGGTCTTAGGTTTTATTCAACAATAGCTCTCTTGTAATCTTGGCACATTGTACCATTTTAAAGTGGTCTGTGAGCATAGGTTGAGACTTGCAGATGAGGCATTTTTTGTGAAAGTGTGGAGGGCTATCACACTGTCTAAGCTATAATTGGCTGACCCTGGCTGATGCAAATTGGGAGCAAAATGTAAAGTCCCTTGGTTGTACAAAACTGAATGCTATTACATTACATAGCCTGACATAAGATACACAGCACAGATATATGCCACTTGACCCCACCAGTCCATGTTGCTGTTTATGATGCACTTCAGCCTCCTCCCAATCATTTTTCCTCTAAATCTACCAACATATTCCTCCATTCCCTCTCTCTCATGGTTATCACACCTCGTCTTAAAAACATCTGTGTTATTCACTTCATCCACTCCCTACGCTAGTGTGTTCCACATTTTCACCACTGTCTGGGCAAAAATCCTTTTTCTTTTCTTATCCCCCTACTGCATTTCTTGGGGGCTATCTTGCAGTACCTCTGTGCTGTTTCCACAGAATTCACTCTCTCAAGTTCCCTCAACATTTTGCATATTGCTTTCTCTGTCCATTCTGTGAAAACCTTTCATAATTAAAAAAAAACTCTACCTCTACATAAGACTTACCAGCAGCAGTAGGCCACTTGGCCCTTCTCTCCATCATCAATAAGATCATAAAAACCGAAAGAACTGCAGATGTTGTAAGTCAGGAACAAAAACAAAGTTGCTGGAGAAGCTCAGCAGGTCTGGCAGAATCTGTGAAGGGAAAAACAGAGTTAACGTTTTGGGTCCGCCAACCCTTCCTTCAGTTAACTGTGTTTTTCCCTTCACAGATGCTGCCAGACCTGCTGAGCTTCTCCAGCAACTTTGTTTTTGTATCAATAAGATCATGACTGATCTGGTTGTAGTCTCAATTCCACTTTCCTGTCTGCACCACCGACATCCCCCATAATCCTTGACTCCCTCGTCTAAGAAAAATCCAACTGAGCCTCGAATAAGCCCTACGATCCAGATGCCACTGTTTTCTGAGGAGGAGAATTCCAGAGATTAATGACCCTCTGAGGAAAAAGATTCCCTTCATCTTTGTCTGAAAAGCAAGACCTCTCTTTATGATTAAACTGTGTCTCCTAGTTCTAGTCTCTCAGATGTCACCTAGTCAGGTCTCCTTAGGATTTTTTATATTTCAGTATGTCACAAATGCTGAGACTCTGCATGTTCATCCATCCTTTCCTGATCAGTTTGTCCTGCATCATCAGATATCTTTGCTGATTCAGCTATGACTCTGCACCGGAAAGTTCTCTTGTGAATTCTGGTCTGCTCAGTCTGCATTTCCTCCATCTAAGGATTTTGTTTCAATTTTCCAAAATTTGTGGATTTTCTTTTTGTTTTAAAAGAAATTAGCAATAGCTAATAACCCCCCTGCCATACATCTGCCCCTGAATTGACAGGACCTTTAGTTTAAAATTATTACCTTTGTTTTAAATCTGTGACCTCTCCCCTTTCCAGGTCTGTAACTTCCTTCAGCCCTACAACCATCCAAAATCTCTGCTGTCCTGATTCTGATTTCTTGAGCATCCCTGATTTTAATCACTCTGCTATATTCACTGTGCCTTCAGTTAGAACATAGAACATAGAACAATACAGCGCAGAACAGGCCCTTCGGCCCTCGATGTTGTGCCGACCTGTGAACTAATCTAAGCCCATCCCCCTACACTATCCCGTCATCCATATGCTTATCCAAGGACTGTTTAAATGCCCCTAATGTGGCTGAGTTAACTACATTGGCAGGCAGGGCATTCCATGCCCTTACCACTCTGAGTAAAGAACCTGCCTCTGACATCTGTCTTAAATGTCTCTATTAAATCCCCTCTTAGCCTTCTTCTCTCCAATGAGAACAGACCCAAGTCCCTCAGCCTTTCCTCATAAGACCTTCGCTCCAGACCAGGCAACAATCCTGGTAAATCTCCTCTGCACCTTTTCCAATGCTTCCACATCCTTTCTGTAATGGGGCGACCAGAACTGTACGCAATATTCCAAGTGAGGCCGCGCTAGCGTTTTGTACAGTTGCAGCATGACATCACGGCTCCGGAACTCAATCCCTCTACCAATGAAACCTAACACACCGTTTGCTTTCTTAACAGCACTATCAACCTGGGTGGCAACTTTCAGGGATCTATGTACCTGGACACCAAGATCCCTCTGCACATCCACACTACCAAGAACTTTTCCATTGACCCAGTATTCTGCCTTCCTATTATTCTTCCCAAAGTGCATCACCTCACATTTATCTGCATTGAACTCCATTTGCCACCTTTCAGCCCAATTCTGCAGTTTATCCAAGTCTCCCTGCAACCTGCAACATTCTTCCACATTGTGCTCCACTCCACGGACTTTAGTGTCATCTGCAAACTTACTAACCCATCCACCTATGTCTGCGTCCAAGTCACTTATAAAAATGACAAACAGCAGTGGTCCCAAAACAGATCCTTGTGGCACACCACTAGTAACCGGACTCCAGGCTGAATATTTCCCATCAACCACCACTCGTTGCCTTCTTTCAGAAAGCCAGTTTCTAATCCAAACTGCTAAATCTCCCTCAATCCCATGCCTCCGCATTTTCTCCAATAGCCTACCATGTGGAACCTTATCAAAGGCTTTACTGAAGTCCATGTACACCACGTCAACTGCCCTACCCTCATCCACATGCTTGGTCGCCTTCTCAAAAAACTCAATGAGGTTTGTGAGACACGACCTAACCTTGACAAATCCATGTTGACTATCTCCAATCAAATTATTGCTTGCTAGATGATTATAAATCCTATCTCTTATAATCCTTTCCAAAACTTTTCCTACAACAGATGTAAGGCTCACTGGTCTATAATTACCTGGGTCATCTCTACTGCCCTTCTTGAACAAGGGCACAACATTTGCAATCCTCCAGTCCTCTGGTACTAAACCTGTAGACAATGACAACTCAAAGATCAAGGCCAAAGGCTCTGCCATCTCCTCCCCAGCTTCCCAGAGAATCCTTGGAAAAATCCCATCGGGCCCAGGGGATTTATCTACCTTCACACCTTCTAGGATTGATAACACCTCCTCCTTACTAACCTCAATCCTTTCAAGTCTAATAGCCCGTATCTCAGTCTTCTCCTCTACAGTATTCTCCTTTTCCTGAGTGAAAACAGATGAGAAATATTTGTTTAGTACCTCTCCGATCTCCACAGGGTCCACACACAACTTCCCACTTCTGTCTTTGACTGACCCTATTCTTACCCTAGTCATCCTTTTATTCCCCACATACCTGTAGAAAGCTTTAGGGTTCTCCTTAATTCTACCTGCTAATGACTGTTCATGTCCCCTCCTTGCTCTTCTTAACTCTCTCTTTAAATCCTTCCTAGCTAATCTGTAACTCTCCATCGCCTCATCTGAATCATCTCGTCTCAATGTCACATAAGCCTCCCTCTTCCGCTTAACAAGAGATACAATTTCTTTTGTAAACCAAGGTTCCCTTACCTTATCACTTCCTCCCTGCCTGACAGGGACATACCTATCAAGGACACGCAATATGTGTTCCTTAAACCAGCTCCACGTTTCGATTGTCCCCATCCCCTGCATTTTGCTACCCCATTCTATCCCTCCTAAGTCTTGCCTAATCACATTATAATTGCCCTTCCCCCATCTATAACTCTTGCCCAGTGGCATGTTCCTATCCTTTTCCATCGCTAAACTAAATGTGACCGAAGTTCCTTGGGCTCACAACTCAGGACATCCCTTCCTAAACCTCTCTACCCGTCTTTCTCTCTTTAAGATACTCATTAAAATCCAACTTCATTGAGAAAGATTTTGGTCACCTCTCCTAATATCTTCTTGAGTGGCTTGATGTCAAATTGTGTTTGGTTGCACTTCTGTGAAGGGCCTAGTGATGTTCTGCTATGACGAACGTGCTTTATAAATGCAGGTTGGCTTTGTAAGCTACAAAACAACTTGCTCTGGAAGGGTCTGTGCTGTTTCCCAGTGCGACACAGTTCTTATGAAGGAGAGTATCTCTGTGCCACTTTCTGCCTTTTCATAAGAGCAAACTCAAACCATTATATATCTGATTAGGCTTCATATCCCTTTATTTGTTTTTCCTGCCTTTCAGTTGATTTTAAATCCATGTCTGTATTTTTGTTTAAATGCCGAGTGATTTTTGTTCTCATCGTCGAAACTCTTTATTCAGCTTGACGTAAGGCGAACTGGAGAGTGCACCCATTTAAAAAAAAATCTGACTGGTGACCTCGGTGAGTTTGTTACTGGATTGTGATCAAACTGGCTTTGTCTCACCGGACATTGGATTAGTCTAGAAAGTGAGCCTGGTGGGAACTTTCTCTCTGCTGTGAGACAGCAACATTTGGTGCACACTAGGGAATATTGCTATCTGGTTCACAATGCCCTACTCCACTATCCCAGTGCGACACCATCCTACCCCCCTCAAACATTCCTCCCTCCCTTACCACATAGTGCTAACTCTGTAGTTAGAAAGTTAGATTTGTCTAAATGCTAACACTATGAGCTGTATTTTGTGCTCCCCATTGGAGTGGAGTGGGCTGGAGAAAACAGATAAAACTTGAAGGTTTAAGCTATAGGGAGAAGCTGGGGCTATTTTCCTTGCAGTGTTGGAGGCTGAGGGGTGACCTTATAGAGGTTTATAAAATCATGAGGGGCATGGATAAGGTGAATAGTCAAGGTCTTTTCCCCAGGGTAGGGGAGTCCAAAACTAGCGGGCATAAGTTTAAGGTGAGAGGCAAAAGATATAAAAGTAACATAAGGGACAACTTTTTCACACAGAGGGTGTTGTGTGTATGGAATGAGCTGCCAGAGGAGGCTGGTACAATTACAACATTTAAAAGGCATCTGGATGAGTATATGAATAGGAAGGGCTTAGAGGGGTATGGGCCAAATGGGACAAGATTAATTTAGGATAGCTGGTCGGCATGGATGAGTTGGACTGAAGGGACTGTTTCCATGTCATACAAATCTATGACTGTATGGTTGGATAGCTAGTCCACCACCAACCCACGTTGACCCCCATCAAAAA
This sequence comes from Ginglymostoma cirratum, assembly GCA_024137785.1. NCBI lineage: Eukaryota > Metazoa > Chordata > Chondrichthyes > Orectolobiformes > Ginglymostomatidae > Ginglymostoma > Ginglymostoma cirratum. The sequence continues at coordinate 89,826,045 of JAHRHZ010000145.1, read as the reverse complement.
GGTCACTTTCAAATAAATAAATACGCATTCTTTAGGTTTGCTAGCGGAGACATTTAGGTGTTCTTGTGCATGAGTCACAGAGCATTATTATGCAGGTACGGCACATATCAGGATGGCTAATGGAATGCTGTCCTTTATCACAAGAGGAATTGATGTTACGCTTCAGTTATACAGGGGACCACATGTGAGATCACGCCTTGAATACTGTGGTGTCTGTAAGTGAGGAAGGATCTAGATGTATTAGAGGTGGTTCAGAGGAGATGTATTAGATTAATACCTGGAATGAGTGGGCTGGTTTTTGAGGAAAGGTTGGACAGACTTTTTTTTTTCCCACTGGAGTTTAGAAGAGAGAGCAAAAACAAAGTTGCTGGAAAAGCTCAGCAGGTCCGGCAGCATCTGTGAAGGAGAAAACCGAGTTAATGTTTCAGGTCAGGTGACCCCTCCTCAGAACAGAGAAGAGAGAGGGCTGACTTGAATTAAGCCTTGAGGATTATGAATGGTCTTGATAAAGTGAACGTGGAATCAATGTTTCCTGTTGTGGGTCAGTCCATAACTGGAGGGCACTGTTTCAAAAGTACGGGCTGCCTTTTCAGGACAGAAATGAGGGAATTATTTTTCTTTGAGGGTTCCGTAAGTTTGGAATTCTCTGCCTCAGACAAAGTTGGATAGATTCTCATTAGGCAAGGGAAACAAATTTTTTTTTTGAATATATTCTCTGGATGTAGGTATCATTTGGGTAGGCCAGCACATATCACCCATTCCTCATTGGCCCATAGGGCAGTTAAGGGTCATCCACATTGCCATGGGTATGGAGTTACATATAAGCTAAGGATGGCAGTTTCCTTCCCTAAAGATCATCAGTGAACCAGATGGATTTTCCTGACAATCGGCAACAGTTTCATGGACGTCATTAGACTCTTAATTCCAGATTTTCTTTATTGCCCTGCAAGATTCGAACAAAGGTCTCTGGATTAATAATCTAGTGATAGTATCGCTAGGCCTTTGCCTACGTCCGCGTTTGGAATCTGAAACACAAAGTGATCAGTTTGTAATCTTATTGAATAGGGGTGTAGCGTTTGAAGTCTTTTTTGCTTCTATTCCATATGTTCACATCAGTTGCTTCCAGCATTCTTGCCTGCTCTCGTTGCTCAGTTTTGCTGCTGCTGGCAGATTGGGCAGATAGACAGGTCTTCCTCCCGCTCTGAGGGGTAGAACTCCCACAATTAACTAGTTGAGCCCACCCACAGTGAGTTGAGTCCTAGCTTCCAAGTGTCAGCAACGGTGGAAGCAGTTCCTTCCTGGAATGACGGCAGCGGCGGGAGCAGTTCCTTCCTGGAATGACGGCAGCGGTGGGAGCAATTCCTTCCTGGAATGACGGCAGCGGCAGGAGCAGTTCCTTCCTGGAGTGTCAGCACCGGCGGGAGCAGTTCCTTCCTGGAATGTCGGCAGTGGTAGGAATGCTTCCTTCCTGGAGTGTCGGCAGCGGGGGGAG
>JAHRHZ010000145.1:89812540-89824153 GCA_024137785.1 Ginglymostoma cirratum | reverse complement strand
TGGAGTGTCGGCAGCGGTGGGTTTCTTTGCCAAAGTGGAGGTCCCAGGCGGTGGCAGTGTCAGCAACACAAGCCAGAAAAAAGCACTGGCTGCTTCAGCGCAGTGGGCCCAGTGTCGACTCATGGCAGCGATGATGTTGGTGGAGGCAAGACGGTGCTGAAGACTGGCAATACAGTTCCAGTGGTGGAGGCATGGCTCCAGGCCATGTCTGAGCCCGGGTATCAGCTGGTGGAGGCAGTGGTGTCCGAGCTGCAGCAGCGTGTCTCGTGGCACCTGAATGTTCACTTACTGAGGAATAGACTTTGTGGCTTTGTTTTTTCTGGAGACGAGGACTCATGGCGGAGGAGTAATGTAGATGTTTCCCTTTTTTTGGCTGTTTCTTTTATTTCTACTACCGTTTTCAGTCCTGTCTTTTGTATACGAAGATGGCGTCAGAGAATGACGACTATGTATACTTTTCGTTGTACTCTTGTACAGATAACAGTAAAATCTGAATGTAAATCCAGCTAACTTTCCTTTCAGGATCGGGGGCAGAGTAAATCCAGCTAACTTTCCTTTCAGGATCGGGGGCAGAATGATGAGCAGTCAGCCGCAACCCTCCCGCATAAAATACAGCCACAGATGTTGGTTCGTGGTGATCACATGGAAGAGGAAAATAAATATCTAACTTTCATATATTTGGCACCTTTCACAACTTCAGTATTGTCTGAAATGTGGTTGCTGTTTTCATATTGGAAATGAGACGACAAACTGGTGTGGACTAAGTTCTCAGGAACAACAATGTAATAATAACCAGATAGTCCTGTCTTTCAATTGATCGGTTTTGCCCAGGGCTTTGGGGAGAACTTTCTTATTCTTCTTCAGTTAGTGTTCACCGAAGAAAGCGGTTTTGTCTTCTTAATGTCCCACCTGAAATGCAGTATCTCCAACAATTCAGTGCCACCTCAGATTAGATGTTATGCAGACGTCTCTAGAATGAGACCCAAACCCAAAACTTTCCGGCCCCACAGCAAGTGTGCTGCTCACTGGCCTGTGGCTGCATTATAGTAGGTCACTGAGAATGACAGGAATGGGTGGAAGGAACCTGGAGTAGCTTAGGATATAGACAGCAGAAAGGATGAAGAATAGAACTGGGACCAATCTTTACACACTTAATGTGTTTTTATGTATAGGGGTATGAAATGCAAACATGCGTTCCGTTTGCAGCAACTGCAAAATCACTCTGCTCCTATAGGATCCAGTTTAACACCCACCCTCTTAACTATTTGTGCAATGTCTTTGCATACATTTTCCTCCTTTCAGGAATACTGGGGAAGTATTGGAAGAATTAGTAGGCTGATTACCAGTTTTTTAAAAATAGTGTGGAAGCAGGCCATTCAGCCCATCGAGTCCACACCAACCTCTGAAGAGCATCTCACGCTGACCTACCCCTCTGCCCCATTCCTGTAACCCTGCATTTCCCCATGGCTAATCCACCTAGCCTACATACCCCCTGGGCACTACTTGCTTGAGCCATGTTTTGAATGCACCTGTATTGGCACTTTTATAGTGGGACTTGGATCGTGAATCTTCTGCCTCAGAGGTATAGGTGTGGGTGAGAACCCCCAAGAACACCTCTTTGTGCCTGTAATGTAATTAGATGCTCAGGACTGTACAATGAACGTGGTAGAGTTTTAGGTCAGCTGAGATTTATGGAGTTGGAAGACCAACCAGTAGAGTGTAGAAGAAGTGACAAAATATTCACTAAAGGTTCAGAGGCAGCACTGCGAGGGGTTTACTGGTGATGTTGGTGCACCAATGACCTGTCCATGGTTACAGATGGCTCCTGAATGGCGAAGGGATTCCACACACTAGGATGGCACTAACTCCTGGATTACCAAATATACCAAGGCTACCTGGGCAAGTTTTTCTTTATGTTAATTTGTTCAGGGTATGTGGGCATTCATTGCACATTGTAATTTCCATGGAGAAGGTGGCTCTGAGCAGTGTCTTGAAATGCTGCAGTCCTTGGTTGTAGGGACACTCACAGTCTGCTGGAGGGGAGTTCCAGGATTGTTGACCCAGCAGCGAAGGCACAGTGATATAACACCAAGTTAGAACATAGAACATTACAGCGCAGTACAGGCCCTTTGGCCCTCGATGTTGCGCCGACCTGTGAAACCAACCTGAAGCCCATCTAACCTACGCTATTCCCTTATCATCCATATGTTTATCCAATGACCATTTAAATGCCCTAAAAATTGGCGAGTCTACTACTGTTGCAGGCAGGGCATTCCACGCCTTTACTACTCTCTGAGTAAAGAGCCTACCTCTGACATCTGTCCTATATCTATCACCCCTCAATTTAAAGCTACGTCCCCTCGTGCTAGCCGTCACCGTCCGAGGAAAAAGGCTCTCACTGTCCCCCCTGTCTAATTCTCTGATCATCTTGTATGTCTCTATTAAGTCACCTCTTAACCTTCTTCTCTCTAACAAAAACAACCTCAAGTCCCTCAGCCTTTCCTCATAAGACCTACCCTCCATACCAGGCAACATCCTGGTAAATCTCCTCTGCACACTTTCCAATGCTTCCGCATCCTTCTTATAATGCGGCGACCAGAACTGACGCAATACTCCAAGTGCGGCCGCACCAAAGTTTTGTACAGTTGCAACATGACCTTACGGCTCTGAAACTCAATCTCTCTATCAATAAAACCCACACACCTTACACCTTCCTAACAACCCTATCAACCTGGGTGGCAACTTTCAGGGATCTATGCACATGGACACCGAGATCTCTCTGCTCATCCACACTACCAAGAATCTTACCATTAGCCCTGTACTCTGTATTCCTGTTATTCCTTCCAAAGTGAATCACCTCACACTTTTCCGCATTAAACTCTACTTGCCACCTCTCAGCCCAGCTCTGCAGCTTATCTATGTCCCTCTGTAACCTGCAACATCCTTCTGCACTATCCACAACTCCACCGACTTTAGTGTCATCCGCAAATTTACTAACCCATCCTTCTACGCCCTCATCCAGGTCATTTATAAAAATGACAAACAGCAGTGGCCCCAAAACAGATCCTTGAGGTGTGTGGCTTGTAAGTGGTGATGTTTTCATCTATCTACTGCCCTTGTTGAGGCAGTAGAGGGTTTGGAAGGTGCTGGCAAAGGGGTGATGGTGAGTGTAAGAAGTGCACCTTGCACACTATTGCCGTTTTGCGCTGAGAGAATGGAGTCAACGTCAAAGTAATGGATGGGGTGCCACTTCTGATCATATATTATAGGAATAGGGGGAGATTGTTCAGCGCCTTGATTCTGTTCCACCAATCAGTGAGACCATGGCTGCTGCTTTTTTGTTTTTTTTTCATTTGTGGGATGTGGGCATTGCTGGCTATGCCAGCATTTCTTGCTCATTCCTACTTGAGAAGATGGTGGTGAGCTGCCTTCTTGAACTGCTGCAGTCCACCTGCTGTGGGCTGACCCACAATGCCATTAGGGAGGGAATTACAGGATTTTGACCCACTGACACTGAAGGAACGACGATATATTTCCAAGTCGGGATAGTGAGTGGCTTGGAGGGGAACTTGAAGGTGGTGGTATTCCCATATGTCTGCTGGCCTTGTCTTTCTAGATGGAAGTGGTTGTGGGTTTGGAAGGTGCTGTCTGAGGATCTTTGGTGAATTTCTGCAGTGTTTCTTGTGGATAGTATACACTGCTGCTACTGAGTGTCAATGGTGGAGGGAATGGATGCTTGTCGATGTAGTGCCAATCAAGTAGGGCTGCTTTGTCCTGGATGATTTATGACACAACTGCATTTTTCTTTTCTCAACATTGGTGGGACCTGAGTAGTATTGGCTGGGCCAGCATATATTACTCATCCCTAAAAGCCCAGAGATCAGTTCTGAACCAGCATGGGTGCTGTAGGTCTGGAGTCACATGTAGTCTAGATTAGGTAAGGATGGCAGATTTCCTTCCCCAAAGGACATTAAAGAACTACATGGGTTTTACAACAATCATCAGTAGTTACACGGTTGTCATCCTGTTGGCCTTTCTTTTGTTACATATTTTTTGTTAAATTCAAATATCACCATCTGTTATGGTGGGATTCAAACCCAAACCCCAGACCACTGGCCTGAGGTTCTAGATTATGAGCCCAGTGACATTCGCATTAAGCTACCATCTCCCCTTGTACATAGACCCATATATTTTTGATTTGCAAAAACCCATCAATCTCATATTTAAGTCTACCAATAAGGAAATCCATTCCAAACTTTCTTCTGAAAGATAAAATAAAGCCATAAAACTGGAAGTGAGTCTGAAGAAGAGTCACTGGACCTGAACGTTATCTCTGCTTTCTTTCCACTGACACTGTCAAGACCTGCTGAGTTTCTCCAGCAATATCTGCTTTTGTTTGATCTGAAAGATCTGTCTGTAATTTTCCGGCTATGTGCCTTTGTCCTAGTTTCTTTTACACAATGGAAATAGCGTCTCCCCAAGTTATGTGCGTGACATAAATTAAAAACTACACGATGAATGTTGAAGGTAGTAGATAGGGTGCAGTCAAGCAGATAGCTTTGTCCTGAATAGCATCAACTTTCTTGACAGTTGTTGGACCTGAACTCCTCCAGGCAAATAGAGAATATTCCATCCCACTTTTGACTTGTACCTTGTAGTTGGCAAACAGGTTCTGGGGAGACAAGTGAAGAATTTCTCTTTTAACCATAGTCCAAATGGTTTTGATCCCAGTATTCTGAGACTAAGACCTCCTGTTCTATCCTCTCCAGGGAAAATAGGTTCTTAATTGGTGTCAAAAGCCAATAAAATCTTCTATCGTTGAACAGATAGCAAAGACGATTGGTGACGACAGAGTGGTGGACGTGATCTGTATGGACTTCAGTAAGGCATTTAACAAGGCTCCTTGTGGTGGACTGGTTAGCAAGGTTAGATCACTCGGAATAGAGGGAGAACTAGCTATTTGGATTCAGAACTGGCTCGATTTAGAAGACACAGAGTGGTGATGGATGGTTGCTTTTCACGCTGGAGGACTGTGACCAGCGGTGTGCCATAAGGATTGGTGTTGGGTCCACTGCTTTTCATCATTTATATAATGATTTGGATACGAACATAGGAGGTATGATTAGCAAGTTTGCAGATGACACCAAAACTGGAAGTGTAGTAGACCGTGAAGAAGGTTACGTGAGAGTACAACGGGACCAGATTTGATCAGATGGACTAATGGGCCAAAGAGTGGTAGATGGAGTTTAATTTGGATAAATGTGAGGTGCTGCATTTTGGAAAAGCAAATCAGGATTGGACTTATACACTTACTGGTAATGTCCTGGGAAGTGTTGCTGAACAAAGATCTTGGAGTGCAGGTTCAAAGTTCCTTGAAAGTGGAGTCGCAGGTAGATAGGATAGTGAAGAAGACGTGGTATACTTGCATTTATTAGGCAGTGCACTGAGTAGGAGTTGGGAGGTCACGTTGCAGCTGTACAGGACATTGGTTAAGCCATTTTTGGCTTAAAGTGTAATACTGATCTCCCTGTTATAGGAAGGATGTTGTGAAGCTTGAAAGGGTTCAGAGAAGATTTACAAGGATGTTGCCAGGTTTGCAGGGTTTGAGCTATAGAGAAAAGCCGAATAAACTGGAGCTATTTTCCCTGGAGCGTCAGGGGTTGACGGGTGACTTTATAGTAGTTTATGAAATCATGATGGGCATGGATAAAGTAAATAAGACAACGTCTTTTCTCCAGGGTGAGGGAGTCCAAAACCAGAGGACATAGGTTTAAAGTGAGAGGGGAAGGATTTAAAACAGACCTAAGGGGCAACTTTTTCACACAGAGGGTGATGTATGAGTGGAATAAGCTGCCAGAGGAAGTGGTGGAGGCTGGTACAATTACAACATTTAAAAGGCATCTGTATGTGTATATGAATAGGAGTGGTTTAGAGGGATATAGGCCAAATGATGGCGTATGGAATTAGATTTATTTAGGGTATCTGGTCTGCAAGGAAGAGTTAGACTGAAGGGTCTGTTTCCGTGCTGTATATCGCTATAGCTCTGTGTCTGTAAGTGGTATCAGCTGTGACTCAGGGATGTTTCAGGTCGGCGGGGGGAGCTAAATCTCAACTGCCCAAACTTAGGTTGATGCTTATTAAAGAAAGGTTACATGATGCTTCAAGGAAGAATGTACTGTACGCAAGGCTGTGAAATCAACATGTTACACTCGGGCATTTCCTTAACTGTTATGTCAACTTCTTGTGACACTTCGCTTGTCATATTTGTAACAGCCTGTTTGTCAACAGAGTATTCTCCAACTGACTGTGAGTTACGTCGTGGGAGGCATCCCTTATCCATGGAATTTGGTCTGCCTGCCTGTCTCTTAGTCTGCATAGGGCCTAGTCTGTGCACCCTTGGTTTGTGTGTCAGTCAGTTGGCATACCTATCTGCCAGTTTAGTGCACCTCTCAGTTAGTCGGTATGCGCCTGTGTGCGCGCCTGCCTGTTAGTTTATCAGCCAGTAATTCTGCATGTCTTATATTTGTTCAGTCTGCACCCCAGTCAGTCGGGCAGGCAGTCTGTTCACCTGACATTTAATTGATTGGTCAGTCTGCACATCTTGTGTTTGGTGAGTCAGTCTTTGCACTGGCCATTTGCATCGTCTGTGCATGTCAGTCTGTGTGCGGGTCAGTCAGTCAGTCGGTTGGTTGCCATGTATCCGAATGTGTATGTGTCTGTGCTTGACTGGGTGTTGGTGTATGTGTGTATGTCTCTGGGTCTGTCTGTGTGTTTCTGTCTATGTGCCTGTTTGCACGTGTGTCTGCCTGTGTAACAATCCCCTCTCCCTAACGAAAACAAATGCGTTATTTTAACATTTTTTTTCCTGAATGTTTCGAATTGAACGTAGTTGATTGGAGAATCCTTCATATTTACAGGAAAAATATTTGTCTGAGAGCAGTTGAAGTAATATCATTCCTCCTTAAACTACAGTGCTTTGTGTGGGATATGTTGACCTTTCTGTCAGTCAGTTTAAATTTTATATGAAAGGTTTTTTCCCCAAAAAGCATGCATACAGTAAAAAAAATCCTGGGATTAGGTTTACCAAGCTTAGATGTTGTGTGTCAAATGGGCAAGGAAAATCAAAAGAAATATACCGAGGAATTGTTGATTTTGGAGCAGTTGGGTGTTTACAGTGAGGGGTTCTCGGTGCATATGTTAGTGCAGCTTGTAGTAGTGTATGCAGTAAAATGTTGATCTTTCTGTCAATCAAGTTGAATTTTAATCAGAATATGATCCAAGACCCACAGAAGAAACCTTGGGATTAGGTTCGCAGAGTTTGTGTGACTTTACTGTTTGGGTTGCAAAAAAATTAGAGAAGTGGTTTTTGATTTTTCTTTTCACCCTCCTCCTCCTCTATCCTTGCGTCTTTGAACCTGATTGTGGGGGTGGGATTGATATAATCGTGAATCGTCGCTGTTTATGTTGTAAGAATTCGCCTTTGATGCCTGTCAATTGCTCCGAAAGGTTCAGTCAGTAGTTTTGCGGGAAGAGGGGGCATTGAGCCACATTGGATCATGTGTTGGCTCATCTCAGCTGAGATGGCTTGGTGTCATTGAAGTCACCTACTGTGGTCCCCTGGCAGGAGACAGAATTATCAAAGATCCTTGCACTTTATTGTACTCCGCTGGCTTCTTTTGGGGAAAGAAAATTTATCTTATGTCTTTGTGACACACCCGTTATGATCACAGGATGTCCCAAATCACCTTCCAATTTACTAATTTTATTGTTTGTCCTTGGTTTGTGAGCATTACTGGCAAGGCCCAGCATATGTTGCCCACTCCTAACAGCTCTGGAGAAATCCAAGGTGAGCCTCATTCCTGAACTACTGTAATCTATGTGGGGTAGGTACACCCACAGTGCTGTTAGACAGTAAGTTCCGTGGTTTTGACCCAGTGCCACTGAGGAACAGTGACATATTTCCAGGTCAGGATATTGCAGAGCTTGGAGGGTAACTTCTAGGTGGCAGTGCTCCCACGCATCTACTGCCCTTATCCTTCCAGGTGGTCAAGGTCAAAAGTTTGGAAGGTGCTGCGTACGGAGCCTAGATGAATTGCTGCAGTACTGGGGGGAGTGAATGTTCAATGTGGGGAATGGGCTGGCAATCCAGCAGCCAATGCTCCTGTTAGGGTGAAGGGTAAGTCTGGTAGGCATAGGGAATGCTGGATGACTGGAGAAATTAAGGTTTTGGTCAAGAAAAAGAAGGAAGTGTATGTGAAGTATAGACACGAGCGATTGAATGAATCCCTAGAAGAGTATAAAGGCAGTAGAAGTATACTTAAGAGGGAAATCAGGAAGGCAAAAAGGGGTCGAGAGATAGCTTTGACAATAGAGTTAATGAGAATTCAAACAGGTTCTACAAATACATTACGGACAAAAGAGTAACTAGGGAGAGAATAGGGCCCCTTAAAGATCAGCAAGGTTGCCTGTGTGTGGAACTGCAGGAGATGGAGAAGATACTAAAACAAGTATTTTGCATCAGTGTTTACTGTGGAGAATAACATGGAAGATATAGAACATGGGGAAATAAATAGCGACCTTTTGAAAAACGTCCATATTACAGGGGAAGAGGTGCTGGACGACTTAAAACGCATAAAGGTGAATAAATCTCTGGGAACTGATCAGGTGTACCCTAGGACTCTAATGGGAAACTAGGGAAGTGATTACTGGGCCCCTTACTGAGATATTTGTATCATCAATAGCCACAGGCGAGGTGCTGGAAGACTGGAGATTGGCTAATATGGTGCCACTATTTAAGAAAGGTGGTAAGGAAAAGCCAGTGAACTATAGACCGGTGAGCCTGACATCGGTGGTGGACAAGTTGTTGGAGGGGACGCTGAGGAACAGGATTCACATGTATTTGGAAAGGCAGGGACTGATTAGGGATATTCAGCATGGTTTTGTGTGTGGAAAATTATGCCTCACTAACTTAATTGAGTTTTCTGAAGAAGTAATGAAGAGGATTGATGAGAGTAGAGTGGTGGAAGATATGTTCGTCAAGGTTCCTCATGGAGGATTGGTTGACAAGGTTAGATCATATGGAATAGAAGCAGAACTAGCCATTTGGATATAGAACTGGGTCGAAGGTAGAAGACAGAGGGTGTTGATAGAGGGTTGCTATTCAGACTGGAGGCCTGTGACAAGTAGTGTGCCACAAGAGTCAGTGGTGAATCCATTGCTTTTCCTCATTTATGTAAATTATTTGGATGTGAACATAAGAAGTATGGTTAGTATGTTTACGACACCAAAATTGGAGGTGTAGTGGACAGCAAAGAAGGTTACGTCAGAGTGCAATGAGATCTCGATCAGATGGGCCAGTGGGCTGAGAATTGATAGATGGAGTTTAATTTAGATAAATGTGAGGTGCTGCATTTTGGAAAGGCACATCAGGATAGAACTTATACACTTAATGGTAGGGTGCTGGGTAGTGTTGCTGAACAAAGCAACTTTGGGGTGCAGGTTCATAGTTCCTTGAAAGTGAAGTCGCAGGTTGATAGGTTAGTGAAGAAGGTATTTGGTACCCTCGCTTTTATTAGTGAGTGCGTTGAGTATCGGAGTTGGGAGGACATGTTGCATCTGTACAGGACGGTGGTTAAGATACTTTTGGAATACTGTGTGAATTTATGGTCTCTCGGCTAGAGAAAGGATGTTGTGAAACTTTAAAGGGTGCACGAAAGATTTACAAGGATGTTGCCAGGGTTGGAGGGTTTGAGAAGCTGAATATGCTGGAGCTATTTTCCTGGAGCATCAGGGGTTGGCGGGTAACCTCATAGAAGTTTATAAGATCATGATGGGCATGGATAGGGTGAATAGACAAGGTCTTTTGCCCAGGGTGGGGGAGTCCAAAATTGGAGGGCGTAAGTTTAAGGTGAGAGGGGAAAGATTTAAAAGGGACCTAAGGGGCAGAGTTTTCATGCAAAGGGTGGTGCATGTATGGAATGAGTTTCCAGTGGAAATGGTGAAAGCTGATATAATTACAACATTTGAAAGGCACCTGGATGTATATATGAATAGGAAGGATTTAGAGGGATATGGGCCAAATGCTGGCAAATGGGACTAGTTTTATTTGGTTTATCAGGTTGGCATGGACAAGTTGGATCAAAGGGTCTGTTTTCATGCTGTATAACTCAATGACTTTCCCTCTACCAGTTATGACCCTCTAATGAGAGAACAGCTGTGTGGTCCAGTAGGACTGTGGCAACCAATGAGGCATGCTGTTAGGTGAGGCACTGACGAGAACTCTCTTGCTCAAGGAGCTTTGAGGCATAGGGTTACTTTTATGTGCCCAGGGGTATGCGAAGATTTAATTGGGAATCTCCAACAAAAGGCATGAAAGTGTTCTCCTTTTTCTAGTGAAAACTCTGCCGTTTGAGACACAGTGCGTAGCGTTATCTGGCCTCCTCCACCCCACCCCATCTCCATGGCAGCTGGACTCCTCCATGAATTAAGCCAGCTCTTATCTCAGATTTCTTTTGGCTGCTAGTTATTTCTGTCAGCTCTACGTTGATCTGCATGTCTTCATTACTTTGCTCCATATATTTTCCAGTGAATTGGACCAACAGGAGGCTTTCAACTGATCATTTCCATTCTTTGTCTTTATTTTGTGTGCCTAGATCGCTTGGAGACTGAGACTTTCAACGAGGAGGAATTTAAAGACCATTTTTTTGCAGAGGTAAGAACAATGGGCTCAATGCTTGTGGGGCACTTGAGCAGCGGTTGGGGATGGCACGGCTGACTATTGATTGTGAGTTGCCTGGAGCTCCTTGTCTCTGTTATAGGTGGTGTGTTCCATCATGCAGCAATTCCTTCCTCATGCCACTAGTATAACCAGAGTGTGCTCGGACTACTTAGCAGGTAGACAACATCTGTGGAGAGATAGAGTTATGGTTAGGGTCCAATTCTGAAGAAGAATTATACTAGACTGCAAATGTTATCTTTTAAAACTTTATTCATGTGGGATCTGTGGCTAGACCAGCATTTATTATTACCCCACCTTAACTGCCTAGAGAGCAGTTACAAGCCAACCACTTTGCCGTGAGTCTGGAGTCGCATGTAAGTCAGGTAAGAAAAGGGTGGCAGATTTTTTCGACAATCAACAATGGCCAATTTTTATTGAGCTCAAATTTCACTATCTGCCAGGGTGGGATTTGAATCCATGTTCCCTGGTGGCCTGGATTACTAGTCTGGTGATAAGACCACTTTAACAACCATGGCTCTCCATATAACTCTTTCTCTCTCTCCAGAGGTGCTGCCAGACCTGCTGAGTTTCTGCAGCAATCTCTTTCTTTCAAATTTCCAGTATCTGCAGTATTTTTGTTTTGTTGGAGAGGAATAGTTAATGTTTTGAACTAAATAAAAACCAAAAGCGGATGCTGCAAATCAGAGACAAAAATAGAAATTGCTGGAAAAGCTCGGCAGGTCTGGCAGCATCTGTGGAGAAAAATCGGAGCTAACATTTCAGGCCAAGTGACCATTCCTCAGAATGGAGTTTTGACCCGAAGTGTTAATGCTGATTTCTCTTCATAACTGCTGCCAGACCTGCCGAGCTTTTCCAGCAATTTCTATTTTTGTCTC
>JAHRHZ010000145.1:89789539-89811340 GCA_024137785.1 Ginglymostoma cirratum | reverse complement strand
AGGAAACAAAACAGAAATTGCTGGAAAAGCTCGGCAGGTCTGGCAGCATCTGTGAAGGAGAAAAAGGAGTTAACATTTCAGGTTCTGAGGAAGGGTCACCGGACCCGAAACATTAACTCTGTTTTTTCCTTCACAGATGCTGCCAGACCTGCTGAGCTTTTCCAGCAATTTCTGTTTTGTTTCCTTTTATAATTTTAATAGCTTCTAGCATTCTTGTGTGTTCTGGAGGACAAGCCCTAGGCTGTTCAGTTTCCCTGATAGCTGTGTCCTCCACATTCCACTATCAGCCTTCTAAACCTTTTCTTTAGACTTTCACCAGTACCTCCATATCTTTTTAGTAAAACACAGGCCAAATCTGTCCATAGTATACAAATAAGGTGCCGTAACATATCTTCCTTGCCTTTCAATTCTATTTCTCTGGAAGCAAACTCCCCTGCATTGTGATCATATTAACCCTGGAGCACTATTGCAAATAGTTTGTGTATCTGTGCCTTTACATTCGCTTTGGACTTCTATCCTGTTCAGACTCCTTTCTCTTTGCTAGGGAGTAAATGCCCTTCTTGTACTTTCTGAAAATGCAGTGTCTCAAACAGATTAAGCATTTCTTTTTCAAAAGGAGAAGGGGGAATGGGTTGCACTTATGCCTCAGGCACAAAACCACAGACCACAAAGCATAGCCAGCCTTGTCCTCTGACTATACTTTGTGCCTGCCGTGTGGGATGGTAATTACAGAGAAGAGCTGCTGACATGAAGCCAGGCTGAATTGAATGAAATCTGTGTTGTGTGTACTATCTTCAGACGGTTTGTAAAAACGTTGATACATGGGATAGAATGATCAGGTTTCCTTCTCGTCTCCTTGATGATGACAGCAAGGATGTGTTTGTTTCTCTGTGTTTTTTTGGTGCAATTCAAAATGAAGGGGGATATTAGCATGGTAATTTCCATTTCAAGTGTCCTTGGCAAGCTACCAGCATGGTGTTAGAGTAAAGATCCTTCTACGATGTCCCCATCAAACATTCCCAGGACAGAGACAGCGTGGGGTTAGATACAGAGTAAAGTTCCTTCTACACTGTCCCCATCAAACACTTCTAGGACAGGTACAGCATGGTGTTAGATATAGAGTAAATCTCCCTCTACTCTTTTAAACTGAAAGTAAAGCTCCTTCTTTTCTTTCAAACTGAAAATAAACAATCTGAGGACAAGTAGAGGAATGGATTAGATGTACCGTAATGCTCTGTCTGTTCTGTCCTGCCAAGCAGTCTGAGCTTGGATATAAAACATTAACAATCTGAGCTGATGAAGTGAATTGTACAGGGCATGTTCTGTATTGATCTCATACAACACTGTACACTGAGCATTCTTTACTTGAGCACTGAAGTCAGTGATTCTGAAATGGTTGAAGAGCTGTTTAGATACAGTGAGGATGACAGTGTAGTTTCTGTGAAAAATTGCAATGGACGTACTGGAAGGTCTTCCTCATACTTAATTATCTTTATTATCAGAAGACTAGCTTACATCATGTTCAACTGTGAAAGGCAATTTTTTACAACTGCTAGATAATGAATTCACATTTATATAGCATCTTTTATGACCTCATTGTCCCACTGTGAAATATTGTCACATTATGACTTTGTGCTCCCTCAAACAACAATGTAAAATAAAACAGGTTTTCCATTTTTATTTGCTCATGGGATGAGGGTGTCACTGGCTAGACCACCATTTCTTGTCTATCCCTATTTGCTCAGAGAGCAATTGAGAGTGAACCACAATGTGGTTGGTCTGGAGTCGCACTTGGCCAGGCTAAGTAAGGATGGCAGATTTCCTTTCCTAAAGGCATTAGTGAACCAGATGGATTCTTAAAACAACTGACAGATGGTCACCATTCAGCTGGCTTTGTATTCAGATTTTTATTGCGTTCAAATTCCGCCATCTGCTGTTGTGGGATTTGAACACGTGCCCAGATCTAGCAGCTCAAGACTTGGCATCCATAAGGTGCCATGGGCCAACAGCAGCACAATCAGTAGCTTCGTGGCCCAGCATATCGTTCATGCTGCCATTACTATTAAGCCAGGGGATCAGCTTGGTTCAATGGGGAGTGCAGGAGGGCATCCAGGAGCAGCACCAGGCATACCTGAAACTGAAGTTTCAACCAGGTGAAGCCACAAAACAGGACTACTTGTGTACCAAACACCATAAGCTGCAAGTGATATACAGAGTGAAGCAATTCTATAATCGTCTGATCAGATCAGCAGTCCTGCCACATTCAGTTGAGAATGGCAGTGGGCAACTGAACAACTCACTGGAGGAGGATGCTCCACAAATCTTCCCATCTTCAATCATGCGGGAGCCCTTATCAGTACAAAAGATAAGACTGAAAAACTTGCAACAGTCTTCAGCCAGAAGTGCCAAGTGGATAATCCATCTCCTGGATGTAGCCGACATTACAGATTCCAGCTTTCAGCTAATTCCATTCACTCCACGTGATATCAAGAAATGATTGGAGGCACTGGATAGTGCAAAGGCTACATACCCTGACAACATTCAGGTAAGAGTACTTAAGACCTGTTCTCCAGAACCCACTGCATTGCTATGTTTTGTACACAAAAAGCAGGACAAATTCAACGCAGCCAATTACTGCCTCATCAGTCTGCTCTCAATCACCAGTAGAATGTTGAAAGGTTTTGTCAACAATGCTATCACATGGCAGTCACTGATGCTCAGTTTAGGTCCTGCCAGGGCGCTCAGCTTCTGAATTGCTTACAGTCTTGATTCAAACATGGACAAGAGGAGGCAATGGCCTAGTGGTATTATCGCTGGACAGTAAATCCAGAGACCTGGAAACGTTCTGGGGACCCAGGTTTGAAACCTGCCATGGCAGATGGTGGAATTTGAATTCAATAAAGTATCTGAATTAAGAGTCTAATGATGACCATGAATCCATTGTTAATTGTCATGAAAAACCCATCTGGCTCACTAATGTCCTTTAGGGAAGGAAACTCCATCCTTACCTGGTCTGGCCTACATGTTACTCCAGACCCACAGCAAAGTGGTTGTCTCTGAACTGCCATCTGGGCAATTAGGGATGGACAATAAATGCTGCCTAGCCAGCGACGTCCTTATCCCGTTAATGAATAAAAAAAAGCACTGAATTTCAGAGATGAGGTGAGAGTGGCAGCCTTTGACAACAAGGCTGCATTTTGCTCAAGTTTGGCATCAAGGAGCCCTGGCAAACCTGGAGTCAAATGGAATCGGGGCGGAGAACTAACATTTGCTGGAATCATACCTGGAACAAAGGAAGATGATTATGGTTGTTGGACATCGGTCATTTCAGCTCCAGGACACCTCTGCACGAGTTCCTCAGGGTAGTGTCTTAGGCACAGCCATCGTCAGCTGCATTATCATTGACCTGCCTTTCATCATAAGATCAGAAGTGGGGATGTTTGCTGATGATTACACAATGTTGAGCACCATTGCGACACCTTAGATGCTGAAATAGTCCATGTCCAAATGCAGCATGACTTGGACAATTTCCGTGTGAGGGCTGATAAGTGGCAAGTGACATTTGTGCCACACATATGCCAGGCAGCATTGGAGGCAGTCCAAAGAAGTTGATTCTGGGTATGAAAGGATTTTCATATGAGGAGATTTCAATAGGTTGGGCTTGTATTCATCAGAATTCAAAAGAATGAGAGGCAACCTTATTCAGCTATATCAAATTCTTAGGGCACATGACAAGGTAGAACAGCAAGGTTATTCCCCCTTGTGAGAGGACCAGGGACGTAATCTGAGGATCATCCATTTGATAACAGAGATGAGGAAGAATTTTTTCTCTGAGAGTGGTCAAACAGTGGAATGTTTTACTGCAGTGGGCTTTCGAGGCTGGACTATTAAGTATAGTCAAGACTGAGAGAAAAATTTTTAATCAGAAAGGGAATCAAAGGTGATGGGGAAAAGGCAGCAAAGCAAAGTTGAGGATGAACAATGAACCACGATTTCATTGAATGGTAGAGCAAACTTGATGGGCTGAATGGTCATCTGCTTCCATGTATTATGGCCTTACGGGCCAATTTTAACAAGAGAATCTAACCATCACCCTTTAACATTCAATGGCATTACCATTACTGAATTTCCACTATCAATATCCTGACTCCCCAAAGCCTGTCCACCATTTACAAGGCACAAGTCAGGAATGTGATGGAATACTCCCCACTTGCCTGGATAGGTGATGCAACACTCAAGAAACTTGACACCATCCAGGACAAACGGCCTGCTTGATTGGTGCCAAATCCATAAACATCTACTCTCTCCACCACCGAAACTCAGTAGCAGTGTCTATCACCTAAAAGATGCACTGCAGAAAGTCAGCAAAGGTCCTTACGCAGCACCTTCCAAACTCCCAACCACTATCAACTAGAAGGACTAGGATGACAGATGCATGAGAACACCACCACCAGTTTGGGATGGGCAATAAATGTTGGCTTAGCCAGCAACTCCCTCATTCTGTTAAGCGTGTCTTGATTCCAAAGTTTTGGTGGGAAAAGGAGATTTTCCAGAATAGTTCCAGGGATGGTTTGGGATGGTGATGTTAGGTGGTACTGTTGGTACAAGGTTAGGCTTGAAATGTTGTGTTTTTTCTCTGTGGAGTAAAGGAGATTTGAGGGGAGATTCGACAGAGGGTCTGTACTATCATCACTGGCTTAGTTAATGTAGTCAAGAATTACTCTTCCCATTATTAATTGTATCAAGGCTACAGGACACAAGATTAATGTGAGTATTTTTGCATTGTGTGTGGTAACTATGCTGATCATGAAGATAGTGAATACGGAAATGATCAATGATTACAGATGGAAATTGAGTGGGAACTCGAAGAAAATACGTCTGCTGGGCTACGGAGTCCGAGTGAGGGAGTAGGACTGACTGCATGCTGGCTCGCCCCAGAGCACTGCTATGAGAGGGCTTGGTTGACCTCCTGTGCTATAAATTACTCTCTAATTCTGGACATGCCTCCATGGCTTCACTCCTGTCCAGATCTGTTAGATTCTCCAGCCCTGCAACCCTCTAAGATCTCTGCACTCGTTCAATTCCAGCTCCATGGCCAACTTCTCTTGGACAGTTGAATCCCTCCATAATTCACACCAGGCCTTTGGCTGCTTGGATCACAAACTCTGGAATTTTTTCCCTGAACCTACTCTGTTTCTCTCCATCTTTGAGACAGTTCTCAAAACTTCATTCTATGTTTTTATTTTTTTGTGTAGCTTATGTATTTCGTTCACTTTTGCTTTGATGAGGCTCCTGGCCAAGCTTACTGACAGCTTTTGCTGAGTTAAAGATGCTATTGAAATGCAAACTGCCATTGTTGTCCCTTTGTGACTACGACCTGCTCCTTACTTTACTATTCCTTTGTGTGAAAGAGATTTAATAGCGGACTTGGAATTCCTAAAACAGTCTATCAATAAACTGGGAATAGAATTGAAAGAACGAAAAATAATTTGCATTTATAAGGTCCCTTTCATATCCAATGAGGTTGCTTTGAAAGTCATAACGTAGTATAACATGGAAACAGGCCCTTCAGTCCAAACAGTTCCATGCTGACCATGGTGCCCACTCAGCTAGTTCCAGTTGCCTGCATTTGATCCATATCCCTCTAAACCCTTCCCATCCATATACTTATCCAAATGTTGTTTAAATGTTGTTATTGTACCTGCCTCAACCACTTTCTCTAGCAGCGCACTCCATATACGCACCACTCTCTGCGTGAAGAAGTTCCTTGTTAAATCTTTCCCCTCTCACCTTAAACCTGTGTCCTCTAGTTTTCAATTCCCCATCCCTGGGAAAAAGACTGTATGTATTCACCCTACCTATGCCCCTCATGATTTTATACACCTCAATAAGGTCACCCCTCATTCTCCTATGATCCAAGGAATACAGTCCTATCCTGGCCAAGCTCTCTCTATAACTCAGGCCTACTAGTCCAGGCAACATCCTTGTAAATAAAAAAAAAATGCAGATTACAACCTGAATGGCTGTAAATTGGGAGAGGGGAGTGTTCGGCGGGACCTAGGTGTCCTTGTGCACCAGTCACTGAAGGTAAGCATGCAGGTGCGGCAGGCAGTAAAGAAGGCAAATGGTATGTTGGCCTTCATTGCGAGAGGTTTCGAGTACAGGAGCAGGGATGTGTTGTTGCAGTTATACAGGGCGTTGGTGAGGCCACACCCTGAATGTTGTGTGCAGTTTTGGTCTCCTTTTCTGAGGAAGGGTACTCTTACTTTCGAGGGAGTGCAGCAAAGGTTTGCCAGGCTGACTCCAGGAATGGCGGGTCTGACGTATAAGGAGAGATCAATTAGATTAGAATTGTTCTCACTGGCATTCAGACGAATGAGGGGGGATCTCATAGAAACTTATAAAATTATAACAGGACTGGACAGGGTTGATGCAGTGAGGATGTTCCCGATGGTGTGTGTGTTCAGAACCAGGGGTCACAGTCTGAAGATTTGGGGTTGACCATTTAGGATGGAGATGAGGAGACATTTCTTCACCCAAAGAGTGGTGAGCCTGTAGAATTCACTATCACAGGAAGTATTTGATGCCAAAACATTTGAATGTATTCAAGAGGCGACTGGATGTAGCATTTGGGGCAAATGGGATCACAGATTATGGGGAGAAAGGAAGATTAAGCTATTGAGTGGAACGATCAGCCATGATTGTGAAGAATGGTGGAGCAGGCTCAAAGGGCCAAATGTCAGCTTCCTGCTCCTATCTTCTATGTTTCTATGTTTCCCGTTTAACAATATCTTTCCTATAACAAGATGACCAAAACTGTACACAGTACTCCAAGCGCAGCCTCTGCAACTTACACAACTGTAACATAACGTCCCAACTCCTATACTCAGTGTCTCAACTGATGAAGACCAGCATGCTAAATGTCTTCTTCACCACCGTGTCCATCTGTGACACCGCTTTCAATGAACTATGTACTTGTGTTCCTAGGTCCCCCGTTCCACAACACTCCTCAGGACCTTACCATTTACTGTATAAGTCCAACCTTGTTTTGACTTTGCAATGTGCAACACCTCACACTTATCTATGTTGAATTGCATTTGCCAATCCTCAGCCCTCTTCCCCATCTGATCAAGATCACTCTGTAGTTTTTGACAACCTTCCTCACTATCAACGATACCTGTATCTTCTGCAAACTTACTAATCATGCCTTATACATACACATCTAGATCATTTATGTAAATAACACATAACAAAGTTCCCAGAAAGTGTTCGGCATTGAAATGCAGGAAATACAGGTGCCAGTTTGTGCATTGCAAGATCCCACAGAGAGCAATGAGATGACATCTGATGGACTTTTTCTTAAAGTGATGTTCAGGTAGGAAGAAATACTGACCACGTCACTGGGCAAAACTCCCTTGGCTTTTGTTAAAATTGAACCATGAGATCTTTAATATCCACCTGAGACAACCATGTGGTCTTTAGATCTACTTGAGAGAACCATGTTTATCTTTAGATCCACCTGAGAAGGCAGGAAGGACTTAAAATCTCATCCAGTCAATACCTATAAAGAGCCTTCCTTAGGTGGGCGAACCTGGAATGTCTTTGTTGAGAACATGCTTTTGCATTTTGCCCTCTCTGAAATTATCAAGAAATGTTTATTTACAAATTCCAAAACTTGTGCAGAGGATCTGAGCCTTGTTTCATTACCTACTCTCAACCACTGGGGGCACCAACGCCATCAAATATAGTGGCTTACTTGCAGCCTCTAGTGGCAGTGGTTGACAATGCATTTCTTTTTCAATATCAACTTCTTAATACTTTTACCTTAAGCATCTATGTTGTATATTATAGACGGTGTATGTTAGCTTAACTATAAAGTTACTGACTATTGCTCTGTGTATGTTTGAACCATTTTAGTTTTGTTTTTGTAAGGAGAAAGATAAATCAATAGATATAATAGGAACTGCAGATGCTGGAGAATCCGAGATAACAAGGTGTGGAGCTGGATGAACACAGCAGGCCAAGCAGCATCATAGGAGCAGGAAATCCTTGTTTAAGCATTGATGGTTGATGAAGTCATGTTGGAAACTACATGAAGAGTCTATGTCTGATAAATTTGCTCCCTCAGGAAACCTGTGCTCCATGTCTCCTCCTAGCTAGTTCCTCTTTCTCTCTCCTCCCCCACTGATGTTGTTTGAGCTTTCCACTTTCAAAGAAAGCATTCTACATCGAGAAATTGAATTAAGACCATAAGATGTAGCAGCAGCAGTAGACCATTCAGCCCATTGAGTTTGCTCCATCATTCAATGAGATCATGGCTGATCTGATAATCTTCAACTCTACTCTCCTGCCTTATTTATATAACTCTTGATTCTTTTACTGATTAAAAATCTGTCCACCTCAGCCTTGATTATACTGGGGCAGCTCAGTGGTTAGCACTGCTGCCTCACAGCACCAGTGACCCAGGTTTGATTACACCCTTGGGCAGGTCTGTGTGGAGTTTGCACATTCTCCCCATGTCTGCATGGGTTCCCTCCCACAGTCCAAAGATGTGTAAGTTGTGCAGATTGGCCATGCTAAATTATCCTGTAGTGTCCATGGATGTGTAGGTCAGGTGTGTTAGCCAAGGGAAATGCAGGATTATAAGGATTGGCTAGGGAGATGGGTCTAGGTGGGATGCTCTTTGGAGGATTGGTGTAGATTTGTTGGGTTGAAGGCCTGTTACCACACTGTAGGGATTCTACGGATTCTAATGACCCAGCCTCAACAGCCATAAGCGCTATAAGGAATTCTTTAAATTATCGTATTCTTCAGTTGTGATATAGTTTGTGAAGATGGAGTATTCCTTTAACTCGTCATGGGGTGAAATAATTCTACAGGATTTGAAATATTTATTCCTTCTATTTCAAAGTCCAGCAGTAGGGATGAAATAACGCCTACAATTGAGCTGCATTTCTAGCAGTGATGTCAGGAATCACTGTTCCTCACAAAGGGTGGTGGAAATTGGGAACTCTTTCCCACCAAAAGCTGTGGATGCTCGGATGGCGGGGGGGGGTCAATTGAAAATTTCAAACGCTGGATTGATAATGTTTTGAAGGCTAATAGTGTTAATGGTTGCAAAACTAGGGTGAGTTGCATTAAAATACGGATAACCATAATCTTTTTGAATGCCAGAACTGAGGGACTGATGGGCTCCTCTTTGTTCCTGTACTCAATATTGACAAGGGGACGATGACATCAGTACAGTAATGAAAAAGTGAGTTACAGAGTCCAGATGTATCTTTATGCTGGGACGGGTTAACATGTGAAGCTGCTCGCAGGGAGTAGTTCCCAGGGAGTAGAAGAGATATTTTCTTCTTATAGATGGGGCTCCCTACAAGATTATGATGGAAAAAAAAGGCCTCAATTACCTGATCAGATTACACCTCAAATTTCTAATGTTGTACAAAACCTATCCTCATAATTTAAACCAGTATGCGCACAGCCCCCTCAAAGGACAATATATCATCTCCAGTATGTACAGAGCACAGTGCCGTCAATGGGATGTGAACAAGCTTTCTACACATTTGGATTAGGTGAGGTGGCTGACAGAAAAACATGTAAGTTTGAGGCAGTTCTTTTCTCCCCAGTTCATTGGTCACCACACTACCAGAAGGAGAGGGTACAGAAAAGGTTTACCAGTATATTACCTGGTATGGGCGTTTTAGCTGTTGGATAGGCTGGGTTTGTTTCCACTGGAACGCAGGAAGTTGAGGGGGCGACCTAATAGAAGCTTATAGAATTGTGAATGGCGTGGATAGAGTTTAAAGTATGAGGCCTTTTCTCAAGGTAGAGGGGTGAATTACTAGGGGACACAGGTTCAAGGTGCAGGGGTGGGGGGAGTTTAAAAGAGGTGTGTGGGGCAGGATTTTCACACAAAGGATGGTGAAATGCCTGAAATGCGCTGCCAGAGGAGGCAATGGAAGCAGACACAATAGCAGCATTGAAGAAGCACTTGGACGAATACTTGTCTGTCCCTAACTACCCTTGAGAAGAATGTGCTGAGTTGTTGCCTTGAACACAACGGAATGACTTTATAGGCCATTTCAGAGGGCAGTGAAAGGTCAACTGCGCTGCTGAGGGACTGGAATTACATTTCGCTCCATGTTGGTTAAGAATGAGACTCCAGTACTGCATTAATGTAACTGTCTTTTAGCTGCCTGTAATGCGGCCTATTGAATTGTTCAGTTGTATCAAACTACTACACCACCCCGAAGTAAAAGACTGTTGCTTTCTGAAGGCAGCAGCAACTTCTTATGTTCTTTGCCCAAAGACGAAGTCTGACCCACAGCACTGTGACCTCCATCACAGGTATGATAGAGGAGCAGCTCCTGAAACCACCCCAGCCAGAATGGGGATTGAATCTCATGCTGTTGGTACTGAATTGATTCACTTCACCCATCCAGCCAACTAAGCCAGTCCCCCGGCAAAACCCCTTAAAAGAAGGAGTCAGCCGTGACAAAGTGCACTTTTACCTGCATGCTACAGTTTGGAGCTTTGGATATTCACCGGAGACATTTCAAATTTCCAACCTCAGTGTGGCTGACCAGGAATCATTCTCACTTTTACCAGTTACCATTGGTGTGAGTTGGAAGGATGTACAAGTTGACACTGGATCTGTTTGACTGTGCTATGAACACACCTTCCTTAACAGTCAGGTCCTGGAGTGGGATTTGAACCCAGACCTTATTGCTTAGGAGCAGGGAATCTACCCACTGCCTCATAAGACCAATTCTTGATGCAATGAAGGGTTGACCAGATTGATGACCGGGATTGCAGGCTCGTCATATGAGGAGAGATTGGGTCAACAAGACCTGTATTCAGTAGAGTTTGAAAGAATGAGAGGAGACCTCAATGAAAATACAATATTCTGATAGGGCTGTACAGTCTGGATTTAGGGATTATCTTTGCCCTGTTAAAGGGTCTAGAACAAGGGGTCATAGTCTCAGGATATGGGGTAGGCCTCGAGATGAGGAGAAATTTCTTCATTTGGGATGATGTATCTGTGGAATTCTCTACCACATAACAAAGCGGAGGCTAAGTCACTAAATATATTTAAGACAAAAAAAATAGATTTGTAGCCAGTAAAGGCAAGAATGGGTATAGACTGTAAGTGGGGATGTGGCTTTGCGATAAAAGATCAGCACAATCACATTCTATTGCAAAGCAGGCCCGATGGGCTAAATGGCCTACTCCTCCGATTTCCTATACTTCTGTGACAAATACTGGCATGCCTGCTATGCCAACATCCCAAGTCCACTTTCTAAAAAAATACCCAAAATAACGATTTAAATAAGGAAAGGTGTTAAAGCTTAGGTTCATGTTGAGCAGAAGATGGGCAGGCGACTTCAAGTTTGAGATAAAAAGAGTCACCAAAGGAGAGGGCAGTTCTGCAGATACTGGATTGTAAAATACAAGCTCCACTTACATTATTTTTAGTTTTATTGTTAGGATGAGGAGTAAGGATTAGATTAAATTTCACTGAAAATCGAATTTGTTCCTACAGTACGAGTAAAATAAACTTGATCGCTCAGTTTACAATTTGATTTGATTTACCACAGTGCTGATCAATCTTCCTGCTGGGAAGTGGGTGAGGTGCAGACTGAGAATGGTGAGTGTGATCATTCTCCCTCCTCTTTTGATGCACTGCAGCACAGATAGAATTAGAATGTTAATGCAAATGCTTGCTCTTCGGGAACATAGCACCTGACGGGAAATTACAAATGTGGGGTGCATATGCAGGATATCTAACAGTTAGGCTGCATCTCATTTCTGCCTCTAGAATCTAGAAGTTTAATCCTACTGTGTGGCCTTCTGCAGCCCTCCATGACACTGAGATTTCTACATTCCTTCAATTCTCGTCATTCTTAATTTCGCATGTTTCGTCATTGATGCCAATACTTTCAGCTGTCAAGTGCCCGATCTGTGGAATTCCCTCTCTCCTTTTACCTCCTTGTAGGCGTGATTACAGCCTAAGGAATCGAAGGCCTGTTTGTGCACAGAAAACATCAACAAATGACAATGTGAAAAGATCAGATTATCTAGGGTTTTTTAGGTGATGTTGGCCAGGGAGTACATATTGGACAGGGTTCCTGCTCTTTTTTGAAATAGCAGCTGTCAAATCGTTTGCATCCATCTGAGAGGGCATATTGTCTCTTGTTTTGACAACTCACCTGAAAGATGGCACCTCTGACAGTGCAGTACTTCCTCAGTAATTCACTGGGAGTGTCTGCCTCGATTTTGTGCTTAAGGCTGTGAGTTGGGACTTGACCTAAAGCACATTAGTAAGTTGGTTTATTTTTTTCCCAACAATCCGGCAGCTTCCTGGTCACTTTTGCTGACAGCAATTTTTCATTTCCAGACTTAATTCAGATTTCAAACTACCGTGGTGTGGGAATTGAACTTGCGTCCTCTGGATTATTAGTCCAGTAACATAACCACTGTGCTACTGTACCCTGTTATTGCAATCTCTGTTATTACTTCAGATTCCCAACATTCACAGTTGGGCTTTTTTGTTTATATGGTTAGATTAAAAAAAAGACTTTTATACCGTGAGAGTGTGATATTATCTCCCCGATGCCATACCACAGTAGTCGTACTGAGAGTATGTGATTCTCTTCTTTTTAAAGTGTGCATGTGAATCCCTGCTTCAAGGGAAAAGAACTGCAGTGGTATAGAATGTGTGTAAGATTTGTAGTACATTGCAACTCCACGACTGCATTTCCCCCCTGCCTTGCCTTCTCTGTTGTAGCAAGTGGGGTGGGAAGATCAGAACTGGATTCTGAAGAAGGGTCACAGGACCCAAAACGTTAACTTTGATTTTTTTTTCCACAGATGCTGCCAGACCTGCTGAGCTTTTCCAGCAACTTCTTTTTTGTCCCTGATTTACAGCGTCCACAGTCCTTTCAGTTTTTATTGTAACCATTTAGATCCTAATGCTAATTTAAAGAGTAGCATTTGAGGCAGAAGAGAACTGTTTAGCTGGCCTTGGTGGCATGAAGTGAGGAGGTGGGTGATGAGGGTACCCATTGCCCCAGCTCCCAGCTATCCTGTCGTGAAGCCAAATGCATTACACCATCATCCTCTGAGGTGAATTTAAGGGACTGCGCAGCACTGTGCTGCACAAGTGCAGTCTCCTGGTCTATATATCCTTGTCCACCAGTACCATGATTATCTGGTCATTATCACATTGCGGTTTATGGGAGGTTGCTGTGCACAAATTAGCTGCCTCGTTGCAGCAGAGTTTGCAACTCGAGAAGCATTTTGTTGGCTGCTCCGTGCTGTGAGCTGACCCGAAGTTGTAAAATGGCAGAATATAAATGCAGGTCCTTTCATGATTACTGTCTCAATGCTCTGTGGGAGCATGTGGAAGTCTGATGCCAACCAGATTGGACTTGGCTGGAATTGCTGCCTGTTTTGAACATTCTGGCATCACTTGGTGGTGAGCTTCACTTGTCAACGATGGGCATTTGGGCAAATTATAGAAGGCATCCTTCTGGCCCCTGAGCACACTCTCCCGAAAGGAGAGGACTGAGAAAATCACTAGCAGAAAAGCAACCTATCAGATGCCAGTATTGAGCTTGAAGGTGTTCCGTTTGCTACAGTTTCCTTGCCCCATCTCCCACTAGGCTTCACCCAGTGCCTGGAAAGCCTATTAACCGCTAATGACAGACAGCTCAGACATCCTGTAATAAGCATAAGCTGTTCTTCCTCCATCATTTCCTCGCTCTTAACTCTTGCCTTGCTGGGACAGTGCCAATCTGACAGGCTGGTATGACTGTTAACTAGAAATTTATTATTAAGCTAGAGAACGTTGAGAAGAGATTTACCAGGATGTTGCCAGGTTTAGGAGGTTTGAGTTATAAAGAAAGGCTGTATAGGCTGGGACTTTTTTGACTGGAACGTAGGAGGTTGAGAGGAGACCTTATAGAAGTTTATAAAATAATGAGAGGTATAGATAGACTTAATGGTAGTTGTCTATTCCTGAGGGTGAGGGATTTCAAGACTAGGGGGCACGTTTTTAAGGTGGGAGGAGAGAGATTTAAAAAAAGACATGAGGGACAAATTTTTTACACAGAGGGTTGTTCATGTGTGGAATGAACTTCCTGAGGAAGTGGTGGATGTGGTTACAATTACAACATTAAACAGACATTTGGATGAGTAATGAATAGGAGAAGTTTGGAGGGATATGAGCCAGGAGCAGGCAGGTGGAACTAGTTTAGTTTGGGATCATGTTCGGCATGGACTGGTTGGATGAAGGGCCTGACTCTGTGCGCACGGAAGGGTGACTGAGGTCATCAAAGACCATAGATGCAAGTCTTTCTTGAAGGATTACTGGGAAGGCCAACAAAATGCTGGAATATGAACAGAATGCATGACAGCTCAGGTCAAGGTGTCATAGTATTTAAGAAGGAATGAGGAATCATGTTGTAGAGTTTCAGAAAACAATGAGGAAGTAGAATTGAAGTTGAGAGTTTTTTTTTTAAATTCAGTCATGCACTGTAGGTGTCACTGGCTAGTCCAGCAATTATTGCCTGCCCATAATTGCTCAAAGGACAGTTAATAGTTAATTACCTTGAACATATAACAATACAACACATGAATGGGCCCTTCGGCCCATGACATTGTGTCGAACATGATGCCAAATTAAACTAATCCCATCTGCCTGCCCTTGGCCCATTATCCCTCCATTCCTTGCATCTTCATGTGCTTATCTAAAGGTCCGTTAAACACCCCTATTGTACCTGCCTCCACCACCACTGCTGGCAGCGCTTTCCAGGTTCCTACCACTCTCTATGTAAGAAACTTGCCCTTCACATCTCCTTCGACCTTTGCCCCTCTCACCTCAAATGTATGCCCCCACCCCAGTGTGAGACATTTCAACTCTGGGAAAAATATTCTGACCATCAATGCTATGCATGCTTCTTATAATTTTATAGACTTCTATCAAGTCTCCCCTCAGCCTCCACCGCTCCAGAGAAAACAGCCTGCGTTTTTTGAGCCTCTCCTTATAGTTCATACACTCTAATCCAGGCAGCATCCTGGTAACAAAAGCAGAAGTTGCTGGAAAAGCTCAGCAGGTCTGGCAGCATCTCTGAAAAAAAATCAGAGTTAATGTTTCGGGTCCGGCGACCATTCCTCAGCATCCTGTTAAACTTCTTCTGCACCCTGTCCACAGCCTCCACATCCTTCCTGTAATGTGTCAACCAGAATTGAATGCAGTACTCTATCTGTGGCCTAACCAAAGTCATATATAGCTGCAACATGACTTCCTGATTCTTGTATTTAGTTCCCCAACCAATAAAGGCAAGCATGCCATGTTCCTTCTTTATCACCCTATGTAATTGTGTAGCCATGTTCAGCGCTATGGACTTGAATCTCAAGATCCCTCTGCACATAAATGCTGTTCAGGATCCTGCCATTAACTGTGTAGTTTTCCTTAACATTTGATTTCCCAAAGTGCAGCACCTCACACTTACCCAGATAAACCTCCATCTGCCATTTCTGTGCCCATATCTGCAAGTGATCTAGATCCTGCTGTGGGTCTGGTGTTACATATAGATCAGACTAGGTAAGGATGATAGATCTCCTTCCCTAGGGGACATGAGCGAACCAAATGTATTTTTATGACAATTAATGGTTTATCCCAGGCTTTTATTGAATTCAAAAATCACCATCTGTCATGGTGGAATTCAAACCCCTATCAGCAGAATATTAACTTGGGGCTCTGGATTACTGAGCCACACAATGTTCTGAGGAAGGGTCACCAGACCCGAAATGTTGACTCTGATTTTTCTTCACAGATGCTGCCAGACCTGCTGAGCTTTTCCAGCAACTTCTGTTTTTGTTCCTGATTTACAGCATCCGCAGTTCTTTTGGTTTTTATTCAGGCAATGTCATCGCCTCACCAAAATTTCTATGAAGGTCAAGGAGATTAGTAAGAGGGCAAAGGATGAGTAATCTTTGACGCATCAAAATTTTGGATTGCAGTTGATAATTCATGAGAAAATCAGGGATGAGTATGGAATGAGCTGCCAGAGGAAGTGGTGGAGGCTGGTACAATTATACCATTTAAACAGCATCTGGATGGACGTATGAATCGGAAGGGTTTGGAGAGAAATAGGCCAAATGCTTGCAAATGGGACTAGATTAATTTAGGATATCTGGTCAGCACGGCAGTGTTGGACCGAAGGGCCTGTTTCCATGCTGTACATCTCTATGACTATGACTACCGCCTTTGATAACTTTGTGACTTTCCAAATCAGTCTAAAGGCATTGAAACGCGTTTGAAATGTACTCACTGGTAGAGATTAAGGACTGCAGCAGCCAGTTTATGCACAGCAACTCCCACAAACAGTAATCTGATAAATGACCTAAAGTGATCTTGGTTGAAGGGTAAATATTGATCCGGACTCTGGTGGGAACTCATTTTTTCGTCTTTGAGATATAGTCCTATGGGATCACGATCATGATATACACCTCAAGAGGGCAGATGGGACTTCAGTTTAGACTCTCAGCACATAGTGGCCATGGTTATTTGCTGTCTGGTTAGTATATAGCAACACAGAACAGGAGGCTTCCTCCTCTGGGCCTATGTTTATTATCTTATTGAACTTTTATTGTTCCTGTTTTGTGTGGCATTTTTGCTATTTAGTACTTGGAGTCAAATTTCGCCTCTCATCATGAAAAAATAAGCAGGACAAAGTGACGATGAAAGCCAGTATTATGTTCCCTCACTACCATTCCCCTGCGCCAGCACCCCCTCCACTCCCCTCCAAAAAATAAAGCATGTGGCAGAATTGGAGGTAGGGGAGGAGGTGTGGCTGTGTGAGAAATTGCTTTAATACTTAACAAATGAAATCTTGTGATAAAGTTGCTAGCTGGCACTGTAACACGTGCTTAGTTACAGGACTGACTTTCAGGATGTCTGAGGAATAATTATTTTTATCTTTGTCCGCCGGTCGTTTCTTTTAGCCACATTTGGTGGCCTGTATTTTTTTTTAATTGGTTTACAGGAGCAGAGTTTCAACAAACAGGACAGGGAGGGTGAAAGGTTAGCCTGGGCTGTGACTGGAGGATGTACCATTAAAACAAGCACCGCTGAATAGGAAGACAAATAAACAGCAGGGTTAAGAATGCCGGCCGATGGAAGCGTTCGGAGCCCAGGCACGGAAGTTTTGGGATTGGATTTGTTAGCATAAACTCTCTGACGTAAGCATGGAGAGGGACAGCCACCGAAATTCATTGTTTTTCACGTCCCCGGGGACGTGAGTTGGAAATGATTCAAGAGTCTTGATACCAGCTGGATTGGAGTGATTCCACTGTGCTTGCTACTGTCTCTAGTGGAAGGGATCTTGGCGTGCAGCTCATTTAGGAGAAATTACTGTCTCTTTCTCACCTTCTTGATTCCCTTCTTACTGTTTCCCCACCCCCTTGTCTTTGTTTCTCTCTCTTTCCCCCCCCTCTCACTCTCTCCCATTTTACATCCCGGATCCGTTCCTTTTCTCCCATTCCAATTCTATGTTAAACCTGTCTTCCTGCATCCTCCATTTTCCCTTTGCGCCACCATTGACCTTCAGCTACCCAGAGTCTAACCCTTGCAATTTTCAGCGTAAATCTCTCTACTCCTTACTTCACCTCAAAACTCAAATTTTTCATGAATCATAGAACGCCTGCAGTGTGCAAGTAGGCCATTTGGCCCATTGAGGTCCAAACCAACCTTCTGAAGAGCCACCATGCTCACAGAGCTCCATAAAGTGGAAGTGACAGTGTTGGACTGGGATGACAAAGTCAGAAGTCACTCAACACCACTTATAGTCCAACAGTTTTATTTGATTTCACCAGCTTTCAGAGGGCTCCCCTTTCGTTAGGTGAAGTGCTTCACCTGACAAAGAAGCAGTGCTACAAAAGCTTGTGATTTTGAATAAACCTGTCGGACTGCAACTGGTGTCATATGGCTTCTGACCTTGGACCATAAAGACATAGGAATAAGTGTAGGCCATTCAACCAGTCAAGCCTGCTCTACCATTTAATGCGATCATGGCTAATTAAGCAATTTAATGCATTTTACACACATGATCCCCAGGACTCTCAAAACTTTATCAACCTCTATTTTAAATATACTCAAAGGTTGATTGATTGAATGTTGATTGATTTATTGTTGTCACATGTGCTGAGACGCAGTGAAAAGTGTTGTTTTGCGACCTCTACATGCAAATCGTACCATTCAAAGCACACCAGGCTAGCAGAACAGAGTGCAGCTGCAGAGAGAGAAATCAGAATTAACATTTGAGCGGTCTGTCCAAAAGTCTGAAAACAGCAGGGAAAAAACTGTTCTTGAAACTGGTTTTATGTATATTCAAACTTTTATATCTTCTGCCTGATGGAAGAGGGTGAAAAAGGATATAACCAGGGTGGGAAGGGTCTTTTATTATATTAATTGCTTTCCCAAGGCAGCGGGAAGTATAGATGGAATTAAAGGATGGAAGACTGGTGATAGACTGGGCTGTGTTTATCAATCTGTGGTTTTTTTCGGTCTTGGGAAGAGCAGTTACCATTGACCATGCTGTGATGCATCCACATAAGATGCTTTCAATGGTGCATGCTGAATTTCCTCAGGTTCCTGAGGACATAGAGATGTTGTTGTGCTTTCTTGACTGTCACTTCAACGTGGGTGGACCAGGACAGATTGCTGGTGATCGTCACTCCTGATAACTTGATACTCTCGACCATCTCCCCCTCAGCACCACTGACACAGGCAGGGGCGTGCCCTCCACTCCACTTCCTGAAGTCAGTGACCAGTTCCTTTGTTTTGATGATGCAGAGACTGTTGTCTTTTCATCATGTACGGTAAGGGGCTGAGTATGCAGCCTTGCGGGGTACCAGTGTTGAGGATTATACTGGAGATGTTGTTGCCCATTCTTACTGATTGCGGTCTGTGGTCAGGAAGTCAAGGATCCAATTACAGAGAGGGGAGTCAAGACCTAGGGATCAGAGTTTGGAGATGAGTTTGTTTGGAGTTAAAGTGTTGAAGGCGAAACTGTAGTCAATAAGTAGGAACTTGACATAGGTATCTTTGTTATCTAGATGAAGACTGGGTCAAGAATTCTAAGGATAAGCCATCCTTCTAAATAAAATAATTTCTTCTCTTGGATCCAAGTGGCATCGTCTTGTTGTTAAATTGTGCCCCCTGGTTCTAGAGTCTCCAATCAGGGGAAACCTTTCACTTGTATCTACCCTGTCTACTCCTTTAAGTATGCTGTAAGTTTTTGTAGGCACTTTACTGTGTTAATCGTATATTTACATTTAGACTGAGCTCTTGAGAGCAATGTCAGGACGTTTCTGCGGGCAAATGGTAATGGAAATCTTGAACTGCAGTTGAGTCTTGAGTCTACATTTAGCAATGCAGTCTATAACATAATGAGCTTTGAAAAATGGTATCATAGTCTGGATGGACAAACAATGGGTAGATGAATATGCAAAGAACTTCAGGGAGTCAAGGTACATGTACAATTAAAAACTAGCTAGTGGGTACAAAAATTAATTTAAAAATGTTGGATTTCATCTCAAGACACGCAATATACAAACAAGGAAGTACTTCTACAATTATATGGAGTGTTAGTCAGACCTCATCTGGAATATTGAGTTCATTTATGAGTGACCCACCCTTAGGAAACTCTTGGAAAAGGTCCAGTGATTGTTCATGGGATGATATTTGGAACAAAGGGATGATGCTATATTGGGAATAAATATGAGTCATCTTCCTTGGGGACGAGGGACGTAAATGGTGATCTGGTTAAGGTGTTTAGGATATTGAGGGAATTGATGGTGTAAATGAGCAGCTATTTTTCCTAATATCAGTGAATATCACTCTTTCACAGTGTAGCACGTTATTTCAAATTTTTGTGTGTCTCACACTTCCACCAAACCTGTTTCAACAGCATCTCCCCTCATTCCAACCTCTTGCCAAGAATAAAAATATTATGGGACACCGAGTCAGGCTTGAGGGATCAAATGGCCTAGTCCTGCTCCTATTCCTGATGTTCTTATGATGGGCTGAATAGCCATCTCCCACGCTGTTCAAATACAAGAAAAATGACCAATTCAGCCCCTCAAGCTTGTTCCTTCATTCAGTAAAGATTGTGGCTTTAACCCTTGTCTACCTTGTCAATCAAGATTTCATCTAGTTCAGCCTTGAAAGTATTCAATGACCCAGCCTCCACTATTAGTTTAGGAAGAGAACTCCACACAGTATTTACCCTCTGAAAGAAGAAATTTTTCTTTGTTGCTGTTTTAAAGTACAAACATTCAAATTAGGAGCAAGAAAAGGCTATTTGGCCCCTCTTACCTCCTCCACCATTCAATAGGATCATGGCTGTTCTGTTTGTAACCTCATCTCCATATTCCTGCCTCTCCCTGATAACCATTGACTCCCTTGTTAGTCAAGAAACTAGTTACTTCTGCCTTAATATATTCAATATACTACCCCTCCACCAGTCTCTAGGAGAGTTCCAAAGACTCATGACATTCTGTGAGAAGCTAATCTACATGTCAGCCTTAAACAGAAGACCCCTGATTTTTAAACTGTTGCGCCTATTTCAAGTCTGTCCTACCAACCTGTCAAGTCCCTGCACACTTGCTGACATTTCATTAAAATAACCTCTCATTCTTCTGAACTCTATTGAGTATAGGCACAATATTCTCCACCTATCCTCAAAGATTCCTCCATCCGAGGAATCAGCTTTATGAATTTATCTTAACTATTTCCAATGCAAAATTCATGAAGGCTCCTTAGCTAGTACCTTCCAGACTTACAACTAGTGTCATCCAAAGGTCAAAGGTAGAAGATATATGGGAACACCACTACCCACAAGTTCTTTCCCACGCCACTCAACGTCCTGAGTTGTAAATATATCACCGTTCCTTCAGTGTCACTGGGTCAAAGTCCTGGAACTCCCTTTTTAATGTTGTTATGGGTGTATCTTCACCAAATGGACTGCACTGATTCAAGAAGACATCTTACCACCACCTTCTCAAGGGCCACCAGGGATGTGCGATGAATGTTGGCCCAGCCAGCGACATCCACATCCTGTAGTGAATCCTAAAAATACATATAAAAGTAAAGTCACCATTGTTCTTTGTTCATTAGAGTACGATGACTGGTGGTAGTTTAACCTGAGGGTCACCACGTCTCAAGTGAAGGGAGAGGTTGAGAAGGGGAGTCCTTCATGGTGCAGAAATTCTACCCACGCTGTTGGCAGCAGTCAGCATCACAAAACAGCCATCCAGTAAACTGAGTATAGCCCTCCTTAAGAAAGGTGACTAAAACTGCATATCAGTACTCCCAGTGGCATTCCACTAATGCTCTCTACAAACTGCATGTCTGAGGTTACCATGAAGGTCCCACTTCCTCAACCTTGCCCCTCACTTGAGGCATGTCTTTCTCTCTCTGTCTCTCTCTCTCTCTCTCCCCTCCTCTCTCTCTCCCTCTCTCGCCCTTATTCCCATGACAGAGCAGCTCAGTGATCCTCTGAGACACTGGAAACTTCTCTTGACCCCAGAAGAGATACTACTTTAATTCTAGACATTCTGATCTATAACAGTTCAAGCCAGTCCAGGCTGTGCATTAAGCACCTGAGTCTTTGAAGAGAACTGAACACTTAGAAAGTCCTAGATAACAAGCATTGGGCTGGATGAACACAGCAGGTCAAGCAGTATCATAGGAGCAGGAAAACTTGACGTTTCGGGCCTAGACCCTTCATC
>JAHRHZ010000145.1:89752585-89774539 GCA_024137785.1 Ginglymostoma cirratum | reverse complement strand
GCAGCATCATAGGAGCAGGAAAGCTTGACGTTTCAGGCCTAGACCCTTCATCAGAAAGGGTCTGATTTCTGATGAAGGGTCTAGGCCCGAAACGTCAAGCTTTCCTGCTCCTGTGATGCTGCTTGGCCTGCTGTGTTCATCCAGCTTCAAATCTTGTTACCTTTTTAACCATCCTGTCCGTATGTGATGCAAACTTTAAAGTACTATGCACCTGTACCCTTAGGCCCCTTCATTCTACAACTCTACCCAAGGCCCTACCATTAATTGTACAAGCCCTACCCTTGTTTGTTGTACCAAAGTGCAATATCTCACATTTATCCAGATTGAACTCCATCTGTCATTTTTCCGCCCGTTGACCCATTTGACTAAGATCCCTTTGTAATCTTAGAAAACCTTCTTCATTGTCTACAATGCCACCAATTTTGGTGTCATCTGCAAACTTACTAACCATGCCTTCTATATTCTCATCCAAATCATTTTATATAAATGGTGAACAAAAGAGGACCCAGAACCAATCCCTGTGGAACACCACTGGTCAGAGGCCTTCAGTCCGAAAAGCAACCCTCCACCATTACTCTCTGTATCCTGCTGTGAAGCCAATTATGTATCCAATTGGCAAGCTCACCCTGAATCCCACGTGACCCAACCTTACTAATTAGTCTACTATGCGGAACCTTGTCAAAGGCTTTACTAAAATCCAAATAAACAATGTCTACTGCTCTGCCATCATCAATCTTTTTGGTAACTTCCTCAAAAAAAGTTTGTGAGACACGATTTTCCTCACATAAAACCATGCTGACTATCCCTAATCAATTTTTGCCTCTCCAAATGTCCATAAATCCTATCTTTTATAATCACCTCCAACAATTTGCCCACAACCAAAGTCAGACTCACAGGTGCATAGTTCCCTGGCTTCTCCTTACAACCTTTCTTAAAGGCACAATGTTCACTACCCTGCAGTCATCAGGCACCTCACCTGTAGTTATGGATGATGCAAATACTTCTGCAAGGAATTTTGTAATTTCCTCCCTTATTTCCCACAACATTCTGGGTACATTAAATCAGGTCCCGGAGATTTATCCACCTTTTTAAACTCTCTAAGATCCCCCAAACTTCCTCTTCTGAAATGTGAACTGTTTTTAAGACATCAAAGTTTATTTCTCTAGATTCTCTAGACTCCATTTCTTTCTGCACAGTAACAACTGATGCAAACTATTCATTTAATGTCTCTCCCATCTCCTGGGGTTCAGCACAAAAACGATCTCCTTGATCTTTAAGAGTCCCAACCCTGTCTCTAGTTACACTGTTGCTCTTAATGTTTTCGTAGAATCTCTTTGGATTATCCATAACCATATCTGCCAATTCTATCTCATATCCCCTCTTTGCCTTCCTGATTTCTCTCTTAAGAATGCTACTACACTCTTTATATTGATTGAGAGATTCAATTGAACCAAGTTGTCTGTATCTAAAAAAAGATTCTCTGTTATTCTTGACTAGAACCTCAATATCTTTATTCATCCATTCCTCCTTAATCTCACGAACCCTACCCTTCACTCGAACAGGAGCAAAATGCATCTGAACTCTCATCATAACACTCTTGAATGCCTCCCGCTTGTCAAATGTCCTTTTACCGCAAACAGTTTACTCCAATCAACTTTTGAAAGTTTTTCTTTCATGCCATGAAAAATTCTCTTACTCCAATTAAAAGCTTTAATTTTTACGTAAGGCTTATTCTTATACATAACCATTTTGAAACTAGTAGAATTATGATCGTTAGACCCAAAGTGTTTCCCCACTTCTTCAGCCACCTGCCCTGACTTATTGCCCAAAACAAGGTCTAGTTTTGCTCCTGTTCTAGTAGGAGCATCCACATATTGATAAAAGAAAATTTTCTTGAGCACCTTTGACAAATTCTTCCCCATCTAAACCTTTAACGCTATGGTACTCCCAGTCGATGTTTGGAAAATTAAAATCCCCCATTATTACAACCTTATGCTTACATATATCTGAGCTCTCCATACATATTTGTTTCTCAATTTCTCATACTATTTGGGGGGGGGACCTGTAGTACAATCCAATCAAAGTGATCTTTCCTTTATTGTTTGTAATTTCTACCCATACATTTTCACTGGATGATTTTTCAGAAATAGCTTCCTTAGCTACAGCAGTAATATAATGCGTAATCAAAAATGCCATCCCCCGCCCCGGCTGCAACGTTTTCTATCCTTCCAATAGCACCTAAGACTGGGAACATTGAGCTGCCAGTCTTGTCCATCTCTCAGCCAAGTTTCTGTTATAGATATGATCTCCCAATCCCATGTTCTTAAATATGCCCTGAGTTCATCAGCCTTACCTGTAAGATCCCTTGCATTGAAATGAATGCAATTTAGTTCTTCAGTGTTACTATGTACTCTGACCCTCTCCTGTCTTTCTTTCCTAATTGACGTGCTGTCCACAGATTCAGAACCTATCCCATCAGTCCTTCAATCTACACTGCTACTTAGAACTCCTCCACTTGCCTTCTCTATCAGTATGAGGTCTCCCTTAATAGAATGAGCCAATCTCCCTGCTAAGATATTGGTCCCTTTCCAGTTTAGTTTAGACCCATCCTTTCTGAACTATGTCGCTGTTCCTTCACTGTCGCTGGTTCAGCATCCTTAATCTCCCTTCCTAACAGCGCTGATGGTGTTCCTACACCTCAAAGACTGCCGCAGTTTAAGAAGACAGCTCACCACCACCTACTTAAGGGTAATGGAGGTAATTATCTTGCCAATGGCACTCACACCCTATGAATGAATAATAAAAAAAAAATAGCTGAGATCGATAGATTTTTGGACATTAAGCAACACAAAACAAGTGCAGTTTGGATGGGAAAGTGGAGTTAACGTAGATCAGCCACAGTCAGTTGAATGACAGACTAGACTCGAGGGAATATATTAAAACACTTCAACCCAAGCAAGCCTGATCTGCACATTGTCCTGACATTTTGTCTGCAGCATACGGAGCAAACTAATATAGTACCATTTAACTCACCCTGGTTGACACTGCCAATTCTGTGTACTGCCAACTACTTCCTCCTGACAATACCAGCTTGTTTGCTGCCAGTTGAATTGGCTGCTCTGAGCAGGCTGGCCATTTTTGCTTAACGCAGTTTGCCCTTACATTATGAGCCAGCGTCTTATGTTGCCAGGTGACTAATACATGTACCAGCTCTATGTAACACCAATTTGACCTATTGCTGAAACTTCACCTTGCCAGTTCTGTCCATTATCCTTTGGTGAAAACTGATAGTTCTAATACTTTTTTTAAAATTGCCAGTTGCAATTGTCGTAGTCAGCTGCTTCAGAACTGGTTTGATTTTAGATGACAATCAGAGTTAAATTCCCCAGATAGCAGATTCCATTCCTATTCGTTACCCCAGCGTCCAGATCCATTTGGAGCTCAGAAGGTTTTCCTAATTACAAAGCTTTATTTTAGTTAGAATCTGATATTGGTGAGTCCCACCGCTGATGTTAATTTGAATCACTTCAGCTGAACTTTTGGCTTGTAATGTCATTTGCTGTTCAGCCGACCCTGACTGCTCCATAAATAATCACGACACATTGTTGGCTGTGATTGTCAGGTTAGAGGACACGATGTTGACCTCCTGTTGGCGTGCTGTAAATGTATGCAGTGACATACAAGCCCCTCTGCTTGATTTTTTTGGGGCTATATTTGTCCGTTGGTCGACAACAGGGAAAAGAAAAATCAATTCTTCTTTCATAATCTCATTGCTCTTTACGTGCATTTTTCTGTGAACAAATTGGCTTGTGTCCTTTTAGACAGTGACCACGTTTCAACATTCTTTCTTAATTATCTGTAAAGCGCTTTGGAAAGTCCTGCAGATGTGAAAGGGTCTGTAGAATTGCAAGACTTAAAAGACTTTTTTCATTTCTTTTACGTTTCTGTTTTCATTGTAGAGGTCTGAGCTGGATCATTGGAAGAGTTACTATAGTTAACTTCTGTGGAGTTGCAGTTTGGGTAGTGGGGGTGTGTCAGTCAGGGTTTTCTTCCTCCCCCAACCCCCACTTCTCATAGGAAAGCTGATACATGTAAACATCGGATTAAGCTAAAGTTGGGATGCCAGCTGAGACCTGAGTACATGTGAGCAGTACCATTTATTTATAATATTAACACAAACAAGTTTCCCTGATCTTGTTGGGTCATGAAAAGCATTCTGTCAGTGATTTAGAATTGTACATCCACGCTTTTCCTCACTCTCACCATCTACCACATTGGGTATTGACTTTCCACCTTGAATTGGATCCAGCTGGGACCCAAGGAGATGGAAACCTCGCCTCTCTCTGCTGGCTGTGCAAGTCTATGTCAAACAAATTGAGGAAGCTTCACCATACATGCCAATGGGCATGTGTCCACAGCTCAGTACTGCACTTAACTTGGCATTAAGTAGGCGACCTTTCTCCAATAGGGTGGCTGGTATGTCGAGTGGAACGGTGCTGTGTAGATGCCAAGCTTAGTGAGGGGGAAAGAAGGACGCTGTTCTGGCATAGTGAAGGGAGCTTCCCAGTTAGATAACGGAATGTTTTTTTCACTGCACTAGGGTCACCACTAAATGCTATTTTTGATAAAGTATAAATAGGCAGCAAAGGGAAACTCTGTTGAAACAAGAAAATAAACAAGTGTTTATTTACTTGGATTAGATTTGCGTAAGGCTAAATCTGTTTTCCTATCTTATTTTCCCTTTGGCCCTGACTTGTCTCTGTAAAGGAAAGGCTGTGTGGACCAGATGGTCTTTGCCTGGTTGTCGTGATTTGGACAGTTGGGCCAGAGACCATGTAGAGACAGCCTCCAGGATTAACTTGGAAGTGAAGAGCACTACAGGTTTGAGCTGGCAGCAGCATGCATCAGAGGGTCCCTACATTATGGAATGCAATCTCATCAGTTTTCATCAACCCGTCCCCACCCGACACTGTGTAATGAATCTAAAGTGCACAGTCCTGGTGAGAGAAATTAGCAAATCTGGAGCAGGTGAAGTTTGACATCAGAAGAGGTCATAGAATCATAGAGTCATAGAATTGACAGCATGGAAACAGACTCTTTGAACCAACTCGTCCATGTGGACCAGATATCCTAAATTTATTGAGTCCCATTTGCCAGCTTTTGGCCCGTATCTCTCTAAACATT
Organism: Ginglymostoma cirratum; assembly: GCA_024137785.1. Classification (NCBI taxonomy): domain Eukaryota; kingdom Metazoa; phylum Chordata; class Chondrichthyes; order Orectolobiformes; family Ginglymostomatidae; genus Ginglymostoma; species Ginglymostoma cirratum. The sequence continues at coordinate 89,769,355 of JAHRHZ010000145.1, read as the reverse complement.
TCCTATTCGTGTATCCATCCAGATGCCTTTTAAATGTCACAATTGTACCAGCTTCCACTACCTCCTCTGGCAATTTATTCCGTACAAGCACCACCTTCTGCGTGAAAACGTTGCCCCTTAGGTTCCTTTTATATTTTTCCATTCACCTTAAACCAATGCCCTCTGGTTCTGGATTCCCCTACCCTGGGAAAATGACCTTGGCAGTTTACCCTATCCATGCCCCTCATGATTTTATAAACTTCTATGAGGTCACCTCTCGGCATCTGATGCTCCAGGGAAACTGGCCCCAGCATATTCATGGTCATAGAGTCATACAGCATGGAAACAGACCTTTTGGTCCAGCTGGGCCACAACAACCATGTTCCCAAACGACTTAGCCTCTCCCTGTAAGTCATCGAACAAGAGGTCATAGATGTAGAGTGAGAGGAGGTAGGTTCAAAATTGAGATGACGAGAAAATACTTCTTTCAGAGGGTTGTGAATCTGTGGAACCTACAAGATGGCAGCAGCTCCAGAGCTCCTCTTCTCGCCTGTCCCTTTCCCTTTTCCTTTCCTTTTACTTTCTCTCTCCCTCTCCCCTTTGCAGTATTTTCCCACTTCCCCACCCCTAAACTATTTTTAACTTCAACTTTTTAACTCTAACCTGAAGAAAGGAGCAACCTCTGGTGACAGGGCAGGGGCTGAGCGTGTGGGCCGTGTCCTGCAGCAGCAGCAGCGGAGTGAGCGCAGACTGGAACGATCTTGGCGGATCAGATGTGGGTTGGAGCGGGTCCCGGAGAGGCCGAGTCCCCGGACCGACTGAGGGGCCAAGGGATCCCATCTCCAGACCGACGGTGAGGCCCCATAACCGAGGCATTGTGGGGCTGAGTTCCAGAGCGACAGGTGGCCAAGAGAGCTCTTCAGCGGGGGAGGTGGCTTCAATGGGCTCCAGAGCCGTAGTGTTTTCAGAGTCGGCGCCTCAGTCAGTGGGTCACCTGTGAAGCCTGGAGCAGGGCTCTTGTTTTCCATGTGGAGTAGGCCCCCAACAGTAGCATGGCACGGATTGGTGTAGCCAGGAGCAGGACACTCTCGGCGGCATAGAGTGGGTTGGAAAACCCAGTGCAGGCCTCTAGTTGTGGTATAGCAGCAAAGAAGGAAAGTTTTCGACTCTTTTAAAGTTTTTTAAAATTTTATTCTGTGAATGGCGTTAATGTATGAGCGACAGTGCACACTTTTCACTGCGTTTTATTTTGAATGTATGTGACAATAAAGGATTTTCAATATTCCCAGAGTATTGGTTCAATCAACAGATTCAAGAAAGAAACAGATATGTTTCTGATGAAATGTGGGATAAAGGGCTCTAGGGAGCAGGCAGGAAAATGGAGTTGAGACCAGGATAAGAACAGCCATGATCATGTTAAATAGTGGAGCAGGCTCGAAAGGCTGAATTGCCTACTCCTGCTCTTAATTCCTATATAAGAAGCAGTCCACTGCAAACTCATACCTTGAGTTTTACACTGACCTCATCTGGAGTATTGTGTACAGTACAGGTCACCACGTTTATGGAAGGATATTGCATTGGAAACAGTAAGAGAAGCTTTACTAGTCTTATGTCTGGAATGAGCAGATTATCTTACGAGGAAACGCTAGACAGGCTAAGCCTGTATCCTCTGGAGTTTAGAAGAGTCAGAGGTGACTTGATTGAAACATACAAGATCCTGAGGGGACTTGACCAAGTGAATGTTGAAACGATTCTTTTCTTGTGGAAGAATCTCAAATCGATGATCATAGTTTAAAAATAAGGAGTTGCCCATTTAAGGCAGAGATATGGAAAAATCGTTCCTCTCAGAGGGTTGTAGGTCTTTGGAATTCCCTTCCTCAAAAGGCAGTGGACGCAGAATCTTTAAATATTTTTAAGGAAAAGGTAGATAGATTCTTGATTACCAAGAGGATGAAACATTATTGGGAAATGCAGGAATGTAGCGTTGAGGTAAAATCGGATCAACCATGGTCTTATTAAACGGTGGAGTAAGCTCAAAGGGCCGAATGGCCTACTCTTGTTTCTTGTTCGTAAAACCAGGAAGACATTTTGAATTCCTTCCTCCTTTATCTTTTGCCTCAAAGTTACAAAGTCTGTAAGACTAGGCAAGCCGTCACTAGACGATGAGAGCTTTTGATAGGCCAGGCAGAAGGAACCTGAAATGAAGGAACAAAGAAGGAAATTGCTGGAAAATCACAGCAGGTCTAGCAGCATCTGTGGAGAGAAATCAGAGTTAGCATTTTGGGTCCAGTACCCTCCTTCAGAACAGGACATTAGAAATGAAGGTACTTTCTTCCAACAGTGACCTCTCTCACCTTAAATACGAGAAGTTCTTGGTTCATTGCAGAGAGGCCACTCTGTGACATTTTACCCCAATGTGGAGCCTCCCCAGGGTCACAGCAAAAATCAGACATATCCTGCAACACATTGGGTGACAGTGTGCAGCACTCAGCTAAATTTAAGAATCTAACTCTGATCCGATGAAGCTCCTTAAAATGTTTTATTTTCAGGGCTAGTTGGAGTGCTGGGGGTTAACAACGAGGCAAATAAAAAATCTAGTTGAGACCAATTCTGCTGTACTATCACCTTTTAAAACTTATGGGATGAAGAGATTTTGTTATTCTGAAATTTTTACAATCTGATTTCTTCTCATTAAGGTAAGGGATATGTATGAAGAGTGTGGAACTCGCTGGCCACTTTAGTTTGTCATGTGCTCCCAGCGTATGGATGCATTCAGCAGAATGTTCCCAACCATGTGTTTTGCTCCCAATCCTAGAAGAATGCCTCCTTACCCATTTGACGTCAATTTAGGATGAGCTCTAAGCCCATATCTCCAAAGGATTGTATCAAGGTTACCCGTACATGTTATTGTCCAAGCAGTCTGATCTTGGTGAAGGCATCCATCCCCGGTCTGGTAAAAAATCAACACACAGTCCTGACCTACCATCCAGTCCACTGTAATCCACTGTGAAATCCCCCTTCTTTCACTAAATTCTCAATTATAGTCAAAAAAAAAGGTTCAAGTTGACACACGAATGTTAGGACTGTCCTCTGGGTTTCAAACCTATTTTGGGGTAAAATTCCAACCCGGGTAAGGTACAGCATTTGCCAGATATTTCAAGCAAAACAAGGGCTACTGCCCCTACTCAACTATCTCCTTGTCCCTACTGCCACCGATTCCGATTAGTGTTAAAAATCATGTGGCCTTCATCCAGAGAGTGGGAATTGTACATCATTGCCCTAGTTAGGTCCCTGTCTTTACCAGCTCTATCTGCAGGGGCGTCATGGCCATCAAATTAGTTACTGTTTAAGAATATAAGAAATAGGAACAGGAGTAAACCTAATGGCCCTTTGAGTCAACTCCACCACTCAATACAATTTTAGCTGATCTAAAACCTCAGCTCTACCTTTCTGCTCCATCTTCATATCCCTTGATTCCCCTCACGTCTAACAATCTTTTCATTTTTGTTTTGAATGCATTCATTGACTGCCCATTTGTCACTCTTTGGGGCTGGACAGTATCAAAGACTCTCAACCCTCTTAATGCAGATTGTTGGTCTTCAATGGCTGACTCCGTCTTGAGAGATTTTCTCATTCATGCAAAGGATGCAGGTGTCATTGGCTTTGAAAACCCATTTTAAAAAGAGTGGCCTGAAATGATCATCAATTGTAGTAAAACTGTCTGGATTACTCATCCATCAGCATTACCATGATACCACTGTCTCCTTGCCGTGGGAACCTTTCTGTTCATAGTAGTGATTGCCATTTCAAAATGTTTGATTACAGTAACATAGATAATAGGGGTAGGAATAGGCTGCTCTGTCATTCAACATGATCATAGCAGATCGTCCAACTGAGTCCCCTGCTCCGTTTTTCTCTCCATACCCATTCATCCCTTTAACCGTAAGAACTATATCTAACTCCTCCTTGAAAATATTCAATGTTTTGACCTCAACTGCTTTCTGTGGCAGAGAATTCCACAGGTTCACTACTCCTGTAGACATTTCTCTGCATCTCAGTCCTAAATGGTTTATCCTGTATCCTTAGACTTTGACCCCTAGATCTGGACTCCCCAGTCATTGGGTACATGGGGTACATTTACTAGCCCTGTTGGAATTGTATAGTTTCTATGAGAGTCCCCTCATTCTGTACAATTTGGGATGTTTATGAATAAAATGATCAGGCATAAGGTAAAGATGATGTATTTTTAAAAGGAAGTTGTTGGCAATGACATGGTGATATCCCAGAATTGAAATGGTCAGCACAAGGTTACTGGGTCAGAGTATCCAGAGTTATGGAGCAAAGGTGGGTAAATGAAGCTGAAATACAGATCAGCCATGATCTGATTGAAAAGCGGAACAGTATTCGAGCTAATGAATGACCACCTCCTGTTCTTGTTTTGCTATTCTAATGTATCTCAAAAGTAGTCTTGTCCTCCCTTATTACAGCAATTGACTGAACTACTGTGAATTTCCAGCATCTTCTGTTTTGTTTATTTACTCACCTAAGTTTCCTTCAGATTAAATTTCTACCTTGTTGAAAGGGTCACCGTCAGGATCTCCTTCACTGTGTCCATCTTGAACAGGAGTCACAGCCGCAAAAAAAGCCAGCATGGCTTATGATTAATTCAAACATCCTTTTTGGGTTTTTTTTAAACCCCCCCCCCCCCTGTTTATTTCTATCTCCACTTTTGAAAATATTTTTGTTTAGATAGTGAGTCCTCATAATGTTGCCAGGGTGCTGCCTGGGGAAACACTGAGTGTGACCTGTTGGGAGTCATATTGTGGACACCTCTGGCCAGAGTTACTGACCACATCTCCGACGGTACCCGTTCCATCCCAGTCCACCAGAGTGGTCAGCAACCCCTCCCGGACATTCCTGATGTATCACGTCGATAGGGCACGCTGATTAAACAGCAGTAACAATGATAAAAAACCCATTCAGAATTAACCTCCAAAAAGAGAGCTAGTTAAAAGTTACCTGGTGAAACCCAGCATCAAATCCCCTTAAAGAGAGGAATGCATTGATGCGGTCATCTGGCCCCACAATGTTTTTTCTTTCAGTTAGTTTACATCAAAGTTTAATGCAGGACGTGAAAACCACACCACAACCTTTAGATACTGCTGGAAATTGCCAGCAAAAGCAGTCACTGCTGCATTGAATAACATAAAGTTTACAGTGAAGAAAAAGGCCATCAGCCTGACTGCTCTGTGCTGACATTAATGCGCCACATGTGCCTAATCTCCTCCATTTGCTTCATCTAACCCTGTAAACATTATCCTTTTAATCCTTGTGTCTCTCATACTTATCAAGTTTCCCTTTAAATATACCCAAACTATTTGCTTCAACCACTCCATGTGGTTCCACATTCTCACCACTCTCTGGGTATATTAGGTTCCCCTCAATTCCTCATTGGATTTATTAGTGGCTATCGTGGCCACTAGGTTTGGAATATGCTCACAAGTGGAAACATCTAGTCAAGTAACCAGTTCATGTGTGTTTCTGAAAGCGGATAAGCTGGAAATGAATTGCATAGTCAGAGATTGACAGGGCAACTGCTACCTGGGACTCAGGGAGGAACAATACCTTTTGTGGAGGATAGATGGGATGGTTGAATACTCTGGAGCTTTATTGCATTATCTTGGGGGTTTGGAAAGTATTTGCTCTTGGGGGTCTGTTATCTCATTTGGCTTCAGATGCAGAGTGATGCCAACAGCATGGGTTCAATTCTCACATTGGCTAAGCTCACCATGAAAGTCCCTCCTTCTCAACGTCGCCCCCTCACCTGAGGTGGGCTGACCTTCAGAGAGAGAGAGATGACTGGTGGTGAGTTTAACCTAAGGAGAGAGCAGCCCTTTGATCCTCTGGGAATATGGCAATTTTACCTTTCCCTTAGCATTGAACTTCTCCTTCACATAAAGTGTGTTGGATGAGGCTAATGATAAGATAAATGACAAGACCTTGCAAATACAGTAGTAGGGATGTCTTTCTGCAATTATATAGTGCCTTGCTGAGGCCACACCTGGAATATTGTATGCAGTCTTGGTCTCCTTATCTGAGGAAGGATGCTGTTGCTATAAAGGGAGTGCATTGAAAGTTTACCAGATTGATTCCTGGGATGTCAGGACGGACAGGTTGAATCAGTTAGGAGTTTACAAGAACGAAGGGAGACTTCATAGAAACCTATGAAATTCTAGCAGAAGTACACAGTGTAGATGCAGGAAAGATATTCCTGGTGGCGAGAGAGTCCAGACTCTCAGGTCACAGTCTAATGATGTGGGTTAAACTGTTTAGAACTGAGCTGAGGAGAAATTTCTTCACCTGGAGAGTGGTGAATCTGTGGAATCCACTACCACAGAAAGCTTAGGTCAAAACATTGTATGAGTTCAGGAAAGAGTTGGTGGTAGCACTTGGGGATCAAACAATGTAGGGTAAAAACAAGAACAGGCTATTGAGTTGGATGATCAGCTGTGATCATAATGAATGTGGAGGGGGTTTGAGGAGCTGAATGGCCTATTCCTGCTGCTGTTTTCTATGACATTCCAATGCCATACAGTCTTCTGTAATTTAGGACATCTTGCACAAGTTCTCACAAACATCAGTGTGTCAAGTTTGTTTTAGTAATGTTGATTTAAGGATGCATACTTTGGGGAACTATTACCTCACGTCCCCAGCCAAATCTGTCTCTGGTGTAGCAGAATATCTTTGGGTTTGAGATATAAAAAAAGACTCAACAGACTGGGACTTCTTTCACTGTGGCATAAGAGATTGAGGGGTGACTATTTTGAGGTTTATAAAATCATGAGGGGCATAGATAAGGTATAGACAAGGGTCTTTTTCCGATGGTAGGGAAGTTCAAAATTAGGGGGCATATTTTTAAGGTGAGAGGAGAAAGATTTTAAAAAATGAAGGGCAGCTTTCTCACACAGAGAGTGGTTAGTGTGTGGAATGAACTGCCAGAGGAGCAGGTGCAGTTACAACGTTTAAAAGATATTTGGATAAGTACATGAATAGGAAAGGTTTGGAGGGATATGGGCCAAGCTCAGGCAGGTGGGACGAGTTTAGTTTGGGAACATGGTCGGCATGGACTGGTTGGACTGAAGGGTCTGTATCCATGCTGTATGACTCTGAGGGCAGCGGGGTCCTTGGTTTCACATTGCATCTGGATGGCAGTATCCCTGAGAGTGCAGCACCCCATCAGTTCAAAATTGGGAATGCCAACCAGTCCATTTTCTGTTCTGGTCTCTGGAGTAAGGGTGCTATCCCTGCTGTTAATCTGATTCAAACTGACGCAGGAATAAGGGCATTACATGGAGTGTGAATGTGTGTGCAGTGAGTATGCACGGTATGTAACTCCATTAAGTAGCTAACGTCCCAATTTCTGTTCATCGTAAATAGTGATCCCATCCTGGGGGAAGGTGTGACCTTGACAAGACATACACACATCCAGGAGAAGGGTGAAAGAGGGCAAACTGATCAGGAGAAATAAGATAGTTTATAAAAGATCGTGGAGAACGAAGACAATGGAAGTGCTTTGGCAAGAATCCTGGGATTGCCTCACGCAAAACAACAAACAACGTGCAGACATCAGGAGGGAGAACTCGTAAAACATGGTCAAACAATTATGAGAAATTACACTGCTGCCAAAAATAAAATATCATTTTAAGAATGGAGAGTGGACACCCAACACCCAAACCCAGTGGGTTTTTATATATAGCTCTCTGTAAATAAACATTAAAAATCTGCTGGTTTGAATACAGAGCAGAAACATTCCAAGCTGCAGCAGCAGGGGGCGAAGGGGGAGTGTGTAGGAGTGACTATGCACTGTGTGTAAATGTGTTTGCTTGAATGTCTGTATGTGTGTTTGCTTGAATGTTCAATGTCAGTTGTGTCTGTGTGTATGAGAGAGACTGCATACGTGTATGTGTCTGCTTGAATGTCTGTGTATGTGTATAAAGGGACAGCTGCTGCCATTTATTTACACAGCAACCTGAGGTTGTGTTTAAATTTAGCTGCTTAATGACGACTCAGGAAACAGACCCTCGTGAATTCAACTCTAATTGCGACATAAATCCTTTCTTATGGTTTCCTACACAGACCAGACTGGAAATCGGACATTGGATTAGTGCTGCAGATTTGGAGTTGTAGCAGCAGCTACAGAGAGGCGGCAAATTGGATTTCTAGTAGGCTGGTTCAGTGCAGACAGTGAGCAACATGTGTTCTGCTACCATCTCCTCTTCACCTTGAGTTTAACCTTTTTGTTAATGATTTGATTTATTTATTGTCACACATATCTTATTACAAAATACGGTGGAAAGTGTTGTATAGTGTTGCCTCTCTCCAATGATATCTTAAAACACAGAAAAATTAACCAAGGCATAGAATGAAGAGATAAGGAAAGTATCCAACTTTAGAGGCCTTCTTATTAAGTGCACTGTCTTGGGCCGTGGGCCTGGTGGACAAGCACGAGTCTTCTTCGCCACTCTTCAGCGCTATCCTGCCTCCACCGATGCCCTCACTACAATGATTCCTTGCTGGACCTCACCAACGCAGACACCGTTTGATGGTTCCGGGTACTACATAGGCCCAAACTCGACTCCAGTGCCGCCATTAGCCCGTTTCGGGCCCACCTCACTGATGCAGCCGCTGCTGATGCTGCCGGGCCTCATACTAGGCCCAAACTTGCCTCCGACACTGCCTGCATGAATCTGCACTGGAAGCTGATGTCACCGGAACCTAAACTGACTGCAGCAGCTGCCATAAGTTGGTGCTAGGATCGCCTCAATGATGCAGAAGCTGCTGGGAACCCAAACTTGCCCGTGCTGCTGGGCCTGCTTGCCGCTGCTTTCACTGTGACTGAGCACTTCACCAAGAAGAAACTGAAGTAAAATAGAAGAGAAAAGGGAAAAAAAAAACGAGAGAAGAGAGACAAAAATAGGAAAGAAATTAAACGAAAAGCGCACAGACCGGACGAGCCCCATGCTCAGAGGCCCATTCCGTTGCCATTTTACCGGAAATATCTTTTTTTTAACACTAATGAATTCCTTCTTGGATCTTTTATTGCGGGAGCCCCAGTCTAACAGGTTTTCTTTCCTCCACTGCTCTGTGCACCGATTGGGGTACCATTACCAAATGCCCCTTGACTAGTTTGTCAAGGTTTTTGTATTTTTAATAATTCACTGCCTGTCACGTGCTTTCGTATGTGTCTGAAAGATCTACGTACATATATAGGGGTGTGTCAGGGAAAGCATGGTTGTCCCATTTCAGAGGATGCTCATCTGGCCATTTGAGTTTGGATGGTAGTTACTTGCCAGCTATGCAATGCGTTCGTCACCCTAAACTGACCCTCACCCGTTGTTGGAGATTACTTTTCAGCTTGCGCCACCAGAGGGAGTATTAGTTGAGAAATTGCACATCCACCCGAAATTAGTGCTTCAAGAATTAGCGTTTTTCTTCCTGGTTTGTCCAGCCCATTGCAATACCAGAGCACATTGACAAAAAGAAGGCACTAAGCTGTGATTCATCAGATAATGCAACATTGAAGGAAGCTAATTGGCCTGTCCTGACATTTTGGCAGAGCTCTCCAATGCGTTCCATTCCCTCCAGCACCTTCCGCATAGTCTAAAAATGATTTTGCTTTCAATTATTGAATCTGCTTCCACACCCCTTCCTGGCAGAGAATTACAGACTACAGTAATTAGAGTACAGACGCAGGCCATTTAGCCCACTGAATCCACACTGGCTTCCTGTAAACTTAAGCCAATCAGTTTCACACACTCCCTGTTGCCCTACAAGTTTATTTCCTTCAAGTCTCCATCCAGTTCCATTTGAAATACTTGATTCGTTCGATATCACTGTCAATTGCAGTGTAAAAGTTCTCCCTTTCATTCCTCCTGCAGCCCCATCCCTCATTCTGAATCTCTATCCCTTAGTCCTTGTAAAATCAGATCATGGGAAGAGTTTCTCCTCATCTGACTTAACCTAAGCCTGTCATAATCTTGTACATGCCTATCAAATCTCCTCAATCTCCTTTGCACCTAGGGCTAGCGCCATTCTTCTAACTTGTAATTAGGAACTCCTCAATCCATGGAACTGTTCTGGTAAATCTCTTCTGACCTTTGTTAAGAACCCTCACTTCTCTCTGTGCTGACCAGAGCTGGATGCAGTACTCTAGATAGGATCTAACCAGAGCTTTATAATGGTTCATTATAACTTCCCTGCTTTTGTACTCAATTCTTCATTTATGAAGCCCAGGATCCCATATGCTTTGAGGTCGTAGGCTTGCTCGCCAGGCCGGTATGTTTGATTGCAGACGCTTCGTCACCCTGCTAAGTAACATCGTCAGTGCACCTCTGTTGAAGCATTGGTGTTTTTCCCGCTTGTTATTTAAATGCCTCGGTTTGCTTGGGTGGTTGTTATTACTTCCCGTTCTGTTCTTCAGTGGTTTGTATATCGGGTCTAGTTCAATGTGTTTGTTGATGGAGTTCCGTTTGGAATGCCAGACCTCCAGGAATTCCCTGGCATGTCTCTGTTTGGCTTGTGCTATTAAAGATGTGTTGTACCAGTCGAATTTGTGACCTTCTTTGTCCATGTGTATTGAGACCAGTGAGAATTGGTTGTGTTTCTTGGTGGCTAGCTGGTGTTCGTGTATCCTTATTGTCAGTTTTCTTCCAGTTTGGCCTATGTAATGTTTCCCACATCCCTTGCATGGTATTTTGTATATTACATTAATTTTATTGGTTTTGGGTATGGGATCCTTGAAGCACATGAAGGTATGAGAAAGTGCAGAAAACATTCATGAGAATAGTTTCAGGGCTGAGGAACCTTAGGTAGATGGTTATGTTGCATTTCTCTCTTTGGAGAAGAGATAGATGAAAGGTTAGATAGATATGTTTAAAATCTGGGGGCTGTAGGATAGAGAAAAACTGGTCTCATTGATGCAGTGGTCAAGAACTGAAGGGCATCAATGTAAAATGAATTGCAAACAAACAAAAACAGCATGAAGAAAGACCTCCTTGGTCAGCAAGTGGTTGCGATCTTGAATGTACTGTCTGAGAGTGTGGTGGTGGCAGATTCAATCATAGCTTTCCATAAGACCATAAGAAATGGGAACAGTAGTCGGCTGTTCAGCCCCTCGAGCCTGCTCCATCATTTAATAGGATCATTAGAGATCTGACATTTCTCAGTTCCACTTCCCTGCCTTTCCCCATAACCCTTGATTCCCTTTCAATAGGACAATGAACAAGCACCGCAAAGGATAACATTTACTAGTCTCCAGGAAAAGATCTTGCCAAATTACTCTTGCTGAGAACCAGTAAAGGCTTGAGGGGCCAAATGGCCTCCAGGGCTGTAACTATTCTATGATTAACCTCTGCTTCAAGGAATGCAATCCCAGCTTCTCTTGTCTTCGCATGCGATGGAAATCTTTCATCCTGGATACCATCAGGCACATGAACTGTGTGACCGGATCCTAGCTGCTTCATGATGAATAGGGTCAACTGCCCTTTCCTACAATATGAAACTGATGCTTCGACTTTAGACAATCATCTCCTGTACATCCCACCTTCGAATAAAGGCAATCTGAAGCAAACAATTCTGAAGAGGACTCGCACCAGTCTCAAAACGTCAACTGTTTCTCAGTCACAGATGCTGTCAGACCTACTGAGTTTCTTCAGCATTCTTTGTGTCTGTTTCCCAACATTGCCCCCCCCCACCACCCCATTTCATGTTACTGGTTGTTTCTTAGCTTGGATTGAATTTTTAATCTTATAAATTAATGTATACTGGCCTTTGAATTTCCTAGAGACAGCCTGATAATCTTGATAAATATGCAGTGTTAGGGGGTTGCGTGTTGGCAAAGATCATTGTCTGATATGAAGGTCACAGAGCATCAGAATGAATCATTGTAACTGACCCCTGCTGGTAATGTGAACTGGGACACAGAATAAGAGTTAATACAGGTAGTTCCATACTTCACCAAAGTAACGTGTTGAAGTGTGATGTTTTCTTTATAATTTGACAACCAACATTCACTGCTAGAGATGCCAACCAATGCTACGATGTGGTTTAAACTAGTATTGTCTGCATTATTAGTCCAGTAGTGTGCCATTATACTAACATACTCTTACTTCATAGAGTCATACAGCACGGAAACAGACCCTTCGGTCCAACCAGTCCACGCAGAACATAATCCTAAACTAAACTAGCCCCACCTGCCTGCTCCTGGCCCATATCCCTCCAAACCTTTCTTATTCATGCACTTATCCAAATGTGTTTTAAACGTTGTAGTTGTACGCACATCCACCACTTCCTCAGGAAGTTCATTCCACACACGAACCACGCTCTGTGTTAAAAAAAAAAAAAAATTGCACCTCATATCTTCTTTAAATCTCTCTCCTCTCATCTTAAAAATGTGCCCCCAGTCTTGAAATCCCCCATCCTAGGGAAAAGACAACTACCACTAACTCTGTCTATACCCCTCTATTTTATAAACTTCTATAACGTTGCCAGTCAACCTCCTACGCTCCAGTGGAAAAAGTCCCAGTCTATATTGAGCAAGCAGACCTGAAGCTCATTCTCTGTTGATCCTACTATATTAAACCAGAGGTTTGAGAGCCCGTAGCCCAGCTCGATTTACCCTATTGATGATTCTTGTTGCTGTTGCTCACTCCCAACTGTGTGATCTAAGTGTGATTGGGACATTACAGTGAAAGAAATAAAGACTTGCATTCACAGAGTGCTTTTCATTGCCATGGGATGACTCCAACTGTGTTATAACTAAAGAAGTGTAGGCACTCTTTAATATAGAGATCGCACAGATCGCACTCGGTGGACTCGCACAAACAACAATGTGGTAGTGACTTTTCGGTTCTGTCTGATATTGGTTGTGGGTTAAGTATTAGCCAGCACGCTGAAGAGGATTCCCATGTTCTTATTCGAAATGTTGCCATGGGATATTCCTAATCTATTTAAGCAGGCTGTTTGGACCGTGGTTTAACATCTCATCCAAAAGAACAGCCCTTACACTTCCCCAGTACTACACTGAGTGTCAGACGTGACTTGGGGGCTGAAACCCGGTGTGGGACTTGAACCTGGAATCATAAGAGTCAAGACGAGTGTGCCCCAAGCTGAGCCTCAGCTGCATGGAATGAAAGAGCCCATTTGTGCACAGCAAATACTCTGAAACAATAATGTGGTAATGGCTGGGTATTTTCTTTTCACAAACAAAAACAGAAATTACTGGAAAAACCTCAGCAAGTCTGGCAGCATCTGTGGAGAGAAAACAGAGTTAAGTTTTGGGTCCAGTGACCCTTGTTCAGAACTGATGGGAGCTAGGGAAAAGGTTTGTTTTTTGTAGAGAAGATGGAGGCAGGGGGAGGAGTAAACAGTAGGTGGAGATAGAGCCCAGAGAGAGAGAAGAACAGTTTCAGTTATTGATTGCGAAGTGATCATTGGCCAGTTCTCAGGAGGTAGTTTTGCAGGTCTTTTATATCGACTTTTAGCTTACTCGCCGAAGACTGTGCAGCATTCTTTCAGTAGCGAGTCCCAGACGAATGTAGTACCATTGTAGTTGACACCTTACTGAGCAGGAAGTTAGAGAGATGCAGGCCAGATCATGGATGGAGTTTGAAAACAAGGGTGAGGATTTTAAAATGGAGGCATTGCTGTGCTGGAAGCTAGTATAGGTCAGGGAGCATAGGGTGGAGCACCACAGCTGATGTTGGAGTCAGTGAAACTATGCAGAGTACAAGTGAGAGATCGAGAATGCCATTTATACCTTTGGATCAGAATTCACCAAGTTCAGGAGGACCTCTTGTTCTCACCTGCCTGAAAGTCGTCCATTTGGAGCTGGGATTTCAGTCCGTTGTTGTAAACAAGGTTTCAGGTCAGTCAGGGCTGAACAGAAAAAAAAGATTTGTTTCCAATTCCTTTGCATTTTTCAAAATCAAATAATCCTGGAGAATTCTAACCAATTCTAGATCTTCGTTAACTCAGCAGACATCCTAAAAGCCTTCAAAATGGTTGCTCAGGCTCAAAGTTCCTCAGGCAGTGTGCCCAGGAGATGTGATAGACCTCAAGGAAGCCCACTTCCACGTGGGGATTGGCGTACAGCACAGGAAATTGCTGAGGTTTCACAAGCACAAAATATTCTGTCTTGGCCTTCCCATTTCCAGCCAGGTTGTCTTTCTGTGGTTACACCTACGGCTTCAGGACCTGCACATCTGTCCTTTACATAGCCGGTAAGCTCATGACCGGTACTTCAGGGTCTCCCAAGGACAACAGTCTCAGGGCATCAGGTTTCTTGCTAACATTGAGAAATCATGGAGCTAGCACTAACTTGTAGCGGTGCGTATTATTCTTGGACACCTCTGGAAGTTCTGTTCTTTCCAATGGCCTGATTTCTCTACAGAGCACAGTACTTCCTCTTGAGGAAGACCCTTTAGCAGAACATTGCTTGGCATATGTTCAGGTCATATGGTAGCAGCCTTGCAGCTGTGTACTGTGCTGAACTTGAGGCTCCTTAGATTATCTGTAAAAAGTTAATCCTTTTCTCCGAATTGGTCATTAGTATTTCAACGAAAATAGGCTACACTTTTGAGGTGGTAAGCTATAGGATTGGTCAGCCTTCTTGTGAGTGAAACTGGCAAGGCATTATTTATTGCCCATCCATTGCTGTACTGAAGGCATTAAGCTGTCACCCTGTCACTGATGGGTCTGGTGTTACACGTTTGAGCTCTGGCTTTGTGTGCATCTCCAGCTTTCATTGCTCCACTGTTGTTTGCTGTGACTTTAACTGCATTGGCCCTCAATTAAGAATTACCTTTCCTAAATCTGTTTACTTCTCTCTGCTCCTTGAAGCTTGCCTCTTTGATAACCTTTTATCACCTGTGCTGATATCTCCCCATCAGGCTTGACTTCAAAGTTTGTTTGATAATCGCATACATGAAGTTCAATGAAAATGTAACTACTTTAAAAACATCATCTGAATGCAAGTTGTTGTCTTTTTTTGGCATTTAATTCTTCAGTCATAACAAAACATCCCATGTACACTTGACACAGTATAAGTACAGATTTCCTCTATTGAGAGCCCTGCAGTTCTGATGTTTGCAGGAGGTTTACATTCATAGTTTTTACTAAATATGAAAATAAGGAGGTTATGCTTCAGGTATTGAGGGTATTGGTGAGATCACATCTGAAGTACTGTGCACAGTGACGAGGGGAACTCGGGCTGGGCAATAAATACTGGCCCAGCCAGCGATGCCTGCATCCCACAATGAATTAAAAAAGTGCTGGTCTCCTTATTTAGGCAAGTGTGTAAATACTTTGAAAACAATTCAGAGAAGGTTTACTAGACTAATATCTGGAATGGGTGGATTATCTAATGCAGAAATTTGGATAGGCTAGGCTTGTATCTACTTGCATTTAGAAAAGTATGTGGCGATTTATTTGAAACATATTAAATCTTTGAGGAGTGGAGGGGGGAGTGCCTTGACAGGATCAATAGGGACAGAATGTTTCCGCTCGTGGAAGAATCCATAACTAAGACTCACTATTTAAAAATAATGGGAATTTAGGGCAGAGATTAGGTAACTTTTTATCTGAGAACTGTGAATCTTTGGAGCTGAGATAGTAGGAACTGCAGATGCTGGAGAATCTGAGATAACAAGGTGTAGAGCTGGACCAACACAGCAGGCCAAGCAGCTTCAGAGGAGCAGGAAGGCTGACGTTTCGGGCCTAGACCCTTCTTCAGAAAAAGAAAATGCTCCCTGACCTATACTAGCTTCCAGCGCAGCAATGCCTCCATTTTTTTTTCCTGAAGATGGGTCTAGGCCCGAAATGTCAGCATTCCTGCTCCTCTGATGCTACTTGGCCTGCTGTGTTCATCCAGCTCTACACCTTGTAATCTTTGGAGCTGTCTTTCTCAAAAGCTACTTGTTGGATTATTTTCATGATAGATGTTAGGTAGTCTCTTGGTAAGCAACGAGATGAAACATTATTGGAGTTTGTTGAAATATGGACTTGAAGTTGTGGTGCAATTAACTATCATTGTATTGAATGGTAGAGCAGTTTCGTGTGTTCAAACAGCCTATTCCCGCTTCTCATGCGAATGTCTTTGGTTGCCATCAGAAGTGGAAGTGTATATATGAGGACAAGAGTGCACATTGTTGCCAAATTTCTGGTCGCACATTAGCTCCAATAAACCACCATAAAGTCATAGATGTCTACAGTGTGGAAGCTGGCCCTTAGGCCTAACTTACCCATTCCACCCAGTTTTCGCAATTTAAACTAGTCCCATTTGCCCGCGTTTGGCCCATATCCCTCCATACCTATCCCATCCATGCACCTGTTTAAATGTTTTGTTAAATGATGAAATTGTACTTGCTTCCACTACTACCTCTGGCAGCCCAATCCAGACACTCAATGCCCTCTGTGTGAAAGAATTGCCCTTCTGGACCCTTTTGTATTTCTCCCCTCCCATCTTAAACCTATGCCGTCTAGTTTTAGACTCTCCTACCATGGGGAAAAGCTGTCAGCTATCTACCTTATCTATGCCTCTCATGATTTTATTGACCTCTTGTCTATATGTCACCCCTTGTAGTTTCCTATGCTCCCAGGAAAACGTCCCAGCATATCCAGCCTCTCATTATGACTCAAACCTTCCAGTCCATGTAGTATCCTAGTAAACATGGGGCTGGATGAACACAGCAGGTCAAGCAGCATCATAGGAGCAGGAAAACTTGACGTTTCGGG
>JAHRHZ010000145.1:89702039-89736738 GCA_024137785.1 Ginglymostoma cirratum | reverse complement strand
CCCTTCATCAGAAATGATTTCTGATGAAGGGTTTAGGCCCGAAACGTCAAGTTTTCCTGCTCCTATGATGCTGCTTGACCTGCTGTGTTCATCCAGCCCCATGCTTGTTATCTCGGATTCTCCAGCATCTGCAGTACCTTTTATCTAGGATGACGATGAAGCCACTTTTAGAATACAGTGTACAATTTTGGTCGCCCTTCTATAGGAAGGATGTTGTTAAACTTGAGAAGGTGCAGAAAAGATTTACAAGGATGTTGCTGGGGTTGGAGGGTTTGAGTTATTAGGGAGAGGCTGAAGAGGCTGGGGTAATTTTCCCTGGAGAGTTGGAGGCTGAGAGATGACCTTGTAGAGGTTATAAAAGGTGAAGGATGTGGATAGGGTGAATAGCCAAGATCTTTTTCCTAAGGTGGGGAATTTCAAGACGAGGGGGCATATTTTTAAGGTGAGAGGGGAAAGATTTAGAAAGGACCTAAGGAGCAACTTTTTCACATAGGGGGTGGTGCATGTATGGAATGAGCTGCCAAAGGAAGTGGTGGAGGCTGGTACAATTACAACATTTAAAAGACATCTGGTTTGGTATATGAATAGGAAGAGTTTAGAGGGCTATAGGCCAAATGCTAGCAAATGGGACTAGGTCAGATTAGGATATCTGGTTGGCATGGGTGAGTTGGACTGAAGGGTCTGTTTCTGTGCTGCATGACACTTTGGCTCTATATGAATTTTTGTTTGAAAATATTCAAGGACTGATCAGGAGTGCAGGATAGGGGAGAGCAAGATTGGCATGTAAATGTGGTGCAGAGTGCACAGTGATAAAATCACCCACAAACTGTGGATGATGTATGGCTATGATGATTGGTTTTACTTTGACACGGAGGTGACTGATGTTGAGAATTTTCTGTCCAGGCAGTATTTACTGCTAACACCAGAGGGCAGTTAATCTTTGATGAGGTGAATGGCACTGTTGGATAGATTGTAAGTGCTGTGCATACTATCACACACTTGATATACTAAGTTGGATGCTTTGGCCAGGTCAGTTAATGCAATAAAGAGTTCTCATGTTGCTGTCAACGCATTTCTTGGATTGCCTGGCAAAAAAAGACCATGTCAAAGGTTACTGTTGAAGATCCAAAAGCCGCACTTTTCTCTTGCAGGAATTCCTCAGCTACTGGAAGTTGGTTATTGAAGAAAATGCACATTAATATCTCCTTGCAATGAACAAGAAGGAAGTACCGTGATTGTTTTCACAACGTGATTTATCTCCCTTGTAACAGACTGTTGCATTCCTGAAGTCCAGGTGAAGTTACTTTTCATTCCAAAACTGTAGGACGAGTGCATGAAGTCTTGACGCAGGCAAAAACCCACCATCGTTGAAGAACTCAGTGCAATGCCATCAGCACCATGTTGTTTTTCATCCATTTGATTGCTTATTGTGGCACTGCCATCGATGGATGTCCTCTGATAAATTCTATCTAAGGAAGTGGGGGATAGCCTGCAGAGTATCAGCTGATTCTGTGCATTCGTGGTTGATAAGCTGTTGAAAATATTGATTGCAGCATTGCTATCCTGTGATGAAAGGAGCTTTGTCAATTTGATTTTGGTCTTTCATTATCCCCAGTGGATTCAAAAAAGTTTTGCACGCCATAATGGTCAGCATTTTGTCATATTGCTCAGACTTTCCCCTCCCACCACATGTCCTTAATTTTCCAGATTTCTCTTTGGATGTCAGCCTTGTCAGAGCTGTTAGAACGTCCTTCTGGATTGTTCTGCCAGACAATGAAGATGTCTTGTCTCTGTTATAGGAGGTCACATATTTCAACCTCTCCCATTACAGTTTGTCACTTCTTTATGAGCATCATTGACAAAGCCAGTATTTGTTGCCCTCTTCCGAACCACAGCAATCCATGGGGTGTAGGGTCAGCCACAGTGCTGTTTATTTTTTATTCATTGATGGGATGAGGACATAGCTGGTTAATCCCTAATTGCCCAGAGGGCAGTTGAGAGTTTACCACATTGCTGTGGGTCTGGAGTCACTTGTCAGCCAGACCAGATGAGGATGCAGTTTCCTTCCCTAAAGGGCATTAGTGAACCAATCAACAATGGATTCATAGTCATCAGTAGATTCTCAATTCCAGATATTTATATTGAATTCAAATTCCACTATCTGCCATGGTGTGATTCAAACCCGGGTCCCCAGAATGTTATCCAGGTCTCTGGATTAACAGTCCAGTGATAATACCACTAGGCCATTGCCTCCCCAGGAAGGGTGTTTCAGGATTTTAATTTAGTGACAGTGAAGGAATAACAGTATAGTTCTAAGTCAGTATGGTGTGCAGCTTGGAGGAGAACTTGAAGGTGAATGATATTCCCATATGTTTGTTGCCCTTGTGTTTCAATCCTGTTTACCTAGGCGATTCAACATTGAAACTTACTGAGGCAGTGAAGGAGTTCAGAAGTGCCTTTGGCACTGAGCCATACAAACCAGTAAAGGTCCTGGTGATCAATTAACTGGAATAGTGAGAAGAGAACTCGGGATGGTGTGATTGCAGGAGGTGGTCAGAGAAACAGGCATTTGGCCTACCTTGTTCCAAATATGCAAAACATGTGAATTAGAAGTGAGAGTGGCCTCTTGCATCCACTCTGCCATTCAAGAAGATCACGGCTGATCTGACTGTGGTCTCAATTCTACATTCCTGCCTATCCCCAATAGCCTCTGACTTTTTAAAAAACTCTTTCACAGGATATTGGTGTTGCTGGCTAGGCCAGCGTTTGTTGCCCATCCCTAATTGTCCAGAATACAGTTAAGAGTCAATCACGTTGCTGTGGATCTGGAGTCACATGTAGGCCCGACCAGGTAAGGATGACAGATTTCCTTCCCTAAAGGTCAGAATTGAACCAGATGGGTTTTTTCCTGAAAATTGACAATGGTCGTCACTAGACTATTAATTCCAGATTTTTTGTTAAATTTGGATTCCAACACCTGCTTAGCAGGATTTGAACCAGGGTCTCTGGGTTAAAAGTCTAATGATCATACCACTAGGCCGTTGCCTTCCCTGGCAGCCGAGGGTCCATTTCCACCTGAAAAATATTTAATGACCCCATAACACAGACCTTTGGCCGCTCCTTTCTTCTAACCCCACCAGTATTCTTTTTTAATTTATTTCTCCTTCATGTCTGTATTTAATCTTCCCTTAAGTATATCATATTTTAAGAAATTTCTTTGTGTTTTTTTGTACCCTACCTGTCAGATATTTCTGAAGAAGGGTCTAGACCCGAAACGTCAGCCTTCCTGCTCCTCTGATGCTGCTTGGCCTGCTGTGTTCATCCAGCTCTACACCTTGTTATCTCAGATTCTCCAGCATTTGCAGTTCCTACTATTCCTGAAACATTATCTGGGTTTCTGGAATAACAGTCCACTGATTCTATCACTAGGCCATCACCTGCCCCAGGGGCTGAGGAAACCCCATGTAATAAAGAAATTTGGAAGCCACACTTGCAAAGCCACTTACTCTTCCAGGCACACTACTCCTCATATACATTATACGATGTATATATTAGTGTGAGGGAACCGGTTATCTTTCCCACCCCTGATGGTGAACCAGTGTGAAAATGCTGGAGCATGTTTGTTTGTGGACGTTGAATCATGTCAGGCTGAATTTGATGCTTTGATGTTTAAATATCCTTTGAACGCACTCACTCCTTGAGACGATGAGTCTTGAACTTCTTAGAGAAGAAAACATTCAGACATTTGATGGAAGTGTTCAAAATTGTGAGATGTCTGGGCACAAGAAATAGGGAGAACCTGTTGCTGTCGAGAGAAGAGACAACCAGAAACACTGACTTAGCATCATTGGTAATAGGATCAATAGTTTCATGAAAAAAGTACGTTCTTATATAGCGAGTGGTTAAGATGTGCAAAACACTGCCTCAGATTGTGATGGAGGCAAATTTAATCATAGCTTTAGAAAGGAAATTTAATAATTATCTGATGAGGAAACGTTTGCAGGGCTACAGGCTGGGATGAGAAGCTATCTGAGTTGCTGTTACAGAGAATCAGTCGAGATGTGATAGGCCAAAAATTCCTTTTCTATGCTGTAACCATTTGATGATTCTAACTTGCAGTATCTAGTGTTTTTCAACAGCTCAGGGTGTTCAGAGTGCTTTACAACCCAACGAAGCACTTAACACTTTAAGGTAGGAATGTGGTAGCCAATCAACTAGGTCCCACAATGACCAAGTAATCTCTTTAAGGAAGTTGTCGGTGCAGTGAATGTTGGCTGGGTCATTTGTGAAAGTTTCCTCCACCTGTACTTCAAAACATTGGCATGGGATCTTTTACTTACTGTTGAGCCCTTGGTCTAACATCTCATCCAAAAGAAGGCTCCGTCAGTATGATAGTGGGGAATGTCAACTTAGAATCCGTGCTGAAGGTATGCTTTACATATAGAGAAAGACTACCTGGAATTTCAAATTCTCAACCTTGTGTTTAAACCCCAGCATCAGCTAATCACTCTGTCACATTTTAACGTCATCCAGCCCATTAATTTTTTGTGATCTCTGTCCACCTCTAATTCTGACTTCACCTGCAACTTAGATTTTATGCCCTCAACCATTGGCAGACATGACTTCAAGCTGGCTCAGGCCTTAGCTCAGTCATTGCTCCCTAATCATCTCCCTGTTTCTACCTCTCTCTTGCGCTCTCTCTCTCTCTTGCTGTCTCCCCTCCTCCCCTCCTTTTAAAAAGTTCTTCAGACCATACCTCTTTGTCCAAGCGTTTGGTCATTAACCCAAACTGTTACAAGAAATTTGACCTGTTGAGTACTTTTGGAAATTTTGGTATGCTAAAGATGCTAAAAGCACCTTGACATGCTGGTTTTGAAACTTTCTCTTTAAGGCTTACACTGCCAGCACTGACACAGTCTAAGAACCCTCTGAATATCTTAGGGACTCCCTAAAATCCCATCAGAGGAGACAAATGCTGTCATTGTAAGATCATGATTGTTATTGACTATCCTTGAGTGTTTACATGGGTTGCGAGTTTTTCACAATGTATTTGTTCATGGAACGTGGATGTTGTTGTCTGCTGCCAAAACCAAGCTTCATTACCTTGGATCTTCATTTGATGGCGCTCTGCCGATGTTAATCCAGAGACCCAGATAATGCCCTGGGGACCTGGTTTCGAATCCTGCCATGGCAGATGGTGGAATTTGAATTCATTGAAAATCTGGGAGAGAAAAAAAAAGAACAAACTGATTCTTCACCCACAGATATCTGATCACATGGGGTAGCACATCCCATGAGGCAGTGAGATCAAGAAGGCAAGATTTCCTTCACTTTCTTTCCTTATCTGCTGCCATTCTGCCTTATCATTAAGTAACTTGGACACAAAGTGTGCTGCAGCTTGATGGACAAGTTGTGGCAACATAGAGCAATTAGTGGCAAACGCCTCCCAGTCATTAATGTCAACACTAGTATGCTTTCTGGAAAGGTTCCATGTCTTTCTAGAGTGTTCCTCATCCTCCCCTGTAACACTGGCCATTCAAAAGTTGACTAAACAGGACAGAGTGAGACACATCAGTTATCCAGACACAGTGTTCAGTCCTTCAAAGTCAATTTTGCAGGAGCTTTGCCCAAGCGTTTAAAAAATAAACAGTAGAGTTTGTTCACCAGTCCTCCCGTTGAATCTGGGGAATGCAGGTGGTGGATTTACTGGGTGTTTTTATTCATTCACGGGATGAGGACATCTCTGGCTGGGCAGCATTTGTTGTCCATCCCTAATTGCCCAGAGGGCAGTTAGAGTCAACCACATTGCTGTGAACCTGGTGTCACATGTAGGCCAGACCAGGTAAGGATGGCAGTTTCCTTCCCTAAAGGACATTAGTGAACCCGATGCGTTTTTCCAGCAATCTGGAAAATGGATCAATGGTCATCATTAGACCATCAATTCCAGATTTTCATTGAATTCAAATTTTACCATCTGCCATGGCGGGATTTGAACCCAGGTCCCCAGGACTTTATCTGGGTCCCCAGATTAACAATCCAGTGGTAATATCCACAAGGCTGTCACCTCCCCATGGATTTTTTCCAGTGCTCCTACCTGATACTAATATACAATCCAAGACTCACTACAGTAAAGGAGTGTGACGATGATGATTGCTTTGTATACTAGGACTTTTGTTGACTGGGTTTTTTGTTGTCAAACACTTGCTGCCGTAGTTTGGGGAAGGCTGAGTTGGCAGCTGCTCATTTTTATTAATTCGGGAGACGAGGATGTGATGGCTGGGCCGTCATTAATTGTCCGTCCCTGGTTGCTCTGAAGCAACTAAGTTGGGCCTAAGACATCACCCTGAGGAACCTCTTCAGAAATATCCTGGAGCTGACTGGCCTGCCAACATTCACAACCATCTTCCATTGCGTTCTTGATATCACATGTAGTGAATTGATTTGGCTGAAGATTGGCATCTGCGATGCTGGGGTCCTCCAGCGGAGGTTTAGATGGCTCATCCACTTGGCAGTTCTAGCTAAAGATTGTTGCCACGCTTCCACCTTTTCGTTTGCTCTGAGGTGCAGACGTATCCCGTCACTGAGAGTGGAGATACTTGCAGAGTGTTTGTCCTCCAATGAGTTGTTTAATTTTTCACCACCACTCACAACTGGAGCTCAGATCTGATCCATTGGTTTTGGGATTGTTTAGCCCTGTCTATCTCATACTGCTTATGCTGTTTCAAATGCAAGTTCCTCCTATTTTTAGTGACACCAGATTGACACATTTTTAGGTATCCTTGATGCTGCTCCTGCCACGCTCTCCTGCATAGGTTGATAGTAATGGTAGACTGGAGAATATGCGGGACCCTGTGTTGCAGATTGTATTGGAGTATAGTTCTGCTGTTGCTGATGGCCCATAAGCACCTGATGGTTGCCTGGCCTTGAGTTACTAGATCTGTTCTGTCTATACCATTTGATTTTGGTGGTAGCAGCCACACATCACGATGGAGAGTATTGTTCATGTGAAGGTGGCACTTCATCTAACAAGGACTGTGCAGCGGTCTCTCTTACTGATACTATCTTAGCAAATGCATCTGCAGCTGGCAGTTTGATGAGGATGAGGTTCAAATACATTTTTGCTCCTGTTGATTCCCTCAGCACCTGCTACAGACACTGTCTAGCATCCATGTCCTCTAGTACTCGACTAGTTTGGTCCACAGTATTGTTACATGGTAACAGATGTTGAAGACCCCCACCCAGGGTATATTTTGCACCTTTGCCACCCTCAGTGCATCCTTCCAAGTGAAGATTAACTTGGAGAAATATGGATTCATCAGCTGAGCTGGTGCGATAATTGGCAATCAGCAGAAGGTTTCCTTACCCATGTTTGGCCTAATGCCACGAAACTACATGGGGACTGGAGAGGTGGTTGCCAAGTTATGAGAAGTACTCAACTGCTTCCAAAGTCTTGACTTCATCATGTTTGGGAGGTGAACTGTTCAATTGACCAGCCGTTGAAGAGTTGAAATGGTTTTTGTTTTAGCAACATTCAAGTCACTTGTATGCAGAATTGAAGAGATTGGAAGTGGCTGGCAAATCTGATGCATTGTGCGGAATAACCCTGGAGACATCCTCACACTATAGATGATGTATATTTATGGAGGTTAGTCGAATTTTGGCATGGAGGCGAAAACAATACAAGGCACTAGTCAGACCACACCTGGAGTACTGCGAACAGTTTTTGTCCTCTCATCTAAAGAAATATATACTAGCATGAGAGCCAGTCCAGAAACAGTACGGTAGATTGATCCTGAGTATGGATTTTTTTTTTTTAATTCATTCATAGTATGTGGCTATCACTGGCTTCTTAGCAATTTTTGCACTTCTCAAGCTGCCTTGAGGTGGTGTGCTGCCTTCTTAGACCACTGCAGTTCGCGTGCTGTAGACAGACCCACAGTGACCTGAGGGAGAGAATTCCAGGATTTTGACCCAGTGGCACTGAAGGAACGGCAATATATTTTCAAGTCAGGAAGGTGAGTGGCTAGGAGTGGAACTTGCAGATGATGTATTCCCATGTATTTGCTGTCCTTTTCCTTCTGGATGGAAGTGGTCGTGGATTTAGAAGGTGCTGTCTAAGGATCGTAGATGAATTCCTGCAGTGTATCTTGTAGATCGTATACACTGCTGCTGCTGAGCATTGGTGGTAGAGGGAGTGGACCTGGTTCCAATCAAGCAGTCTGTTTTATACTAGATAGTCTCAAACTTCTTGAGTGTTGTTGGAGCTGCACCCATCCAGGCACTGGGAGAGTAGTCCATTACACTCCTGACTTGTGTCTTGTAGATAGTGGACAGGATTTGGGGAGTCAGGAGGTGAGTTACTCACTACAGGATTCCTAAACTCTGACCTGCTGTTGGAACCACTGTGTTTATGTGATGAGTCCAGTTAGGTTTCTGATCAATTGTAGTCTCCAGGATGTTGATAGTGGGGTATTCAGTGATGGTGACATCATTGAATGTCAAGAGACAGTGGCTAGATTGTATTCTCTTGGGGATGATCATAGTCTAGTATTTGTCTGGTGCAAATGTACCTTGCCACTCGTCAGCCCAAGCTTGGATATTGTCCTTTTTTTTTTGCATTTGAACGTGGACTGCTTTAGTATTTGTGGAATCGTGATTGACTTATGTGGAGAAATTGAGTAGGTTAGACCTGTACTCATTGGGGTTTAAAAGAATGAGAAATGACCCTCTTGAAACATACGAGATTCCTGTGGGGTCTTGACAGGGTTGATGTGGAGACATTTTTTCCCTTTGTAGGAGAGTCTAAGACCAGAAACCATAACCTCAAGTTTAAGGCAGAGTTGAGGAGGAATCATTTCTCTGTGGCTTATCAATCTGTGAAATTCTTTACTGCAGAGGACTTTTGAGCCTTGGTTATTACTTTCAAAATTGAGATAGACAGATTTTTAATCAGTAAGGGAATCAAACATTATGGAGATAATGCATGAAAATGAAGTTCAGGATATTCTAATCAGCTGTAATCTCATTGAATGAGATCAGACCAACGGGCTGAATGGCCTACTTCTGCTCCTATGTCTCTTGATTAGAGTTTTTTCAAGTTGGCTGTATTTAATGCTCAGACAAGATGGTGGTTGATCTTTGATGAAGTGAATTGCCAAAGTCAGTTTGATTGTATCTAGTGTGAGGGCGCTAGATACGCAGCCTTGTTTGAACCATTCCAGACTTTGAAGGTATCTGTTGATCTATCACCCAAGGTAGTTGCAGATATATTAGCATGAATTTGAGGATTGAGATGAAGTGGGAGAGAAGGTGGCATAGTGGAAATGTGGCTGGAACAGTAATCTGAAAACCCACATGTCCATGGACATGAGTTCAAATCTCATCACTGCACCCTGTGGAATTTAAATTGAGACCATTACAGATTGTCATAAAACCTCAGCGAGTTTACACATGTCCTTTAGAGAAGAAAATCAGTCAGCCTTAGCTTGTCTGGTTTGCATGTGACTTCAGACCCACAGCAATGGGGTTAACTCTTACTGGCCTCTGAAGTGGCTCAGTGAGGTACTCAGTAATTAGGGATGTGCGGTGAATTCTGGCATTGTCTGCAATACCCACATCCCATGAAAGAATTTTTCTTGGACACCCAAGTCTTTGAAACAAAGATTAAGTGAGTCTGCTGCTGGTTTATTGCTTTGGGTCAGATTGCTGACATTCAGCAGCACTGAGTTCCTGGTGTTGTTGTCAACATTGTTCTTCAATTTGTCCAGCAACAAAGAAAGGGTCTGATGTTCCTCCTGAAGGTCTGAATCCACTCTGTGTCTCTGGGAGGACTTCCTCACCCACAGGAAGTGGACACATGGTAGTAATTAACAAAGACAGAAATCAAATGATCCCTTGGATTTTCTAGACTTACTCCTGGAGTTTCAAGGGTCTGAAAACCCCAGTTTTCAGACCCATCATTCATGAGGGAAACCACGTATCATGTCCTAACATTTTGAAGGCACACAATGCTAACTTCATGCAGGACACTGAAGTCTAGATTCATAATCCACAGGTCAGTAATGCATACCAGATACCTGTTTTAAATCTGAGAAATTTCCCTTTTGATCATAGAAGTAAAATTGGGAGGATTTGGACTTGTTTTAAATAAAACCTATAAGAATATTGAAATGTGGACACAATCCAGGACTTGAAAGCTGTGGAGCCCAGCAAGTTATTTGATTTGGTTTGAAACTGGAATGCATTAAATTGAGCCTCAAGACTGGAGATCGAAGATTTCCTATTTCACCTTCACCCTACAGAGTGGGTGATAATTGGTAAATGCACCAGCCCCTTTTGGGACTGAGCCCATGGACCTGTAAAAGCTTTGTGTACTTTTTTGGACCATGCCTCATTGCCTTACCTCAAGGTTGGCGCTAGTTTGCCCTCAAACTGGGCAGGCGGTGTTGAAGTGGATTCTCGACTGAACCGCCTGGGAGGCTTGTTGAGGTGGTAAACCTCAAAGCCTTTAAAAAGTATTTGGATGAGTAGTTGAAGTGTCATAACGTTCAAGGCTGTAGGCCTAGTGCAGGGAGCTGGGATTAGTGTAGGTTGTAGTGTATTTTTGGTGGTACATACTCAATGGGCTGATGGGCCTCTTTTGCACTATATGATTCTGTGATTTGAAGTCAGACACTGTTTGCAAGTCTAACCAATGCCGAAAGGCCTTGCAGTAAAAGGACAAGTGTACCTTGGGTTTATCATTTAATGTGGCACCTTTGCTTTATCATGATCTCAGGGAACACCACTGAAAGCCATGGCTCAGCTGGTCACACTCATGGTCCAGAGTTATAAAGGTCCTGGGTTCAGATCTTACTTCAAGAACCTTGAGCATGTAGTCTAGGCTGACACTCGAGCGCTTGTGCTACAGAGTGTGACCTGTTGGAGGTACCATCTTCCAAATGAGATATTAAAAGCAAGGCTCGATTGGCCCAGTGGGCACATAAAAGATCCCATAGCACTAACTGAAAGAAGAGCAGGGGCAGTTCAAACAAGGCGTCCTGAGCCAATATTTGTCCGTCAAGTGACGCAGCTGAAAATCAATTATGAGACGCACTGCAATAACTCGTCAAGCTTCATTCAGTAAATCCACTACGTCTACCATCTAGAAGAACGAAACCAGAAACCTTGGTAAAAGCAGCATCCGCAAATTCCCCTCTGGGCCACAAGTCATTCTGATTTTGAAGTATATCGCCATGCATTCATTATGGATGGGTCAAAATCTGAGTACTCATTTCTAACAACACCGTGGGTGTACATCCTATGGATCACAGTGGTTCAAGAAGGCAGCTCTTCACCACTAACTCTACTTCGACAGCAAATAGAAATAGGTATTAATTGTTAGTGATGCCCACATCTTAGGAATGACGAGAAGAATTTTTTTAAATTCAGTTTTATGGGATCTGGTTGTCGCTGGCTGGCCAGCATTTCTTGCTTGTCCCTAGTTGCCCTTGAGAAGGTGGTGGTGAGCTGCCTTCTGGGACCACTGCAATCTACCTGCTGCAGGTAGACCCACAATCCCCTTAGGGAGGGAGTTCCAGACTTATGACCCAGCCACAGTGAAGGAACAGCAATATATTTCCAAGTCAGGATGGGTGAGTGGCTAGGAGGGGTTTATCTGGTCATATCCCACTGCATGTTTTTGTATCACTCTGCTGTGACACCTCATGCATTGCTACAGTGACTGAGCTTCAGATAACCACCACTTTGGCTTTAAAGCACTTTGTGATGTCTGGAGATGATGAAAGGTGATTCAGAAATCAAAATTCTTTCTTTCAATTAAGTTTCACATTTTAACAGGGTACCAACTTAATTGGGTAATCTGTTGCCAATGTTTGTTAAACAGTGTAGTGTCATCAAAGTGATTAATTTTATCACGTGATGTAAATGTATCAAGTTGACAGAACACGACGTGTCTGTCATCTCCCTGCAGTGATTGAAGTAATGTCCTTTTAAGCCATCTTCCGTGTACAATTGGACTGATTTCTTCTGTCATTCCTGATCTTTTTTCTTTAAAAAATCTGATTTCATTTTTTTGAGAGATTTTTAAAAAAATATAATTGCTTGTTTTGTTTATTGATGCAGTCAGAAGTGAGGGAAAGCTCAAACTTTACTTCTTTATTCTCTGTCGTTCTTTCGATGAATCTAGCACCCGTCTGAGAACAAAAGGTTTTTGTGATTATGTGAAAAAGTTTGCAGTGTTCAAGGTCCCAGTGCATCCTCTGTCTGAACCTCACGTATAATTCCCTTATTGTATGCTATCCGGGATATTTTTTTGAGGGGGGAGGGCAGGGGGTGGGAGGAGGTAGTCCAGTTGAATGCAAATGGAGCAGAATGCTTTTAGTTTGTCTGCCTCTGCTGTTTGTAAGTTTATTGTGAGCTGCGGCCTCTTTTTTTCATATATATATAAAAATCGGTAAATATCAGATTGTATTCGACCCCTCCTAAAGTCAATATTTGCGTTATATTTAATTATAACTTAACGAGCAGCTATTTGCAGAGTCTGTTTTTTTTTGGTCTAAATGGGAGCGTTTATCTGAGGGGAGTGGGTGTGTGTTTGGTGACTCACTGGTGCCAGTGGCTGTCAGACCGATGCACACCCACTGTGTCAACTTAATCCTCTATTTCAGTTTTTACAGCGAGCAAACTGTGGCACAGTTTAGCATTGCGCAAAGAGAAGAGAAGAAAAAACAGGGCAGGTTTGTGTGCAAGGAGCCCCTACTCGGAGCAGCCCCAGCCTCTGATTAATGGCCAAGTGACGTCATTTGGCCAGGTATTCACACTGCTGGCAGTGAGAGCCTGATTTAGACCTAGGTTTCCTTCTTTTCTTTAAAAAAAACTGTATTTATTATTCCAGAAATCCCTTCCACCACTCCCTCACCCTTTAACTTTCCAAAAAAAAACTACCTCTCCACAGATAACAAAATAATTTTCCAAAAAGTTGTGTTTTTTAAAAGAATATGCGTTCTCATGCACACTGGGGGCAGCTGCAGTCACCCTTCTATATAGGTAAAGCATCGGGGTCATCAAGGTGAAGCATCTTTTTCTAGAAACTTCTTTCTGGTGAGCAGAGGCAGATTTTGCAGTGTGACATTGAGATGATCTTGAGCAGACGTTCACATAAGGTTGCTGCTTACACAGTCTAGTCTAGGTGTTTAGGAATTTATCTGCAGTACTTAAGAATCTAACGGGTTCAAGACTCATAACTTAGAGAGTATGATTTAAGGCTTTGATAGGATGGATAGAGGATAACTATTTTCTCTGATGAGGAGAGTTTAGGACAAGGGGAGGTAATCTTTATAGTGCAGTTCAGCTGCTGAGAAAATACTCCTTCACACAATTGATAATGGAAATGCAGAATCATTTCTCCTGCCACCCCCACACTTCCCAGCCTCAACAAAAACTGTTGAGTTTAGGAGTATCAATTGAAAATGTCAAATCAAGATCAATAGATTTTTGTCAATCAATGGTAAAAAGGTTTATGGGTTAAATCAGGTAAGATACAGAACACCTGAGATTTAATTGAATGGCAAAATGAGCTTGAGGGGCTGAATGGCTGCCTCCTGTTCTCGTGCTCCAGGGTTCAATATATTTTGACTCTGGCAGTGAGCAGTAGAGGAGATGATTTTGATGTAGCAAGCGTGGGCCTTGGTATTGGCATATTTATGGAGCCAACTCTGTACCCCACCATTAGGACTATGGCACCCCAATCTTCCATTTTTAAAAGTGTTAACATATGCAGCCATGATCTGAAAGAGGTCATTTTTAATAGTCCTGAATTGCTTTGCAAGGTGGCATGTTCCCACACCATTTGCAACGGTTACAGGTCTCACTTGTCTATTGACACATTAGCTTTCTATGCTAACAACAACAGCCTGTATAAAGTAACCCAAAGCATTTCACAGAAGCATTATCAAACAAAATCTGACAACTAACACATAAGGAGATATTTGAGCAAGTGACTAAATGCTTAGCCAAAGAGCTAAGGTCCAAGGAACATCTTAATAGTCCTGCTATTCACCATATACATAAATGATTTGGATGAGGGAACAAAATGTAACATCTGAATATATGCAGATGATATCAAATTGGGTGGGAGGGTGAACAATGATGAAGATGCAGAGATCCTTCGGCATGATCTTGACAGTTTGGGTGAGTGGGCAAATCAATGGCAGATGCAGTATAATTGGGATAAATGTGAGGTTATTCACTATGGAAGCAAAAGCAAGAAGGTAGATTACTACCTGAATGGCTGTAAATTGGGAGAACGGAGTATGCAGCGGGACCTGGGTATTTTTGTGCACCAGTCGCTGAAGGTAAGCATGCAGGTGCAGCAGGCAGTAAAGAAGGAAAATGGTATGTTGGCTTTCATTGAGAGAGGTTTCAAGTACAGGAGCAGGGATGTGTTGTTGCAGTTATACAGGGCCTTGGTGAGGCCACACCTAGAATATTGTGTGCAGTTTTCTGAGGAAGGATGCTCTTGCTCTCGAGGGAGTGCTGCAAAGATTTACCAGGCTGATTCCGGGGATGGCGGGGCTGATGTATGAGGAGAGATTGACTGGGCTAGGATTGTTTTTGCTGGAGTTCAGACGAATGAGGGGGATCTCATAGAGACTTATAAAATTCTAACAGGACTAGACAGAGTAGATACTGGGAGGATGTTCCTGATGGTGGGTGTGTCCAGAACCAGGGGTCACAGTGTGAGGATTCAGGGTGGACAATTTAGGACAGAGATTAGGAGACATTTCTTCACCCAAAGAGTGGTGAACTTGTGGAATTCATTACCACAGGAAGTAGTTGATGCCAAAAGATTGAATGTATTCAAGAGGCGACTAGATATAACACGTGGGGCAAATGGGATCAAATGTTATGGGGAGAAAGCAGGATTAGGCTATTGAGTTGGACGATCAGCCATTATCGTGATGAATGGTGGAACAGGCATGAAGGGCTGAATGGCTTCCTTCTGCTCCTATCTGCTATGTTTCCATGTTAAATGGAGAGATTTAGAAAGGGAATCCCAGAACGTAAGGCCAAGGCAGCTGAGGGCACAGACAGCAACACTGTTGGAAATCAGGTTTGGCATGAAACCAGAATAGAGGGTGTACAGAGATCACAGAGGGTTCTTGGGATGAAGGAGCTTAGAGAGATAAGATCTTACAGAGGTCCCAGTACTCAGGACTTGAAAACAATTTTGAGAATTTTAAAATGGAGGCATTGCTCAACTATGAATCAGTGTTGGACAAGTACATGGTGATGGGCAAATGTGACTTTACTGCTAGAATCTTAACTCATAGTAAAGTTTTGAAAAGGCTCAAGTTTATGTCGAATGAAAGATTGAAACCAGTGCACTGGAGTCAGAGAATCTAACTGAGTTGAAAATAGCTCATTTTACTGATGTTAGGATATGTAATTGGACGCCTGTTACAACATTAAGGTAACAAATATTAGCAGCAAGTCCACCTAACTATTTCAGACAATTTTCACATGTATTTTTCCTGGAAGCCATGATGTAATTCTGACTTCTAGGCTCCTTTAAGTATAAAACAAAAGAAACTTGCATTTATGTGTCACCTGTTAGGGCAGCAGGGTGACTCAGTGGTTAGTCCTACTGCCTTACCGTGCCGGGGACCTGGGTTCAATTCCACGCCTGGGTAACTGTCTACATGGAGTTTTCGCATTTTCCCTATGTCTGCATGTGTTTGCTCTGGGTGCACTGATTTCCTCCCACAGTCCAAGGGTGTTAGGTGGGTTAGGTGGATTGGCTGTGCTAAATTGCCCCATAGTGTCCAGAGTTGTGCAGGCTAGATGGGTTAGCCATCGGAAATTCAGGGATAGGGTAGGGGGGTGGGTCTGGGTGTGCCGCGCTTCAGAGGGTCAGTATGGATATGATGGGCCGAATGGCCTGCTTCCACACTGTAGGGATTCTATGATTATTCATCCCAACCACTTCACAGCCAATGAATTAGTTTCTCAAGCATAGTGGTTGTTGTAATGGAACATTGTAATGACATGATATGCAGAATGAGTGATATTTGGGAACGTCATTGCAGTTTTTTGAATGTCAATGTCTATGTATAATGTTTTAGTAGCCACCACTTTAACATGAGACTCCAGTTGCCACTACACCATGTAGACCACCACTGAAATGGAGCAAAAAAATTTCAAGTTGATATGTGTCCCATCTTTCAAATATCTACAGCCCATTCTCAAATTGGAACGCCCGTCTCCAAGGCCTTAGTGTTCCTGAATGTTTAAACCAGGGCATAAGTGCTTTTCAATATAATTTGCCATCAGCTCTCATTCCTTTATGCATGACCTGTCCCCATATTCACCCGTGTAATGCCCCAGTTAAAAATGTTGTTTATGTTTTTGTCTGAGTGTAATAAATCATTAACGAGGCTGAGGCATCTTGCTTTGATGTGTTGACTGTGTGTTAGCTGGAGTATTGAGTTTGAGTGCTGAGAAGCATGCAAGAGGCTAATAGAGTCAGATTAATCTCCAGGGCCAGATTAAAATCAATAACCCGAACCACGACTGCCACAGATGGGAAGTTGCAGACCCACAACCACTGGACAGACATCAAATAGTGACCTCATGCAGTTTGCTAAGAGAACTACAGAAATGGAGCAATAATATTTAGAGAATGCTTCCTTTTCTGTCTGTATTCCAACCCCTGACCCCCAATTTAATATATTTTTATGGTTTACGGGGGGGAAAGAGGTACAAAAAGCTGAAGAGTACACGATTGCAAGGAATTTGTTAGGTGCAGAAGAGGTGAGGGCAGTAGCGAAGAGGTGGGATGAGTTTATCCTTTGAGAAAGGGGAGAATATTGTTAACTTATTACCCATACCCATCTTATACTGCCTGCTTGCAATTTGGCACATACGTCCTCAGGACAAGATTTTCAGTTCAGTTTCTGCCACAACATGCATTAAAGTAACCACTTTAATACACTTATATCTTGAAGTGCTTCACAGGTACATAGAACAATTGATCCACAACCAAAGAATTGAGATAGATGACTAGAAGCTTGGTCAAATAGATAGATTTGAAGAAACATCTTAAAGGAACAATGGTGGAGATATGGTGGGAGCATATGCTAAGCCTCAAGACCTCGACCAGCTGAAAGTGCAGTTGTCAATAATGGAACAAAGGAAATGGGATTACATGAGAAGGCAAAAATAGAGAGATTCAGAATCTCATGGGGTTGGAGGGCTGGAGCAGTTTGGATAGTGGTAGGTGTGGAGCAAGTTCGCTGAGGAATCAGGATTTGGTATGCCACATCAGTGAATTACAAGAAAACAAAGCATTATTATAACAGTTAGCAACTAGCTCCAGTGGTTCGAAGGCTAGAGTGTAGTGTAGAATGGTGCCAAAAGCATAGGTTCAATCAGCAGTGCCAGCTGTGGTAATTCCTGGAGCTCTGCCTGATTGCCTTGCCCCATGCTAATGAACCAGTGGGCCTCAAGCTTTATGTAATCAATTGTCCCTCTAAGGAAGAAAGATGCTTTGAATCTCTACAGTGCAGCAAGAAGCCATTTGGCCTGTCATGCCTGCACCAACCGTCTGAATAACATTGCTCCAGAGCCAGCACCGCACCTTGGTCCTTCGTAGACCATGATTAAGTACTTGATTCTTGAAAGGAAAATAATCACTCTGGCTTGTTGACAGATGTTTAATACTTTGCATTGTGCAGAATTTGCCAGCAAGGTTTTTGAACAGTGCGCAATACTGGTGGGTGAGTGATTGGTCACACAATGAACTAGTGAAATTTGGTCAGCCCATCAAGCCCTAATTCCTATAAAAGCTAAAAACAATTTACTTCCTTTTCAGTTCTCAATCTCTGGTATAATTCTCACCCAACGCTATCACAGGACCTCAATCTGCGAACGAGTCTGCTTTAAACTTCATTGCCCCAATCCTCAGAAGAAAATGAACGAAAACCCCAAAATATCTAACCATTTACATTCCAACATCCGTGCCTCCAGGGCCCAGTACCACAGGAATGATCATGTTCCATAGAATAATTGATCATCTCTGACTATACTTATCCCCTAACCTTCAATCCTGCTCCTAACCAGATAATTATGAGTTTTTTTATTTTGAACTGTTAATGGACAAAGCTTTTGGTTGGAGCCTTTTTTGACCAATGTGCAAGTCTTGGCGGGAGGAATGGAAATTCTAATGTCAGGTTTTGCTTGATGCTCGTTAATTTTCTTCTTGTATCATTTAATTTTGCTCTCATGGCCCAAATTAAATTGTCCAGCTACACCTCAGATATCTTTCCCTTGCCGCATTTTAAAAGCCTGAATCATAATTCCACATCACTTGTTTCTACAGGGAAAGTGTTCCCTCTATTGTACATAAGTTTGAATGTTATCTATCCGTGTTGCTTATACTTGGCAGACTAGAGGCAGCCATTCTGCCCACTGGGCCTTCACTGTGTGTTCCATTAGATCATTGCTGATCTGAGCTCAACTCCATTTACCTTGCTTGGTTTCTGATCCTTTGACACACTCACTGAAAAAAAATCTATCGGTCTTAGTCTCAGCCCCCACTCACCACAACCTTTTCAATGGGAGAATTCCAGCTTTCTGCTTCCTTTTATTGTAAAGTTAGCTACTAATTTTCTTCCTAGCTAGTAAGGTTTCCCAACTTTCCAGGATTGTCCTGCATATGCCTGTCCACCATCTGCAAGGCACAAGTCAGGAGTGTGATAGAATACTCCCCACTTGCCTGGATGGGTACAGATCCAACAACACTCAAGAAGCTTGATACCATCCAGGACAAAGCAGCCCGCTTGATTGGCACCACATCCACAAGAACTGACTCCACTACCACCGACGCTCAGTAGCAGCAGTGTGTACTATCTACAAGATGCACTGCAAAAATTCACCAAAGATCCTCTGACAGCACCTGCCACACCCACAGCCACTTCCATCTAGAAGGACAAAGGTAGCAGATACAAGGGAACACCACCGTCTTCAAGTTCCCCTACAAGCCACTCATCATTCTGATGATGTTGCTGGGTCAAAATGCTGAAATTCCCTCCCTAATGGCATTGTGTGTGAACCCAAAGCAGGTGCACTGCAGTGGTTCAAAAAGGCAGCTCATCACTACCTTCTCGAGGGCAACCAGGAATGGGCAATAAATGCCAGCCAGTCCCACCCACATCCCATACATAAATAAATTTTTTTAAAAACTCGGAATTTAAAGATTAACATCCAGAGCCCCACCTCATGCAATACTTAGGAGAAGGATCAGCTAATTTTATTCATTAGTTACGCAAATTTTGACAGAGGGGAGAGAAAGGCTGTTTGATTTTCAAAAACCAACCAGTAGGGTTATATAAGTTAAATGTGGAGTTAAGGTCTAGAGGCAGTGCATCATAAAATGCTCCTCAATCATATATGACACAGGTTATATGCAGACTGAACTAACTCTCCCTGAGCCATTCAAACATCTTGGGGAAAGCATAGTATTCTGAGCGATGCAGAAACTGAATCAGTGGCTGGATCAATAGGTGAAGAAGAGGAAGTTGGCAATGGTTGTTGGGGGCCAGTCATTTCAGCCATGTTACTCTCAGTGAAGCTTTACCAACCCAATCATCTACAACCTCTTCATTGTTAACCTACCTGTAAAAAGCAGATCAAGACTGAGGTTGTTTTACTAATACATTCTAAGCGTTCAGTTTCATTCAGAATTCTTTGACTGTATATCAGGACTTGAATGCATCCATGCTTTGGCTAATGTGCTAATTTACATGCTTGATCTCTACCATCTAGCAGGGAAACCAATTATCATCTCCTGACCTTCTAATGCATGACAGTGCAACATTACTGAGGCCACCAACATAAACATTTTTAGAGTTAGTCTTGACCAGAAGCTTAACTGGGCCAAATATCATTAAGACTGTGGTTACAATGTCAGGGGAGAGGCAACTGCAGTGACTGGTTCGTGTGTTGAACCCTCAAAGCATATCCACTACCTGAAAGGTTCAAGGTAAGACTGTGATGTGATAGTCGCCACTGCTTTCTGTGCCTGCAGCCATAACACTCCAGAAGTTCAGGACCATCCGGTTTTCTTGGTTGTCAACTCCTGCCAGTGACCTTTAATGTTTACTCTCTTCATCATAGGCACACTGTGGTTGCACTGTATTCTATGTGCAGGATAAACAGCAGCAATGAGTCCAATTTACTTGGTTAATATCTTCCAGCTGCACCATCTTTACCAGCCAGAAGGCCAGTAGAGGCATATCATGAACAGAAACAAAACAGAAATTGCTGGAAAAGTTCAGCAGGTCTGGCAGCATCTGTGAAAAGAAATTAATGTTAACATTTCTGGTCCGGTGACCCTTTTATGTCATAAACAGAATTGTCTGCAAGTTCTGATCCAAGTCACATGACATTAACTACATGCATGCTTTGACGTCATGATGCCCTTGCCTCACAAAAATATATCGACCACGGATTTAAAATTGTTATTTGAACTTGCATCAAGAGATTTTGTGGTAAAGGGTTCTACATCTCTCACACCCACTCTCTGAAGAAGTGGGTCCCAACTTCTCTCCTGAATTTCCAGCTCTGATGTTAAATGGATTGCTGCCTGTCCTAGACCTGCCCCACCAACGGGAAATGTTTCAGCCCATTCCCACTGTCCCATCCCTTCAGAGTATTAAAACGCAAAACTAAGTCATGCCTTAACCTCCTGTATTCTAGGGAATATAGCCTTACTTATGTAATTTCTCCTCATAATCTAACCTTCGAAGCTCTGATCTGATGAATCACTCCTTTCAAACCCCAATATATCCTTTCTAAGGTGCGGTGCCCAGAACTGTATACAGTACTCCAGATGTGGTCTAACCAGAGCTTTCTATAGCTGTAGAAAAACTTCCTGTCTTTTATATTCTAGACCTCAGGTTATAGAATTAGCCCTTTTGATTATTTTTTGTTCCTTGGTACTACATTTTAGTGATATGTGTACATGGGCCCATAAATCTCTTTGGACCTTCACTGTTCTTCGCTTTTCCCAATTTAAATAAAACTGTCTTCTTCCATTTTTCTTCCAAAATGGATGATCTCATGCTTAACAGTGTTGAAATCCATCTGCCACAGTTTTGTCCACTTGACGAGTCAATGTCTGTTTGTAATTTAATGCTACTTTTAAAATACTTGCTATGTCAATAATCTTTGTGATATTGACAAACCTATAATGCTCTACATTGCATTATCTAAGTCATTAATAAATATGAATATAGGGGGTAGTTGAGTCCCTATTCCAGATGTTGGTGGGACACCGTCATGGTTTCCTTACAATTTGAGTACATATCTGTTATCTCTTTTTTCCAATCATCTACTGCTTGACCAATCACTTACTCAAGTCAGTATCCACAAAATGCAGGACCAGTCAGACCGAGCCAAGTACCACTCTCGGTCATCAGTGTAAAGTGATGGAACGTGTCCTCAACAGTGCTATCAAGTAGAACTTGCTTAGCAATAACTTGCTCACTGATGTTTGGTTTGACTTAATCCAGGGCAAGTTAGCTCCTGACCTCACTGCAAAATTCTTCCAAACAAAGGAGTTGAAGTTTAGAGGTGACACGAGTGTGACTGCCCTTGACATCAAGGCAAGGTTCAGTCACCCTATGATCTTTGTATGTTATGATTTGCCTGTAGTGCATGCAAAACAAAACTTTTCACTGTACCTAGGTACTTGTGACAATAATAAATCAAACCAAATCAAGAAGCAATAGCAAAATTGAAGTCGTTGGGAATTGGGGGCATGGGAATCTTTCCACTAGATAGAGCCATACCTAACATGAAGAAAGCTTATATTTGTTGGAAGTGAATGTTCTCAGTCCCAAGGCTTTGCTGCAAGAGTTCAGGATAGCTCCTGCCATCTCACCTACTTCATCAATGACCTTCCCTCCATTATAGGGTCAGGAGTGGAGATGTTTGCTGATGATTGTGATATTTGGGATGGAATTAATAGAAAAGAATTACTGGAAATTGTGGGTTAATTAAGAAGAATCTACACAGAATTCTTAAGGGAGAATCATGTTTAAGTATCATGAGAGCGGAAAGTTGGTGAGGGTGATACTGTTGGCAGACAGCCTAGTGCTATTATCACTTTGGCTATTAATGCAGAGACCCAGGGAATGTTCTGGGGACCTGGGTTCGAATCCTACCACAACACATGGTGGAATTTGAATTCAATATAAATCTTGGATTAAAAGTCTAAGGATGATCATGAATCGATTGTCGGAAAAACCCATCTGGTTCAGTAATGTCCTTTAGGGAAGGAAACTACCACCCTTACCTGGCCTGGCCTACATCTGACTCCAGATCCATAGCAATGTTGTTAACTCTTGATTGCCCTCTGGGCAGTTAGGGATGGGCAATAAATGCTGGCCTAGGCGGTGATGCCCTCATACCATGAATGAATTTTTTAAAATGTGACGTGCGTGCCCTTCTAAACGGTGCTTGATTTGGTCCCATACAACAGACTTGTGAGTTGGTTATAGCTCATAGAATAAATGGGACACTAGCAACATGGATATGAAATAGGCTGAGGACTCAGAAAGAGAGAGTAATGATTGGTAGATATTTTTTAGTCTGGAGGTCACTTTAGAACACTTGATTTCCCTATTGTAGATTGATCGAGATTTTGGTATGCAAGGGATGATTTCCAAGTTTGCTTATCCAAAGCATCATATGTTGGTGGACGGGGAAGATAACGTTTAATATGAGAAGTGTGAGGGGCCTGGACATATATGTGCAAAAGTCACTAAAGGTGACACGACAGGTACGGCAAATTGTTTCTTAGGCTTTAATAATAGGAGCAGAATACATTAATGAGGAGGTTATGGCTAGCTTCTGTGAGACATTAGTTAGACTTCAGTTGAAATATTGTGTACGAGTCTTGGTGTTATGCTTTTGAAAGGACATGAACACACTGGAGAGAGTACAGAAGAGGTGTTTTGAGAATAATTCCAGGAATGAGAAACTTGAGACATGAAGACAGGTTGGAGAAGTTGGTACTGTTTTCTTGGAGTAGAGAAGACTTAATCAAAGATTTCAAAATCATGAGAGGGATGGACAGAGGGAGAAACTGTAAATGACATCAAGAATGAGAGGACTTAGATATAAGGTAATTTGGAAAACAAGTGTGTGATCTGAAAAAAAAACTTGTTCTCACAGTGAATAGTTGGCGTTTGGCATATACTTCTTGGAAGTATACCATAGGCAGGTTCAACTGAGGTATTCAAGAGGGTATTGGGTAATTGTTTAAGTAGAAACAACTTACAGGGTTGTGAGGACAGGGTAGGAGAATGGCACCAGGTCATAACGCTCATTCAGAGAGCTAGTAATGAGCCAAATGGCATCCTTCTGAATCATAACAATTCAGTCATTCTGTGATCTACAAGATTCACTGCAGCACAGGATGCAGAAGGTAATAAGAGCTGGTTTATTAAATGATGCCCTCATCCTCTGAATGAGTGAATAAAAATAAACAGACTGGGGGATGCCTTGCTCTCCTTCATCGTCCTTCCGTCTGGAATTCCCTATTACTATTGTGTGTGTGCCAACAGATCAAGGGTCACAGTGACTCAAGGGAAATATCTACCAGCAGAATCTCAATGTATCTGGGGCTTGGCAGCCAGCAAGTCTCCTCCAAAAGCATCTTCCAAACCTGCAGTCTCAACCACCCGGAAGGACAAGGGTGGCAGATGATTGGGAAACACCACCATCTGCAATTTCCCTCCAAACGTCATAGAAGCCTTACTTGAAACTGTATCAGCTTTTCCTTTGCTGTCGCTGGAACAAAATCCTGAAATTCTATGCTAACAACATTATGGATGTCCCTATTCCCTGAAGATTGCTGCAGTTCAACAAGGCAGCTCACCACCATCTTCTGCATTAAGGATGAGCAATAAATGCCGGCCCAGCCCACAACACACTCATCCCATGAACGAACAATAAAAAATGCTGTGCAGCTCTGCCAGTGTTGCCAGTTTCCTGAGAAAAACTTGAAAAAGAAGAGACTCCTATATTTTACTCCATCAGTTGGACAGGAGCTCCAACGAAAAGACTGTTCTTTACCTTTAACACTATACAGTAAATGTGGCAAGCAAATCTCTTAGCAAATTTCAAAACGAGATGAAAACTTGGTTCAAGGTTACTTAAGCCTGATACCATGGCTGGCCATCGATATACATTACTCCTTACATTGGATATAGCCTTTTCTTCACATATTTCCCTTTGACTATGGCACTGTCTACTCTGTGAAAACCCTTTGGGTGAACGGTGATTGCAACAGCACTTAGCAGGACATCATCTCCTGACATTGGTAGAGGGCATTGGCCATGGTTGAACCACCCTTACAATGCAGGATGGGCCAGGGGACGGGAAGTATAGAGCACATAGTTTGTGGCGAGGTGTGTTCTTTCCGCAGGCTTAGTGCTGACTGGGGTAATTACATGTGAGCAACAAAAGATTTTATGACACCTTCTAGGTTTACACACTTTCTTTAAATATCCTGTCAGCAGTCGGGCCTCATGACCAACTGTGAAACAGACCGAATAATTAAATGGCTTTGATGAGGTAAATTTTTGCATCTTACTTTAAAGTGAGAGAGGTTGGAGAACAAAATGAAAACTTGCATTTATATGGCGCCTTTTGTGAATCAGGATATTCCAAAGCACTTCACAGCCAATAATATATTCTTGATTGGCAATTACTTTTGTACTGTCAGAAACATGACAGGCAATTTCGCAAGCAAAGTTTAACAAGCAGAAATGTGGTAAAGACCTGATGATGTGTTTTCTGGTGATCAAGGTTGAATGCTATCAACTGCAGCGTGGTCTATGGAGTGGATCCCCTGTCTACTGTTCTCTTTATAAGATGTTCTTCAGAATTGTGCCATGGGACCCTTTATGTTGCCTCTATCTGGAAGACTGCACCTCTGACACTATAGCAGATCCTCAGTAT
The DNA here is from genome assembly GCA_024137785.1 of Ginglymostoma cirratum. Classification (NCBI taxonomy): domain Eukaryota; kingdom Metazoa; phylum Chordata; class Chondrichthyes; order Orectolobiformes; family Ginglymostomatidae; genus Ginglymostoma; species Ginglymostoma cirratum. Next base: position 89,711,709 of record JAHRHZ010000145.1, on the reverse strand, counting down.
TGTGTTGGAGCTGGAGTAAAATTCGTAAATATAAACTAGAGAAAATAAATTCTGATCAAATACCAAGAAGAGCATCTTTACACAGATAGTCAGTCAGCTGGAATGTAGAGTTCAGGAACTTTACTGTCAGGAGAATTTATAGCGTGAAATGAATAGGCTTGAGCAGTTGACTATCCTTACTCCCGTTTTCTGCTTGGCTTAGTTAGTGATATTCTTAATAAAAAGCAAAAGAACTGCGGATGCTGTAATTCAGAAACAAATACAGAAATTGATGGAAAAGCACAGCAGGCCTGAAGGGTCACCGGACCAGAAACGTTAATTCTAATTTCTCATCACAGGCGCTGCCAGACCTACTGAGCTTTTCCAGCAATTTTTGTATTTTTTTGGTGACATTCTTGCCTCTTGAGATGTTTTTGGCTGAGGATTTAAGCTCCATTTCAGGACATCAGCTTGGGATCTAGACTGAAGGAGCACTTCAGTGTCAGGCGCATCACCGTGCGGACAAGACTTTAAAGCAAATCCTTGGTTCTAGTTCAGGCAGAGGTTAAAAGATTTGCAGTTAGCGAAACTAAGCAAATTCACTTGGGGACCTGGCCAATATTTCACCCTTGGCCAACAGCAGATTAGCTGATACTTTGCCTCTGCTGTTTGAGGGATTTTACAAAATCACAGTATGTCAGGTTTGCCAACATAGCAGCATTCACTACACTTCAAAGCCATTCCTTTTATTTGAAGTTCTTTGAAACCTTACTAAGAGACGCAATAAGGCCTCCTATAAATACAAGTCTTTCTGTTCTTGGCTTGTTTTATGTCCTTGCTACTGCGCAGATGCATTACTCAGACTGGTAGGCATATGTCTAACTGCTGCACACTTGAAGGGGTATCCATTCGGGTAGAATTCAACGAGGCAGGCTTCCCAAAGGTATATTGAGCGAGAAATGGCTGAAAACAAAAATAAAATCAGTTGCAAGCAAACAGTCCACAGTAATCACTGTTGAAAGTCAGATAAAGTAGGTGATACTCTAGTGCACTATATTTGTATTCTACACAGACTGACCTTACTAATCCTAGTAACACTACAAGGAAACATGGACCTGCAGCAAATTAAGGCTTATAGTGAAGAATCTATTGTTCCAGTTCCTTTACCTAACTCTAGAAAGACTTAAAGTTAAAACAGAAAATATGTAAATACTCAACCGAGATAGCAAGAACTGCAGATGCTGGAGTCAGAGGTAACACAGCGTGGAGCTGGAGGAACAAAGCAGGCCAGGCAGCATCAGAGGAGCAGGAAAGTTGACGTTTCGGGTTGTAACTCTTTTGGCAGCCTCTGTATGGAGAGAATCTGAATTAACATTTCAAATTATGGACCAGAAGAACTTGCCTTTACCAAACGTATAGGAGGTCATGTTGCACAGGCATGTACAGGTCATTGGTTAGGCCACTTTTGGAACACTGTATTCAATCCTGGTCTCCTTGCTATAGGAAAAATGTTGTTAAGCTTGAAAGTGTTCACAAAACATTTACAAGGATATTGCCAGGGTTGGAGGGTTTGAGCTATAGGAAGAGGCTGAATAGGCTGGGAGTTTCGGAGGCTGAGGGGTGACCATATAGAGGATTATAAAAATCATGAGGGGCATGGATAGGGTGAATAGTCAAGGTCTTTTTCCCACATTAGGGGAGTCCAAAACAAGAGGGTATAGGCTTAAGGTGAGAGGGGAAAGATCTAAAAAGGACCTAAGAGGCAACTTTTTCGTGCACAGGGTGGTGTGTGTATGGAATGAGCTGCCAGAGAAAGTGGTGGAGGCTGGTACGATTACAACATTTAAAAAGCATCTAGATTGGTATCTGAATAGAAAGGGTTTGCAGGGATATTGACCAAATGCTGGCAAATGGAATTAGATTAATTTAGGATATCTGGTCTGGTATAGATGAGTTGGACTGATGCTGCGCATCGTTATAGGCGCTTTACATAAAGTTGTGCTTTTTGAGGTGTTGCCACTGTTGTAATATAGAGGCAGCAAATTTGCACACAGCAAGCTACCACAAACAACAATGTGATAATAGTTGGCTGAATCTGTTTGTAGGGATGTCAATTGAGAGATAACGGCTGCCAAAGCACATTCATTTGCTGTTCTTCAAAATAGTGCAATGGGATCTTTTATATCTACCTGAGAGGGCAGACCTAATGTCTGTCCTGAAAAACAGCACTTCCTTAGTACTGAGTCCCCATTTCAAGGTAAAGATGGGAGTCATGGGGGACAGTGGCCAGTAGTGATGCATTCCGCGCGAAGATGCAGCTGGATGAGAAAAAAAAAAACAAGGTGACTTGTGTGAAAGATATAATCCTTTGAATTCCGTTTCTTGTGGGAAAGTGTGTGACACAATCAGGCCCACAACTGCAAGGATCTGACAGATTCATCGAATATCAACTGCTAGGCATATTTGGTTTTTTAATGCTGACCAAAGAAATGTACTTCTATTCGGTGAGTCTCAGACAAAAATAGCTCCAAACTGCAAAGGGAATAACATTCGTATGATCCAAACCCAAAGCCAAATTGAAAACTCATCATTCCAGGTCAGCAACGTGCCTGAGTGCAGTAATTTTGACATGAATGCTATCAATAAGAGCCTTCCTTGACATGGTGGAGTTTAAAAAAAAACCTGCTTTGTAAGACACCGTAGGGACACACCAGAAAGCTTGACTGCCACCAAAGAATTTGTCTTTTTTAAATTAAAGTGAAGGAGTTGCTATCATGCAGGATGCATAGCAGCCAATTTTGGTCAGCAAGATCCCACAAGCAGTAGTGAGATAATGACCTCTCTTTCATTTAGCACTGTTGGTTTGAGGGATAAATCTTAACAAATGTTATTATGGGGATGAGACATGTCATTGTGCCTGCACACCACCTCCTGAATTTTCAAACGCCTGGCTACCAAAGTCTGCCAAATCATAAAACATGCTTGCTGAATGATCCCGTCAGCCAGTGAAGATTTCAGAGTTCTGTGATGTGGAGTACCGTCTGCTGCACGCATTCAGTTTCTCTGTTGAACAAAACAGAATGCACATAGAAAAGGCAAGCTGCTGGCCTGAAGTTGAAATCTCCAGACGTTCATTGTGAGAAATAAATGAGAAGACACAGGCATAGACATTGAAGAGCACCTTTAACAAGATCAGCCTAATCTGAGTACTCACACCAACTCTATCATCCAGACTGGCAGTCACCCCTGTCCTCCTCCAGACTTCCCTCTAACCATTTCACTGATTCAGTTGTCCAGATGATCTCAGTTTGCTTTTCTTGAAAGATTACAGGGTCTAGAACTACAGGCAAAGACACTGCATTGGGATTCTTTCACAGGCTAGTTAACTTTCAGCAACACTTCCAGATCTGGAGATTTGATGAACAAAAACAAACCTGCTGGAAAAGCTCAGCAGGTCTGGCAGCATCTGTGAAGGAGAAAACAGAGTTAACGTTTCGGGTCCTCAGAACTTTGAGATCTGACAATGTAGTCCCATCAACTACTGAACATCAAAACTCCATGTCTTTACTCTTCTCTATGACTTAGCTGGTCGAGGCACTTGATAACTGAATCATACAGACCAGACTGCTCCTCCTGATCCTCCCCGAGCTGACACAAAGAGGTGTTATTGCCTCAGCAATAAAATTGGCACATTCAGCCAAAATCACAGTTCATGGTCACAGTCTAGTGGCATCTCTCTCTATAAAAAGGTTCGTGGACACAGGTTCACGCTCCACTGTGATTCACTATGGAACACAAGCTACTGCATTGAGAAGGGAAGGGCAGGGAAGAAAGAAAAATTCTGAATCACAAAGTGGGTTTGAACAGTGTGGAATCAAGCTATTAAAACCAGCTAGAGTAGCAAAATGGAAGAATCAGGGAAAGGCATTTTAAAACAAATACCTGCAAATGCAGGGAAGGTTCAGAAGTGTTCAGAAGTGTTGCTTCATAATTCCCCAAGCCCCGAAGATAGTTATGGAGTTGTATTTCATTTTCCAGCGAGATCTGCTGCAGACTGAAGCGTGCTCACCCCCTCCCCTACAGTGAATTTTGTGTGCTTTGGGATTCCATTGTTGTACCCTAATAACTTGGGGGCGATGAGGATGGTGGTTTTGGGTTGGCTTGTGACATTGATATTGTTTCATGCATATTCTCTACAAGCATTGCCAAGCTGAGAGTGGGGCCAGGCACCTCTTTTCGCACATCAGAGCTCACGTTGCTGGATAGCTAACAGTTTGGAAGAATTAGGAACTTTCGATAACATCAAAGAAAGGCTGTTTTACCACTAAAATGCAACCTGGACTCTGGGTCAGAAGGTTGTGGGTTCTGGTCTCACTTCAGGGACTTGAGGAACAAATTTGGGCAGACACTCCTCATGCACGACTGAGGAGGTGCTGCACTTTTGGAAATGCTGGCTTTCAGGTGACAGACTAAACTAAACCCTGTTCTTCTGTCAAATGAACATCTATGACACTATATCAAAGACAAGCAGGTGGTTTCATCCTGAGATTATTGTTTATTTTCTTTATTTGGGAGTTTGCTAAATACAGATTGGCTGCTACACTACAGTACCTGCACTTGTGAAGTATCTCAATGATTGTAAAACCTTGTGGGCCTTCCTGAAGTCATGAAAGGCATTATAAAAATGCAATTTCTTTCTTTCTTATGAACCAGTCTCCTCCTGCACTTACTCTTACCCCTTATGATTTCACAACAGTAAAACTGTTTTGAAAGCCTAGATGCAAATAGTCATTATGGGGAACACAATCTCAGAAAAGATGTTGTCTCATGGTAGGCTGGTGTGACAAAAGTTTTATCTTGTCTGTATACATTTATGTAACATTTATGGTACCGGAGCAGAATATTTGTCTCAACTCAAGATACTAATGTTCTGCAACTAACAAAATATCCAATTTGTATTTTGTGTTGCAAGAAACAGGATGTGTGGAGTTTGGACCCAAGGTCACAACAAATGTTTTTCGGCTCAAAAGCCATATAGTCATAGTGATAGATTTATACAGCATGGAAACAGAACCTTCAGTCTAAATTATCCGCACCAATCGAATATCCCAACTAATATAGTCCCATTTGCAGCACTTGGCCCTTATCTCTGTAAACCCTTCCAATTCATGTACCCATCCAGATGCGTTTTAAATGTTGTAATTGTACCCGCCTCCACCACTTCCTTTGGCAGCTTATTCCATACATGCACCACCCTCTTCATGAGAAGGTTGCCCCTTAGGTCCCTTTTAAATCTTTCCCATCTCACCTTAAACCTATAGCCTCTAGTTTTGGACTCCCCTACCCCTGGGAAAAGACCTTGACTATTCGCCCTTTCTGTGCCCCTCATGATTTTATAAGATTACCCCTCAGCCTCTGATGCTCCAGGGAACATAGTCCCTGTCTATTCAGCCTCTCCCTGTGGCTTAAATCCTCCAACCCTGGCAACATCCTTATAAATCTTTTCTGAACCATTTCAAGTTTCACAACATGTTACCTTTAGCCCTCAGTGTGTATCAGCTACATTGGCAGGAGAGGATTCCACTATTTGCATATTTATAGGGAAACACAGTTCATTGTTGACTGAGCCACTTTTATCACTTCTCCTACTGTGACATTTTCAAGATTCACTAATTTGACTCCATGTCCGATACTTATCTGGTTACATTCCTGTGGAAGATCATGGGATGACTTTGCTACACTGAAGGTGCTATCTAAATGCGATTTGTTTTCCTTCCCAGAAGTTCTCACAGAGTAGTTAGAGTTCCATGGCAGAACAGGGCATGTAAAGCTCACAAAACCAGTTCTGGTTGAAACAACGTCACAGGCTACATATAATAACTGATGGATGCTGTTGAGAATCAGCAGACCTGACCATCATCACTGTGCTTTAGACATCGCTCAGAGGGACTGCAACCCTCGTGGTCACTTCTGACTTTAATTACTGACATTCGCAGCCATTTCAGTAATACAGCAGCAGGGAGGAACAGTAAGGGTCCTTCTTTAGTACTGCTGGTCACCGCTCAAATGGATCCCATAAAACTATTAAACAGCAAAGGGTGTGGTGAAGATCAAAACAAAAAGGCCACCGCAGGCCAGTTTTGTGCCTTATTTCTGTCGTAATTTTAGACCTTGTGAGTGATCCTACTTTGTTTGCAGCAAAGTAATAATCCCTGTGTGAAGCTGTGTTAATGATGGGGTTTCATTTGGACGTTTTTAAAATTTTGCTTGAAGTTTATTTTTGAATCGGGCACTTTGAGTCCTTGAGGGCAGGGGACTCTATGTCCATGCAGAAACGCCATCTGCTGCTATTTATGGCATGTGTAAAAAGACCCATTTACACTGTATAGCCATGGGAAATCAGTTTTTCTTATTTGATCAGCAAAGACATTGCTTTTCTTTTCTAAAAATGAAAAATCAGGAGCAGGAACCAAGCTCTTCCTACCTTCTCTCAATCCTTCTCTCCTCTGAACTCTCGGTTGATATTGTGAAGTGTCAGCCTTGGCTCACTGCACTATGGAGGGAATATTCTACTGTAAGCAATCATGTATTTCAGAGGAGATATTAAACTGCACGCCTATCAGATGGACATATAAATCTTATTTCAATAAAGAACAGGGACGTGTAGATTTGTGTCCAGTGTCCTAGCCAATATTGTTTCCTGAGCTAACATTACTAAATGTGACATGTGACTTCTAAAATACCTAACTGCTTGGAAGAGTCTCTGGGTCATCCTAAGCTTATTAAGGTTGCGAGTTCTTCTTTTTCTCCCATTCTCAAAAAAGTGACATTTCTCCATTAAAACTTTCGCTTTCTCAGACACGTGCTTAAAGATTCCACTCTCTTCTCCTTGATTCTACCACTGATGGCTGCTTTTGAGAGCATTTTGGTTATTTCAGCAAACCTTAGCAATGGATCCCAGAAACTTAGCAGAATCTAAAAACTGTTTGCCTTCGTTCCCTGCCCACTCCCCAGTTTAACTTGATGGAATATTGACTCCTGCATTTTTGTTTGTCACTAATCTTTCAGTCTGTGGTAACATTTCAGCCCCCAAAATGTGTGTGTAGCCCTTTTATTTTTCGAAAGATGATCACAGAAGTCCACATCAGTTCTATAATTCCCACAATATGGAATATTTACATTTCAGAACTCGTGTACTGTCTATTTCTGGTATCTTTTCATACACCAGAAATAGGATTTCTTCTAGGATTGGACTTTTCTCCCATGCCCTTTGATAAGGGGACAGATGCTACTGTGAAGAAGACGCAGCTGTCCACTCAATTGAGCATCACCTCTCCTTACCATGTATGAGAATCTTAACAAAGACTTTGACAGAAGCATGAGAGGGTGCATATCAAACAGGGAATGTCGTTACTGTTGTAGGAAATGCAGCAATCACCTTACACACAGGAAGATTCCGCAAGGTAATGACCAGATTTTCTTTTAGTACTGTTGGTTGAGGACTTCATTTTTGCCAACATAATTGGAAGGGCTTCCCTGCTCTTTCTCAAAACAGTGCAACAGCCCATAAGAAATAAGGAACAGGAGTAGACCATTTGGCCCCTCGAGCTTGCTCCACCATTCAGTAGGATCGTGGCTGATCTGACATTCCTCTTGTCCACTTTCCTGCCCTCCTCCCGTAACCCTTGATTCCCCGACGGTTTAAGAATCGGTCCATCCCAACGTTAAATATACATAATGACACTGCCTCCACAGCTCTCTGTGGTAAGGAGTTCAACCCTCCAAAAGAAGAAATTCCTCCTCATCTCAGTCTTAAATTGGCACCTCTTAATCATGAGACTATGCTCTCTGGTCCTAGTCTCTCCCATGAGTGGATACATCCTGAGTTAAAAGGTACTGCAGATGCTGGAGAATCCGAGATAACAAACATGGGGCTGGATGAACACAGCAGGTCAAGCATCAGAGGAGCAGGAAAACTTGACGTTTCGGGCCTAGACCCTTCATCAGAAATGGGGGAGGGGAAGAGGGTTCTGAAATAAATAGGGAGAGAGGGGGAAGCGGATAGAGGAGAGGATAGGTGGAGAGGAGGCAGACAAGTCGAAGAGGCGGGGATGGAGCCAGTAAAGGTGAGTGTAGGTAGGGGGGTAGGGAGGAGATAGGTCAGTCCAGGGAGGACGGACAGGTCAAGGGGGTGGGATGATGTTAGTAGATAGGAGATGGGGGTGTGGCTTGGGGTGAGAGGAAAAACAGGTTAGGGAGGTGGAGATGAGCTGGGCTGGTTTTGGGATGCGGTTGGGGGAGGGGAGATTTTGAAGCTTGTGAAATCCACATTGATGCCATTGGGCTGCAGGGTTCCCAGGCTGAATATGATTTGCTGTTCCTGCAGCCTTCGGGTGGCATCACTGTGGCATTGCAGGAGGCCCAGGATGGACATGTCATCTGAGAAATGGGAGGGGGAGTTGAAATGGTTCGCGACTGGGAGGTGCAGTTGTTTGTTGCGAACTGAGCGAAGGTGTTCTGCAAAGCGGTCCCCAAGCCTCCACTTGGTTTCCCCGATGTAGAGGAAGCCACAACGGGTACAGCGGATGCAGTATACCACATTGACAGATGTGCAGGTGAACCTCTGCCTGATGTGGAACGTCTTCTTGGGGCCTGGGATGGGGGTGAGGGAGGAGGTGTGGGGACAGGTGTAGCACTTCTTGCGGTTGCAGGGATACATCCTTTCAGTTTTTACCCTGTCAAGCCCTTTAAGAATTCAAATGATTCCTCATTTGAAAAACTCCACACCTGACAGTGAAGCACTGCTTTTGCACAACACTGAGGTGTTGCTCTGGATTTCGAGGGCGCATGTCTCTACAGTGTGACCTAAACCTCTGCCTCACAGTGTTACACTCCGAGAGACAGCATAAGGATAGAAGCAGAAAATCCTGCAAATACTCTGCGGGTGATGCAGCACATATGGAGAGAGAAACAGTGGTTCATATTTCAGGTTGATGGCAATTCTGATAAAAGGTCCTTAACGTGAAATGTTCACTCTGTTTGTATCCCCACAAATCGCACCAGACCTGCTGAGTATCTGCGGCAATTTCTGCTTTTATTTTGCATTTCTGCAGCATATTACTGTTGAATGAAGTCACGGTTGGCTGCTATGGTTGCTGGAAGTCTTGTGTGAATAAAATGGCAGGTTTCTTCTCCTGAAATTGAGCCTAAAATATATTTCCCAAACCATCCACAACCTCATCACCTCAGGTGACCTCCCACCCACCGCCTCCAACCTCATCGTTCCCCAACCCCGCACCGCCCGCTTCTATCTCCTTCCCAAAATCCACAAACCTGAATGCCCTGGTCGACCCATTGTCTCCGCCTGCTCCTGCCCCACCGAACTCATCTCCACCTACCTAAACTCCATTTTCACCCCCTTGGTCCAGGAACTCCCTACCTATGTCCGTGACACCACCCACGCCCTCCACCTCCTCCAGAACTTCCAATTCCCCGGTCCCGAACACCTCATTTTTACTATGGATGTCCAGTCCCTATACACCTGTATTCCCCATGCTGATGGCCTAAAGGTCCTCCGCTTCTTCCTGTCCCGCAGAACTGACTAATCCCCCTCCACCGACACCCTCATCCGCTTAGCCGAACTCGTCCTCACCCTCAACAACTTTTCTTTCAATTCCTCCCACTTCCTACA